>CM030369.1:103241051-103841051 GCA_003604175.2 Clonorchis sinensis
GCCCGGTCCAGACCGCAAGTCACCGACTGTGCTCATCGGCGCTCAGTATTCGCACAATGGTACTGAATTTTCGAAAGCTACGACGTGTTCCTGCTGGACCAAACAGACAGGCAACTGAGTTCAGAACACCAGTTCAAACTTTTAAGCCCCACCTAGACAGCCCGGGGTTCCAGTGATGCTAGAAAGTATTCCACCAGAATTTTTCCGCAAGAGGTGTGGTTGCTTCAGTGTGCAATGAAATTTGGCGAGCTGCAAAAATATGAATGTTAGATGATGTCTGACATACACGTAGCAAAGTGCAACATTTTGGCGTAAAAAGTTTTATTCCATTCGCAAAGGTCTTGCAGATAAGACCATTTTGCAGCTAAGAAGCCCCTGTTTCCCTGTCTCATCTGATATATTCCCCATAAGAAAGAGAGATACCTTTGTAATTTTGGTTCTCTACCCATGCTGCCTCAGGCCTGACCAAGTCTACTTCGGATAGTGCCCACTGTTCATGTCACCGTCCCTTTCCCACGTAATTCCCGGTACCCACAAACCCCACCAATCAAGCTTTATTCTGACTGTAACATTACGATCATGCCTGAAGGTATGCCACTCAATAGTTTGGAATAAACATTATGAGTATTGGTATTAAATAGTCTCCTGTCCTCAAAGTAAGGAGTTGACTTTGGGAACACATTATCATCACTCTTGTGAAAGTCCGGAGGTACCTTACTTAACACGAAATCTTGAGCAGTAGATTATCGTGGAATTCATCTACCTGGCTTTCGCCCTTTTGACCCAGTGACCTTCCTGCAAAGCTTCGCCGTATTCTTATACTGCTAAAAGTAGTCTCCATCCGAAATTTTGCTCTTCCTTTTGGTTTTCGTAAGCCACAGCTTGTCATTATGTTTTTATGTTTTCATCGCGGCTAAATTCGGATGCTGATAATCGATCGAAAATCTACATCGTACTCAGAAGCGTACGGTTGAAGTTGCCTGACTAGACCCTTCCGTTTTATGGCAGAATACCTGTCATACCAAACACCCGTAGAATTATGACTCTTTTTTGTGATCCATGTCACTGGTCATGAATCCCAAAGGTCCTGAGCATGTCCCACAAATGAGGCTATGCGCTCAAATGCGACTATTAGACAAACCCTTTAGTCACCCCTTGTATCATTTTGGTCACCGATTGTTCGATAAGTGGCAGCAAGCGAGTAGCTGACAACCTTTTGATAAATGTAGAGAAATTGATGGCGTTGGAAGAGCCTGCCGATGCTTGTTTTGTCCTTATTGGGATTAACTGAACGGACGGAGTTCAGCGTTGACTGAAGATGTTTTGCGGGAATACCCGGTGAATCTAGCCAAATGTGGTAGGGCGGTTGATGTTTCAATCCGTGTACTATGCCATCCGATAGGGTCATTTATGGAACCGTATAAACATTTCAACCTCGATTTCAATCCCTGGACGGATACGGCGGTCATACGACCCTTTGGACCGCGCGTTGTGCTTTCTCCTAATAGGATTAGTCAGTACAAAGTGAAACTTCTCACGGCTTTTTGAATCACCTGGTGATCAAATATCGTACCACGAATTAGGCTTGTGCTTCTTACCCTCATAATTTGGGGTAACAAACCAATAATCTTCAAGTCGTCAGCTTTACTGCCACATCCAACACGAGATCAGTTCGTTCATAAATTGGTTGGCAATGAGCGGTCCTAGGTAAAATAGAGGCTCATCACTTCAGCGAATCACTGCACCTATACCTCAGAAATATCCGTTGTAACAAAGCAATCCACGTGGTTAATTCTATTTTGATGAATCTATCCTGTCATAGCGTCACCGTTTTGATGTCTTTAGGTCAAGATTAGGTATATTTTGAAGTTATATCGTGTATGACTGCGGGTTGAAATTATTATTGATCTTATTACAAATGTGCAACGTTTTGTGTCGTGTTCCATAGATCTTTTGGTTGAATCCATTGCAGTAGGTTAGTGTGTTCTGGTAATGTCTCTGGGGCTACAACTTTTACTACTCAGTGAATTCTGGGTCCTCTGGTGTTTGTTCTCATCTTTGCGGTCGGAGTTTGAGAGCTAAAGAGTTATTGAGGACTAGGACCTTGCTATCCCTTTAATGGTTTTGCTTATATTGCTTTAGGATAGGCAGGCCTTTCAATCACCCTTAAGAGTCGTATTGTTTTAAATATGAGTTCTGTCAATGTTAGGATCAAGGTGTCTAAAAGGAATTATAAATCTACATTATCTCGTGGATGCTACTCATTAGTAGTAGAAAATTGCTGTTAATTGTTGGGGATGCCGCAGCTGTTGCTCAGTAGTAGTAGAAAATTGCTGTTAATTATGGGAGATGCCGCAGCTGTTGCTTATCTTGCCCATCTCCCGGTAAAAAACAGTTAGGTGGAAAAATTAGACTAAAACTACCGTGGTTGAAACAAATATGTCGTACTTTGTTTTCACTTGGTCCCATCTTTGTTGAAATCGTTTACATCATACTGGTTCAAGTGGATACCGTCCAAAGGTAGTTCTAGACAGCTGGCCCAATATGCTGGCACATCATATCCAAATTACCTAACTCACCGCTCTCCTGTGCCAGACCCAAAGTTGGCAACTTCTAACCAAATTTAATATGCGTTTAAGACGAACTCAAAGGTATTTCACATTTACACCTTTGTTAAAATTACTCTGGTAGCCGTAGAGCTGTATATTTCCAGATGAGTTCATCCTGTGCGAAAAATGCCGTGATGTTCTGCATTCTGTTCAATTCAATTCTTTTTCCGTCGACAGTCTAAATATCACGAATCTATCAGGACCTTCATGTGAATGGCTCCAAGAACATACTCGATGTCCCTCAACTGTGCAGAGACAAAACACAATTTATCTACAAAAGAAGAGTGCTTATGGCGGCTTACCACATCTCGGATGCGACTTCAACATAAGTTGCTTAGAATGATCGGCTTGAAAGATGTGTCACTTAGCTCCAAATGTTCTAACACTTTTGGTGAGCAAACGACCTTGACTATGGCGTGTTAGTTTTAAAGCACATACTCTTCGAACTATGGCAAAACGAACTGATTGGCACTGTCCCATTTTAAGTGTTAAACAGTCATAAAAATGAACTAACCTTGGATTGAGAATCCAGAAAGCACCGCTCTCCTAATGGTAATACAAATGCTAGTAATAATAATAAATAATCCATCGGCTGTAACATCTATTCGGTGCCCAGCTGCCGTGCAACCTAAAAGGATCACAAGGGTCGAGATACTCTCGGTTTGCCTAAGCCTAAACAGACACTACTTTCTTAAGCAACTACCCTGCCTACTTATAAGTGGGTGATTTTTTCCTAACCAGCTACACTGTTAATAGCAATAAGATGATAATTCTTCAACTTGGGTTCAGGTAGAACGTAAGGTTGACGGAAACTCGGGGCTGTTCCTGTCTGATGAACCCCAAGAAGGGCGAAACCGGTCGTGGGCTGTCAAACACTTTTCAGCAACCTTATGAGTAGTGCCTTGCGTCCATACAATGTATCGCAATATCTGGAATATCACAACTGGAACGTGAGGTGGTCCGGTGCAGCACATTCAGAAGTTTGAACGCATCATAAACGAGAGATTCAGCTGGTTTTTAGATGAGCCTTCCGTTAAAACAAATTTGGTATGCAAATGAGTATGTTTTTCAAAATATTCCTTCAGCTACCCCACTCACTCGATGCGTAGTTGCTATGCAGCTCAAAGAAAATACAAGGACTGAGACCTTCAGATCATCCAAGCCTAGACAAGAGCGAGCTAGAAACCAGTATTAGGTTAAAATCAACAAGTTCCCCTTAGTAGGCTTGCACGTCAACCGCTGAGCTCTCTCGAGTCCATTTAGCGACAAAGACTTCTGAGACAGCACCACTCATGTCACTACGTTCGCTGCCAGTGGCTTGTTGAGGTACAGGATAACTTCCATCAGAAGACCAATCAGTCTGCTGAAAAACATCGTATTTCAATGAGCTAAACAGTAACCAACCACTCATGCTACTACCACAAGAACCGTTACTGTGATTTTTGGTTTGGAAAGCAGTCACTGTGATTGTAATAGAGCTGGAGCTTATCGAACAGATCGAGATGGTGTCGTGATGAATCCGTTGCCTACATATCCACTATTTCATCAGAGGAAAGCTTTGATGTACGTAAACGATTATTCTACATAGGTCCAAACTTCTAAGAGGGTATATTATTAATGAAGGTTATGTAGGGGCACGTCCCATCAATCTGGAAAAGACCAGACCACGAATCACGCATCGGTTAATCTATGAGTGGGTAAGGTTTGCGGAAATTTACTTGATCTTGTCATACTGTTTCGGAAAGCTTGCAAATCTCATGGCTATCACACACACACACACACACACACACACACACACACACCAATCACGCGTTGCAACTTTGCACAGGGTGATTTCTTCCCACGCGTGCTGACATCAGCCTGACTGACCGGAGTTTTCAAGAACCAGGTGTGCAGTTATTGTCTTGTCTGTTTTCATCATTCTCCTTTTAGGGGGAGGAGGATGGTGAAATGAGACGACAACCACGGTTGTGATTGCGTTGTTTGTCCTGTGAACCGTCACAACAGGAGCGACAACGCCGAAAGCGATTACCTTCCCAAAGAGCACGTGCCATGGGATAACTGCGGAGCGGGTGCGTTCATGCATTTGCTGCTTCAGTTCGCTCGCTTGTTCAGCAGCTTGCTTGCTTGCTCGTTCGTTCGCTCGGTTGCTTGCCCCACGCCATTGCCAGATGTCGTCTCTTATTGACGAATTCGACAGACATGTGCTTTGTTGTCAACATGTGTCCAAGGTGTCACGAACTGGCGCGTGTGCGTGCGTGTGAGTCTGGTCGGTTTGTCGCTGTCGGCAAGCCGCCCGGTGGTGGGACGGACAGGCAAAATAAAGTTCTTTGTGTGGCCCAAGCGCCGGTGTTGTTTGTTGGCTTTAATGAAGATTATTTTCGTGAAAAAGAGGAACAACGATAGAATCGCGACTGAAGGCTAGTGACTGAGCACCAAATTTTTCTACCTAGCCTCAAGAACTTTCCCACCTGTTTTGATGGATCATACGTCCCATTCAACTTCTAATGGAGCTGACTCAACAGCGACATATTAAATCTACTGAAACGAGTAATGCATCCCATCGGATTTGAGCCTACTGTCAACTTTTCAAGGTGGGCAGTATGAGTTGCTGAAAAAGTTCAAGCGTAGTTGTCTAATTTACTAGAGTTTATGGATCAGCTAATGCTGTTTGGACGAGTTATACCGTATTGTTGATGTTTTAATCGTGATTATGTTTCCCAGGAGCTGGGACGTTCCAGTCAACATTTGGGACCTAATGTTGCCTTCAGTTAATCAAATATACGCCCAACGTTGATTAAAAGCACTACTAATTGTAACACTAGTTTTGGTCCAGTGTATATGGGCATTCTCCTGTGTTCTGTAAACATATGGGGATGCTTTTGCAGGATTGAATGGGGTCTTTCCCAACCAGCACTCGGCGTTGTCCAGCATGCGGTCCAGCCCTTTCATACAACTCTGTCAACAACTCTGACCACAGAGGGAGATTCTCAGGAGTCATACGAGAGTAGGTGATAATAGGTTGGTGCCCCTTAACAAACAACAGGGAGCCACTAAAGGAGTGCTTGATTTCCCACATCCCAACACGATTATTGAAGGGGCTAACTCCAGCAGACTAGTTCACCCGTCATTCGGAGGGCGGCCTGTGACCAGAAGAAACTGACCAGATTCACGGTGATGATAGAAAAAGCCTAAGCAAGTAGACTGACAGAGACAGTTTCAAACAGGGCTGTTTGCTTATTGAATCACTCATGCTTGACTTCTGTACTTGCTCACGTCTCAAACTACATCGGTGATTTCTGAGAACGTCTAGCGGTAATGTTTCATATCGTTCGGTGGAGCGTGCATACCCTACATCTCACTCGCGATGCTAGTCCAGCCTAGGCAAGAGTATTTCCTTGTATTAAAGAGGTGGATTCTCAGCGCAACATGAAAACATTTCAGTTCAATGCCTCCAGACGTCACACAAGACAGTTCGCGGATTATTTTGAGGATGTACTAGGATTGAGCTAAGAATGAGTGAACCAGATTTATAGTGCCCCAATAACAATATTCCGTCTATATTTAGAAATTTAAGATATTCTAAAGAATCGTGACTTCTCCCAAGATTATAAGCGAACCATTCTGAGCACCTCTGTAGAAGTGAGAACTACTGAAGCTCCCAGTGGAGATGTTGTACACACGCGAAATTAAATTTACACCACATTGCATGAACAGCTCCATTCGACACTTTCATATCCACATATATGTACGTGGTACATTGGCTTAAAGCAACGGTCGGTTTTCAGTTTGGCTCACTTGTGACCACAACCTTGCTACAAACGGATTAGATAACTTACGAAGGTTATGAACTTCGTGATGAAGAGGGACAGAATCAAGAATAAATGTGATTTGGTTTAGCTAAACGGCCTCGTTCACCAAAACTGATTGTATACAAGGCTAAACACATAAAAGTGGCTGATAGCTTTTTCAGTGCCCAGATAGCAGTGAAGAATAGTAGTTCGGTCTGCCACTTCATTCGGTAATAAACAAGAGCAGAAGATTCCATCTGTTTGGCTTGTCAAAGCCGATTCAAGTTGTTTCATTTCATTCATTTGTTAGGGAGCTCTATTCCTTAAGAAATGCATACCTACTGTGAATTTTAGAAGAGTTCGCCTGCTCCTGTCTATTAATTTTTTCCATTAAGTCTATCTCATAAAGCAACGCGTGACAACCAAAAAGCACCCTTGCAAGAGATAAAAGTGTGTGGTAAGAAAGAAGGTCCCAGACTCTGGTGAATTGAACGTTATCCGGTTGAGTGTTGCGAATATTCGAATGCTGTCCGAGGAATACCGAACATGCCATTGGCTAGCTCAGTGAGGTTCTCAAGTGGAACACCAGGTATGGATTCATATGATGCTCATTTTGTGTTTGGTTCTTTTAAAGCAACTGAGTCTTTGATCATTCTGGTTTCGGCAGCACGTACCCTACTTTAGCTCAGCCAAGTTCAAAGGTCGGTAATAATTTACATTTGGTTTTCGTTTTAACTGATTACCCCTAGCCTCCAGGTTAGTGAATGCCCTCCCGCATAGATCCCAAGAAAGTATGATGCCCTGTCCTAGCAACAGTCTGTTGTTCTACATGGCTCTGTAATAAGGAAGTTTAGATACTCACATGGTTGAACATGCCACTCATAAGGCTACCGAAGGCCGGTCTCGCCTTCGACCAGTTTCGTCCTTCTCTGGGCCAATCGGGTAGGCGCAGTCCCAGAACTTCCGTTAGTCATATGATACCCTTGAACTCAGGTTGTACGTAATTCACAAGATATTTCATTTGCGGACTGATTTGGTTCGAACGGGATGCGCAACTAAATTTAGACAACTCTCTCGTTTATGATATTATTTTTCAGGTGTCTCATGTTTCAGGTAATATCCAAGATATCACAGTGTGTTTTCTCGACGGAACAGCTATTCATAAGGTTGCTTCGACAATCCACAGGCTGTTTCATCCTTCTTGGGACTCATCAGGTAGGCGCAGTCCCCGAGATTCAGTCAACCTTATGTTCTACTTGAAAACCAAACCGTGCGTCATTGGCAAATTACACACGCCAGTTTTGTTTTAACGGGAGACCCAACCTAATTCCAGCTGATAGGCTCCAAGAAGGACAAAACTGGTAGTGGGACGTCCAAGGTATTTCAGCAACCTTATGCGTAGTGTGTTCCGTCAAGAGGACATGGTGCGATATCTGGGTTATCGTGCCAACTGAAACTTGAGACGGCCTATTCGTAGCACACTCAGTTTGAGAATATCAAAAACGAGAGATTCAGCCGGATTTATTTGAGTTTCCTGTCCAAAGTAATTTGGCTTGCGAAAGAGTGTGTATTTCGCGTACATAGTACGGTTTAAAAGGGTCAACCCTGGAATCAACTTCGTGCCTTAAGGGGGTTCCATGCTAGTTAGATCTTGCTTTCATGGTCGTGAGTACATTTGAAGTGCATTGAATAATTCAACTCGGGGTGGTTTTCCTAATCTTTCGGTCATTTATGGACTGGACGAAGTTGTTTCAGCCTCTGAGGTGTTGCATCAAAGGAATCAAATGTGACATTTCACACTGTATGGAATGGAATGCTCCCATGTCCTAACAATTCCGTTCGAGTCACTCCCTTCATCGATAATGACCGCATTTTATAAGGTTATCTTTTGTCTGTTCAGTTATCCAGCTGTTATCTGTTATCTAAGACCGTAAATTTTGTCTAACGCACGCGGGCTTAGTAACTCAGTTCATCCTTACCTGAATTGAGCATCATTCCAGAAAAGTTTATCGGTACTAGTCTAATCACCAACAATCCTTAGATGAATATCAGCACCTAGCACATCAGTACCGCTGCTCTACAACACTTTTCATCCGAGTAGCGCTCACTATGAGTTTTCGGTGGGCACCATATTTAGGTCAACAGAACCTACGAAAACAAACACAGATAACACCAAAGATAAATTGTCGGCAATACAACTTAGGCGAAGCGTACAGAGCGTAAGGCGAAAATCAGGCCAATGGATCATCGTTGAAAAAAACTTAACGTTCTCTGCATGGAGATGACCTTCGAAACCAGTGACCAGCAAATGGTGAAATTACAGGGTAAGTTACAGTCATGTTGACGAAATACACTCATTTGCACACCAATTTGGTTTTGACGGGAGACTCACCTGGCACCCAGTTGAATTCCCCGTTTATGATGTTTTTAAGCAACGGAATGTGCTGCACGAGGCCATGTACATTGTATAGACGCAATATGCAACTCATAACGTTGCCTGAAACTCACGGACTACACCACCTGATGATCCCCAAAAAGGACGAAACCGGTCGTGGGCTGTCGTAGAAATTTCAGCAACCTTATGAGTAGTGTATCATGTCTTTACATTCATGTTCTCATAAGCAGATGTGCAACTGGGTGAAAGACCAAATTTGTGGCGTGGGCCGAAACTGGTGGTCAGTTTGGATAAACCAAGATGGAATTCCATTACCGAAGAATTCAACTTTTAATTTAGCCTACCATTGTTGAAAAGGCACTTCAAGACCGAAATTTACACAGCAATTCTCCGATAATATAAGAGTTGCAAACCTGTAACTCATGAGGCCATATAAAAAAGTCAAAATTGCATCATGGTTAGGAGAGAGGATACACATGGACGAGAATTTCAAGCTAAGGTGGCATTCGACTGAAGAAATCACCACAATAAGAAGAAAACCTGGAGAGGCCTAGTTAGCATTATTGTATCACAAGTCAACGTTGATCAAAGTTAGAGAAAGTTCTGTTAGGTTGGAAATTTCTTTCAAAAAATTGTAGGGAACTACAAGGCAATGAGCTAAGGGTGGGACTGTTTGTGTCAACGACAGCCACAACATGATAACCTGTTGAAATGTCATCCCCTGTGTTTTCAAGAGGATACACAGCAGCGGGGCTCATTGCGACACATATAGATCCGCTTTCTGTCCACCTTCGCGAAATTGCATGCCCCTGTTTCTGTTTGAAGTTGACTTGTTTCCTAGATGCTGATCCGTACAGTCAGCCTCTAGATGTTTATTTGAATAGAGCGAACAAATGAGATGAGAAAAGCACGGATAATGTTGTTCAAGTAGGTTTCGATCAACTACCTTTTTGGAAATATTTCGCTTAGAACGTACCGAACGTCAAGAACACTTTTCAGGGGATCTCGAATTGAGTACTCAAATTGAGTACTGCTGCATTATGTTTGGACAATTGTGATTTCAGAAAATTTCAAGTTAAATGTGTGTACCAGTACATCAGTATGACGCTTAACAGTGTTGTTTAGAGGTCTAAAACCCATGAATGGTCAACCGACCCCGCTTTCAAACATTATGCTGACAGAAATCCGGACTACCCTTAAATGGTTATGCATTCGTTTTAACTGCTCCCTTAAGTTAACGACCCGCAAACTCGCTGTCTCATAAAGTGTCTACCAAATTAAAATATCCGTACAAACTGTCCAAAATCTCGCATCAATTGGCTGTAGGAAATGGATGCATTACAAAATGTAACTTTCAGAATACATGAAAACGTATGAATGTGTGGTGACTTAAAAGTTATCCATGGTATCCCCGAAGAAGATGAACATAGCGCAGTGTATTTCTACGAAATTTGACGTAAGCTTGGTGGTCAATAATATAGAGAGCGGTGATTGGCAACAAACCAACAAGTTAGGTTGAATTGTTTCCAAAACATTTAAGGCACTCGTAGAGTAAGTGAGGTTTTGGTTGCTCAGCTGATTTCTGGGCATCTCCATTCTTATCACATACTCTTGAACTTTGCACTTCAAGAGCTATGCTCATTTACAGGTCACCTTAACATTGCATAAACCGTGTGATGTACATTTCTCCCACTGAAATGGACCAGCACAGGCTGTATCTCCATAGGTCTGTATTCGAACACACCGGACCGGACATTTATTTCCGTTTGTTTTGCTCTGTTTCCACTTCCTGTCTACATCGAAAGCGAAGTGATGTGCGTCTTTGCCTTGCGCCTTGCCTTTGTGCCTTTGCGTCATTGCGCGTCTGGACGTAGTGGGCCAGATTTCCTGTTCCATAAGAAATCCAATGAATGACTAGGTCAGTGAATCCGGTGGGTCTGTTGTTGTACGTCGAAGGCCTCAGTCATTCGTATCGTGGGAGTTTGTTGCTCATCAGGCAATAGACTTTTGGTTCAACTGAGAAGAACGTGGGAGATCACATGGGGAAATTCATTCACTGACAAACCCAGCATGTCGTAACGTCTAGTTTACTGACCGCACTGGCACTGTTCCAGTGTGTCACTTCATGAAGCCAGAAATTCGACTTTAGCACCCACGTTACTACGATCTAGGGCAGTGGTATTTAGGAAGACACTGTGGAGTTCTGTGTGCGGTTGATCATTAAGCGAAAAAGACCGTATTATTTGAACGGTCGTTGGTTGGTCGCGCTTCAAGCACGGTTGACCAGCCGCAGTAAACTAGCAGAGTGGTATCCGTTCGGTCATATTTTAAGCCTTCTGTGTGCATGGGGTTCGGCTGATTTAAGAAGGCGATTTTATTGGTATATTTTTTAGTTGGGGGTTCGGGTTTTACTCACTACACATCCAGGTTTACATGTAGGAACGTTTATGTCAACTTTGAAACCAAGCCAACAATTATATTTTGGCTCCCGATTTTTTATCCCATGTAAAATTTCCAGTAGTTTCAAAGGGTTCGACGTGGCAATTTTCCTGCTATTATGAGAGAGCTGTTCAGTATTAGTAAGAACTTTGCACATTAGCAGATAAGCTAAAAACCTTTTGATGTTCGAAAATCCTTAGTTTCGATTGTCTGTCATGTTTTCAGACCACTGTAGTAAAAGCATCCGAGTGGTTTTAAAAGTAGTCGTCATCAGTGTCCATCAAGTCTTCATAAGAAACCACCCACCCACGCACGCAAAGTTGAGTTGAAGGGACGACTGCTGACCGAATCTTTCATCACGCTGTGTTAAGCTGAACTAGTTTGAGACTCGCATAGCAGTTCGTCTGAGAAAACGGCACGAGTGCTTCCGCACAGACAACTGTATACACACACACATCCACAAAACTGAAAACGAACAGGTGTGCACATTTACGGAGATCCGCAATCGAGTTGCCCGTGCCTTTCCAACTACTAAACACTGACACGCCCAGGCTAGAAATCCCTTAGGAAGCTTTGTTCCATGTCACTTATACCAGTCCACGCACAGCTGGGAACTAAGGGGTGGAGGTGAGGTTGGCCTAGTTTTTGCGATGACCTTAGACGTGGATCAGCATCATTTACTACCTGCCTTCCTCCGCTACCATTTGTTTGTCCAAGCTCGAACACACCTGGGCTCCATCAACGGTCAAGCGAAATCAAGCTAGCAAAACGTACATGTCAGTCAATTAGTAATGATATGCTATCGTTACCCCTGTCTGTATTTACTAGCCACTCTCCTTCCAACATGGTCACCGCCCACGGTCGTACACAACCAAAGAATGGTTCGACCATGCGAGTAGACACAGGCACGCACTGTCAGTCTGCTAGAAAATCAGTCAGACTTAACCATTTTCAATGCTTTAAATTTCCTCAAACAGACAGCTGGAGGTCTATAACAATCTATCTTCTGGGGGCGGGGGTGATCATATCTATATTATGAGGTAAATTGAGTTTGCCGTGGGCGAAGTGAACGTTTTTAAGGCCAATTTACCGAGTGGCAATAACAAAACGAATTGAGTGTTCTGTAACATTATGTGGACAATAAAACATATAGGGCCCCATTTAGTGCTAACGTCTGAGTTGGTGAAAAAACTAGCTGAAAGAAAACGACATAGGGGGCTTTATTGCTGAGAACAAACTTGAGCAAATATAAGCTGCGTTCATTGTTTGGACAAATGGGGCCGTTTGAACTGCACAAATTCTGACAACAAACATATCTAGGGAGAGAATTTTTTAACGATGGAAGCTGAAATCTTCCCAGCTTAATATCGGTGGAACAGAAGCACACTTTGCGATGAGGATGCCCCACCTTAAGTCTCATGAAGGTTAACACTAGCCTCATCTGTCCCAGGCTAGAGAGAAGTGCATCAACAATTTCTTGCAATAGGCTCTGTCAGATGTTTGGCTTAACACCTTCGCCTGTAAGCTGTGCCATGCTTCACAAAATCAGCCAAATTGAGGTAATTATAGCCATACCTTTGAGTAATCAACAGCAAAAGACTCAGAATTCTTTCATTTTGAGAAGTAACGTTGCCACACTATACCTCACGGACAAAAGTTTCAGTAAAGATGACACAGTATTCTATTTACTGAGCCACAAGCTGAGATTATCGGTAATCCGGTTTGCCTCCCAGGGGATTCCCTTGTTTTACAATACTGTCCAAAGTGACACGTAGGGACACCTATTGAAGTTATTGGACTGTTTTTTGCTATATAGGAACGGGACAGTGCCGCTGAAAATTTCATCCCCATACAAAATGGATATGAAATGAATTGGACTACAGGCAGCGTCTCCAAACCTGGTGCACTGCTTCTCAATGCTCAGCATTAGCTTCAAGGAAATGCACTTTAAAGCGCAAAATCTACCCAAACTGAGGGTGTGTTTTGTAGGAAATTTCCTTTTATAGCACATGCTTACCTGTCTTTAGCGACTCCTTATTAAAAAAACACTCTACTGTTTGGCTGCTCATAGACATCATAACCGAAAAGACAATATTTTCTCTGAATTACAATCCCGTTTATTGTGTATCTTGCGAAGTTCAAATTATGCCAGACTGACGAACGATTTCGAACCCGTTCGTGATAAAACTATTGTTGTCCCAAGTTTTGCTATGTTGTCATTCGGTGAGCAGTGAACTACGCTATTTGGTAACTAGTAGTAAAGTGAGTAAAATGAAAAATCTAGTCAGAATTCACATAGCACCCTATATGCTCAATCGAGCTGAGACAAACTCAAAATTATGAATACCCCCCTATTACTTTGACATTTCTAAGTGGGTTGTTATAACATTCTCGACACAACAAAGTTTCGGGTACAACATTGCAGTAGTGTTCAAAGATGCCATATAAATAACTTAGCTATTTGTGTAGGTATACTTCTTAATTAATAAAAGAAAGGTCATAGCTCCTTTTCTTATGCAGATTCTCGAGATGTTGCTGTTTTGTCTCTGCAAGGATGAGACAGCTGTATAAGGCTTTTCTCAAACAGACTGAATTTCTTCACCTTGTGGATCTTCACTGAAACTTCATTTCAGTCGCAAGCCTTCCCAAAATTATGGATCTCCTGATCTTATTCAAAGGTCAAAACATAACCACACGCGGACGTAGTAAGAAATCACATGTGAATATAGAGAGCATTGCGAGCGACGACTGCGTGATGACTGACAATGTCACACCAAAAATTAGACCTAAATTAATGGAGAGTTTAGGCTGTGGTTTGACCTTGACCCTTCTCATATGCTGTACTCGTCTGTACCCATGTGAGCAGTGCTCATTTTAGGACATTTCAAGAGGTCGCGTGTTGTGAATGAAAGTACTTTCCTTACACACTATAAAACTCGAGTTTAAATGGATTCTTTTAGCTGTAGGGTCAGTCTTTAGAAGATCTTTTGACAACTGGTTAAATGATCACCCAATTGTCACTCAACAAACCCACATATGATCAAAATAAATGTGGAAAAAACCACCCTTCCCATCGGCTATGCAGAGAGAACGGAAGTTACATTGCTCAACATTCTGAAACGAAATAGACTGATCCTCCAAAAAATAAGCCACTCCCATACAGAGACCACAGAGGCTCTCTTGGAGAGAGGTCATCTCTCAGGGTGGGGGTTATGATACCTCAGACAGTCTTTGAGGAATTCCCCATAAGGGTGAGAATTCTAGGTTACAAAAATTCCCTCTATGTGAGTAGTGTACTTGTTAATTGCGTGACGTAATTATTTATGTTTTCCTATTCCTCAGACTAATTCATTACCCTTCCGGTGACTGCTCAAGTTTCAAGACTGATCTATTTATTTTATACAAAGCTGACTCTATATTAACTGTTTTCATGACTCGGTTTCTGGGTTTGTTGCTGAACATTTCGTCCCACTTTGAACTGTACAACATCTTTTCCGTTTAATTTGTCTAATAGCACACTGCCCTTTCTGTGTCATTCTATGTTGCTTACTGCCGAAGGTTCAATCTAGCCGTAAGCTTTGCTCTAATTCTCCTCATTATTTGCTGTTACTTTCTTATGGCACCACATTCTACCTATTTATACTGTCTGCCCACGTCTAATTCAATATATTGTTTGCTACCCAATTGCGATTACTGAAGAAACGCAGGTGAAGTTCGTAGAATTCGGTTTCGCCATGATTATTACTGACCGTCCGTGGTTGAATTGACTACACATCGCATGTTAGATAGGACACCGAAATCGTGCGTTTGGGCTAATTAACCAATTCCCTTCTTTGAGATCACGGCCTTAGCACATGATCGCACAGTACTCTTGCCGTTATCCTAAACTCGAAAGCTTTCACAACAACTAGAGAGTTCAACTGCAGTCTCGTTCCACTTACATTCTACATAGACATATAAGGAGGAAACTGGTTACCAATATAACTGCTTTATTGAAATAAGCCATTTTGGTCCGGGCAAACATGCCGGGATGTGTGCTGTGCCGTTCAGCACAGAGGCAACAGAGCAGGTGTATGGACATATATGTTTTCTTCCAACAACCGGCATTGGAACGGTGACCCTCGAACTTTCCTGTGTAGAGCTCATTATTTCCCCGTTCAAGATAACAAGCCAGTTCAGTTCATACGCATTATATATATATTATATATTCCGTACCACCTGAAGGAAGCACGAAAGGTGAAGTAGTGCTGGGTTGTCCGAGCCTAGACAAGAGCAGTCGAGGTGCAGGGGTTGGGTTCGAAATATCGACCTTCCGGCCAGTACGTTTTTCTTAACCACTCAATAATCTCGAGCTCAGGGGAAAAAGAGAAAGTTGGTAAATGAACCAAAACAAAGATACGGAAGGATCCGATGAAGACGACTGTTCGATACATTCCCACACTTTTCCCAATTCGCTTTTTTACGTTCTCCAGTCATTGTACAATCTTGCCTGTTAAAAAAATAGTCGAGGCAAGGAAATAGGAAAAAACGGGGTGAAACAACACACAGAACAACGAAAATTTGGTGGCATTTTGATGGGGTGGAATAAAAATGGCCTGAGTGTATCTATTCCTATCTTGGTTAAATACTCTTCATCACAGTGTGGAAGGAATCTGGCTCCTCGAACCTGAGTCCAGACATAAATCTGGTACAAACCATAAAGGATTCCGATTTTTTCGCGTAAAGCCTAATTTCATCAACCTTCTGTTTTTTGGTTTAAGCCTTGAAACCCCGTTTAGTTACCCAATTGCAGATTGAGTACACATATTGTTTGATCGAACCAAAACCAGTTCGTTTCTTCGTATGAATGTTGGACAGAATTGGATTGCTCACTGGAACCTGCCTGTTATCATTTTCAGGGTGCTGTGGTTTTCTGACACTAGATTTTATAAATCTTTGCCAGTTCAGTTCAACGTTTCCTAGGATCGTAGTGACGTACATTTATGCTTGTTGATCATACCATGATACCTGCCCGTGAGAAGTTGACCCTACTCTCAGGTGTTCTGCTTATTGGCGACCTTAAGAGAATATTAGGACCAAGCATTTCACTAGTTCGTTATTTCTTAGGTTTCTTAAGACAGTGAAGTGCAATGTCCCTGGACGGTTGACGAAAGGCCTGATACTTTTTCCGAACAACTCAAAGGATGATAATTACTTTTATTGATACAGCGTGTGAAATTATAAGGACAGGAGTCCTTAGAGAACTATCTTCAAGTGTTTTTGCAAAGTAGACTATTCTTAAAATCTTAAGTGTGCGTCGGTTGTCATCGTGGTTCCACCGACGGATATAGTGTAAATCAATAAGACTTTGATCCGGCACAAAAGTATCCGTATACGAAATAGGTGGATGTTTCAACAGTCTCAGAGACGGCGGAAACAATGTGAAGGCTATGAAATGACACTCCCAGAAGAAAGCGTACTTTCCAAGAAGAGAGCGGAAATGAGTTGGCACAAATCTTTTTCGCTGCAAGAAATGGGTTGCCTTTTCAAAAAGACAGCAGCCTGGTCACCCAAAAGGAAAGACGTTTTGTGCATATTTCAGCTCATAATCAAACTGCGCCTGTTCAGTTGGAGAGAAGATAATGGGAGCTCATCCGAAAAGCCTTTATTTTGATTTAAATAACATCTATAATCCCGTTAACCAAGCCAAGGGACACTTTAGAGTGACCCATTGACAACAAAAACCAGTCTTCCCGTATAATTGCACAGTAAGTAGAAGCTCATAGTAGAAGCTCATAAAAGTTTGATCAAGCTTGTATCTTTTGACCGGAAGTTGCGCTTCATGTACGTGGTACAGGGTCAAAGACCTATTTAACCGTTTCATACGTACCTTCATGCTCAAACAAACGAAGATCTTTGCCCTCCCAGGCACAAGAGGAGCTTGCTAGGAGACGCGCAGCTTCATTCAAAGTTAAAATGCGTATTATGTACAGCCCTACCGGAAGAGTATATCAGGTAGAAATTTGTGACCTTTTCTAAAGGAGGTTAGCCTTGAACTACAGACCGGTCTTGGTGTTCGGGAATGGTTCCCGAGTGCTCTTTGTGTCCAGAAAGGGAACGAACTGCTCAGAAATCATTGAAGGAAGGAAGCAGTTCTCAAGAATGGAGAATGCAGAGAACGCCGTTCTAAAACTCATGTTGATAAAACAACAGCATGTGCCAAATTCCTTCTTATGTTGCTCCTTAGGAGATTATGCCTTTTTACAGTGCTTACAAACAAGTGTCCTCAAGTTTATTAGAAAATCAGTCAATGATGGAGGCACTTTGACTGCCTTTCTTCTATTTGTCCATCACCATGGCTGGTTACAGTTTTGAAAGAATCCGCTCAGCTGCAAACTAAGTTGCTACTGACCAGAGGCTTAAGTGAATCTCAGCTGGATATTTTTTTGCATGATGTCCTTCTCCAACTCAATGCTCTGCACAAAAGCCGCCTCATGTTTCCGGTTGGGACGATCTTTGAGATATCGTACATAGGGGATCGTCAGATTTCCAACTCCTAAGCTGTTACGCTAAGTCGTCTATCGGCAAGATGTGATATGATGTGAAAAAGGGGTTTTCTTAATTTTTTTTTATAAAGAACGGAAGCAAATTATTGACGGAAACCCGGCGACTGTGCCTACCTGATGAACTCTGATCAAGGTGAAACCGGTCGTGGGCTGCCGAATAGTCTTTGCAGCAGAGTGGTTTGTCAACAGCAATAACGAACTTTATTTCCGATAAATGAAAGCGCACGAGTTTGTAAAGTTGGATGATTTCTACCTACAAAACAGAAATAAAGTCAAGTGCCGCTTTCGACAGTTTTGACAGTTCTCCAGGATGTGTGTTCCCCAGGGAAACGCGTTTTACTTCGGTCCTACATTCGTGAAAGATAGGTTATTATCTAGTTGGAGCCATAAAAATTCCAAAAGGCCTACTACGTCCATATAATGTATCTGGACACTTCGAATATCGTACCAACTCAAGCATGAGGTGGCCTGGTGCAGCACGTTCCCCCAATGTTGTTTGATACTTGGGCGCCGGACTGTAACCATATGGCAATAGACACTCATTTGTCGACTGAACTTAAATACGAGGTAAGCTTGTTGGGATCTTGGATGGTAGGCCTACCAGATGATCCGGGGCATTTTGAAAGCAGTGCTGGATTGTCGAATGGTTTACAGTGACCTTATGATCAATATTTTTTCTAATGAAAAGTACTATTACTAACGTTTTGCATATTAGGGCGTGGATTTGGTTGTTTCAGGTTAACCCGTTTAAACTATCTTGTTTGGTGTTGGGTTGGTATTTTCGGATACATTTACGGGAGGTTTGACAGAGTGGCCTCGATTCGGAAGGATCACATTATATTATATAATATATATTATATTATTATATGTGATCCTTCCGAATCGAGGCCACTCTGTCAAACCTCCCGTAAATGTATCCGAAAATACCAACCCAACACCAAACAAGATAGTTTAAACGGGTTAACCTGAAACAACCAAATCCACGCCCTAATATGCAAAACGTTAGTAATAGTACTTTTCATTAGAAAAAATATTGATCATAAGGTCACTGTAAACCATTCGACAATCCAGCACTGCTTTCAAAATGCCCCGGATCATCTGGTAGGCCTACCATCCAAGATCCCAACAAGCTTACCTCGTATTTAAGTTCAGTCGACAAATGAGTGTCTATTGCCATATGGTTACAGTCCGGCGCCCAAGTATCAAACAACATTGGGGGAACGTGCTGCACCAGGCCACCTCATGCTTGAGTTGGTACGATATTCGAAGTGTCCAGATACATTATATGGACGTAGTAGGCCTTTTGGAATTTTTATGGCTCCAACTAGATAATAACCTATCTTTCACGAATGTAGGACCGAAGTAAAACGCGTTTCCCTGGGGAACACACATCCTGGAGAACTGTCAAAACTGTCGAAAGCGGCACTTGACTTTATTTCTGTTTTGTAGGTAGAAATCATCCAACTTTACAAACTCGTGCGCTTTCATTTATCGGAAATAAAGTTCGTTATTGCTGTTGACAAACCACTCTGCTGCAAAGACTATTCGGCAGCCCACGACCGGTTTCACCTTGATCAGAGTTCATCAGGTAGGCACAGTCGCCGGGTTTCCGTCAATAATTTGCTTCCGTTCTTTATAAAAAAAAATTAAGAAAACCCCTTTTTCACATCATATCACATCTTGCCGATAGACGACTTAGCGTAACAGCTTAGGAGTTGGAAATCTGACGATCCCCTATGTACGATATCTCAAAGATCGTCCCAACCGGAAACATGAGGCGGCTTTTGTGCAGAGCATTGAGTTGGAGAAGGACATCATGCAAAAAAATATCCAGCTGAGATTCACTTAAGCCTCTGGTCAGTAGCAACTTAGTTTGCAGCTGAGCGGATTCTTTCAAAACTGTAACCAGCCATGGTGATGGACAAATAGAAGAAAGGCAGTCAAAGTGCCTCCATCATTGACTGATTTTCTAATAAACTTGAGGACACTTGTTTGTAAGCACTGTAAAAAGGCATAATCTCCTAAGGAGCAACATAAGAAGGAATTTGGCACATGCTGTTGTTTTATCAACATGAGTTTTAGAACGGCGTTCTCTGCATTCTCCATTCTTGAGAACTGCTTCCTTCCTTCAATGATTTCTGAGCAGTTCGTTCCCTTTCTGGACACAAAGAGCACTCGGGAACCATTCCCGAACACCAAGACCGGTCTGTAGTTCAAGGCTAACCTCCTTTAGAAAAGGTCACAAATTTCTACCTGATATACTCTTCCGGTAGGGCTGTACATAATACGCATTTTAACTTTGAATGAAGCTGCGCGTCTCCTAGCAAGCTCCTCTTGTGCCTGGGAGGGCAAAGATCTTCGTTTGTTTGAGCATGAAGGTACGTATGAAACGGTTAAATAGGTCTTTGACCCTGTACCACGTACATGAAGCGCAACTTCCGGTCAAAAGATACAAGCTTGATCAAACTTTTATGAGCTTCTACTATGAGCTTCTACTTACTGTGCAATTATACGGGAAGACTGGTTTTTGTTGTCAATGGGTCACTCTAAAGTGTCCCTTGGCTTGGTTAACGGGATTATAGATGTTATTTAAATCAAAATAAAGGCTTTTCGGATGAGCTCCCATTATCTTCTCTCCAACTGAACAGGCGCAGTTTGATTATGAGCTGAAATATGCACAAAACGTCTTTCCTTTTGGGTGACCAGGCTGCTGTCTTTTTGAAAAGGCAACCCATTTCTTGCAGCGAAAAAGATTTGTGCCAACTCATTTCCGCTCTCTTCTTGGAAAGTACGCTTTCTTCTGGGAGTGTCATTTCATAGCCTTCACATTGTTTCCGCCGTCTCTGAGACTGTTGAAACATCCACCTATTTCGTATACGGATACTTTTGTGCCGGATCAAAGTCTTATTGATTTACACTATATCCGTCGGTGGAACCACGATGACAACCGACGCACACTTAAGATTTTAAGAATAGTCTACTTTGCAAAAACACTTGAAGATAGTTCTCTAAGGACTCCTGTCCTTATAATTTCACACGCTGTATCAATAAAAGTAATTATCATCCTTTGAGTTGTTCGGAAAAAGTATCAGGCCTTTCGTCAACCGTCCAGGGACATTGCACTTCACTGTCTTAAGAAACCTAAGAAATAACGAACTAGTGAAATGCTTGGTCCTAATATTCTCTTAAGGTCGCCAATAAGCAGAACACCTGAGAGTAGGGTCAACTTCTCACGGGCAGGTATCATGGTATGATCAACAAGCATAAATGTACGTCACTACGATCCTAGGAAACGTTGAACTGAACTGGCAAAGATTTATAAAATCTAGTGTCAGAAAACCACAGCACCCTGAAAATGATAACAGGGAGGTTCCAGTGAGCAATCCAATTCTGTCCAACATTCATACGAAGAAACGAACTGGTTTTGGTTCGATCAAACAATATGTGTACTCAATCTGCAATTGGGTAACTAAACGGGGTTTCAAGGCTTAAACCAAAAAACAGAAGGTTGATGAAATTAGGCTTTACGCGAAAAAATCGGAATCCTTTATGGTTTGTACCAGATTTATGTCTGGACTCAGGTTCGAGGAGCCAGATTCCTTCCACACTGTGATGAAGAGTATTTAACCAAGATAGGAATAGATACACTCAGGCCATTTTTATTCCACCCCATCAAAATGCCACCAAATTTTCGTTGTTCTGTGTGTTGTTTCACCCCGTTTTTTCCTATTTCCTTGCCTCGACTATTTTTTTAACAGGCAAGATTGTACAATGACTGGAGAACGTAAAAAAGCGAATTGGGAAAAGTGTGGGAATGTATCGAACAGTCGTCTTCATCGGATCCTTCCGTATCTTTGTTTTGGTTCATTTACCAACTTTCTCTTTTTCCCCTGAGCTCGAGATTATTGAGTGGTTAAGAAAAACGTACTGGCCGGAAGGTCGATATTTCGAACCCAACCCCTGCACCTCGACTGCTCTTGTCTAGGCTCGGACAACCCAGCACTACTTCACCTTTCGTGCTTCCTTCAGGTGGTACGGCAGCCGCATCAAAAGGGTTTTATGACCAAGCAATTTTTTATTTTTTTATTTCGTTTTCTACTCTGCCATTTTCTTCTTCCTTCCCCCTTTTGCTAGAGCGGAAAGATAGAACGAGAACCAAGGCTGCCATCATTTTCCACGGGGACCAGACATACAGTAGATAGGGCAAGTATCATGCAGTGGTATACGGTACCTTTTGCTCTTCGCCTACATAACCCTCCATCACCAGCAGTACGCATCATCTGACAACCGCTGTGATTGGACGACGCAGCCTACCAGACCCATGGATATGACACCCAGGTGAACTAGGATAGTTTGGATAACAGTGATTCCCCAGCCAAATCTTACATTTATTCCAATGCAGTATGTGCCTTTGCACGGATGATTCCAACGGGGATCGGTTTCATGAGTCCACAACCCTGCCTTGGTATCCTCTTTTCTCTTGATGTTAGCTCAAGAGCGTTCTCCCAAGAAAGAACGACGTCAGATAGTAATGACTTCAGAAAGTCAAATCCATGGAGTAGTTTACGCGGTTAAGCTAACCTTGATCAGACCACCCCTTGTGACTCTCTTTTAAGGGGTTTTAATCTAAGCGCTAAAAATCTCCTCCTGATAGTGCCTTCCCCTGCTTTACTCAGTTTCCAGTTTGCCCCTGTATGCAAACTTTTCGGGCAATCTACATCTCTCTTCATAAAAGAGGAGCAAGTGTGTAAGCAAAACTTCAGTTTTAAGCGTACGAAAATATTATATAAAAGAAACAGAAAGAGAGAATGAAAGTACATTTTTAAATCAGAACCATATACGCAAATCAATAATTGTGGGCTCTTGGGTTTCAAGAATTTCACTTTCAGCTTTGAGGGCGTTTCGTAATCTGCACTGACATTCGCCCTCAGTGTTCTCAAACAACATTTATAGTACACAAGTAACATATTACAATATAACATTTTTTTATCCTAGTACTCCTCAGCTACTTAATGAGCATTGCATGACGGTATTGTTTATTCTTACTTTTGCAAGCTTCATTGTTCGGCTCTCACGACATCCTGAGACCGCTTGCTGTTTACAACACAACCATTGGCCACAAAGGTTGAAAAAATAGCACTACGTTTAGATCGGACAATATATGGCTTATCGCATGCCACTGGAGCCCTCTGAATAAATGAAATATTCAGATCTTAAAGAATGTTCTGTAAAATTAATTCTGCTTGCACTGCTGTAGAACTTTATTAAGTGAATTATTTAAGATTCTTACCTTAGTCCGCAGTATCTAAGGCCAACCTCAAGCAAGAAGGTTTTTCAAAATGTGTTTGCGTCACGAAATACATTTCTCCATCAGTGAAGATGGTATATCATGCTGGTTGTTGCTCTAATGTATTCTCTTCCGAGTTTGACATTCCATAGGAGGGACATCCTGAGAGTATTCCAAAGGATGACTTCCCAGAAAACATTTATCAGCCTGGAAGACCCTTTGGAACAGACGGTTTTCCACAGGTCACGAATACAGTTTGGCAAGATTAGTGGACCACCATGAGAGTCATATCGACAATAGTTTTATGACTTTTGCTGAGACATTTTTGCACCGATGGAAAACACACGGACACAGGGAAAATACCCCACACATAGGTTGTTTGCAGACTTAATTCCCGAGAGAAATTATTTGAACACGCGTATTTGACAAGCTGCTGGTGGTATGTGTGACAGCTCACAGTTGTGAGATAACCGACAGCAAACACGCATGAAACTTGCCAGAGGCAATTTGGAATTGCAATTCCTGACTGCTGCGTAGTATAAAAATGTGCGCTTTCTATTGATTGAAAAAAGACATCCGACCAACAAAATATATTCAGACGTGTATAACACATCATTTATAGAGAAACTGTGAATTAGAATCTTGTGCAAACCAAACTGGAGTCCTGTTCCATCTTCAACGCCATGGAACACAAGCTCATACCTGACGCGGAACATTAGATTTTTCTTACTTGGAACAATGCTGTTTCGCGTGGAACGAACGGCAGCTACACTCACCGCATCGAGGGATCATCCAGTAATTACATGATTGCAAAAATGAAGTTCCAAATGTTGAACAACACCAAACTGGAACTTGTAGCATGCGTCACGTAGAATGAATTCGCACAATTCTACTTTTGAAGAAATGAAAGCACTTGCATTGAAGATTTATTGATGCCAGTATTATTTGCGTACGAAACATCTCCTATCCCATCTGGCACTGGAACTGTGGCTTTTGGATTTGGACGGACATTGAGCGGTTTGTGAACACTGAGGAATGTAGGTGACAAAACACTCTTATTTGCAAATTACTTTGGTGTTAGCCGGAGACTCAAATGAATCTCTCATTTGTGGTATCCTCAAATGGCTGTGTTGCTCAAATGCCGCCTGATGGTTCAGTTGGAAGGATACTGTGGATTTTGACGTGTATTTACTTGAGGGAACACACTATTGGTGGGTTTGCTTGGAACTTTTCGACGGCCGATTACCAGTTTTTGCCGGTGTCTCGCTCGAGTCAGTTTAGTGTGTGCAGTTCCCTCAGTGTTGTTTGGTACTCGGGCGCCGAACTGTAGTCATATGGCAATAAACATTCATTTAAATACGAGATGAGTTTATTGGGGATTTGCATAGTAGGCCTACCAGATGATCCGGGTGCATTTTGAAACCGAATAGTTGTCACTACTATTTTGAGCAGTTTGCTTTGTCAAGGAAGTGAAAAGTACACGTTTAGGAGTCGGTGATCACATTTTCCTGATGGCTGTCACTAGTGATGAATGTTCGGAAACATCCTTTTTGACTATGTTCCTGACTTTGGACCAATCTGTGGAAAATCGTTTTGATATGCGCTCATTCAGATGGTGACTTCAAGTAAGATGTTCCTTTCAACTGAATGTATATTAAAGGACTTTTGCGCTCAATTTTTATGAACACGGAGTTTGTGACTTAAATTGGGTCGATTGCTTGAAGTTTTCCTGCTGGGTTTTCAAACTCAATATCTCTGTCTTTGTTTTGTTGTAATTCTCTCAGCGTCTCGGACGATTTCCCAGATTACCGATACTGTCAAACGGGTTTGCGATCGAAGAACTACAGTAACATTGTGGAAGCTTCATCGTCGCGTAAGAATGCTCATTGGTCGTAATGCACTGCAACGTTCTGATTGCGTTCACCTCGTTTTTACCCAAGTTGCTACAGACACCTGCTTCTCGGACACCAGCTGAACAGGCGCTGCGAAGGTAGTCTGCGAATCCTTTCCAATGTTTGCCCTGGACCATTACATTTTCTGAGTTTCGAAAAGGAAGATTTTAACACCAACTGCGTTGGATTCTATGAAACCTTCTCAAGTACACTTGATAAAGTAAACGACCTTCTGTGGTTCGAGATCTTCCTAACTAGGACCGCGAGCCATGGGTACGTTTCATTCAAAGTGAAACGTTGGTATATGCCGGAGTCGACGTCGTTAATGCACTTACACTTTCTACAGTAAGTTGTAATCAGTGAAGCTCAGTGAACAGAATCCTGGAACAGTCACTGAAAATGCTGCACCGCATCCATTTGTCCACACTCAGAAAATTGTATTTATGGGTTTTCACACAAACCTACCGCGTTCTTGTAGAAAGGTCTGTTTTATGTTCTCTCAGACTAAGAAACCAAACTGCATTTAACAACCGGTTTCGCCCTTTTTGAGGCTCATCAGGTAGGCGCAGTCCCCGAGTTTCCGTCGACCCTATGTTCTACTTGAACCCAAATTGCACGAGATTGAGGAAGTACACTCATTTGCGAACCAATTTAGTTTTGCGGGAGACTCAGCTGGAACCCAGCTGAATCACTCGTTTATGATGTTTTCACATTCAAACGATCTTTTCGTGACACGCATTTCTACAATACGACTGTAAGACTGGAAATGTCACCCTTAGTGGTGTTCCCCCAACAACTGACAATATCCAACTATAAACACCTCGACAAAAGGGCCAATTTTTCCTGTCCTGCTGAATTTGCTGATAGAAATGCTTTGATATGCGCTTCACGATTGTTCAATGTTGTTCAACGTCCAGGTATTATTACCAGTAAAAAGCAGCTGCGAATCGTCTACTAGTTCATCCATCTTGCTTAGGAATGGTTCGAAAAAAATGAACTGAAATACTTTCTTGCTAGCTGGTTTCAGATATTTACTTAACCACCAGCCGTTTTTATGTTGTTTTCATTCGTGCTAAGTTTTTCCTGGAAGTATTAAGGTCACAGCAATACGCATTACTTCACGAGAACCATGGTGGAGTATAGTTCGACATAGACCTGCTTCTAACCTAACTTCTCTTGCATTTAGTTACGAGCGCCAGAATTTTTGAGCTTGTAGTGGACACAAAATGATGAGTTTGTAGCAAGACCTAATACTGTTTCGGATCGCTCACTGTTGGAGAAACGAGAGAGAATTCAGTGCCACTGGTGACAAAAAGCGCTGTCCACAAATAGGTTCAGTCTGTCTGACTCATTGACTGCTGTATCAGTAATCGGGAGCACAACTTGGTGGTACGAAGGGCCATTGAATGTACGTGGTATGCAATCTACATAGTTGAGTGCATGTACCCGAGGTTGAAGGACGCAAGGTAATCTTTTTCGTACATATTGAGACTTAACATGGTTAGAGGTCGTCCGTTTCTTGATACGTTTTCATCTTAATTCCTATTCAACTACCCAAGTATCTCGACCATGTTAGCCTTCAAAAGCAGTTAAAAAAATTCGCCAAGTTCACACACACTCATGGAGTCCCAGACATCGAGACATATCAAGCCATCATAATGAGTGAGAAATTAGGAGCCTTCTATTAATTGTATCCAATTAGTTAATGGGGAAGACAATCACGAGTGAACTAGCGTGACAGATTGAATTAGGACTCTTAAGGGATTCATTTTACTCACCGAGGGACTGGAAAATCTGCCAAACTTGAGTTTTCCAGGTTTACTGAGCGCGATGAGTCCTAAAAAACCGAGACCCCAACTGGATGTTACAAGATTAGTCATTCAACGAATCACATGTAAACATGGCAGAAAAGAATGAATCATTCATCTTTAAGAAACCCATACATCCAAGGTTCGATTCCTGGCCTATTAATTGTGACGGCATCACAGTAAATCACCTGGTTTTTGCCGTGCTGGAACAGGTTGGATTAGAATTCGACTGAAATTGTTCAAACTTCTCCCGCGGTTAGATGGGCAAGACAACTGAGGAGTCACCCAATCAATAAGCTGAAATGTATGCACTTTTGTTTGGCGTTGCCTACTTGTAAACCTATCAGAACCTATGCTAAATATCAATAATACAACAGGATGAGATCATCACTTTTATTAGCTGTTGATAGCCGTCACTGAGATTCCTCATTTCCGGTGTTTAGTCTCCATCGAAATCTGACAGTAAAAATAGGATTGAGTGATTTAAGCAACAAAAAAGCGAGACACGCATTCAAACAAAATGTCATCGTGAACATATTAGTAAATTACGTTTCAGTTGGTGTACTTTTTGGTGCATTCGTTATGTCGCCATATCTGGGTCACTTTTTACGGATATGTTTGTTTGGATTGACAAGACCCAGGTGTTCGCAAAAAAGTACAGCTTGAGATTCCTGGAAGAACCAAATGTTTTGTTATGTCTGACGACCGAGTGCTAGTGATACGCTTAGCGAATAGGCACGACTAAAATTATTTTGGAAGGCAACAAACACTTGCTGCAAACTTGCTATATCATGTGGGTAAGAGGGCAGACGGAATCACATGTACACTTGCGACAATCCGTATGAATTTACAGGATCGTGTGTATGCAGTATTCGTACGGTGTTCTTACTATTTTTTTAAGTTGGCCGGAGAGTCCCTCGGAAAGTAGTTTTACCCAAATAGTTGAGTAATAAATGTCAATCTTGAGGCTGGTCTTAAGGTCAGAGTCATGCCTCAAAACGATCAATGAGGGGAGGCAGTTGATCCCGCAATCTGAGTGAAAAAAAGCTCCTTTATTCTTCCTAGGCCCAATCTGATAAACTCAGAGGAATTGGTCAGGCAGGCTTTTGTTTATAACTTGAAGGTCACGCGCACACACGGACTTTTAGAATAGCTCGTTTCGATAAATTGACCGCCTGCTAAATCGATTGAGTAAACTTACCGTCTGTGATGAATAGTTATTGGGCTTATCTGCGCAAAAATATGCTATGGATTAGACAGATGATAACACATCAAAAGTGGCTAAGTTTTGGAATTGGTCCTGTTTTTTTAAATAAAACATTGAGTTTTCTCCATGATGGAGCCGTTTTACCGAACAGCTCATCTTTTGGTGATCGGATATACTATTCTCAAGGTTGCTGGAAACTCTTCGACAGCCCAAGACCAGTTACGTCCTTCTTAGAGCTCCCCAGGTAAACGCAGCCCCCGCGTTTCCGTCAACCTTAGGTTTTCCTTGGATGCAAATTACACCCAATTAGCATTCATTGGTTGTAACCGGAGATAATTGAATTCCAACTGAACTATCAGGCAGCATTTGTGCAACACATTCAGTGGAGGCACGTCATAAAAGAAAGATCTAACTGGATTCCATTAGAACCAAGTTAGTTTGAGAATGAGGTTGAGCTTCTCATTCCCTCCTGACCATTTCAGAAGCACCTACTTGGTTCGACCCTTTAGCTGATCTTTTTAGGGGCTGTTCGGTTCAACCATGTGCAGTGAACTTGTCTTCAACGAAGGGTTGGCAACAGAGACCCTCGTTTTATCTAGATATCATAGTCCAATAAAAGTAGTGAGAATCAGAATAAAAAGGGAGACAGATGGCGGCATGCTGTACAAACGACAATACAAATTAAAGGCAGTGAATAACAGAGCCAATCAACCCAGCCGATCAATAATATTCCACCCTATTCCTAAAATAAACAGATAGTTTATCCAAGACAAGTTAGCATGCTCAAGTCCAGTATACACTGGTTTGTCAGTCTGAGCAAAGCCGGGTTCGTGTCACCCAAGAAGAGTTTGAATGACTAAGTCCGCCCAACCCGATGACTTGTGAACCCAGTCTGTTGGGTGGCCGAATACGATGGCACCCTCCATGTTTGGTGTCTGGTCGTTCTGGTATGGGACTTACTTAACTATTCATTCCAATGTACAGAGGGCCACTGAAGTTCCCCCTCGTTCTACCAACGTAGAAATTGTATTGGTCTTGACTGGTAGCCCAAGCACGCGACGCATTATTCTGATAAAATTTTGGTATATTGACTCTTCCATAGATCGATGCGATATTCTGAAGCTACCATTTGTTTGCGCTGCAAATGATCTTCCTCTGGAATGAAAAATAGCAAAACGTCTATGGCCTCGTACAGCTAACCGTGATTACCAAGCCCTTAGGTTTCGAATTCAATCAGCTACCATTCATGATGCTGTTGGCTTTCGAGAAGCTTGGTTGTACTGGCTATTTTTGCCTGCCGAAGTACGAAAATAAAGCCCAGAATTTGGTAATTATACGGTCTTTCATGGAAATTTAGGACTACTTAAGATAAACGACTCGATTGTCCACGGTCGTCGAACGCCCATCCTCGGTCACCAGCTAATTGATAGAAAGCACTTAACACCCACCTGATTTGTCCCACCGGAAGAAAATGGATTCATAAGGCAGGACTTTAAAAGAAACCGTGATAACCCCAGAAGTATACGAATGCATTCCACTGTCAACAGCCATTGAACTGCTGGACCGAACGAGCCATCAAAAACATTCGAATGATGAATGTGACGCCCTAAATCAGTAAATCTGTAAAAACTTGTGGATGAAGACTTACTGGACAGATTCTGGCGAACGAAAAACAGTTTATTGTGCGGAACACTAGTAAGACTCTCTGTTCCTCCTGGTCTCCCTCATTAACATTTATGGATGATGAACTCAGTGGAGATGCTGGAATCATCAGCTGATGAATCACAGGACAATCGGTTTGGTCGAAAAATTCTACTTACTCGAAGTAAGACGTCAAGATAACCTGGGCTTACCGTGATCTTCATACGAAAGTTTCTGGGGGCATTAAATGTTCAGGCAAAAAACACCGCAAATTTGCAATAGTTCGTTCGGTTTCTCTGTGTTGGGTCACTGGTGTCCGGCAAGTGCTCCAGGTAACTCCATGTTAGGGACTCACAACAGAAATGTGGACGACCAAATTGCGTGTGAAGCACAAGGTTCAGCAACCAAAAGGTTAAGTTTTCTTGAAGGAACACTACACAGAAAGTTACTGGAAACTCTTCAAAAGCCTACAACCAATTTCACCTATTTTTGGGCTCACCAGGTAAGTGCAGGAAGGTCTGTCATTATACTGTTCCGAAACAAAGAGCGACCTCATGTTAGCCGTAGCCATAGTGTAAAATTTTCATGCCTCGTGATTCCATTGATGTGGCAGGTAAACATTATTTGATCAAACCAGACGGAAAATCACAGATGGTTTCTATATCGGGACACTGAACCATCATCTTTTTCCGTTTTGCAGTGAAAAGAAAGTAGATGAATTAATATCTCAAAAGAGGAACACGTTGGCTGCGCTAGTTAATTAACACTGTCATTGTTTCCCGCACATATGATTGTCCTACTGTCCTGCGCACAGATAGGGACATTAACCCATTGAAAGTATGTCGGGCATGGAAACAGGGCCTAAATGAACTGAGTGGACAAACGAAATGTCTGTGATGGAAAATGAGGGAAAGCCTTTTGTATGATTTACCAGGATTAGGGAAAAGTAATACAATTCGGTGATGGTTAACACAAGCTCCTTGAAATGCACTTATTTGTGCGCTTGATTTGAGCTGGTCCCTAAAGCGTTTCGCACCATCTCAACCTGCAGTCTGTTTTAGCAGCGTTGTGCATACTAAAACAAAATTGTTCACAAGCTCAGCAGATATGCGCCCCAAAAGACGTTCTGATAATTCGACCGTTTCGGGTCGAACCAGACCGGATAAAACCAAGCAGAATGGTTGGCCTTACAATTGGAGGGGTCGGAAATTAAAAACTGTATGAAAGAAGGGTGTTTCAGTTAAAGCAGATCAGATTTACGGAGCTTTCCATCAGGAAACGACTTACGAGACATTATATGGTAAACTAACACTTTTGAATACCCTTTCGCATGTGGTTTAACCCGTTACACCCTTTTCAAACAATGTAATCCCTTCACAAGAAGCACTTACCCCTTACGACCTCTTTGAAACTGAGCTCAAAAGTGACTGCTTTTCAAAAGCCATCAAGTGATATAAAAAATGCAAAGATCACGAAGCATGGAATGGTTCCTACGGGAACAGCTGTTAGATATGTGTGAGATACACTCAGCCACGTTATATACGACACGACACTAGGTTACATCCTGTTTCTTCCTTATCATTTTTATTTCCACCTTCTGCTTCCGACATGTTAACAGTTGCATTCCTTAAAAGCCAAAAGACCTCTTTTCAACTCTGATGAGTTTCCGAAGCATACCTTCTCTCCTAATAGTATCTTTACCGTTTAACTTGAACGAATTGTTCAATTATGTCATCAAGAAGGCAAAATGGTGAACACTATTGTATTGCAGATCTCATCTCATGCACCCAGCCGTTAAAATGATGACAGTGGTCGAAAAGAACAGTTATTATTTCGTCCGGTCATTAGGAAACGGGGGAAACATAAGCCACTGATTGTTTAGAAAGAAAATCGCATTGAATTGGACAGACAGTGGTCTAAAGGTACCTTTAACGAGCGAGTCTGGTAGCTTCTGTTACATGACCAGTGCGAGTTCAGATTTCATGCAAATCGCTGTTGACACCGTATTGCCAGGTCTCATAGCCATATTGCGCCTGCTTCGTCTGTGGCAGCCAACACCTTTGGATCAATGGTGACAACTTACACGATTTAGATGACTTGCCCAGTGTCAGCAACAACATCTGACGCGACCGAACTTTTGACCGTGCTGTAGGCCATCAAGCGCGCGAGCATAAGCTCTCTGTAAGCGGTTAACCCGGTTGTTTTGGGAATGAGAGATGTGCCTCCCATTCACTCAGGTACCATTTGCTGCTTGCGGCTTGGTAGATTACGCATACGAAGAAACATGCACGGGGTTGTCAGCTAAACTGCACGGAATGGCTGCTCTTCGCTCGTATTGTCCGCAGTGTAGTAATTGGTTGAGTGATGAAGTCGAACTGGCTGTTTGCGGACGATGTGAAGTGTAAACCTGCTGCAATTTAGTTTGAAGTTGAAGGTTTCCAATAAGGTGTAAAGACGTTGCAACATAGACCGTATGAATGCAACTTGCTGACAATGTTCGAATGAACTCTGCAGCTCACAGCCACAGGATAGTATGCATTAGGCGGATCGATCTGGTGCAATGAAACCTACCGAAAACACTGACTGACTGGGCTTTGAATATAAACAACGCAACCAAGTAAGTCGACGAAATCCTTCGGTATTTTCGTGTTCCGTAATCAGACCCATATGCAAAACGGATGTGTACACGGATGTGGCAATCAAAGATCCATAGCTTAAAGTGAGATCGCGCTGGCTTTGAGATGGCACTCGAAATACCGGGCTGAAGACAACAAGTGGCCGGACGTGGTTCAACTGATGGCATCTTCGTAGTCAGTCAGGTGTTGAAATAATAGCCTAACTGTATGTGATACATAACATTGTTGCTTCTTGCTTTTGAGGATGCACTTGATTCTGTTTCCTGCTCCGCTCATTCGCTCATCCTCAAGAGGCGTTTGAAAATGATATGTTTACATTGGGGTATGTAAAAGTTTACCTGGAGCTCGCCAAAAGCTCACACCAAAGCTTACACTAGTGCCTGGTAGGAACGCCAGGTCGGTTGGTCGTTTGTTGTTGAATCATACCACGGGGCGAGGTTGCTAAATGGTTAGAGCGCGAATTTACTGACCGGAAGGTCTGCGATTCGAACCCGACATCTGCGTCTCGACTTCCTCTGTCTAGACTTGGGCAACCTGGCAGTATCCCAGCCCTCGTGCTTCCTTTGGGTGGCATGGCAGTTAGGCACCGAAAGGGTGCTACAACTGAAAGGTTTACGGTTCCCTACCATGGGGATTAATTATTCTACGGAGTGACGAAGGATCCGGAAACCCCCGAAATTCAAGTCTCTGTGGCTGAGTATTGTGGACAAAATAGACCGACTACGCTGACGTCCTTTTTAAAAGAAGGGACAGGAGATCTGGGTGTTTCAATAGAGCCTAAACGTAGCAAACCCATTATTAACGATGCGATTTGTATCCACAATATGTGAAGCCTCGATACAGCTCGCCCACTTTTTGTATATTAAAAAGTCATACTTAGGTGACAGCTTGACAATCAAAGCCAAAATACGTACCTCATTGGCCAGAAGGTGCATGCTGATTCGCGCCGCTCGTGGTGACAAAAAGACGTCGTTAAGCATCAAAGCGCACGTAGTACACAGAAAACCGGGGTTGATATTATTTTTGTTTGCTTTTGTGACGTGGCCGTTATGGCTGTACGACTTGAGATGTCTTCGATGTCTCAGTCAAATGTAGACTAACACCGGTGAATTCGCAATAAGATTATCAGTACGGGTGTTTTTGGCGATCTAACAGATATCATGATTGAAGACTGCATGCATACCCACAACCTGCCAGAGCTTATTCGCACTTTATTTCGATGGAGTTACTGTCCATTGAATCCTGCAAACTACTGCAAATCGGGAATCGAGCGAATTGTGGCTCGTCAGAAAAGCTCGCGAGAATGCAGTCCACCTTCGAAGGACGGTTATCTATCTCTGAACGGCTAGAGATAGTGCAAAGGATGGCGAAAGCAAATCAGCAGTCGGTTGATAATATGAGGAGGTATGAAACATCTCCTCCTGCCAGTCAAGTCAGTCTACGTGCTAAAGCTGAAAATCACTGTACAATCAGCAGTTAACCGCATGAGGCGATTTACGCAACGTGGTGCTACCTTGCCTAAGTACGAGTTAACCACACTGCCGATCAGTCGCTGGTGGCCGAAGGCTTTAGTCTTTAGCTGGGGTTTGCCGAGTTCGATTCGTCGTAGAGGTTCTTGCACAGCTGTTTATTACGAACAAGGACGAAATAAATGAACAGTGCTTCTCGACTTTCCAACTAAGATTGAATTTTATTGCAGTATTGGTGGTGTTTGTAACGTCAACTTCTATCCTGATTACTTGTGTATGTTCAAGCATTTGTGTATGGTTTAGGAAACTCAGATAATTATGCTGGATTGGCATTTGGTTCACTTGCCCCTGACTCATTTTTGGCTCAACGCTTTTGTTAACCGAATTAATTTGTCTCTATACGACTGTGTTTCTTTTTAACAATGCTTCGGTATGGCTTATATAAACTTCACCTGGAGTTGCAGCCAGACTCACTATGCTGGATGGTCAACTATACTTGTGTGCATGCCTTTCCTGGTACAGATTTGATCAGCTTTACAGTCCCGGGAACCTCCACAACTTGGAAGTCGGAGGACACCATCCATTCACTTTTGTACGAACAAAACACAGGTTGGATGAGCTTCAATGCACCGAAAAGACAAATTGAAATGTAAAACGTGTAGAACTTAAATGTAACGAGCTTCATTCTTGTCGTCCATGACTGTCCCATCTGTTGTTTCTGGAGGAGATCAGAATATGCTTTCGGTCAATGGGGGATCCGGTTCAATCATGCCTTGTCTACTGCAAACAGAACTGCGATCGGCTCAATTAACCCAGCCACAACTCGGATAGTTGACGGTGGAGACAATCACTCTGAGGAGAATTTATCATACGTTCCACTGACTTAGATGTGATACGGAAACATACCCTTGAGTTGAGGTGTGAAGATAAACAATCCTGTTGAAGAGTGATTGAAAACACAAAGAATAAAAAACTAGCCCCTTTGAGTAAGACTTTCATACATTTGTTGTTCACAAGGGCTGCACTGCAGACAAAGGTGAGAAGAAAGCATCTGAGCGAACAGTTCTCTGGTAGAGAATAACTAATCTGCTCGTTGGACATGAAGTTGAAATATAACCTGGTTGGTCAAATAAGGACCAGATAAGGAAATAGTGTGGAGATGATTCTGTTCACTCTATGCTTATGCAAACGTACGTCCCGTAATAAGAATTCAAAAAATGTTGAAAAATAATCAGCCTCCTGTTCCACTTCTTCTTTCTGTATATGCGTACGTACACACGCTCACTCGGTAGAAACACAGTGCACTTCACAATAAGTTTGAACGTCTTAAGCTGTCGTTCACCTGACAGAATGACCCCTATGCTTGTGCGGGTCCGTCGTCATGCGAGTCCATACAGCTTTTCATCAAGTCAGTCAAATTATGGTGGCAGGTGGGTTGGATTGACAGCTGAACTCGAGGTGATGCTATGGAAGTTCACGCCTCGAGTGTAAGCGCACAGTTGGACACCATCATTGCGTGTGACTGCACCGCTCATATATACATCTGGTCTTCACCGGAAGGCCTCCGCCTAACCTGAATTCATCTACGGTCTATGCCTTCGGTAATTCATTCTCACCGGCTGCTGCATTTACGAATAACAGGTTACTACCTCGACCACCTGTGACGACGTGTTTAAGGACATGATTTCTTCAAAACACTCCAAGTCATTCTCTCTAGTTCCGACAGCACTGTTGAGAAGCTATCCACGTAAATGTTCTGGTACACCGAAGTTCCAACTACTGAAACTTTCTACAGACGTATGAGCCTAAACAAGACATTATAGAGATGTGTTAGATTACATGCAAGTAAGTAACAATTTATGATAGCCGGAACCAGTCTCTCTGTACTTGTTTTAGAAGTAACATCTCGAACTAATTCCCTTCGGACCGTTATGATGGTTGCATCTAATGGGGAGTTTCTTCACCATAAGTAGTTTTCAGGACCAGAGATGATTGTAGATAATTCTGTCAAAAGTGGGCGATTCAAAATAAAAATCACGTTTTGCTTCGTGGCAGTCGGCTACTTTGAGAGAATAAGATAAGGTGGATGAATATTCTCCAGCATCTGTAACACATTCTCATTGGTATTTCTTCAGATATAACCATCCAGAGTTTGCACGTCAAACGACAAGGATTTCAGAATTGTTGGTTAATCTGTCTAACAGTTATGAGGAATTCTGTAACACCCAATGCCGGTAGGAATCCTTGGCCGTGGTGAAATTCGGGTGGATTTTCTTCAGATGTCTTTCTAGCTCTGTCAATGCTTGTTGTGCCAAGCTCTGACACCCGGTATCAGCATTCAGGTAGATCGTCATTCGACGTCCGATACGTAATTCTGATCTCTTAGAACTGGGTACTCATTCTGTATTCCCCTGTATGATTATGCCGGCTGGTCTGCCTCAAAGGAGTTGTGCACCGATGGGATGCAACCTTGTTCGGTAAAGAAATACGAATCCTTGTGAGATGAGAGAAACTGGATAGACGTGCTCACCTCGCGCCAGCTCTGCTACGTAACAACTAGACTAAGGAAATGATTACTGTCTGAACTTTCGATGCGGGTAATACCGCTGATCTTTGAAGGTTTCTGGAGGAATATGTGCAATTGTGTTCATATCTAGAAGATATGATGCAGAATTATCTCACAATAAAGTAGCACCATGATCAACGATGGGTGATAAAACGTAAGTCTGATATACGAGTTGGCAACTACCGAATTTCGCTACCAAAAGTTGGTAGGTGGGTAAAAAAAATGGAATTTGGGAGATTCTTTTTGCTCTTTGTGCACATGGTTTTCGCTACACGCACAAAACACCGCAAGTTCATTACAGCGGGCTTCAGGAAAGGAAATGACTGCCTAAGATTCAGATAGCTATGCTTAAATGGTGACCAGACTAAAGCAACAGAGTTCGCTAGACCATCAACAGATTCTGATCGACCTACTCATGATCAGATACTTTTAGTTCTCCAGAAGTTGCAGTAGTAGATCGTAGGTCGGAATAACGCGGAACGTTTCGGTTAAAGCGGGGAATGTCGGGTTCAGCAATTCGATTCGATCAGATCCAAGCTGAGCCAACCTGATGGCATTAGGCCTATCAGTTCACTGACCTCGAACTTAAGGAGTGGGGAATAAGTAGACAGGTATTGAAGGCAATGAGTTCGATGCAATTGGTTGGACATTTGGTCCATGTTACTCAGTGTCACATAACACTGAAGTTACCATTTTGGAGACACAGTAATTGCCGAGGGGACTATCTTTACTGGTCGTGAGATTTATTCCTCAGTTCTGCTACAATAGACTAAAACCATTTTGAATAATACAGTAAGAAGAAAAAGACTGTGGAACACTGATAGTTTGCTTTTATCTACTCAGCCGCAATGCCATAAACCAATTTTACCTGATAATTAGGAATAAATAGAAATAATACTGTGGAGCGGAGCCAATCTTATGGTGGGTCCAAGGCAAGCTGACAGCTTGCGTCAGAGTCCTTTGTGCACACAAGCTTACTGAGCAACGTGTCCTCATTGAAAGCTAATACTTTCCAGTGGAAATCGTGATGTAAAAGTCTGAGCGATTGAGTCAGCTCTGTATTCAGTGAATAAAATGTGTCTGGTGGTCGATGAGGCAGATTTTTTGGTCTCAGATTCCAGTTATATCGGTCGATCGACTGGTCACCAGACTCGAATAACGAGGAGAATGTTCAGAGGCACCCGCCTGAGTTGCTGTCTGTTCTACCAATGTATATTTCACCGTAACTGCATGTAAATTGATGTACAACGTGAGGCAGAGATCAGGAAAAACATTTGGCCATTTCTATCGTTAAGCATAATAGAGCGGAAAGAGTGATGCAAGACAAACGGCCCCCAGGATATGGAATACATACCAAATATCACCAGCTCATATGCCATAGACTGGTTGCTTTTACCGGAAACTGCAGAAATTGAATCTCCTCTGTTATCACATGATTCACTAATGGCTAGCCAGTGAAATCGTCGGCACGTTCTTCGTGAAAAAAACACTCATCTAGTACACTGTGTACAATCGGTCACTGTAGCCGATGGCACAAGAAGCTTGGCTGGCCCTTATGATTCGTGAAATGACTTCACGTTATATGCTGCGCTCGAGTAGCTGAATAGTAGGCACGGGGTTTGGGTTTAAGTTGACCCCGACTCAACAGTAGTACTCTGCAGTTTCTAGGTGTCGAGCTTATAACAAAGCATGTGGTGGGAATAATCTAGATCAGTCGCCGGTTTGAATGTCAACGTTGATCCGAATAGGCAACTTCATCCATTTTGGGAGCATTCTGACCCGCGAGTTGTTAGAGACAGGCAAGGAAGATTCAGGTAGCAAGTCAATAAAGGCGTGGATGAGGATTGATTGGAGAGACAGCAACCTAGCCTATTGCTAGTTGAGTTGGTCAGTTGATGTAGAAATTTGCCGTGGGCCCGTGAGGACTGATGATTTTCAAATATGGTTGCCCCTCCCCTGGAAAGGACAGCTTTAGTTAGCAGATATTATCATGGTTTATGGTGCTTGATAAAGACAGATGCATTCGTCAACTCAGAAAAATTCTTCAAGTTTTCATCAGGTAAAAAAGAGAATATTAAGCCACCTGGTTTAGGATAAACGTGTGATTAACATGATGTCGCCCCGTGCAAGCCCAGCTTGGTTCTCAAAACGCCTATTTTCCCGTTAACCCATCAAGATATGCATGATAATGCCAAAGAGCATCTTGGAGACTTCGGTTACCGGGCGGACAAAGTAACATTTTCAATATTTTGCACTATTTTCTAACAGTAGTCTCTCTTTGACCTGCACACTTTAAGATAGGTGTTCAAAGCGCGTTACCAGAGCTTCGCTGATTTGCTGATTATTTGGTGTAAATGTCAGGACTCTGAAATAATGATATTTCAGCTTAGACTTCAATTGTTGAGGATAAAGGGATGTCAAAATTTCACTCGGTTCCAAATGATTTCTTTAGCTTTTTTCCCAGAACAGGGTTTAAACCGCTGTTGCAATCTGTTGAGTCCAGTACTCAAAAAGCGATCACTGGGAAGAAGATGTGGAATTATCCATTGCGCTGGTGGTCTGGTGACTTGCAGCACCTCCTGGAGAGTTTAGAGAACCGGTCTTTTCTCGATGCAAAAGTCCCTTTCATCCTCTGGTCCTTCTGCAATCGCAAATGCCCTATTGTTTGTTTTTTACGAAATCAGAGCGCGACATCATAGTCATTGAGTGCTGGTACAGGTTTTCGGCCATCAATAAAAGATACTGACTACAGTGAATGCTGGAATTAATTTTAGGACATCCGCATAGCATTCAGTACGAGTGAAGTCTGTGAAGGCTGTGTGCTGTGTGTGACACCTGCTTGAGTTGTTTCCTCTGTCTTTCGCGATTTCGATGACGGCACCCACGGTAAACAAAAACTTGAGTCACTAAAACTCTACACTTAGCATTATTTCATTCTAACAACAACCACCTCTTCATTTCGTTTTTTTAATCCTGGCCAGGCATCCCAATAACTGGTGACAAAGCTTCCTTCCCTGTTTCCACTTTCACACCACTGTCTCCCACTTGTCGTCGTTGCTCATGCCGGAAACCTCGTGAACAGGCTCAGTCGAATGTTGTGCTACAATAACCGTTTGAAGGGACCCTGCAGTAATCTGTGGACCTCTCGGTGAGACTAAGCTGACGTGAAAGACGGCATGATGGAATGGTCAGAATCGATTTGCTTCGTACAAGAGAAATGATGATCCTGACTCAAATCGTTCCACCAGTAACAGACAAGTACACAATCAAACTGAGTCAATGTTTGGTTTTTGGTGGCCCGAAGCAACGCTGAGCCGAAAAAGATGTTCTGCATTTGACCATCATCAATTCGTTGATATCTTAATTCCATAGAATCTGTTCGGACAACAGGGTTGGTGCATTTTGGTAACCGCAGCAATTGTTACAGTCGTTTTTCTCGCTCCCAAACCACTAGATTTCAGGAACAGTATATTCGCGTGACAGGTCAGGAACGTTTAATTTGTTCACGTACTGTAGTCTAAATCACACGAACAACGCAGATGATGATTTACTGCGACCCAGTTCATTAAACAGTTTTCAGCTCTAGGACTGATTGAGACATCCACATTGTAGATATTACTAACACTTGCATCAAACACGTAAGACGCAAGTTACGAGTTCGTTGTCATAGGTTCATATTTCCTCTGTAGTTAATGACACTGGGAGAGTGAAGGCTCTACGTTCCCGTAGGTTTCTTTCCAGGTTATGTTCGCAAGCTTATGCTGGAATTAATTTTAGGACATCCGCATAGCATTCAGTACGAGTGAAGTCTGTGAAGGCTGTGTGCTGTGTGTGACACCTGCTTGAGTTGTTTCCTCTGTCTTTCGCGATTTCGATGACGGCACCCACGGTAAACAAAAACTTGAGTCACTAAAACTCTACACTTAGCATTATTTCATTCTAACAACAACCACCTCTTCATTTCGTTTTTTTAATCCTGGCCAGGCATCCCAATAACTGGTGACAAAGCTTCCTTCCCTGTTTCCACTTTCACACCACTGTCTCCCACTTGTCGTCGTTGCTCATGCCGGAAACCTCGTGAACAGGCTCAGTCGAATGTTGTGCTACAATAACCGTTTGAAGGGACCCTGCAGTAATCTGTGGACCTCTCGGTGAGACTAAGCTGACGTGAAAGACGGCATGATGGAATGGTCAGAATCGATTTGCTTCGTACAAGAGAAATGATGATCCTGACTCAAATCGTTCCACCAGTAACAGACAAGTACACAATCAAACTGAGTCAATGTTTGGTTTTTGGTGGCCCGAAGCAACGCTGAGCCGAAAAAGATGTTCTGCATTTGACCATCATCAATTCGTTGATATCTTAATTCCATAGAATCTGTTCGGACAACAGGGTTGGTGCATTTTGGTAACCGCAGCAATTGTTACAGTCGTTTTTCTCGCTCCCAAACCACTAGATTTCAGGAACAGTATATTCGCGTGACAGGTCAGGAACGTTTAATTTGTTCACGTACTGTAGTCTAAATCACACGAACAACGCAGATGATGATTTACTGCGACCCAGTTCATTAAACAGTTTTCAGCTCTAGGACTGATTGAGACATCCACATTGTAGATATTACTAACACTTGCATCAAACACGTAAGACGCAAGTTACGAGTTCGTTGTCATAGGTTCATATTTCCTCTGTAGTTAATGACACTGGGAGAGTGAAGGCTCTACGTTCCCGTAGGTTTCTTTCCAGGTTATGTTCGCAAGCTTTTCATTCGGAAATTTTCCCAAACTTTTTTATCCATTCCAAAGGCTCTTGACAGTATCCGCTACATTAACGACCTCTTGAACCAACATTCCTTCGAAAATACTATTACTTTCGTGGTACTTGCCGATCCCACCATGTCGAATGTGTTGTGCCGGCACGCCAGCGTGATTACTCGTATTTGGTTAGGCTTTTCATTTGTTTATTCTTCAGTCAGCTAAATAAGCCGCATATTCCTCTATATGGTAGTGACTTTGACTGTGGGTCTCAGTCAAAACTGCCTTATCTCTACCTTTCCAGCTTTTTAAATGCGGAGGAGAAGCATCCAAACTACTCATCGAGACATTTGCCGGATTGAGGACAAAAATTTAACCCGCCACCTCTTACTTACCGGGCAGATGCTTTGTCTCGGACGCTGATTTACCGCATCACTGACATCACCAAGCACCACCATAATGGGGTGTCCGTAATTTGTTCAGGTTACTCTTGGACCATTCAATTCTCAGGAACATGTTTGTGCTGTTTGTGCAAATGTCAAGTTCTACAGTCAAACACTTCTAAACTTACCTGGCCTTCAGACTTTTTTTCGAAGTGTCTTATTGTTTGATTTGGCCTTTGGGCTTCGTGACAAAGAAGCTTGTGGCTTTGGTGGACTATGAAGGCAAACTGTCCTTATCGGAGGCTGAATCGAAGCATAAATGCGAGTGAGAATCGGCCGAAGGTTATCATGCTGCCTGGATGCGCCTCTTATGAACTGGCTTTGTGCGCCACCAGTGATTTCGTTATGAAAGTCTCACTTAAATGCTTGAAACGGCTGACTACCCAACGTTTGGTTTACAGTGCTGATTAACAGTGAATGTAACTAGGTGTAATCGCATCCCAATCAAATGACGAATGCCCAACTTCATTTTCTCATCAATAGCTAGTCCTTATATGCTGTTTTAATGCAACTTATTCAGTTCGCGCATCACCCTAAACACCCATTACTCAAATTATCGGTCGATACAGGTATCTAATCTATTAGTGGTCAAATCATCGTTTTCCATCTGTTCATTCTCTTCGGTTGTCGAGCAGACGCAGCGTGGTGTCGATGATTGTCCATCGGAGAGGTGCACATTCTTTTCACACCATCGAACACTGACAACACTTGAAACACATGCTCTCATTCATTCACACACGCACATATCGAAACTTCGAATCTGAGCTGAGATGACAATGAAAATCTGATTAATTTCGCACGTTTTCGGTCGCCAACAAAAGCGTGGCACTAACCATGTGACATGCAACCTGCAGTCACGCAAATCCCATGGGGTGAAATGGTCATTAAATTGCGGAAGCAATAATTCCAGAGAAACACCACCTCTTTGTTCTAAGCCAGCTTTATCTAGAAGCGCACCGGGTAGATTTCCCATTAGTTGCAGTGCTGGAGCAATGCGCTTCCTGAATGCCCACAGCTCGACAGAAATAGCTATTGCCTACTCATAACCCGTTGAGTGTTGATCTGCATTGAGGAATTTTGTTTCAGTAATGGGATGGGGGATAATTTCCATTCGTGAACTCATTTAAAAATGTTAATTCCACCAAGTTAAATTGAATAATGTCCAAGTTCTTCAGAACACCTGTCTGCAAACCGAAAGAGCTGTGGCGTGGGGTTTTTTGGGGGGACTTCAGGCGGGAAAGACACAGCTGTAAATACACAATGAGAATAGACGTTAAATACGAGACATCGATTGAAGCCTCCATAAAAGCCTACCGTACGCATCCATAAAGTATTCAGAGCTCACAGACACAAATTGAAGAAGGCCAACATCTTGAGAAAATAGTATCCAGTACGCCCGAAAGTATGCTTAGAATCAGTGTTAGCGTGGTTCGCGTGAATAGAGTGGACAGATTGGAAAACAAAAGGTTCTTAGTCGTCTTTGTTGTTGAGTACATTTCGACTGTGGCCTGGGCATATAAGACAGTTACACTGGTTCCAAAAATGTTATCGGGGGGGAACTATTTTTTGGGAAAAGCCTTTCGCTTCTAACTATTTACTGGTGCATACGCATCCCGATTGAATGAACCTGAAAAAGCCATCGTGCTACAGAAGCTTTTTCGGGATTTTTCCAGTAAACAGAAAATTCCTAATCGTCAAAACAGTAGTTTTGCCTCTGTACTCATAACAATATACTAGGTTGCCCGGAGTAAAACATTTGAGTTGCTTTAAAAATGGTTCTTAAAATCCAAAATGTGTCTACCATGCAGTCGCACAAAAAACATACCCAAAGTGCAAATAAGTAAATGCGACACAAGTTTTTAATGACTGTATAAAATGGCTATCTGTACTATCACATTAGTCCCCTTACCGTGCGCAAGCAGATTTCGAAGTTTGAAATTTAAGCATTCAGCCCCATTGTCCAACAGAGTAGCTGAAACCATGCTGCCAAGTTTCCCTTGACCTTATTTGCTATTTCAACCAAAGTTGCACGAAATTAGCGAAATACACTCATGAGTAGTGTGTTACGTCTATACAACGTATTGTGATATCTTCAATATCGTACTACCTGAGACATGAGACTGCCCGGTGCAGCACACTCAATTGAAGAACATCATAAACGAAAGATTCATTTGCGTCTCCCGCTACAACCAATTTGTTATGCAGATGAGTGCATTTCGCTGAAATAATGCTGGTTACAGGATTCTTGTTAACCCATAATTTCTGCAACTAGAATGAATATTGTTACCGCAGATAGCATCGATGGTGTGTTCACTGAGTTAAACCGTTCAACCATGAACGTTTCGTTGCCGATCAAATTGATATAGTCATTGCGTTGGGGCAGTGAATCAGTAGTTGTACACTGGATGGTCATTCACTTGTGTTAGTACACGGACAGCCATCCAGGTTGACCCTTGATTGTGGTTCGTTGTCCGGTCAGGCAATTCTACTGGTTGACCTATTACCCTGTGTTGTGATTTTGTCCACTAATCGGTACTCGACTGAGCCCTGTTTTTGACCTGTCTTGTTGCCGCGTTGTAATCTCTCTTGCTGTGACTTCATGTGCATTCCTGTTGCTCAGTCTGTTAGCCCTGAAGTCGGCTGGACTCGATTAGGACGCTGATCCTTTGTACGTGGTAACGCTAGGTCGAATCCGGATCAATCTGTTGGTTGCCTGGATCTGCTGCGGAGTGTTACGCCTCCATACGGAGACGGACGACACAGAGAGGAATCTGTCTGTGTCGTCCGTCTCTGTGTTTCAAGATTCTCGCACTTTCAGGTGGAAGTTTTGCCAGGGTTTGCGGTTGCGTTCATTACATTTTCATTCTACGACAAGTGCTGGAACTGCGTCACTTTTCTGATGGCCCGCAATAATTTTTTTCTCAATCTGAAAGCTGGTTTTGATTGCTCTGGTAATCAAAGGCTGTGGTGGTGTTGGTGTTGGTAGTGTCAGGCGACAAAAGGTATCACCTCTACGTTCTTGTCACTTACGAAGGTTTAATATACCTTCCACCGTGAGCGAGTACATGTCTGCGGCAAGATCTCCCGAGATGATCACATCTAGTGTAGTCAGGCAAGGGTGTATTCTCTCGCCTCTTTGACTTCATACTCGATACGTTGCTTAACTCTTTTTTTTACCTATCTCAAACACCTGGGGGATCGAAATATCCCTCAAAAACAGTAAGTACGCTGACGATATCACTTTTCTTGAATCAGGTCCTTTAGAAACAGGAACTATTTGAAATAATCCAAATAATTCTGCTGCATGTTTCGACGTGCGTTCCACGTCTTCAAAGTATGCGGTTCTACTTCAAGGTTGGCTGGGAACACACCCAAACCTCATGCTTGTAAATGAATCAGTCGGTCAGCCAGGTAAGTCTGACCGTCTGGGCATTTGCAAAAGTCCGGCTGGACTGGCACAACACAGAATTACTTCTCGAATTGAGAAGGACGGGGCGGCGTTTTTCAAACTCTGACGTTTGTGGCATCAATGTGGTTTCAGTTTGGCTGTCAAAGGTAAACTGTACAATACCGCGGTCCGATCTACTCTACTTTATGGGTCAAAGACGAAGCTGCTGCATAGAGAGGATTTTGGACGACTCTGTATTCGGCCATCAGCATTCCTAAAGCATCATGTGGGTCTAGTGGAAACATCAGGTCAATGATGCTGAGGTTTGTCGGACAGTTTTCAGTAAGGGTAGCTCTCCCTTGGTAGACCAGCAGGCCACACCCCGTAGGTTACGCTGCTTAGGCCACATAATCCGTATACCAGAGGACCATTTGCCTCACAGGGCCCTTTTTACTCAACCATATGAAGGGTGGGGACAACCCAGGCGAAATTAGTCCACAGCCTGACAACGGAGCATGAAAGCCCTTACCAGTTGAAACTCAGTCAGGCTGGTAACTGTCGTCTCCCGGGATAGGGACCCAGAACGAGACAAACCAAAGACCAGGACCCTAACAGATATAGTAATGTCGTACAGCCAACAGCGATCCCGCAGCAAAGCTGTTGCGTAGCCCTCGCACTCCCTGATATATCAAATAAACAGAACAATTAGACGGCAGTGAACTAATTGAGCCATCGACTCCAATGCTCGTCTCTTTTTCTCTTATTCATCTAATCGTCGGTGGATGGAACGGTAGCAGCTGGGACCACTATACACAAGGTATAGCTAGAAACCTGACTGTCTGATTGATTGATTGACTGGTTAGTCGATTGATTGATTGATTGATTGATTGATTGATTGATTGATTGATTGATTGATTGATTGATTGATTGATTGATTGATTGATTGCCTGACTGGCGCGCTGGCTCGTTGGAAGTCCGGCTGTCGTGCATCTCATCACTGTTATGAACCATAATCGCAAGCCTTGCTAGGAATCATACCTCTGGCCACTCCTTCGTTAGAATGCTTACGGCTTTGTATAACATACTGCTGTTTCATCATTATTTTATTCTATCAAGTATAGTTCCTGGCTTGTCTACAGCTCCCCCTCAATCCTGCAAAAGGAGCTTATTAAATGTCAGCCATCTGGAAACTGCATGCTACTTGGCGTTATTATCAAATCTGGCACTGAACACAATCAGGCTGATGCAGTTACGCTATAAGCATAAAGATCGGACAAGAACCCACAAGCCCACCGAGTGAACCCTCACCTTTCGTGCTTTGCTTCAACTGTTGTCACACTGAAAGCATAGATTTCCATGGCGAATTGATGTGGTGTTATTATTGAAACCGAATTTAGCATCCATCGAACTGTGGAGCTGCATGCCTGTAAGCTGGCAAGTTCGTTCACAACTAGCTGGCCGTGAGAATTTGTCAGCATTTCCAGCAGTGATAAAAACCGTCTGTTCCCGCTCGTTCCCACGGAAAAACAGGCAAAAAGTCTGACAACAACACATTGCACGACGCCATGTAGACCAACCGAAATGATCAAGGCGGTGGTGTGCGTGTCCTGTACATGAATGTGTGATGATTTACTGCTCGTTGCACGTTGTCTTCCATGATTCCGCATGTCTCCTTGTCGCGTCTCCCACCTGTTCACCTAAGCTATTCAGTCCCGTTTGCTGCCGTCGTTCCATTTTTTATGTTTGCCCGCGTATAACGGTTCCACGGAATGACAGTAACATTGAGCTTGAGAATTCATTTGCCTGATAAAATCGATGTTCGACAGGTAATGTTCTACTCGATATAATAACTATTCGGATAACAGGGGAGAGAACAGGGAACTGCAGGTATAAGGCTCAGCAGTACGGCGCCAATTGGGTCCGGTCTGGCAATCGGTTTTAGTGACGCTGGGTACAACACGGTGGTAAGACAACTGTTTTGCTTCTGGGGGAGGTTGACAACCCGAAGGAGCATACAAGGCGATAGATCGCCTGTGTAGATGTAACGGCTGCCTGAAAACGGTTCCTGACCTGGATTGAAGCCATTGCATGCTTTCGGGCGACCGAGCACATGTGTGCCTGTGTGTGTAGCCGAATATGTGTAGCAGGATTCCACGTTGGCGGCTATTGTGCCCACGGAGCGACAACGACGTAGCAGGAGGAAAAACAATTTACGACAACCGATGTGGCGTCGGAACAACAACTGGGTTGAAGTAGAGCGTGCGTGCTTGCTATTTGAGTGGCGCGCGCGCGTGCTTTTTTGTGCAAACACATATATTTGAAACATGAACACTCGGCACAATAAGTGCTTTCAGTAAGCAAACATGCAAGCGAAAACGCTTACACACACACACACGAGAAAGTAGGGCCCAACAGCATAGCAAAGCTCGAGATAAAAGAACGATACACTTCACACCCACCCAGGCTGGACACCACTGACCGTTCATCATTGGCACTTCTTTGTAGTCTGGCGGTTTTGTGGCCAAATACTGCGAATCCTAGCAACCCAAGTTGATCATGACAAACTGACGTTTTAAGCTGCTACATTCCAGCTACCACAGTAGTAGCAGCAGCAGCTGCAGCCGCACACGGGTGACAGTATAGGTGGTGAAGACCGTGAGGCGACGACATGCATTTTGAAAGAAGCACTCATCTGAAGGATATACATTACCGAAACAGACGCTAACAAAGTTTGCCCGAGAAAAGAACCACCATGAATATTCACATTTTCCGGAAGTAACCAAGTCCACTGTCAGTCTGTGGCGACATGACATACACGCGCCCCACCACAAGTTTTTTTTCGTAGTTGGGGGGAAAGGATTAGAAACAAAGCTTTGCGTCCAACGCAACAGCTTTTACACTGTGCAATAGGAACTCGATAGATTTAGGTGTGGCATTATTAAACGGGAGCAAACCGGTTCTCCTTTCCTCGTGACGGAATGTATCCGATAGATGTTGCATTAACAGTCAGCGCAGACACTAATTGGATGGGTGCGTACACATAAAGATAACGTACGATTAGTGATTGACATGGATAAAAGGTGCGCTGACATCCCATTAGATACCAGTTCATCTGTTGCGATGATTCGCAGTGACTACTCGCCGGATGTATGGGTGCGACATGAAATTACCTCGTTCTTCAACGGCCAGTGCTGGGGTTCGAAAGGTTTCAGTCTTCTACCATCTGTGTCCTTGGCCGTATATATGTAGTAGAATGACAACTCGGTCGTTCTGTACGTATTCATCTAGTCTGTTGTCTACGCTTGGACAATATTTCTTCATTTTACTACGTTTGGAAGAAAGCTACGTAGCACTGGAATCGTTCCCCAATTGCCCCCCCCCCTAAATATGATGCAATATCAGTTGCGATAATGCCGTTTGCATTACTGCTTACATGTAAAAAGTGATTTTTTTAAAATGGTGATAATACCATTGATAGCGTGTCCACAACGGCTGTTCACCAATTTCCCAGATAGCCAACCCCTGTCAGCGATCACCTCCATCAGCAAACAGAGACATCGATGTTCGCCTCAGCTGGAACTGTGAGAAATAGATCGAGAAGGTGAAAGTGGGCAACAACTTGTCTCATCAACAGAGTGACACTGATAATCATTTTCCAGCATGTGTTCTGATGTGTTCATCTATGTTGGGGTTTAAAACTTCTGTTGTGTTGAGTCTCAGCCGATTTGGTATATCCAAAAGTGATATAACTCAACCAGTCACCTCAATGAACTTAACATTGTTTTCCAGAACAACCGGATCGGGATTTTTATTACAAGTAACTGCACTGCCCAGCTATGCGCGTCGTGCGTAATTAACTTTTAAGGCCCAGATGAGCAACTGTTAAATTAACATAATAGCAGGATTAGTGGACCCTTTTATTTGATCCACAAACCCTGTTGCCATATGAAATTCGAGCAAAGCGAGATCGTGTGTGATGTGAATGTCATCTTCCACACGACCGCAGCTAGTGACAGGCAGCTGATCCCATTTTGAGTGATGTCCAATGCTGTAGAGCAGGTAACATCAATTCATAACGACAGCTTATCCTTCTTGAGATTTACGCATGATTGGTTATGCCTCCATGCCTGTCTATTAGCGCGCGGTGGGAATGTCAAATCGTTGAGTCGCACACGCTTCACCTATTTACAAAAATTGTACTTAAGCCACCGGAGTTTCCTTTATCGCTTCGCAGCTTGCAGGTGGACGACCTCGGTGAACAGCTGAGGCATTCGTAGTCTGAGTATCCGAAACCCCTGCTACATTTCCCCCTCTCCACTCCTTGTAACCTCACCCATCCAAATCTTATGTAGCTGTGATTGCATAACGGAGTTTACATTGACATGGTCCCAAAAATCCGTGAAAAGAGGCAAGTTGTCAGGTGTTTTGGTGTGTATTCGCCTCTGGGGGCATCCGTTACTTCATTGTTAAGATGAGTTACGTCTGAATACAGGTGAGTATGCGCCGGGAAATCCGGAGTAATCTGCACTCTTCGCTCCCCGTAATTGTGGTATTAAGGACACTATGACCCATTTTCTTTCTTGAAGTATTCACTAGGTAGTTGATAGATAGTGAATACGAAGGGCGAGATAACTTCATCTCCATCCCGATGCTGCAGCCCTTTAAGAGATACTGGTTATGCACACTCTAAAGTTACGGAGTTACACCAGCCCTTCTGAGAGCCAATTGCGATCGCGATAATGTGTCTACTCTGTCCTTTCGGGAAAATAGGATCACATCTCATGCTGACGATCTGTATACGCTAGTTTCAATGGGAATAAATTGGAGGGATTGATAACCAATCGCCGTGGGATAGTGGCTCTTAAATTAGACGCTTACAAGAAAAATGATTGTACTGCTCTTCTTTAAGAAGACAGATGAAGAGACAAGTCTCAGCCTGCTTCTCTGCAAGACAAGTTGCCAGGAGATCGGTGTATTGCATGACAGTTTATTTAATGTTGCGAAAGAGGGAGCCAGGGAGCCATAGAGCAAGGCCTATATGTATCTGGGGTAACTTTACGCGTTACTGCATATTACAGCTTACATCACAACACTGTTCCAGCATTACTTTCCTTTTATCTCAAAACTATTTCGTATACTCGGAAACATCTTTCCACGACTGTTTCGTTCAAATTTTGATCAACAGTTTTTGGACAAATATTTATCCTAAATGTTTTTATACCCAGAGATTTTCTGATCTTTTTGCTGACCTGGCCAAAAGTCAAGTTTGTTCACACCCGAAACACACGCGACAGAAGATAAACTCCGATCTGTGGATGAGTAATTTTGCTTGGCTACTTTTGCCGCAGCCTGTTATTAATATCGCGTCGTGTCTGTTCACGCTTGCACGCACGCCTCCTTTCTCACCTCTTCGGTGGTTTGACTGACATGTAAACTCATTTGACGTGAAGTCAAGATTGACATTCTATCACTTGACACATGGTCGTCAAGCCATCAAGCTGACATCTGTCGGTTCGACTGTCACCAGTGCGGCTGTCGGCTGAGTTTTTGGCTTACCTTGACAGGTCTGCCCTACCCCGCGGGCTAGTGCTGCCGTGGCCATGGCGGATTTCGACTTGCGCGCTACAGTGAACACTGCCGACGCACGCTGTCAACCGGACTGTCAGTTGAATGTCTTATCAGTTCTGTGGCTACCGGGTTCGCTGGAATTCTGCCCAGTCAGTCAAAAGGATGGACTGCATAAGGCTACAGTTGAAATGGACAAGGTAAGAAAAAGCAAAGTGCACATCTATCACTGTGATCCAAGTAACAAAGGCCTGAATAAATTTACAGCAGAGAGGAACAATGAATTGCAAATTTAAAAAAAAACAGTAATCCGTATCCATCATTTTCCGGGACTAAACACCTTCCTCCAATGTGTGAATTCCTTGCACAAATTCATATTGGCAACTGGATATCGTAGTTTTAAAGACGTTCTCCAAGTAGTAACTTACGGTGAATGCAGCTCTCGGATATCAGACAACAGACGTTTGATCTCTGCAAATCTCGTGCAAAGACCTAAAGTTAAAAAGCAGTAGTTATGAAGAAAAGTGAGAAATGATCATCAACAAAAGGATGGACTGCCTATAACTTGTCTTGTCCATCGTGGTGCATTGACCCTGATTGATCGCGCACCTTCCTGGCTCCCAGTACAACTTTCGATCCAATTTTGAGAAAAAGGTCTCACAGAATTACCGTCACTTAGCTGGAGCGTGGACAGATTCGTCCCAAATACTATGGAAACGATTATTAATTAGTTAGCTGAAATACATATGACACATCCGTTGCACCCAGCCTAGATAGATATGTCACATTGTGGTCTTTTCGTTAGCAGCCGAATTTTATGTAAATTTGTCGGGCATTCCTCAAAACAGTCTATACAGCTTGGGTTACTAGTACTCTTAAATCTTCAGGTCTCAGTCGGCCATAAACAAGTTTTGATGAAGTTTTTTATGAAAAAAGGCTGGAAGTCCCCAGTCAAGTTTTCAGTAACTAGGTACAGATGACTTTCTATAAGCAGCGGTTGTGCAGAACTAGATAGGAAAAACCATCATCATGAGGTAACCATACTGACAAGGCAGGACGAACATTGTAACGTGGCCACTCTGCAAGTCTTATGGCGACGATGATAATAACAGTGGTACTAATAATGACAGTGATCACTTTTCATAAAGGAAACTACTCACAAGTTCGCTGAAAACTCTTCGACAGCCCACGACCGGTTTCGCCCTTCTTGGGGCTCATCAGTTAGGCGCAGTCCCCCAGTTTCCGTCAGCAGATTCAGTTGAAGAACATCATAAACGAGAGGTTCACTTGAGTCTCCCGTTAAAACCAAATCCGTTTGCAAATGAGTGTATTTGTCGCAGACAGTGATCACTTATTTGTTCATTTCTTAGTTTCTCGCTTACAGTCAGGTACATTAATCTGTTTTACACTTCTCCCCAAACGATAGTAATCTGAGATGGATTTCTAGTAATCCCATCAGTGTGATTGGCATTGAGTAGGATGACAAAGTGTCACTTTTGGATTATCCCTGCACGTGGTCATTAATAGGGATCGAGAACTCCCCTATTATTTCAAGCGTTTTTCTGTATGGAGAGCCAAACTACAATTTACTAGTGAATGCAACATGCAAGAAGGTCAGTGGTAAATACTCACGTGAACTACTTGCTAGACATATGCCATTTCACTTTAACCATTTTTTGCCTGATAGCTCAGATGAAGAGGATTTTTGGAACTTCAGAGTTCTGTTGTTTTTCACAGTAAGTGAATTCACTGACCAGATAGCTGTTAACAGATGTAGCCACGTGGTCACCATGCCGTTAATCTTCTCTCCCCCCTCCCACTGTACAGACCAAAGTTACACAGAATGTCGTTGGAAATTCGTTGGATTCGGTATCACCAATTATGGCAGGCGTTACGAATTGAAGGACAAACCTTCACTTGCAATCATGATCAACCACCATGCGTTCGTTTGTCCACTAGTCTGTTCGCATGTTCATTCTTGGCTTTTGTCTCCTCGAGCCAGGTCACTTGCTAGTCTAATGGTCTAAAATCGTTTTGTGAATGTCGAATTGAAAAAAACGGCTCTCTTTGTGTTCAGCTCTCATCGATCGCACTTTTGAACACAGCACCTTCAAGACGAAGAGGAGGAGGAGGAGAGGAGGACGAAGACTATGACGACCACGACGACGAAGGCGGCACACATCTGTTTTGCTTGTGGTCGACCTGACTGACTGTCTCCGAACTGGAGCTCACATATGGCAGGTTCGGCTGCAAACTAGTCAAGACAACCACCCTCATGCCAGCACTGGTACCACCAACACCGTTGCGTGCCTTGACTGTTACCAGCCAAAAGGCCAGCTCACCCCCTCCTCTATGCCTTCGCAATCACCCTTATCTATAGATGTGCTGTGCACGACCACACGCACACATACTAGGAGACCTACGCACACACAAATGTAAAGGTGAACTATATAGACCAACCCCTTCGTTTCAGCAACTCGTTCCCTAAGATGATCGTTTCTGTTGCCTAGACTGTCATTTACCCTGCCAGTCAATCGACAATTGATGGTTCCAGTCGGTAGTTGTGATCGGTGCAGTGTTGTGCTGTTCTGCGTTAGTCTACAATCTACTGTACCGGTTACCTTGATCTACCCACCACCGGCTTCTCTGTGCAGACACGTTTTGTGAACGCATTCAGTCAGTGTGCAACATTACCAACGACGATAATTATATTCATAATTATAATGATTTTTTGTTGTGTCAACAAGGCGACGTTGGCTTTTGTGTGTTGATACTTGCTGACTTCTTACCACGAGTCAAACCTGACCGTCTGCGCAATCACACTGTGAAAATAACACGTCGGTTTTGCTTACATTGTGTCTGACTGATTGACAAATACGGGTGGATATTTTGTGGTATTTCGTACTGGTTGTGCAGCACGGATGATGTGTTTAATCGAGTTTTTTTAGCTAATCAACAACTTGTCTCGTATGACTTTGTGCGCAGACATTACACATTGGCACATAGTATCTCCGACTGCCTCTTATCCAGCGTGTCGATTAAAACAAAGGGTGCGTTTATGATGTGGGTTGAATGATCCGAAGCGAATCTTCACTCTGGTGTACCAGTAAAACTCACACTTCGAAATATCATATTGAGATTCGTCAAACCTATGGATAATATCATGCTAGAACAGAAAACTAAAGACGCTTCAATGCAAACTATAGTTGTTCGTATTTCTACCATTTACTGGTGCGGGCCATTACTAGAATTCTCGGGCAGAAAGATTTTAACGGAGGTATTCTTAGATTTCCGTCGGCATAAGCTATGCTTCCTACAGTTGCATTAAAACAGAATGATGAGTTTGGATAGGCGTCAAATTCACTCTGGACAGTCTGAAACTCGAAGATTATGAATATTAAAGTTGGAAACTCCGTTTTTATCCGCTTGAAGTTCAGACTTCCTTAACTCTGGTCTTTGTGTGCTCGAACAGCAGAAGATGGTTTATTCTTTTTGAACCGAAGGTTTCCGTATAAAAAAGCTGGTGAGGTAGAGTTCGTCAGAAAATTCACTGATGTTTACTGGAAAATCCATGTAAAACTTGAAAGGAAAATGACCAATATGAGGTAGCTAGATTGGTACTCTGGCAAGTGCACTAAGATACACTGACTCATTTGTCCAGTGATAGTTGTTCACAGTAAATGCGAGTAACTGCTTTTATTGATAAAATGAACGGATCGTTATAATTAGTTGGTAGGTCGCATCACTTTCGTCTCGAGAAATTCAGTCTTTATCCGGCATTCCTTCAGGTACCAGTTCCCCTGATCTGAGTGTTCGCATATACTCGGATTTGGTGGCTTCTTTGAGGGAATGAACATGTGTAAACAACTGTCTGCTTTTAAGACTTTGAACGAACGAAGTCTAGCTGGTTGGCAGTCGACGTGAATTCAGTGCCCAGCACTGGTCAAACTGGTGAAAGCCCGGATCGTTTTGGTTCACTATACAATCCGTTTGTGAAAAATCGAATACAGCGCTACTTTGACAACCTTGTTATAGGATAAGGTAGCTGGGCAAACGAATGCAGGCCTCTTGCTGGCCGTCAATTGGCCTCACACTAGACGATTTCTCTATAAAACGCCATCTTCTGATAAGGACCGTTTTTTTCACTAAAAACTTCCTCATAAGGAAATATAAGAGAAACCCCAAATAAGGCAATGTCAACTTGTGGTTCTTGTCTGCCGTAGAATAAAAACATCAAATAAATCGTCAACAGCCCATTTTCAGTTAATTATGCTGGCTTCTTTCGCATTCGCATTAATCACTCTCCATGTTTCTGATATGTCGGAAGTTGAAATTTTTTGTGGAAATCACCGCCTTCTACTATGCTTCAGTTACTCAATGTTCGCGGATGAAGTGGCAGATCATAGTGTGATTTCCACTGTTTGTAAAAAAACATTATTATCCAAAGACCGCATTGTTCCATGGTGCAGTCAACTTTGGAAGTGTCACTGATAATCGGGCAATTCACAAGCTTGACATTTTCAAATGGATGACCAAAACTACGAAGGGTTTGTACAGGGTCAAACGGAGAACGATGTAAGGTTGGTTTCAGCGATCTTTGCGGTTGAAATCATACCACGTAACACTCATTATGGAGCCGGAAACAGTCCGTATCACATTTATCCTTGAGGGGACAGCTCACATTCAGCGGCTTTTGTGCAGCACATTCAACAGAAGTCAACCATCTTATAGGAGAGATTCAGCGAGATTCAGTTGAGTATCCCATCACAACCTACTTCGTAAAAAACGAGATTATTTGTTGAAAGCTGTCCAAGTTGGGTTCAATTAGAACATAGGATTGACGAAAACTCCGGGACTGTACCTACCTGATGAATTCCAAGAAGGGCGAAGCCGGTCGTGAGTTTTCAGCAACCTTATGAGTAGTATTCTATAAGAGGCCAGCTGATTTGCACCTTAGTTATTGTGTTATGAAGGTTTATGAATGAGTTAGCTTGTTCTAAATGAAGATTTTTCAGGACAAAATACCCGTTAGAGTCCGATGTATGACACTCGGCACATACGTCACACTATTTGTGTACTCTTCATCTATCTGGGTTTATGTAGCTGATTAGTTCTTCCTACAGTAAACACAGTCTTTAGAGATCGCACTGCAACGTATGCCCGGTGCTGCTCTCACTGGAACACAAGACTTGAGTGTATGAAGTTGAAGAAAAAGCGTGTTGTTTAGTATTACATAATTTCGGTGGCAAGTCATTAAATTTCCGGAAACCATCAAAATGCGAGGTCTGATCTGAAAATTAGAGAACAGAAGTTAATTGGGGAGTGTCTATAAATGCAGTTTTGCTGATAGCATCAGGCACAGACGGCTTTTGCTTTCTCATTGAATGTTCTAAACCTTCAGACACTTGGGCTACAAAAGAAATATTTGGAACAGCATTTCTGGACATTATTTTGCACCTCGGAAAAAGTGGCCCCTCCAAAAAAATGATATTCTCTTGTACGTTCGTTGGCAAGACCCAACATCACGTCAGAAGTCTGTGAAGACCGCAGCTGTGGCAAAAATAGCTAGATCACGTAAGAACTCTAAGAAGAAGGCAGTGTGGATGCGTACTTTGTAAGCAAAACTTTTATCTCATAACTCCTACCTCCAGTTTGTGTTCTCTGTAGAAAAAAGACTGGATAAAAACATATTCATGTATTAGACGCAGTAATTCGCAATAAATTTACATTTTTCGATTGGAACATATAGTCATGACCTAGTTTCCTTTCAGTGTATTACATTCAGCATCCTAACATTTAAGAAAACAAGTTTTTTTCATGAGAAAGTCAGCGATAGACGTCTATCCATCAACGGAATAACCCCTGTGTCAGGTGGGCCGTCAGATTAGGCCTCAGTGACAGTCACCACACACCAGACACCTATTAATGGGTAGTCCCGCCCAAAATATACTACTGGCTGCTTGTGACCTTCGACTTGCATGGCGCGTTTTGTCCAACGCGGATATACACTCAGTTTCCTTGTCATCCTCTACTTCCATTACGGATGTTTCCCGGTTATTTGTCCAGTAACTCAGAAGAAACTATAACATCGGTTCACCTGTGTTTTCCAACTCACAAGCTGTGCGTTGAAGTGCAGTGCAGTGTTTCCAGCTGCTACAGTTTCATTCACCCAGGATAAGGATAATGAAGAACGAGAGTCACAAGTTGAAGACGATGACCCAATCAATTCGTTGATATCGACTTGTTCTGTTTGTGCGAAATGGCAAGGATTGAGAGCTACGGCTTAAAGGTGCAAGACTGCCATTGGCTGCCTGATACAGCCATATCGGTCAGGGGCACTAAACATCATTCTGTTTCGGAACATAACATAACGTAATCAAATAGTGGTCATTTTATTATGTGTTGTTTTTTAATGGTCATCTGTACGAACAGTGGTTAACAGTGTGACTGTTAGTCTTTCCTTGTTCACATACACAATCGAAGCTTAGTCAAGAGCCCAGAACACTGTATCCTTCGTTCCACAGATTAACTGAACTAAGAAGGCTAGAACAAACTGAAAAATATATATGGAGATTGCAATGAATACGAAAGGTGGGAATCTCTCCTACCGAAAAATCTACGTGTGCAAGTTCATGCACTTTGCGTAAGATGGAAAAACACCAAGCTAAATGGATAACCCGCGATTTGCAGTGTATTTGGTGTTAGTTCTAATTAAATGCTAGTTACAATCATAAACAGTCCAATCACTGGGCAGTAAGCTAGCTTCGGTTCAAGTTTCCTGTATGTTTGGACGCTTCTCTCACTTTGGAATTGTACGCACTCTGGCGGTCATCACATCTGAAACAGGGCGGGGCTGCCTGAAGTGGATAATCACACGTTATGTTCGCTATGGATTGTGCGGTCTTGTCCATGCAACAAACTTATCTTTCTGAAGTAGGTGCGAGACCGACAACTGTGACAACCGGCAAGGAAATTCATCAATTGCGTGCTGAATCGGCCGACGTAGTTTTCCATGTCACCCACAAGTGTCCACTTGACCATCAAGTTTCCGTCTTCAGTGTGATCTCTTGACGCGTTCGCACCTCCTTGGTAGATGTGTCTCGGACAGCTATACACACACACACACACATTCATGTACTCACACAAACACGCATCAGGTTAATGCAATTCAGGTCGGCACGCTAGCACGATTTAGTCCTTCCTGCTCCCTATGACGGCACATCAGTTCAACACTGCTATAACAGGGTGGGCAAATTCAGCGTGGTCCATTTTCCGCTGTTTTGATTGTGTGCTAGTAATCTGACACTCATTTTGAAGTGGACTGCTGCTGTTGTTGGTGCTCCTGTTGAGCCGGCCCATAGTGGAAAAGCTATTCCCGCGAACGGTGATTACATGCGATGCACACACAAACGCAATCGCAAACACAACACGTCTGATCACACAGTAAATCATAGGTGTCAATAGGATCAACAATCTTGCGACTCGTCCACTTACGAGGCGCACCGTCACGCATGTACAAAAACTATCTGTTTAGCTGCGCAATCGTAAATTATCAATTCCCGACAGAATCAGCCTGACAAGTTACCAAAACGGCAAGGCCCTCCGGCACCGTGCAACAGGCTTGCACAGAAAAAGTGAACTCTAGAGATGAGCCTTCAGAGTTCTGTGGTTTTCCACATAAAGCCGTCCTATGACTAGAAGTTTCCCTGTATCTACTATCCAAGTTCTTCCATAAAAACAAATTTCCTGAGTAGAGCCAAACAGACATGTTCGAACTCATACTATGGCAGGCTTTTTGGGAATCAGTCACATACTCTCAAACTCGGACTCATGATTCCACTTATATCTGTATTCGTTGTGATCACTTCAAAGCAGATGGTAAAGCGTGCTCAAGTTGACGTCAACTAGCCTTTCCCATTACAGGAGAGAAACGCAACTGCTCTGAATGAGGACAATTTTTGGGTATAATGAGCCCTGGTTGGAATCGTACTCCCTCGTGTCCTGATATGACCCCACCCCGCCCACTGGTTCATAAAATCAAGTGTGGCAAGACGTTTGTTTACAAGATAGAGGAATCGAAAACATGAAGCATGGTCGCGCCGCCTCAAAACGAGTTAGGTATCTAGCAGCAAAAAGTCCAGTTGATAGATACTGTCAGTCTTTGAATTAAACAGCGGCTGCTTCTTCCAAATAACGCTTACCAGTGGTTCACGTTTCGATGTCTGCCTCAAAAAGTGATATAAATGTCCTTACGACCACTACTCGTTACTAGCGTCGTTCGAAGAACTCCTGTTCAAAACTTTTCTTTACGCAGTGGGCACGACAGTATTTCAGTCGTAAGGTCCAGGGTTCGGTATCTATCGGATGTCTGAATATGATGGGCGCAGAAGCAACACTAATTTACTGGAGATGTGATTGAAGACATACCAAACCGACCTTTTGGAAGCCGGTATTTCATTTCAGAACTTTGTCCCATGCGATTAATCCGTTGTTCTTACATTCCGAAGTTGAGTGACCTTAGATGATACATCTGGTCATATGAAGAATTGCTCACAAGAGTCGAAACCAAAGAAAGAGTATGCAAACAATAACATACCCTCCACCCCGCAAGGTACATCCCGCTAATAATGTCTACTTCCTCTCCGGATGGTAGCTACTGCCTTCAGACTATCATGTACGCACAAGCAGATGAACCCCACGTTATTCCGAAACTATTTGAAGCCACAACACTTCAGTTGGTTGAAAATGCTTCCAAAGAGAGTGTCCTTTCGAGAAAAGGACGAAATGACTTCGTTCCAAATTTCGGCCGACTGTGAGAGATAGACTGCCTCTCAAGAGAGGTGCTTCTATGTTGAGAATAGGCTGTTCATCCAGGAAGAAAAGAATTTTGTTTCCACGTCAAAAGTTTCGGCTTTCGCCACACAATTAGGGTGTGAGTGATGGGTGTTCATCCAAAACCCGCCAAGTTAAACGCCAGTAATATCAACGATTCAAGCATTTTAGCATGACAGTTCCGTGGTGCAATCACTGGAGACAGGAGTAATCCAAATGACAGGAAGGTTGTAAATGCCGAGAAGCCAATCAGCTTGTGAAGGAGATTATCTTGCTTGACGAAGTACCACTTTCCGTCGTTCGAAGTCTAAAATGATGTACTGTTCGTTTCACGCGACCTTAAGGCTTTATTTTGATAAGCATTACGTAAGCTTGCCCTCAAATAGCAACGTTCTCCAAGGTGATGATGCATTGTGTATAAAGTCCTACCGAAAGAACATAATGAGATGCTTATATGGTCTGGTTAGCGGATTGATACTCATATCATCCCCCTTGAATGGGTCATCTTTCATGCTGATCTGTCCGAGACCTGCTTTTTGCTGATTTCCCCTGACCTGAGAGAAAATCATCAGACTTTACTTTACGCTTGTCTCAGTGATTTCCACCTTGTCCGCCAAAGAAGCGGAAAATTTGTTCTCATTGTGAGTTGTCAGATAAGTGCGCACCTCAGTTACCCCAAGATAACCACATGCTTTAGCCTGGACCTAATAGGTTAACAAGTTCACACAGAGGAGCAAAGACCAGTCTGGACAAGTCAGACTTCCTGCCCAAAACATCCTGGTTACCCGACCACACTGCCACTTGAAGGTCAGATCATCGTAGGTAATGGGAAACAGCTGGTCCCATTTTGAAAGACAGTTAATGCCGAAACAGGTGGTATCAAATTGTTAATGACAGCTGACCACTCTTGAGATTCCCTCATGGACGGCTAGTGGAGGCTTAAAGTTTGTTTACGGGCGCACAGCAGGATGTCAAGCAGTCGAGTTTCAAACGCTTCATTTGTTGAGCTAAGCTACCGATTTTGCTTCTCGATTAACTAAATCACTTGCAACCGGACCATCCGAGACCTAGGCCTGAAATTTTTGTAAATGCCTTACGTTTGCCGGAGCTATCTGCGCACTCATCTCAACTTTGTGGAATGTCTAATTGTCAAAGACGTTTACAAACCTGAAGAAAAGCAGTAAGCACTACATACTGCGACATATCCTGTCCCGCGCCAGTACTGTCATGCAATAATTTCGAAAATCGCACTAGTCGTTCACACTGATCTTGACAGTCAGTTAAAATGAAAACGAAGACGGATCGAATTCCACCTTGAAATTACAGGTCCATGCAGAATGCCTGCAGCGAGTGTGCTAGGGATTCGCAAACAGGGTAAAGAACTACATTCAATTGTTAATTAAGTTGGTGTAAACATGAGACTTGACTGAACTCCTTGTTTATGTTATCACAAACGTAAGGTTGATGGAAACTTGGAGACTACGTCCACCTGATGAGCCCCAGGAAGGGAAAATCGGTAGTAGACTGTCCAAGGGTTTTCAACAGCCTTATAAATAGTGCATTGTGTCAAGGGAAGAGTGTTTTCCAACGTGACGACATTTTGGTCGAGTGAGTCTTACTTATTAACAGGTGCTGGCTATGGTCTACATTATCTGTTCGCCGAAAGAAGGGCGTGAGCTGGCTAGTCATGTAGCCATTTTCTGGAGTAGAAAACTGTGGCGTTTCTAACGTCAGTTAGAACCAAACGGGAACTAAAAACGGTAGTCACATACGTGGTCTTTGGCGTTTCTAACGTCAGTTAGAACCAAACAGAGGAACTAAAAACGGTAGTCTACTGGGACCTTATAGAGGAGAACCCTATTTGACATCTGACAGAAGACCCAAACTCTAAGCGACCTATCTTGTTCTATCCTTGAAACAGCGCACCTATGATCTTATTGCCGTACATATCAATCGATCAATAAACAATGGGCACGTAATTTATGACCTTGGACACATGAACATGTGCCCAATCCTATGGACAGCTGTGATTTCTCTATAGGAAGGTGAAGGCTCGTCAGTGATTTCCAATGGGTACTGAATTCTCCCACTCGTCCCAACATTTATGGTGGTGCATTTTTGTTGGTCAGCATGCTGTTGGAAAAGAAGGATCGAAAGTGAGCATGGTGCGCTGACACAAATTCCACTTTGAACGTTCCTTTATAGGGTTTGCAAGGTCCTTTGATGTAGCCCCCCTCAGTCAGTCACAGTATCATCACGTTTTTGTCCCCTTACAGCGAACTGTCAAACGGTCATCGACATTCGTGGCTTCGCATCTGGGTACCTTCCTGAGGACCCATGGACCAATGAACTGGGTGCCATGTCGACGATATCAACATCCAAACACCTTAGTAGTATGGGGGTGTATATCTTTGGCAGTTGTCTCTTACACCCAAGAGACGCCTGCTGCCTTGTAGCCTCTGCTAGGAAGTCCTATCTACTGCCTTCCTGTAGTGGAGGTGCTCCCACTAATGTTAAAGGACGAAAATGGGCCTCGGGCACTATGGCCTGGACGGCAGTCTATAGGTTGTTCGTCTAGAACAGTTTGCTAAACCCTGATTCTAAACAAAGTGGCAAGAAGATGAATCTTTTCCGATTGATTGGATGGATGGTACGTCATTCCAAATTCGACGGCAATGACGGCGGTTCTGTTCCGTCGCTGTCGACGAGTTCCTTTTTACCTTACAGATTGCACTTGGTCATTTAAAAGCTATAGGTGCCCCCTTCAACAAAAATGAAGTGATACGGACACTGTTGCTTATATCGTACCTTCCTGTTTCTTCATTGCGTCTGAATTAATCAGCCCACAGGATGCTACAGCCCTCTGGGGAAGCGATGCACTTTATGGTAGTTCAACGGCAGGGTTGACCAACAGGCGAGCTAGGGCACTCATATATGAGGACCTGTTCACATCAGCCACTAGAGTATCTACAAAGTAGTTTCAGTAGAAGAATGAGTAGTCTCCACTCACATACCTTTCTGAGACAAGATCACCAAAACGCAGGCGTCACACGAAATCCGGTTGCGTGAATGGACACCTACTACTGGTTTCACTACATTGGGTTTCTAAGGCGTCGGCTTTTCCCCGAGTGGCCATGCCCACAGCGCAGTTATATCTTGAAACCCCATCTACCCCGATATTGCGGTAGCCTGATTTAGGCGTACCCTGCTGAACGAAACTGTAAGTACTGGGTACTGATCCTCGTTATCAATGCATTCCACCTTCAAGAAAAGCTTTTACAACAAGTTGCATAAACTGGTCGATCGGATACCCAGGTGCGGCATACTGTTATTCATACAACTGAATCAACCGTACCCCAGGCAAGTTTGCTTTAGATCAGCAAGTTGAGAACAGCGCCAAAGTTGTGAGACCACTGCGTCGGCCATTACAAGCTTACAACAAGCCAAGTTGCACCTGCTAACTTGATGTTCGATTGATGGTCACACTGCCTCTTAAGTAGACCATATTCTGATACAATTTCGACGGACATCAGCAGCAGAGGTTTTTCGGTCACGTCAAGGTGGTGAAGCGGTTACCGCGGAAGGATCATGTCACACCTCCATAGTGAACTGCCTTGGTTACGCCACAGAACGACCCAAAGACCAAATTTCAGACAAAATCACGCTTCTTCAAACTTGACTAAGGCCCCAGACTTCCGAAATCTTCGACACCAAGCTACTAGGTTTGCTAGAACGATCGTACCTCATTCTGGTTGTATATGTCTGCAATGGCAACAGTGCAGGGCTCCCCCTTCACTTTTAGTAAAAAAACAACACTTTCAACCATTTTTGCGCAACAAAAATGAAAGGCGGATATCAGGTGGTTAGGTGAAGAAAAAACAGTGGTTGTACTTCTTCAGCTAACTGGTAGTCACACTAAGCCTCCAGAGGAGAAACCCACAAATATCGAAGTCGCAGTCATGGTAATAAATCCAAACCTGGTCAAATAAAGATTATTTCGGCTTTCAGACCCCTCAAAGATAGGAAAGTTTTAGGATCCGATGGCAGTCTCCCTGAGTTGTACAAGCATTGCCCCCCCTTAACAACCTATCCTTATCTATAGACATATTCTATTCCATTTTGGGGGAACAGGGCATCTTCCAATCCCGGTGAAAGTTAACTAGACAGTGTGAAAAAAACTATCGGGAAATCAGTCCCCTAAACACTGCAGCTAAGATGTTCGTGTCTGTGATCCGCAAATGGTTCCCCAAGGTACGAGATACTTGGGGACCACACAGCCAAGGTGTTTCCCGTCTTGGGAGGAGCCTTGCTGACCGGATATCCACGCTACAGCGGCTTCTGAAACACCCACCCGTCTTGGGAGGAGCCTTGCTGACCGGATATTCACGCTACAGCGACTTCTGAAACACCCACCTTTTAGAGCTAACCATTACCTGCTTCAGAGACCTTCGCGCTACATTTGATTCTATATGCCGTGAGATATTTTGGACTGTCCTCCGTGTTCATGGTGTACCAGGCAAAGTGATTAGCCTCGTCAAGGCGTAATACTTCTCACCGAAGGTTCTGGTCCAGGTTTATAGTGAAGAGACTGTTTTATTCAACTTCATGCTCGACTGGGTGATGCGATAGACTCTGGCATCAATCTGAGCTGAAATTATTGGACTGCAGAGCTAGAACCTTCAACTAAGTAAAAACAAAAAAGGATCTGCAAGGTGTTCTTGACTAACTCCACCCCCGCGAAAGACTCATCGGAATGGTGACCAACACGAGTAAGATAAAATTATTCATTAAACAAGTATTAATCAACGGATGACTAGCCGCATAGATGATGGAATTAAACGTATCGCCGCGCTTTCTCCCATTCTACCTAACGGGCACGTTGAAGAAGAAATTGACCTCAGCGAGGATGCTGTGGAATAAAAAAGGCCCTATGCAGAAGAGAATCCAGTTTACACAGGGAACTACTCACAAAGTTGCTGAAAACTCTTCGACGGCCCACGATGTGTTTCGCCCTTCCTGATTTGAAAACGAGTGTATTTATGAAATCAGTCTAATATAGGTTCGAATAGAACATAAGGTTGACGGAAATTTGGAGACCGTGCCTGGCTGATGAGACCCAAGAAGGGCGAAAAAGGTTGTCGAAGAGTTTTCAAAAAACTTGTGAGTAGTTTTATGTATGAAAATATGCTGCAATATCTCGACTATTGTACCAAATGAAACTTGAGGCGGTCTGTGTGCAGCACATTCAGTTGAAGAATATCATAAAAGAGAGATTCGCTTGAGTCTCTCGTGAAAACCAAATTGATTTGCAAATGAGTGTATTTGTTGAATTCAGCTTACTTACAGTATATTCAAGACGCCAATCGCCCACTCCTTATTGACGGTCGTGAAACTTGGCTACTTAGAGTAGAAGACACTCACAGACTCGAGAATTTTCAGTAGTATCTGAACACTCAGTTGCCTGATAAAATGTACGAATTCGGTAGTTATAGAACGCTGATTGGCTATCCCATGTTAGGGGCAAGTGCTGCAGCAGCGAGGAATTCATTGGTACTGTCACAAGGTTTAAAAACCCGTGGGGAAAACTTTGTAAATGCGGTGGACTCTTCGATGGGCCCTTCAAGATATACTGAAGGACAAGTTAGAACCGTTGGTTCATACTTAGAGGACATCCGTCACAACGTAACATGTGGTTTCCGTTGTTAGAATCGGAAGTTTTGGCAGACCTAACCTGTGACCGTTGTTCGTAGGCAGCAACAGTACGGAGCATCTGTGACGCTCATTCATCCTGTTTCAGGAGACAGTCGTGAATAAAACGAAACAAGTAAGTATCCGGGGTTGCTTGGGGCATGCGTCAGAAAAGTCAGAAATACAAGTAAACTGACTAGTTTTTGTATCTCTGACGTCCTTCCAGGTGCAACCAAGGAGTGTTCTGCGGAGGCCTAACACTAATAGCCGGTATGTATTATACCAGAACTCCTAGTCATACGATTCTCTCATATCCATTTTGGTCTGGATTTTCGGAAATAAATAGCATGATCGTGCTTCTATCCTCGAAAAGCATTTACTTCCTTCCGATTGAAAGAATCTCAAAAAGTAGGTAAATTAGTTCCTCAAAAAGTTATTTTCGGCCGCCTTCCTTTTGGGGGAAGCCACTGGTTGAGATCTAAGTATGTGAGTCTAGTCAACTGCCTCATGCATTCGCGATGGTAATCATACAAATCGGTTCAGCGACCATTCAATTTAGAGCACTGTCATTTTCGTTTCCACGTTCTAAACAATATTATCTGAATTGAAAGCTATTTCATCTGCGGTTTACGAGCGAGACAATGTATTCAGGCAATGTACACTAGTGATAGGTAAGTCTTATAGAATACAGGAGCCATTCTTTTTTGACTGGTGATTAAGTGCACTGGGGCCGAGTACAGGCCTAACGAAGATGGAGATCATCGCAATACTTAACGACTTACTGGAGCACCATCGAACGAGGTAGACAGCTGTTCGTATGGAAAAGCTGGGGATTACGAGTAGAACAGTGGTTTTAACTTGAACATGGGCATTTTGGCTAGGCCTCTGGTTCAGATCAGCCGTTTCGGGACAGGTTTCGTGGTTTCGTGACATAGCATTGGTATACACTGTAGGGACTACAGTTAAATAGGGTCCTCATTTCTTCAGTTATTCAAAAGAGAAGTAACACAACAACAGAAAGACTCAGTGACTGGAAGAACAATGGGATGCCTTGCAATTCTGATTTTTTACTATACACAAACACAGATGGTTACTTTTATAATTCGATGGTATCGAGTGAAAACAAGAGTCGAGCTTGATGATGATGCAACTGTCCAATATATTGACTTCACTTCATTTTATGGGGTTTTCGGACCTGAAGGTCACAGAATTGCACCCATCTGTTTTGTTTCTTTTCTGTCACATGGTCCGACCTAGAAGGCCGTAGTTTGGCACGAGATGCCGCACTAACTCAGGATCTACAATATAAAAAAATTCAGAGGCATTGGTGCTTCGCGGACACAAAACTCAGTGTAATTTGCGCAATGGATCTCTGAAAAACTGCGTTCCCTCATCCTATAAGTAGTTCTGATCTAACCTATGCATACTTTTCACGCAAACGAACGTCGAGTAACGCGCCACGTGGATCTTACAGTTCTCATATGTTCCGCCTCTCTTACTGACTGTAAAATGAGACTTAAAGGCTTGTGGAACCCAGTCTTAGCGGATGAGCTAAGTGTGCATTTTTTTAAAAGCAATTCTGTCTATGAGTTCTCTGATAATATTTGCCGTCCCCATTCTACAATAGTTGCTTTCAGTTCATATGGCACTCCAGGAAAACACACGATATAGCCTCATCAATATGAATTTACGCAATACTGAAAAACTGGACTGACCGATTTCGGTCTAACCAGTTTGTTTCGCATGAAACCGCAAGAATGACGAAACCACTCGCGGGTTGTAGAAGAGCTTGAAGCAACCTCATGAGTAGTGTGTTGCGTCTACAAAATACACTGCGATATCTCGAATATCTAATACCAAGTGAAACGTGAGGCGGCCTGGCGCAGCACATTCAGCTGAGAAAGCCATCATAAACGGGAGATTCAGCTGAATTCCAGTTGGATCACTCGTTATGCACATGAATGTGCTTGTCTTTCAATTTAGTTTTTGATGTTTGTTGACTATCTATTGATGTTTTGAACCTGTTTCTTTTTTCCTGACCGTAATAGGGTTAGCACGCTCTGCAGCCAACTAAATTCCGCTTGGTTCTTCTTGAATGTGTCTAGCAACAGCCCCTCATCGGACGGAGAGGAGGGAGTTGCATAACATTAATTGCAAACGGTTAAATGAAGACCAAAGGTCGTGGTCAGTAGAGAACAAACTGACATCCTGAGACTTCCGGGCTTTTCAACTCAACACCACATGTCTGACCGATAAAGAGCGCACAAATGCTTGAGGGCTGGATAAGTCAATCTTACGCCCCTCACACTACTCAACAAATATAGTCGATCCGTAGTACACTTTCAACTCGCCACCAATGTTCAAGTCTGCATCTCTTCACTTCAATCAATCAGTCAGACAAGAAAACGTTTGATGGACGTGTTGTCCATGATGGTGATAGTGATGGTGATGGCTAGTTAGGTTGTGGGTGATTGATTGATTGTTCCACAGAACGCGCTACTTGCTCACATTCACCATGATACAACACACACACACACACACACACACAATTCAGAACATATGGACAGGACAAAGTACGTCAGCCACTAGCCACGGTGCTTGAATAGCTTTCAGAGTAGTCGTAGTAGTAGTAGTAGACTTGTTGGTAGCGTTGTAGCTGCCACTCATTAGTGAAGACAGGTAAGTAGGCCCGCTCGTCAAAACACATACACTTGCATGTGTCTGAAACTTGTCAATTTTGTGGCATGGATCGACGGGGGGTTGAAAAGTCAATGTGTCGAATTGGTGTTGTGGTGGTGGTGGTGGTAGTCGTGCTGGTCACGATGGTGGTGGTGGTGGACTGATTTATTGAAAAGTCAACAAAACATTGGAACCAGCACAGTGGTGCATGCCGAGGTGCGTATGCACTCCGCAGTGCCCCACTTTATTGCACGCTCCAAATGATGTTTGAATGTGCGTATCTTTCTGGATACGTGTGCCATTGAATAAAGTGAAACCAATGGTTTGGAAAAGGTAAATTTGACGTTCACTGATTCACAGCAGGGGTTATTCGAGTCAGGTCATACTGTGAATGAACAAGCGCAACAGAATGAGCCGCCTAAAAGTTGTCACAATCGAACTGTAAACGTGGGCCTTCACTGCAAACTGTCTGTGATCCTACCGCACTTGATATATACGTATTTGTCTTAGGGGAGCAGGAAAATTGCAGGACAGTTTGCTGAACCCATGAACTGAATACATATGCCGAGAAAACAGTTAGATGGTCATTTGCTACTTGGAAAGAACGGTTGCTGAGATGGGGGGTTGTAACCACAGGAATTCAGTGGTCTCTCAGTGTTCTTCAGAGGTTTTCCACCTTAGCACCTTCTAAGGTGCTGAGAGATTCAGTGCGAGATGGCTAAACTGTGAAGTATCTGTTCTGCTTAGGAAGACGAGTTTAGTTTGTGGAGTTACAAAGGAATCCACTCAGCGGAGCTCAATCATTTACCGCATGATGAATTCAATATTGAAACGAATAAGAGAACTTTGCTAGAACGTTAGTCAAATCTGGTCACATATGAGATGAGGAGTTGATTCAACTCAAGAACATCTCTGGTTTAAAAATTTCTAACGGAAAAGATAGACTTGCTCCTAGCAAACAGAAAAGTGAGCAAGCTAGTACAATAGAGCAGTTGTAGACTGAAGGAAGACTGTTCTGATTGGCCACACCATGGAACGGAACCGAATAGTTTTGGGCTTGTAATCCAATGGTTCTCAACCTGAAGAACCATCTCGAAGTTGGTTTAAAGGCCTCAGTGAAGGATGAATATCCCGGTTACGTGGGCCAAACTTTTTCAACAGTACTTTTGAAACCGATTCTTGTTTTGCTTGAAGCATGCAACATTTACTTTTACCCAATTCGTGCCAATTGAGGAATAGGCCTTTGGCGTTACCCCATAAACCGGTACCTGAAGCCAAAAAATTGGGAACCACGGGTGAAGACGAAGATTAGAGATAATATGCACTTTAAGATAATAATTAGACACGTTAGAGGATTCGGCTGGCCGTTCCTGGTTGATGGATTCACAGTATGCAATAGTCCACTTTAACAAAAGCTGCTCCTAGTGGACGGTCCAGGCGGTTTTAGTAGACGGTTATAACAAACTGATTTCCCTGCTCCAGTGCCTCAGTTACGGAAAAATATTCACCAACAAGGAACACAACATTTTAATTGCGAAAAAGCGAGCGAGGAAATTCCAATGGGTGTTGAGATGTACAAAGCACACTTTCGCCCCTGATCCAGGCTGTCCGATCTGCGTTTAGTGAACACCCATCGTCGTCGGCCGTTGCTGAACTGATTGACTGTCTGATCGTCTACTCATCGGCTGTTTTTTCTGGCCTGGATGCTTGACGGCCTCCCTACTGGGATCTTGGTGAGGTTTGAGATGAACGCCATTCATCGGCCGTACGAAAACATAATGAACTATGCACCATCGATAACGAAAGACGGAAGCGAAAACACTAATGTTGTTACCCTCCCTTGTAAGATTTGTAATATGACAAATACCTCGTGAGCACCATCCTTACTGAACGCGAACCTTAATACCTTGACAAAAGTTAGGATACTCCCACTGAAAAGCCGCCACTCAACAAGAACACTAACTAGACCAGCGTGTGAGTCTGAGTGATCGGGCTGTAAAGATGATGTGTTTCTCAAACGAAAGAAGTCAGAAAATGCTTCCCCAACTGTTTGCACTGATAATGCTGGAGTAATAACATAACGTTCGGTTACACTGGATTATAAGCTTTGGAATGAACCCGCATAGCTTATGCAAAAAGTGTTCAGAACACCAGTAAATTTCGTCAACCAAGGGTGCTTAAAGGTACCCTTGTAACGTCTTAAACCAAATCATAATTCACGCTACCTCAGTCGTCAGTAAGTATCAGCTACGAAAATGTCAGTTTTTTCTCAACAGCTTTTCTTGTAGGGCCAAGTAATGAGGTAGCTGCAAATAGCAAAACTGAACTTCGCTTACGTAAAATGTCAAGTGTAGATTTAATCAGATGGTGTTGAATGTTCAACAGACGAAACCTCTATCCTCCTCTGGGTAGACTAGCTGGAGATGTTACCAAAATCTGCACTCTTCTGGAAGGTAGTTCTTACCAAGAAATGACTCTGCTAGGGATGGTTGGTCTGAAGATGAAAGACTCTAAACGACAACTGAAATCCATGCGGTTTTGGCCTAACCGTCTGTTTATCGCGATAGCATCACGGTTTCATAATATTCTCGATGCATTCTCAGTGGATGCGACCTGCCGCAGCACCTTACAGTTTATTTTCGACTCGTCAGATGATGTAACATTCAATTCTTGGTTTCATCGATACGACGGTTTACTCAGCATCAAATTTGCAGCCCGGAAGGATGGTTGGAAAAGTCGTCTACTCCTTAATAATCTGGGCCCAATGGCGTATGAGAGACTTCCTTCTGCCGAAAGCATCACACAAATGTTCTTTCGAAGAAACTGTCCACACACTGCAGCAACCGTTTGCTGAGATATCCTTGTTCAATGCTTCAACTTGGTATAAAAAATATGCTGTTTTCTACACACACAGGCAAGCGTTTCACATAGTCCTCTTTGAGAGGACATCATTTCAAGCGTTTGGTATTTATCTGTGGCATACACTCACCAAATAACATAGGTATCCGTACGCGCCTTTTTAAGAAGATGGGTCGGGTTCAAACATGGTTCGTCATCAACTCACCAGGAACAACGACTGCTTAATACGAAGGATCACTTTGTCATAACCTATAATCACGATATGGGCAAAAAACGGTCTCAGAACCCCCACAAGTTGCAAAAGACGTCCAGGTCAGCGAAGAATTATCCCAGCGTTGGCATCACGAAGTTTTCTACTTCGTCCGTTTTCTCCTAACGTCACCGTCGCACAAAACGCAACAGACTTGGTCTCACAAATAATCATTGCTTACCTTCACGACCGTATGTGCATTGAGTCATTTTAACAGGTTACTGGTTACATTTTAAGTTGACCCTGAGTTCTGTAGGAAATTTGTCTCTTCGATTAATGGGAGAACAGCAAGTATGCAACTATACACTGCTCCAGACCTCACCTTGGTTTCCCACAGTATGTGACAGTTTTTGGGTAAACCTCGCGTAATCTCTTCATCTCACGTGGTTAAAAGTACCTCAGTTGGCCTACCTAGCTTACTTGGTTAAGTCGGCTACTCTGCTGAATACGGCAACATCAATTTTCTTCTGGAACGCAGTATCCTTCTGAATGTAATTTACACCTTCACGGATGGAACTGGATAGAAAAACCTGGGAACACAGACGTTCCATCATACTGTATCTGTGGCGGGCTCAGTTGAGTCAGTGATGTATCTCCGGCTTCAGTCACTCAGCATCAGTCACAGTTAATACACGATTACCAATGTGTTTTGGAATAGACGCCTGAATGTTTCACGGAAGCTACCTCAAACCAAACACGGCCAGCTCTCCGACTCAAACGACCAGTTCCCTATGTAAGCGTTCCTTCTGTTGTTCAGAAACATGAACGACTTGAACAAGCCGCGATCATCACTCCTGTTGGCTACTCAGCTTAAGCTGCCCATTTGCTGTTGTTGGTAAAATCGGATTGTACGCGCATTACTCAACAGTTCTGAACGCGCCCCTAGATATCCACCACAGCTTCCTACCTGTCTTCGAGGGCCTGTTCACCATGTTCAACGGGGTTAGCTTCTTTGCGAAATTAGATGTTGCAAAGGTTGACCTACGATTAAAATATCACAAGAAACCAAAGAGCTTGAAACAACCAACGTAAGTAGTGGACTACACCAGTACAACAGAATACAGTCATTCAAAAAATTGTGGATATCAGGCTATGGACACTATGGACAGTTCAGTAGCCTACTTAGTATTATTGTCGTAGAGCGATAGCTCGTGAACTGGAAAAAACTTGCTATTATCCTTCGGTACATCAGAAACTATGTTTTCCATCTCAGGGCGAATAGATATCAGTTGTCCTCACTTCCATAAATTATTCTGGTTTCATAAAGGAAATTACTCACAGGTCACTGAAAACTCTTTTGCAGCCCACGACCGGTTTCGCTCCTCTTGGGGCTCATCGGGTAGGCGCGGTCGTCGAGTTTCCATCAACTTGAACCCAAATGGGACTGGTTTCGACCAATACGATCATTTGTATATCAGTTTGGTTTTCACGGGAGACTAAAATGAATCTCTCAATTACGATATTCCCCAACTGAATGTGCTGCACAAAGGCCACTTCATGTTTCAGTTGGCACGATATTCGAGATTTCGAATTCTATGTTCATAAAGGAAACTGCTCAGAAGTTTGCTGAAGACTCTTCGACGGCCCACGAACAGCTTCACAAACGAGTCTAATTGCCGAGATTCTGGTAGCAGTTTTGATTAAGATGGTAGTCATCCAGATTGTGGTGTCATTTAGTGCAGGTACATTTCGTTCGTTTTTGTGGCCAGTTAAACACTGTAGTGCATTTTTACCCGCTTTGCATACTGTCAGGAAAGTAATCCCAGAATATCCAAAGCCTACTGAGATTCCCAAACCCCATCAAAGTCGTAGTAGGGAAGCCGTCAAGCATCTGGACCAGAAAAGCCAACTATCCACTGAATGCTCAAGTATTCAATCAGTTCATCAAGAGCTGACGATGATGAGAGTTCAGGCATGTCATTGAAACAATGACCGACGATGATGAGTGATCACCCAACGCCAATCGGACAGCCTGGATTCAAGGTCCTTGTGACTTTTGCACTCACCTGTTCGCAATAAATCTGTCGTGTTCCTTGTTGACGAGTCTTTTTTCGACAATAAGGCAAAGGAGCGGGTACAGCAGTTATTTACAACACATACTGCGCGTACACCGTCTATCATGCTGCTGACTAGACGCGCAGTGGTGCTTGTCAGATGGGTGCCAAAAATGTTTTGTTTCTGTCAAATAGTTAGTAACCTCTTACCATCTCCTTACCAACTGTTGCTGCGGCGGGCGCATCGAACAACAGTGTTGGTGCTGTCATTCCCCATGTATTTTCTGAGAAAATCGAGAAGTTATCATAAGCACTGCTCATTCGGTAACAGAGAGAAGAAAACAGCCTGGAATCATCACAAACGAGAGATTCAGCTGGGTTTCAGGTGAGTCTCTCGCAAAAAACAAATTGATTTGCAGATGAGTGTATTTCTCGAAGAAAACACGTTTTTTTGCCTCTGAAAAAGCTTCCTAAGATGGCTCGTGGGTGTCCTTCAAATCTTTTAATCTGCCTTCAAAATACGTTAACGCTGTTTTGCTTCCAAAAGAGATCCAGCCTGCAGTGTTAGTCAATTACAAAGCTTGGCAACCATGGTGCTCGGTCACGATTTCCACATCCAATGTCGTCATGCGTCCAGCTATGGATAAGCTGGTTCTTCTCACCAGCTTACGAAATTGCATAATTCACCTGAAGACAACACTGTGGTCTTTTCTATCGCTTTTAAAGACGAACTAGGGCATCAGGTTAGAAACGAAACCTGCGCTCTCCAAATCACCTACTCTGCTACTAAGGAAGCCGTGGATATGGATCCCTTGTTGTCGAAGACCATCATGTATGTACAAAAATCGTCGCCCTCAGTTTAAAACAACTCTTTCAACATCGAGATTCTCTGTTAGTTGTAGATTCGTGTTTAACGTTTGTAGACAGAGTAGCTGAACCGGTTTCTCTCCGTCCAAAATCATTAAGGTAGTTCCAAGCCGGACACCCAAAAATTAGTTGGGTAAAAGCACTTGCACATAATTATGTTCACTGGATGCTAATAAGCCAACACAGTGAGAAACAGGTCAGTTTTCGAAAACTCTTTAACCTTGTGACTAGTTTCCTTTATGAAAATATATTGCGAATTATCGGATATCGCACCAACCGAAAGACGAAGTGGTCTTTGTGCAGCACATTCAGTTGGAGATTATCACAAACCAGAAATTCATTTGAGTCTCCCGTGGAAACAAAATTGATATGCAAATGAGTATATATGTCGACGTCAGTTTTTGTTCAGTCTGGGCATGTATTAACTGAACCCTGACCGAATCAACAGCACCCAATATCAAAGTGGTATTTTGGTTTCGCGGCTCCGTTTATGGTATCGGTAAGCCGACTGCTGTTGATGCGTCTTCTAAGTAGTCTGTTGTTTTTCCTGGCCAATTTACCATCTATTTGCACCACAATATCCATTCTCCGACATCTGCTTTTTTCAATTTCCTTGTCCAGAAACATTAGTCTCCGATATTCGGACACAGTTCACTTCTGCAGCGTTTCACCATTTTTGCTTCCGAAATGACGTTACTCATGTGTGTTTTCTTTAGTACCATCCCCAGTCTACTGGTCAAACGGAATAGTTTTTCTAGAGATTTAAACAAGGCCTACCTCACAACTATCTGGGGAAAACTCTGAGCTCAGCGGAAGCACCCATGGGGCCCCTTGCCACCTAGACACTATGCTTCCAACGAACAGATCGATGCATCTTCAGTCCCGCAAGGAAAGAAGTCCAGTACCAGTGACTCATTGTATGTTCAGGATTACAGGGTTTCGTCAACGTGGATCACCGGCGTAAATCAGTCACACCGAGGACAGGTACTCTATCTTGTAAATTCCCTGTATACGTTGTCTCTCAAGCATCAAGTAGACACAGGAGTACACAAGCAAAGCGTGCGGTACATACTGAAAGTTGTAACACGCACTAGTAGGTAGCCATTATTGGGTCTGCTGTTGCTTGGGGGATCCTCAGTGTACCACCGAGACTCACTGCGAAGACTGATAAGTCTTCAGTGCTATAGCTCTTGTTATGCCTCCTGATCGACCGATTGGCACTGACAGAGAGAGGAAGAAAACAGAAGGACAGAAAGTGATGGTATGGAAATTTTCCAAAGCTCGCCAAAAAATCAGCATGAAGAAAAGTTATCGCCATGCGGGAATATCAACAGCATCTGCCGGCTACCAAATACCAGATATAAAATATTAACTTAACCGAATTGTGGGAGGCTGAACGGAAATATGTAACAACTTGGAAGCAACCAATATTTCATATTGTTCCTGCTAATTGGAGTCGTTTAACACACAATGATTTGTCTCATTCAGAACAGCATAAAAGAGCCAAACTGTTGTTCACCCTTGAACCAGTATTTGAGAGAACGACTGAGCCTTCAGTTTAGCCTGAAAGCTACTGGATATACACGTACTTCACTCCGCTGATTGTTGTACGTGAATATAGCAGGTGACAACGTATACTCTGTCGAGGCATCTGATTCCCAAACTCACCTATTTCTGTATATATTGTATGTACAAAGCAACCCAGAAAGATTTAGCAGATAAATGGTATCAGAATACGGGTGTCCAATTTACAGCACGGCATCACAATCAAACTCAAACAGCACCTAAGTACGCCGAACGCAACAGACTGTCAAAAGTCGCACAAGTTAGCTACCCCGAACGGTATACCATATGGCAATGTTGCAATTACTGTTGGCAAAATTGACCACAGCAACGTTGGCTTAGGAGGAACCTGAAATGGAGATAGCATAGAGTCAATGAATCGCATGTGCTGGAACCTCCGGGGAGAGAACAGTTTCCTCTTAAGTGAGTCCATTGTCAGTTTACTAACTTAAAATATTTGAAACACCACGACTGTGGTAGAGCTTGGTGAGTCCTGCTCACTCTGCCTACACCTATTGATCAGTGGAAGTATCCAGACTCACCAACCAGACACGGCCTAGCATGTGTTTTCTAATTGGTTAATCCGGTCATCGTTACACGTCACGAATGCACACATGATTTCGTAAGATGATCATATGGTCAGCTCCAAGCTAGTCAATTCCCTCTCCACCACGCACAATCAGGGTTATAGCAGCTACCACCCATAGGTTTCACAATATTCTCCCCAACAGTTATATTTCACTCCCGAAGAGTGATTACCATACATCCAGCGGCACTCACTTTTCGAAGTCTTACTCTGGTGTCCACATCAAACTGTCACACGGATCACCTGACGCTCAACCTATATCTGACGCTAAGTTTACCCTACTCCCTGCTCGTATTCTCTACAGTGTTTGTGGTCACGTGCTTACCTATCGGATTTAGTCGTGTAGCTGGGCTGATGTTTGAAGTATCTTTTCACCTGTGTAATAGTTAGCCCTGGTGCTCGCACACGTGCACATGTAAGTGCATCGGGCCAAACGTGTGAGCTATGCACCATGGAATCCACTACGTATGCAATGTTTCAAAAAGCGTATAACTCAAGCGACGAAAAAATGGGAAGTGAGCTAAGTATATTGAATCACCGGACACCGAGAAGCTTGAAACTAGGAATTTCTGGAAGATGCGTGTCACATTTGCACAGACGGAAGTATTGAGTTTTTAAAAGTACTCTTTGACCACGTTCCTGGTTGTGTTAACTAGTGAAAGAGCAATATGGTAAGAGTCAATCACGCTGGGATTCCAAGTTTCTAACGACTAGCTGGGCAAAACACAGAAACGCGAATTCCAGCTTAGTGTGAGGTAAAGATTCTGAGTTTGACACGTTCAAGACTAGTGGAGGTACTCTGTCATGCCACGCGAAGGAAGCACGAGGGCTGGGATACTACCAGGTTGCCCAAGCCTGGACACGGGAAGTCGAGAGGCAGAGGTCGGGTTCGAAACACTGGCCTTCAGGTCAGTACATTCACGCTCTAACCACTGAGCCATTCCGCCTCTTAGGGCACCTGCTGGTGAAACTCGTTTATTTTTGCTATATCAAAGACCCCGTAGTCTGTCTATTGAAGGTGCTGGAGGGAACAGCTCTCACTCCCACAACTTTTGGACTAACTTGCCCTGAGTTGAGTAATACTGTCAACCATAACATTCCCATAGTCGTTTCTCCCATCTTGCTTCATTCTCATGTAAACATGGCTTTCCAACTAAAAAAAAAATGTCCGGCTTGTTTCATCTCCCCCCTTGTGTATTACATTGCTGAGTACTGGTAGAATTAGTTTAGAATCCGCAAAAGCCTTTGCGCTGGTTGTAGGAGCTGGCCAGGACCACGTTAAATTTCCTTTTCTGTTACTCAGTTGTGAAGCACTGAACAACGTTAACCAATCCAAAGTTGTGTCAAAGTTGTGCCTCCGTTTGCTCGTCGACCAATATAACTTAACAGAAATGGATCTTTTCCAAGCGAATCACTCCGTTCAGCAAGCGCACAACCCCTACTGATAATAGTAGTGTTTCATTTTGTGTATTTTTTTCCAGTGCTATCAGTGTCTAGCATAGGCGTCACAAAAATGAGCAATGGCATTGCTCACCGTCTTCGCGTGGTTGAACCTATCGCGCACAGTCCGTCACTAATTCATACGCTGCATAAAGACAATGATGAATCCACTCAAATAGGAATGCGCTGTTTTGACCCGATGGTAGCACACAAGCCTACACACGCACCCACACAGAGGGCGAGAGAGAGAGAGAGAGAAATTCTCAGAGCACACTTTTGCTGGAGTGTTAGTCCTGTCAGAAACAATCTGAGCCCTTCTGATGTAATCCGATATTTGTCAGATTGCATTCCTACCCTGTTTTCATTCTAATGTCACCTAGGCCTTCCTCCAGTTGACCTAAATTTGATAGTTTCCGAAACGCGTTCTGCAACAGTCACGTGAACTGCTTATTATTGATGTGAAGCAATTTAATTGGGTACTGTGAGTGCCGCTGCACTACGCTGCGGACCGTGTTATCTACATCTCCACTGAGTGTCCCGCGAGTATCTCGCAGAGTACAACATACTGTTCTCTCCAGATAGTTTTAGGTTTAGTCGACCAGATTTCAACCTGAATCACGAATGTCAGGGAATACCAATGAAATGGTTGAATAGTTCAAACTGAGTTTTACGTGAGTCCCCGACCGAAGATGACCAATAAAATTGAAATCCCTTTTATCTAACTTAAGTCGATTTGCACAGCCAGTCAAAATAGAGGGCTTAGAAACAATAGAAACTGTTCCAGTTTCCACGTAATGCACTACTCACAAGGTTGCTGAAAATTCGTCGACAGCCCACGACCGGTTTCGCCCTTCTTGGGGCTCATCAGGTAGGCGCAGTCCCCGAGTTTCCGTCAACCTCATGTTCTACTTGAACCCAAATTGGACTGTTTACGAGAAGTACACTAATTTGCAAATCAATTTGGTTTTTTTGCGAGAGACTCACCTGGAACCCAGCTGAATCTCCCGTTTTTGATGTTCTAGTTTCCAGTACAGATTAGTGATAATGGTGTGACTATTGATGTCCAACTGGTTGACGTGAAGGGAGTAAAAAAAGGCACTTGAAGAACTAGGAGCCCCAAATGTGATGAAGATGTGCCACCCAACGGAACTTTTATATTTGTCCTTGCTGGTGAATTCATAAAGAACCTGTTGATACAGTTCGCTTTTGGCATGAAGTGCGTTATATTCGCCGTTTTCTGCATTAAACAAAGTTTTGGAGATGAAACACATGAAAAACAGGATGTGAGTTGACTGTGTGCAGAGGTGAAGCAAAAAGTTACATGGTCCGAGAAACCACCATTGTCATCGAGAGAAAATCAATAACTGACAGTTTCTAGGTGTCTTTTGTCAGGTATTACATTTCATATCTAACATGACTTAACACTCAAACACACCGAGGACGGTCGATGTTGTGTTGAACGTTTCCAGGTAAAATAGCTTCCCACAGGCTCCGGATCGCTAAACGTGTTCGATTCCTGCCCAAGGACTGTATTTCTGTTTGTGTTATTTATATTTAGGCCCATATTCATGCCAAATAGGTTCGTCTGACATTCATAACCCAATTGGCGACCGTTGTTCAATGGTTTCGATGTAAATGTAGGTTTATCAACTAGCCTATACTGAAGACCTCTTCAGTATACTGGGGCTTTAGCTGCACCGGCCAGATGATTGTTTCTTTCGACGATCACATTACTTATAAGTAGTTCGACTGTCCGTCCCAGTCGATCGTTGGTCCCTACATAGGACTGACAGACATTAAACGATGGACTCGGAATATAAATGGATATTCAATATGAAAGATTCCCTCTGTTCCGGCGAACGTTCACTTCGTGACGCATTTCATTCTAAAGGGGTTCAAATTCACTGATAACAGAATACCGTCAAACGAAAGAAGACCACATGTTCCGTTGTTACGGCGTCTTGAGCTGAAATTGCCCATTTCAGTCTATCCATGCAGAGCACTCAGCCTCTCGATTTTAAGCTGATGACTGAACCTGGCCCTCGTCCAGGTATGTGCACTGGTTAGGCGCCATGCACACTAGGGCGTTCCGTTCACATAAACGGATCAACGGTGATTCAAATGTTGACCTCATTTTCACATATATAAGAAGCGATTGCGCTTTTCCCGGTGCGTTCAGTCTGTATCTAACGGTCATTGTGCAAGCAGCTGTCGTGTACAGGTCGAATACCAGCTTGATGGGTGTATTGTACGGGGAGTCGAGTCCTAATTATTGTTTGCGAATAACTTATACTATCCGCACATTTACACCATAAACCGCAACGCCTCACAGCATGATCCGCTTCTACTTACAGTTTGTTTGTGTACCAGTGAGAAGAAAACTTGCATCATACGTCAAATTGCGCTGTGCATTGAGATTCGAGGGGATATTGTGGACTATCCTACAGGCTCCTGCTACCTCGGCAACACACTCTCCATTGATTCGAGTTTTGGTAATGAAGATTCTGTGTTATCTGAATCGGTATGGCTTTCGGGTAACTAAAAACGGGTGTGACTGAAGAAGGCCACAATGGTTTTACCTGTCCATTTGAAACAGTTGCCATATAAGCGCGCGGAATCCGGTTTATGAACAGCATTTACAAAACATACTTAAAAAGAAAGAATACCAAAAGTCCCCTGAGGAGTGTGTTGTGACAGAATGGAGGCTGTGTTCATGTAAACCCGTTTACAATGATTAAGACTGTGTTCGTCCAACAGATGTGAACAAGAGCTATGTGACCAACTGAAGTCCGAGAAACGAATCCCGAGAATGGAGTCCGTAATACCTAGAAATCTTGGTCGAAAGTCTGGAAGTTGTGACCATCGGTCACGTAAAGTGGGAACCAAAGATATAATTCAGAATGGCCAGGGGGGGAATGATCGACCGACAGTTTTGAGCTAAATTACTCAAAGATGAAGTACACTAGCGAACCTGGTTACAGGACAGGTTAGGTTTGAAGCGGTACGTCATACTGGTGTGATCGGGACTTGACCTGTCGGAAATTCTGGTGAACGGTTATTCCGAAGCATTGGACTGAGCCGCTAGTTGTTCAAGTTTGGGTCTGTAGGCAGCCATAGTTAACACGGGGTACTAAGCAATGTCCGGAGAAGAAGCCCTCAGAACTACAGGGAGTCCAAAAAGCTGCGCCTAGGTTTTCCGTCTGTTTTCGTCATTTCCTACAGTTTAGCTGTTTTGTAGTTCATTGTGTTATTACATTATTGTACTAGATCGTATTACATTATAGGTGTAGATATTCGAAGAACCCTCGTAAAAGTGAGCCTAATAATGACTTTCCGTGACCCCAGTTTTAAAGCACTTCAGGTGTTGCGAGCCACCGAGTTACCCGGTGCGTACATTACCAGTTCCAGCTGTTAATGCTTTGTATGATCATAATGAGCCATCAAATGGAGGTCACACAACCATCCTATTTTGTCCATACCCCAGTCTAAATCATTCGGGTGTATAACAGGTGAACAGTCTTCAGCTAGTTGGGCACGTGGCCCAGTGAAAAGCCGCATGTGCACAGGATCTTGCCGACGTGATTCAGTGATGGACAGACAAATCAGGAGACGGATATTAGCCCCCTTGCATCGGTCATGTCACTGGTCGGTTTACTAATAATGTACTACTGATTTGCCATACGTTCCATAAACCACATTTTGTGAAGCTGGCTCACATCTCCATACACCCATTTCCAGCCTTGTCCTTCTTCCGAGTCCTTGGGACAGACTGACTCTGCCTCATCACTCCTCAGTAATTTATACTGTTGTTGTTTGAACAATCCTAAATAATACTGAGACGATTCCGTAAAAGCCGAGACACTTGAAATGATCTCACTCCATACCGTCCTTTCTTTCCAGATAGTCTGTTACCTTATGGCCTTGTAATTATTTTGAGGCGAACTGACCGGAGTTCATCATAATCCTTCAAGTCGTCCACAGATTCTCCTCATAGAAAATACTCAACAAGTGTGTAATACCGTTATACTGAACAAAGATGTTGGACTTGATGGAATTAAAACCATCCAGCAGTCGTCCCGTTAGTGATGGAATGAGTTGAGATCCTGTAAAAATCTGAAGCCTCGTGGTTTATGTGACATGAGATGAACACCAACTCTAACAACGCTGCGATTCATAAACTTGAGCGTGTTTTTTAGTGCTTTTCGGGACTTTTCAGTTCTCAAATAATTCCATACTGATTTGTGTCTCACTGCACCCAGTTGCGTTACCGGATAAATGGTTTACCCTGCAAGAAGTATTTTCGAATAATTCGGTGTGAGATGCTAGAGCCAAAGTACGAAAAGTATTCACCATCGCCGATAACCTTTCGAACTTGGTCGCCTTCAGCAGACCATATTACATATTGAATGGGAAGCTCAAGAACGTACAAGAGTAATGAAAACACAGGTATCCAAGGGTCCAAGTATGTGTAGCTAGGCTTCCCCTTCGACAGGCAATGCTTAGCTGATGGTCGATAGTATACAGCAAAACCTGGCATATGGATCATGTTTCATATGTCTAAACCCAATATACTACTATATTACTCTTAGTCAAACCTACGTCAAACAACTTAGTCGAAAGTACCAGCCCGATGGTGGCTAACTGGCTGATTAATCTGACTGCCCACAAGTAAATTCAAAAAAGGTACAATTATTATAAAACCCATTATTGTTTGAGTTGCAAGAAAATTTCAAAATCATCTTTTTATCTTCCGCACATGCCAACACGAGGAATTCAGTCCCATTGGTTACCGTGTTAATAACAAGCATAGCTTAGGTGGCGTGCAAAGCTTCTGCGTGCACGGAATTTTTGTCGGCTTCAGTACCATACTGGATGTCTCAAAACGGCATACTACACCCCTCTGTATATACACATGTGATAGTGTGTTAGTGCGTCTCCACTTGCTCATTAAGTACGACAATTGTCGAGACCTACCACCCTATTAATACGTACCTGTAAGTAAAGACGTGTGCTACCAATGGCCTCCTCAGCCAACATGACACGCCTTAACGCTTCAGGCTAGTCTATACACCGCTCACAGCAATAGCTCGCCTGGCGGAAGCGTATCATGTATGCATCGTCTGCAAGCACGCACGTATGCGCGCACCTACATACGCACCGGAGTCGTCGAATGACGTGTGAGCTTGCCTCATGTGTCATGTGACAGCTGTGGGACGGAGAGTGCCAATCCGAATGCAGCAAATTTGACCGACAGGGTGACAGCAACGCATCCCTTGACTCGACGCACGTGCGTACACACGCACGCACAGACATGATATAGCGCTCCCCCACCTTCGACACAGGTCCTATTGTGCGGTCAGATGTCGGTGCGTCAATCCTTCTGTCTTGTGCTCTGATTTGTTCAAAACCGGTGGCATTCGTCCCCTTTTATTCTCGCCCTCCCCATAAACCTCGTGCGTGCCCTGGGCAAGGGACACTGACGCGACATGACACGGTTGTATCCTGTCACACTGAATCGCATAATTCGTTGTTCTACCCAAATGCAGCATTCCGTTTCGCTTCGGGCGTGACAACACTGGTCAAGAAATTCGGAGAATTCTTCACGCTCATCACTTTTGCTGCCCACCCTAGAAAGAGGATGGGCCTACTGCCGTTACTGAATGCTGTGGACGTACTAATTTTACATTGTCCTTTATGTTGTTTCCACACACATTGGCTTGCCCAACTGGAGACTCATTTCAATTTGGAACATGACTCAGAAACTGTGGATTTTATGCTTTATCAGTGCTCGCGCTGTCAGAAAATCGCCTCCTCGAAGTCTTTCCTAACCGAACACCTGGAATTGCATCACAAGTCACCGGTACTAAAGCACAATGGTCGTTCGGAGGCCGTTGATGATGATGTTGGTGCTGGCACTGGTGGCGGCTGCGGCCCAGTGGTACTAGAAAACGGTCTTATCGACCAACATTCGAGTGAAAATAGTAATGATAGCAATGCGTCGATGGAATTGAAGGAGAATAGAAAAGTAGACCATCACAAAGGCAGCGAGCATTCCAGTCCACAAACAAGAGAAGACAGTATAAGCAAATCCGATAAGAAACCTGGAGCTTACGTGAAAACCCTATTTGTCGGTCAGTTATGTGGTCGTTCCTCTGTACGAACGGAGAACGTCTCGCAAAATGGCCCCATGCTTGGCATTCAGCATCAGTGTTTATTCTGTGAGTATACCACCGCCCATCCGAAACAGTTGTCTGAACACTACGCTCGACATGGTATCCGACAACTTCGGTTGCCCTTGGAGCTAGAAAACAGTGCCAGTTCGGTGACGGAACCCCGGTCATCCCCAGAAAAGTCGATGCATTCCGCTCCAGATTCAAACCGTTCTGTTTTGACCCAACTTCGATCCAATCCGCTGGCGGCAATGGATGAATTGGCAAAAGTAAGTCCGTCCCAAATTTTATGCGTCAGAGGAGTTTCAGTCACTTTGGTGTCAAATTAATTTGCAGTAGGAATCTCCCATGGTTTCGAATCACCCCACTTGCTCGGTTAGGAGAGCGTGATATGAATGACTAGATAAGTTGCGTAGATTCCTTTTCCACTAACCCCGTGTTATAAATAGCGAACCGAATTCAGAGTGTTGATACGGAACTTGATCGAAAATATAGCCCGATAGCACAACTAAGGCTAATCTAGCATAGCCTGCCGGATTCACCTGGGCTCCACAGTTTGGCTTAGTCACTTTGTGCCAACAAGATACATTGTAACGGACACAGACATCTACGTAACCAATCGAGGACAGTATTTACTTATTCGGCAGACTGAATAAAGAATACTCACCTTGAGGATAGGAACCTGAGGACCTGAAGAGCAACTGCGTTATACTCGGGACCACCTGAACGTCCCGCAAGAAAACGAAAGAAAGGGTTTTTGTGCTACATTTAACTGATTCAAGATCTTTATCTGGTAGTAGGTCACTCTACATAAAAATATCACGTTGAAAGGAAGGAAGGAAGAAAAGGAAGTAGCTTAAAGTATTTTGTGCAACTGTGCCTTCAGCCTTCTCCGTAAGTGTCCAGCTACTAAATATTAGATAAAGGCGTTTAACACAGGTCCAAATACGCAGACTGTTTGAATGGACCACGGTTTCCCAAGTTTGGATTTCCGACACTAATAATCCTTGGTTGAATCCCACTGAGTGGACGTAAACTGCGTGGATCGCATGTTCGGAGACAGACTATCGGTGACCAGTGAAGCGATAATGAAGTAACATGGCATTTTTTTCTAAACGCTGACAAGTCCTCGAAGTCGAGCGTTCTATTAGTGCATATCTAGCAACTCGACTGGCAGCTTGTTCGGTTCATCGAACAGGAAAAAGCAGGTAAAGTAACGGAAACTTACGGAGTTCATCAGCTGCCTTTGGGGATAGACTTGATGGGTAGCATAGGTTTTTCCCATGTTGAGTCACAATCCGTGAGCGGACTCAGTAGGAAGGCATACACGATACACCATGTGAATGCCCAAGTGAATGGGACTGTCAGATACCGAATGCTTTGTCCTCCTGGAATATGGACTCGAAATTTCGGAGTAGACCCCTTTCCAAAATCAGCTAAGACTCGACATTCGGTTATTTTGCGACCAAGATCAAGATTTGACATGCTACTCATGAGGTTGCTGAAAACTCTTCCACAACCCACGACCGGTTTCGCCCTTCTTGGGGCTCATCAGGTAGGCACAGTCCCCGTGTTGCCATCAACCTTATGTTCTACTTGAACCCAAATTGGACTGATTTCGATAAATATACTCATTTGCAAACCAATTTGGTTTTGCGAGAGACTCACCTGGAACCCAGCTGAATCTCTGGATTATGATGTTTTTATGACTTGTGTGTTACAGCTATACATGTATGGCGATATCTCGAATATCGTGCCAACTGAAACATGAGGCGGCCTGGCGCAGCACATTAAGTTGCTTAAATGCATCATAAATGAGAGATTCAGCTGGGTAAAGGTGAGTGGTGAGTCACCCGCAAAACCAAGATTTTTGTTATTCGATTTACTTTCGAGCAGTAACAGACACCAAATATCGCCAAAAAATCCATCCAGTAGTGACGCTGTCTAGCTGGGTGAACTGAGTAGATGCTTAGCCACAGGTGCGCCGTTGATGAAACAATTCCATACGTAACGATATTGCCATGAAGACAAGTTCTCCTAAGTGAGCCAACGAATTCAAAGCTGACGTTTTCAGCCTGTTCACCGTATAAGAAACGTCCAACCTTGAGAACCTTCTTTTCTTCTCCCGACACTACTTGGATAAGCTTGCTGAACACCTTCCATAGAAAGGCTGTTATTCAGTTGTATTCTGCTACATGAGTAGTGTTCTGTGCTAAAATATATTCCTATTTAGGGCTTTTTCGTGTCAATATGTAAATACAAATCCGAAAGGACTCACTGCTCATCCACATCAACGCAATTTTTGGAGTAACACGCACTAGGACTGAATGCTCGTATGCAATCCAAATGCCGTATCATCAGATAAAGGCTTAAAAAAGTCCTTGAAGCTTGAAAGGAAAGCAAGCGGGTTTACAAACAACCACAACTATCGTTTTGGTTGCCTAGTGAGCCTCAATCGATCGTCCCAGATATTCATTCACTTGTTTTTCACTTCCGTAGATGCTGGTAAAATAATGTAATTTTATGTATCAGGTTGCCCCATAATATAGAAGTGACACTGTCCCCAGTAAGAGTACAATTAACAAACTCTGGATTGGACCAACGGCCAGGAAGCACCTTCTGAGGTTTTAGGTTCCCCATATTTGTAGACCTGGATATTCGATAACTTCTTTTCGGGATGACAAAAGCATGAACACCTGGTTTTCAACACTAACAACGAAGGGCGGTTTAGTCACACACGCACACACACGCACATCCCAGTCACGTACAGTCTGCCCGGTCCGACACCGTCGTTCGCATGCTGGACCGATATGATTTATGGAATAGTTTCGGAGTAGATTTTTCAGGTCGGGCTGACGAACAGGATATCAAACAGACTGTACCGACCACATGATTGATGTCAATGTCACACTTTATGCGTTGTCAGCTGCGCATATTACGACGGCGGCGTGGACAGTGTCAGTTAGGCCAAATAAGGTTGTCAAGAGGTTCAATTGAAAGGGCTTTTCCACAGATTTGTGTGATTCATTTGTTGCACACAGCATTTCGTTTGCTGTGCAGCAATTTCACAGGAGTTTGACAACTAGAGCCAGTGAGTGCAGGCTACGAAAACATGATGGCTTAGTCGGTATGGAATCCGTCCGGTAGGCGGGAGATTAGTGGCTCATTCAGTCTAAGCTTGGGCAACCTGGTAGTGTGCCAGCCCTCGTGTTTCATTCTGGTGGCATGGCAGTTAGGCACCGAGAGTGTGCTACAGCTGAACGATTTTTTTTAGTTTAGGAAACATGCAACTGTTCATAGCTGATGGTTCGTACATCAAAGCCATCACTTATGAGAACGGTTGGGAGTTGGTTATACCGAACTTGCGTTGTTACCTAGTTTTGGGATACTTGACTTCCAAATTTCAATGCTTTGGCTTGATAAATATCGAACAGTCTGCGAGTTCGCTAAATCGCCGAGTGGTTTGTGAGCAGTCACACTGTCTAATTTCATCAGTGAGTGAAGTCTTAGTACGAGGCCCTTTACGCCAAATTTGGCTACGTTGCTCCTTCCCTAGAGCGACCTCTCTGCACAAGGACCACTCTCATCAGTACGGTTTTGGGTTGAACTCTGCAAATCTATGTTGTGTAGAAAGGCGTACAACTACCAAAGGTGTTACACCGGCGAAGGTTTCCCGATACATATATGTAACTGAACACCACAGATAAACAGTCAGAAAACTGTCGAATTCAGTTTGGACTGCACTTGTATGGCCCATTCTTCGAACTATACCTTCAAGTCCAGTTGGATTCAGAAGATGAGTCCTTGGGCCTCCTGGATAATCAGATTCAGTTAGGGTCATTTTGAGGTCAGATGGCCGACAGTCGCCCAGCTGTAACACCTGTTCGGCGCCTAGAAGCCATGCTAGCCAAAGAAAGCATCAAGGATGAGGTAATTCCACGGTGCTCAAGCCTAGACTGAAGCAGTCGAGATGCTGAGGTTGCGTTCGAACCACGAACTTCCGGTCAGTAAATTCGCGCCTTAGTCAAATGGGTCTCGCTGTTATGTCATTTTAGTCGTAGTTAACCGGTGAAAACCTCATGTTGCCTGCCATTAAGTCATGTCATACCAAGCCAGCAGGGGCTACCCATCTCGAAGGATTAAAAGTTACGCTGTGCAGAACAACGAGCCGAAAAGCTGCAAAGGTAAATCGCCACTGGTCTATATACAAATATTCCGCACATACAGAGTGCCCTAAACTAAAAGGGACGAAGAGTATCGAGGAAATGAAGTGAAATAACTTCACACCCAATTTGGTGCATGTATATATATATGTATATATATATATATATATACTAAAAACAACAGCATCGCTCTCAGCCAGTTAAAAGCAAAACCTATAGCTGTTTTTGTTATGATTATGTTGTCGAATGTTGATAAAACTTATCAGTATTTGATAGCACCCACTAAACTGATAACGTCTAAACGGCGAATTCCAGTGGATTATGTGATCCATATCACTTATATCGAGGTGCGATTAGCAACCGTTTCACAGTGACAGTCATCCACGGAACGATCAATTCTGATGTCCCCTAGACGTAAACACCTCAGTGGGGAATCCCATCATATTGGATATTGCGAATGTGAGAGAATACTTTTTTGCTGGTTGAGCATTTTCTTCGTTTCTGTTCGCCTAACTTTTTCAGCATCTGGGATTGAAGTAGTTACAACTTTTGTGTAGTCAGTCGATGGCTGCGGTGAACGGCCAGGATGTTTCATCCGAATTGTTATTACTTATTAATCCACGGGGTGGGAATCCACCGGCAAATGTCTGAGACACCAAAATCCGACCACATCCTACGCCGAATTGCAGTGGTTATTCTGAGAAGTAGTTTTAGGGGAAAACAAGGCACACTCTTCATTCATCGGTACGCCTCTTTTCTGATCTTCCTTGCGTTCACACCTGATAATACCACATTTTGATCTCAGTTTCCCTACTTTTATTCGCACTCATGCAGAAGTCTTCTCCCCAGAGAGAAAATGTCACATTTGGGTTGTTTGTCTACACAGTAATAAACTTTCCGGGTCTTGGGATATTCGAATTTTTAAGAGATGAGGTGAGACTATTTTCCGATTTGGCCCCCTTCTAGTGTCCACACGAATAAGTTGCTATCCAATTGAGGAAGTGGGTAAAAAAGACGCCCTGGTTAATAAAGATCGACCGGACAGATACCTATATATTCGTAAAGCACTACTCATAAGGTTGCTGAAATACCTATTCGAACACAACTCTCTGTTCTGAGCTGAATACCGAGTTTGCTACCTATGCTGAAGGTTTCAACACACTCATGTGCATGGAGCATTGCTGTTTTTATTGCGAGGTTCTTAACGATGTATATTTTAGTCAGCTAACAATAATGGGTGCATTTTGTTAATGTGAAAAGATATATAAGTTGCTTTGTACCGAACTGTACACAAGCGAAAACAAGAAACGAGGCTGACTGATTACGTCTAGACTGGGACAGTTATCATGCTACCTTTACAAGTTGAAAAAAGATGACAGGAAGCTTTGAATTGGCTCATTATTGTGTGTCTCCAACACTCCTACCGCTTTTCTAGTGTCGAACTGTTCAGGCAATTATCGTCAGTGGATGATCGGTCGAAATTGTGGTGAAACTTTGGACACTCTATAGAACCGCTTCATTGCATTGGTGTCCAAACTAGCACCCATAGTTCATTGACCGAGACTGACGCGATTCAGTCGGTATTGATTGCCATACTGGAGGTCAGTGAACAATTTCAAAGTCCTCAATAGTGGTCAAAACGTGAATCGCCCGTGACCTCATTGATGTGATCGTGTGTAGTCATATTAACGTGTCCAAACAGGAACAACTGAATTAGCTCACTGAAGGGTGACGGCTCTCGTGATCTTGATTGTGAGTAAGAAATTACAGAGATTGAACCCTTAGATCCCAAAAAAGCCCTTTTTTGGAGAAACTATTTTGCTATAATACATTACTCAGAAGGTCGATGAAAGCTCTTCGACAGCCCATCACCGGTTTCGCCCTTTTTAAGGCTCATCCGGTAGGCACAGTCCCCGAATTTCAGTTAGCCTTATGTTCTACTTGAACCCATGCTGCACGAAAGTAGCGAAATACAGTTAGTTGCAAACAACTTTGGTTTTGCGAGGTTGTGGGTTGTCGAAGGATTTTCAGCAATCTCATGAGTAGTGCGTTACGTCTATACATGTACCGCACTGTCTCGAATCTCGTACCAACTGTAACATGAGGCAGCATACATGGTGCAGCATACCTTGTTGCTTAGACACATCATATGCGAGAGATGCAGCTGGGTTCTAGGTGAGTCTCTCGCAAAACCAAATTTGTTTGCAAATGAGTGTATTTCGCTAGGCTATTCTGCCATTTATTTAAGGTCCTCCAGTTATACGGCATGAAAATGCACTCAGGTAAGCTCCTTTTTCCCTTGGAGTTACCTCAAGTGGCTGAAGCACGTACACTCTGTCGGTTTATCAACCTCCCATCTTGATTCGAGGAGAATCAACACAGTTTTATCCTCAGTTGTTGCGGATCGAAGGCTTTTTGGCCCACGTGTGCTAATCGTGCTTCCTACTATTTTTTAAGACCAACCGGTTCCACAAGTCTGTCCAAGGTGTCACGTTTGCGAGAACAAAGGCTCAGCAGTAGTAACTTAGGAAGGCCATAAGTTCACTTCCGGCGGCAAGCGACTTTATCGTTCCGTTCCCTTGCACCTATTGCCTGTTGGTGAACTGTGCAATTTCGTTGACAAACTTGTCTAATTTTGTGGTCTCTGTATTGTATACCTTCTTCCAAAGGAGTTACCGAAATATAGACTGGTCATTTACCATCCAGATCACTTGAAAACACCTCTCCTATCCGGTTTCTATGTTGAGGACCGGATCTGATATAGATAAAACATTCAGTAGTCGCATAACCAGGTAAATATTCAAATAGGCAACTCAGATGTCATGGTGAAAGCAGACGAATGCTCCGCTCCACAAGACAAGGTTGTCTGGGCAAGCGTCTTCTCGTAAATGGAGCCTTTTAAAGAAGCAGTGTGACAAAGAACGCAGATTGTTTTGATTGGTCGAAAATATTTGAATCAACAACACGACCATGGTGTGAATCGGAATATGCAAATTGTTGCCAGGTGGGATATCAGAAGCTCATTCCGCTGAGATTGTCAGTTGATTGACAAAAACAATCGGTGATAAGTTTCGAACAAGGATCTTCCAAACGATGGGATCAGGATCCCACGGCCTAGCGATCGATATCCGCTGAGTTATAACACCAGAACCACGTGCTCGACGGATGGTTTGAAAAGCTTGATCCGCGTCTTTTGCAAGCGCGATTGCTGTCAATGTACAAGGAAAGCGCTTGAACCGGATACTCAACCTCTGAATCATGGAACCTCCGAATAGAGATAGCGTTGAGGTATTCTTCAGGCATACGGCCCGGTGTATGGGTGAGTCATGGCACCGTCGAAAAACATTTTCAACGCGTACACAATCGATTGTGATAACAACTGGAAGCCTCGCATTCCGCTGTCAATTGAGCAAGGAGACATGGTGAAAACTCAAGCAGTTTGAACTTCACCAAAACTAACGGTTCTTTTATGTACACCAAACTGCTTGTTCCTTGTTTTCTATTGTTGAGTATGAGATAAGTTGTGAAGATCTTCTGCATCGTTGCTTGTTCCAGATAGTTATCTTAGTGTAAACAGCCGATCTGCCCTTCTTCTAGTTGAATATTTGCCAAGTTTAGTGATGTGTGTGCGTATGGGCTTACCAACATGCGGACGCAATATTGTAGAAGGCAACGTGGACCTTCCCTGCTTGACAATATTCAGGTATCTGGAAGCTTGCTGCTGCAGAATGAACTGCATACAAACCAGTTCACGTTATATCGATAATGGTTATAATGATAACCTTATACAATCAAGACTTGGGGAATGGAGAATGTGAATACAGCCCCTCAAGACTAGAATCCAAATGCGAGTTAGGAGGCTCGGAATGATATCTATCGAGGAAAACGACGAAACCAAATTAAGTAATCGTCTTCTGGGAGTCCATCATGTACCTCAGAGCCCATCCAAGAATACAGTCCCTCAGAATGAGTCCAGGCGATACACTCACTCTTTGAGTGTTGTAGCTGCAACCTACTCCACTGACAGCCTCGAGCGGAACAAAAGGTAGAATTTAACGCGTAGAGTTTATCATTAGTTTTACACGTGAAACATTCATTAAAGTAAACAGCTTTTCAAGAGTAGGATGACGTCAAAAGAGAATATATTTTGCGATTCTGAATGACGATCTTCTGCCTCTTGGAAAATCCTGACAGGCACTTCTCCTGGGAAGCAAAGCCACATGCTTACCATCATCGATCCTTGAGATGACTTAGTATTGGTTGTTGGTGTTCTCATCCAAATCCTGATTCGAGTTGTCATGGCTACACCTACAGGATAGCCATCACCACATTCTGATGCGACATACGATCCACTTGTATATTCACTTCTTCGTAAGTTTTCTGATGGCAGTTATTGAGTCTATGCTCGTCTATGCCTGTTCACCACCAAGGGATCTGTTGTGTTATGGGTCTTTAGCGCTTAGCGTCTTTAGGTCTTTCGCGCTTTAGCGTATGTGGCCGTTGCGCACGCAGTCGGTACCGGGTTTTGTGGACAGACCTAAGCATGAAGCTCTTTTGCTCAGTGTAGGCCATAATAGGATGCTTTGGACTCGATGATGTCTTGTTTGAGTAAGGACTGTGTAACTGTTTGTTACGCAGTAATAATACATCATCATTGGGGAAAACGAGGACTTTTTATTCCGAAATAATATCAAGACTTTTGACTGTACAAACATACTTGCAAAATCCAAATCAACCTGCCGAAAAAGACATTTAGCTTATTATATTTCCGTCATACGTAGTGAGCTACGTCATGTATGTAATCACCAGGACTCCTTTTTCATTTCGCAACAGACTTTATATTTCCTAACTTGAGGGCCACAATTTTTTCTCGGTGACCGTTAGGCTGCTTACCCCGATATTCACCCATCAAACCAACTCAGTGAAGAAATCGTCATCGTGCTGGAAATGGTAAGCTTTAGGGCAGGTTGTCATAGAAAGAGATATTACAATACCTTTGTTGAACGGGCTCACCTCGGAGAGATCGCACTGGAGAGGATACCCGACGAGGACTGCTGTTTGAGTTTTTCAGGGTAGTGAACTCGTTTACAGGTGTCGCCTTTAAGGAGTATAAACTGTACGTTTTTTTAATTATTCTGATTTTGCCCATCAAGTATGGTCTTTAAGAAAAAAACGTTCAGCTGTAGCACCCTTTCGGTGCCAAAGTGCCATGCCGTCCGATGGAGGCATGAGGGCTGGAATACTGCTAGATTGCCCAAGCCTAGACAGGGGAAGTCGATAGGCGGACGTCGGGTTCGAACCAGGACCTTCCGATTCGCGTTCTAACCCCTGAGCCACCTCGCCTTATTAAGATAAAGCGGCGACGATAATATATATGGAGGTCTAAGGGAGAAAACGGCTAATAGGTTAGAACCACTAATATAAAGAGCGTCACTGAGACTGTGTCCTGCTTGTTTGTGTACGCTGGATTCCTACTAAATCAATTAGCCCAAACAAAAATGATGAATATCATACGCCGAGAATGTGTCTCATAAACAAAACTCTCCTCTTGGTACCTACGGACAACTGTATCTTCTAGTAAGTTCCTTGTCGATGAAGCGAATGTTTAAAGATGTGACTGCATTTATCTGTCAAATCTCATTAATATGTGAGCTTGACACTTCAGAAATTTTCAGATAGCTTGCGCTTGGTTTCCCTTACAGTTCAATTCTCCATTTTCGGGCTTGTTCATCTTCTTTTTCATTATCAACCTTAATCATTAGTTAAATTCCCCTGAAACATTTTTACCAATTGGAATTGCTCATCGCCTTGCAAACGCCTCAATCTGCTTAGGTATTGTATTTTCAATAGCTACCTTTCCGGCCCCCTGTTTCTGGAGACTATCTGCGTGATTGGATCTAAATTGACTTGAGTCGCCGTAAATTCAGCTCAGAAGCTACTGCAGACGATCGGTAATATGGAGTTGTCCATCGAACCTCAACTTCAGTTTCAGACCGGATGATCGTGTACTCATTTCCTTTCAAAGCGGTTGACCTTGGGACAGACAAAGTAGTTTTTTATGGGGAAGGAACCCTGCTGACTGTGAATAAGTCCCAAACACTGGCCACTCTATCCAAGGTTGTTCATCCCAGTATTCGGTCTAATTTGAGGTTTACTGTCCCCTGTTTTAATTGGCTCACACAAAAGTGATTCGTGAAAATCAGCCAATGATTGTGCTTAATGCATTGGATTGACTGATGCTCCAGTGATGAATTTTCGGTAGGGTCCATCAACATTCAGACCCATAGTTGTCGTCTGCAAGCTGAACTGCCGGAGTCATGCAAACGTATAAGGCCTGAAACTTCAGAGAGTTACTCGCCTCATATGAAATGAGGAAGAAGTCGTTGTTACATCTATGACTGATTGATCAGTTCGCATCATCAATAACTTGGCTAAAGTGTACACAGCTCATCTAAAAAAGAGCAAGTCAGTAGCCATAGCTGTTCACTTGCCGCTGGCATCCAAATGACGTCATATGATTATGTCGCTTTCCCGATCAACCTGTTGACCTCGCAACCAATTTTTGAGAGAAACTTGCCGGCGATCAGCGTTGAGTCGGTCCATCCGCGCAAAGCCAGGTTACTTACGAATGTCTTCTTCACTCGGTGTCTGCTTCTCGCCGAAACCCATGAGGTGTCCTGTTGTACTGTCTCTCCGATTATTTGAGCAGTAAGGCTGTTGTGGTTAATTCAGGTGATCGTGTTTGGAAAATTGGGGCAACCAAACCAGTCCACTGCACAAATTAGTTTTTGTCGAGTTATCTATCGTGCGGGATGTTCTTCTTCACAAGAATTCGCACCGAAGCCTTTTGGCTGAAGGATATTTTTCCTTTTACAGAAATTTCTTTGTAAAAAGCGCGCGTCTTACCTCCGAAAAGCATTACTCAAACCTACTGAGGCTGAGTGGGGCACACACCTTTCAGCCAGTTTGAAAAGTTTGGATGTGGAACCACAGGGTAGCAAGCTGGCTTAACAACCACTACATCGTTCCACAGAATGCTCCTATGTGCCTGCAGGTTAATCGTTTAGCTAACTTCCCTCCGACTGTCTGCTTTGTTGCTTACATGGGTGTTGACTTAACCCCGTTTCATTCAGATTCTTCCAGAAGTTCTTCAGAAAGCGAGTCCATCAAATAATTCCGCTTTAACGAGGCAGCCTGATTTATTGCTCTGCAATTTTGGTACTGTCTCAGAGATCCTCAAAATATGTAGGTCTCTAGTGTGCTGCAAAGTTTGACCCATATCTGCAGGACTTCTTTGAAGTATTAACCTTGATAGGTAACCATACAAAATCAGCTGTGGATCCGAAGTGAACGTGAACTTTTAAATTTATTCGTTAAGTGTGGGTACGAAAACACCTATTATTCTCCTATATAATAAGTTTATCATAAGATAGATGAAAGTGAGTTGTCCGTCATCCGTTTCGCCTCTGTCGAATTCCAGTTCATACGCGAAGAAGACATCTACGGAGTTTTAACTACTCATTTGCCAGCGAACTCAGTATTTTTTTATACTACCAGGCATAATACTCGTTTTATACGGTTCTGCGGTTGCACAAGCATCTCTACGACTGCCTCAGCCTTTAGCTGACCTGATATTAAAGGTATCAAAGTGCTCTTCTTGATCTGATATGCCAAAAACCATGCAATATCCCACCACTGGTTGAGCACTATTTCAAGGTCATCACTTAGGCGGCGTCCCCGAATGCCCACCAGTTTTAAATTCTGACATATTTTAAGCATAGCGGAATTTTTCGTCTTTTTTTCAAGGACGAGAGATGCTGCACACAGGTCAGACCATTGAATTTAGTCGAGTGTGATTTACTTCTGCTGAGTCCATTTTGGTTAATTCGAAGAAATATTTTAGTCGACAAAAAAGCAGCCAATTTTTTCGGTCCTTGTAGATGTTCTGTTGCAATAGGGGAGGAGTGATTTTTTATTCAGACCTCATTTCCAATCCGGTTGTCGTCAGATGCGATGAGTACAGGTTTTTGTTTCAGGAAAAAGCCTTTGTGTGTCTTCCGCAATACCTGTAGCTCAATGCCAGATAGTTTGGGCTGCATAACACCATCCGTGTGATGTCCACCAGAAGTCATACACATTCTCAGATTGTCTGTCGAGTATTTTGGTCGCTAGACGTGCATTAGTGTACTCGGATTGAGTGGTAACATCTAAGAGAACATCCTGACTGTCAGTCAACTTTGAAGACAAACAGATTCAACCTAACTGAAATTGGATCAAAAATACGTTACACCAGTTAGCGGTTTCACTGTCAAACAGTCAGAATAAAAATACTTGTGTCTTGGGACAACAGTCAGTAGTACGTAACTGTGGTAAAGGTCATCTCCAACAGAAACGATTCGCACGCTGGATTGTTTCTCGTTGGTGCATCGGAAAATAACCTCAGGATGTAATAACTATTTGATAGCTATTTACCCGAAAATCATGACAGGCAAGTTGACGAGATTTCTTTCTGGAATCGTGAAAGTCAATCAGATGTAATGATGGTACTAATCAAACTTGAAAGTCAGCCATGCACCACAACAATGGGGTCTGAGTTCGCTGCTCAGATTAGGCTGCGGCATGTAGGTTTTAAGTCTTCGAGGCGCTAGTGCCCTAAAAACCGGGTAATAATCTTTATACTGTATAAAAACTTGCACTCTTGTGCCTAGCTCATCTTTGCGTCTAACAAATGCTCTCCTGGTCTATGGTAAAGTGGTCGAATAGAATGGACCTTGTTGTCCTCGTTGTCACAGTCTATTTTGTGCTGTTGGTTTCAATATATTCTGGTAGATTTTACAAAGGAATGAACTTTATGTTCACCGATCGCTTGTATCCGGAGTACGTGTTCTAGCTCCGACACTACGTGTACTCATCAAGTACGCATGTGCTAGTTCCGAGTCTCACCACCTGTCTCAGTTGATTTGTCCGCACCAATGTCACGTTCAAAGGTCTCTGGTCTCTTCGCCACTCTTCCACCTGACGTGTAATCTCTGCTGAATTTACACCACAACACCTAGAACTTTCACTTACAACGTAACGAACTTGCTCATCCTCCTTATGGTAGTGAGTCTCAGAGTTGCATTCCTTTGTGGACATCCCGTTTGTTTTGAACGGCCCCGCTAAGAGAGATGCGGGCTTTCGGCCACCCTTCCGATAATTCATTTACACGACTGCTGTAAATTTTATGGCTCAGTTATTTTACAAAGGATAAATGCCTTTATGAAGTTCTCGAGCTGTATAATTTTCTAATAACCTCACCAATTTGTTGAGTAACTAGGTCGATGTCCTCTCTATCAATAAGCTAATTTATTGAAGAATTTATCCCGTTTCGAATCGTACGTCACGTTCTAGATTGTGACCGCGGCCTTCTAGTAGAACGTGCAAACAAGTTCTGAGATCCGCTTTGATTATAAAAGTACTCAGACAATTACTCATAGTGTGTGGTTTATATCCGCAAGACAAACCAATCGACATCATCTGGACGTGTTTGTCAGTTTGAAGTAAATCTTGGAGCTGGAAGTTAAGGTCTGAATAACATGAACAAAATGCCCAGCATTTGAGTGGATTGTAACTCCTCACTCGCAGGAAGGTCAGAGTTTTGAGTTTTGGTTCCAGATGTATCTGTCTTCTCATACAGTAAGCATGTGATTTCTCCATTTCAAGATTAAGCTGTCCCCAGCTACATTCTATCAGTGTGGAAAACCTGGTTCATAAATTCAGTAGCTATCCGGTAACACTACAGGTCAGATGAGGTGGAATGCAGTGGACTCCAGTTCACTGGGCTCATGAGGTCAGCAAAACGGTCGGATCCACATGGATGTCTCCCAGCTCTTCGCAAACTAGTGGAAGACAGGTATCCGACAAGTCACTCTCAAGACCCTCTTAGGTGTATGCCATTTGAAACTGTATTCGTTTCTTTTTGGCAGGTAAATTTATGCCTACCACTTGATCCTTATTGGAGTGACTGCATTCATTGTCGGTACTTTGCAACGTCATCAGAACGAAAACCACTAAGGTATATTTCTTTCGACTAGTGCCCTTTGATTCAGTCAAACGGAGAACTCTACCGCCCGATTCTGGGTTCAGTTCTATTTGCTTTACTTCATTCTCTCTTTTCTGACAGTAACCTTTTGTGGCCAAGTCCAGTAAAACCCTCTTCTGTATGCCTGTCTGCAACTAACTCTCACGTATGTTGATCTATTTTCTTCGGTCCTACCAGACTGAAAAAACGGTTACCTTCACCCCAATATTAATAACGTTGTGGTCGCGATTCTTCTACACTGGTTATTACACTATTGCTCATCTACCAATGATAAGTAAACATTCTGCAATGGGTTAACTTTTCATGCACGCGCTAAGACTTTGTTGTAGCACCCTCCATATCCCTCTGGAATGACCAGTTTCGGTCGGCTCATGCATCCCACCCTCAACAAGGGTTCAACCTCCTTCACACTGCAGTTGGTTTAAAATAGAACCATTAGTTGTATGCGGATCTATTCCTCACGTTTCATATTTGGTTAATCTGCATTCTATCATCCAACCTAGAACAATTTTACGAACCTAACCACGAGGTTATCGAAGCGTCTCATTCCCAGAAGCAAAGAAATTGCTGGAGAACCTCCCGGAAATAACCATAGGAAAAAATTTGCTGGTAGCTTTTAAAGCCTTTCTACTTGTATGCCGAAATCGTGAATTCACCCTGAATAGAGCCTCCCTTAGTTATCTGTGTTACTTCTATCGACACATATAGCGTCTGTAAGACAACAGTCACATTCTATTATGTCATCATGAACTGAGAAAACTTGTGCCAACCAATACGGTTTTAATGTTAGCTGAAAGAATGAAGTCCCCCACTGGAATGCATTTTGGTGACATATCTATTAAAAAATAGAGTTCTTTTGGGTTGCCAATTCCTTGTTTCCAGTCTTGGCTGCGCCAAGCCGGTCGGAATTGCAAAATGGGTTGTTGACAAGGTAGGTAAGGAAGTCTTCAAAAGTGGTATGCATCAGCTGTCTGTGAGGCAGTGGATAGGAAAAAACGTTCTCAGGGAATTGAAATCGATTCTCTGGTTCCATTTAGGACAGTGCATAAAAGCCTCTGGGTAAGGGTTTCCCATCGATAGATACTTTGAGGAGCAGAATGCTGTGTTCGTAATATACTACTGAGATTGTTCAAATCGGTCATAATTTCAGTTACACCTTGTCAGAAAAATACTTTGACAAATGCACTGTATACTGAAGATATACCGTTTTACGGAGACATGTTGACGGGAAATTCACCCACCCAAGTAAGCTAGCTTTTTCGGCTCATTATAAAATGGATTACTGAGCTTCTAATGGTGCGCCAGAAACACCACCGACTACCGGTTTTCGAACTGATGGTATCTTTCGGCAATTTTGATGGGATGCTTTGAAAAGCCTAGCACTAACGTTTTTATCCTCATCCAAGTCCATTCCTTGGTTGTGAAGATGGGAAACATTAGACACCTCGGTCAAAACTGGTAGCCGTTACATTGTTACGACCCATGTCCCCTTCTTCTGATTGCATTCACCTTACTCTGAGTTGCGTTAGGTGCGTTACACCATCATTTGGACTCGAAGTGAATGCACAACCTCTCAAAATAAACAACTTTTTTGAAAATAAGGGTATTTCCAGAAGGAGTTGATCACTTCGTCCATTTGCACAGTGCTGATATGCTCTGCCCAAGCAATCTGTTTCACTGCTAACGGACACTTTGTATAGTGCTGATGTTGTGTACGCAAAGGTAGTTACCATATCCCGCCCTTAAAGCATAGTGTACGGCACCATCATCATCAGTTATGTAATTCTCTCACTTTTTCATTAAAATTACCAGCCAGATAGCTTCCAGTGAGGCTTTCATGACTGAAATTCCCCGAGAGCTAGAAACAATCTCCATCACAATTGTTAACGGAGCATGGGACATGCTGAAAACTCCCCCCTTCTTTGGGTTTATCAGGCAGTCATCAGAGAGAGCAACATCAGTGTTGACACACGTCTCACTGCTGTACACTAGGTAGGTTTCGTCAACCATAGGTCGTACTTGAAAGAAACTGACAGATTCAGTTGGATGTCCTATGAACAACAATGTAATTTGCAAATAAGTGTGGTTCACAGATTGCGTACAAGTTAGCTTTTCAATAGGTGGACAAAAAATTGAGGACTGTGCCCACCTGATGGGCCTCACGGTGGACGGAACTGGTCATGGGCTGTCGAAGGCATTTCAGCAACCTTAGAAACAGTACGTTCCTTCAAGAAAATATACCATGATGTCCGGAATATCGTACCATGGAGCGGTTTGAAAGGTGCATTCATTTAGATAATGTCGGACACAAGATTTTTGGCCAGGATTCAAAGGACTTTCCCACTGACACTAAAGTGATCTTCTAGTGACTGTATTTCGCCGCTCATTTAAGAACGAAATTTGGACGGTCGAAGTATGTTCGTTGTTCTGAATTCGATAATTGATCCGCCAAAACAGTTGTCACATAGTAAGTTCTTCTATTGCAAGTTCCTCCGAATACGTGTCTCTGTTTGGGAAAAGTGTGGTAACGAATTCACCTCATGTACCTTGGATATCACATCCTGGAGAAAGCCACCAAGCAGTTAGTGGATGGGGAGTATTGAGCCCACGCGATTTTACAATTCTGTCTCCCAGAGTGGTCAATTGGAGGCATGCCTTCTTTGATGGGATTTCACACTGGATACCGAAATCAGCTACGTAGTCAAATATTTTATGAAAAAGCCTACTGTAAATGCTACTCTGGCTGTTTGATTCGTCGTGACCGAATGCGAGGGATGCTACAGCTGATCGAAGAAAATCCTGAGTGCACAAAATGTGAACGGGAAGATTAGCAAAGGGCAGTTTGTGGGTAAGGCTTGATGATACTCATTCACCACGCCCCAAAGGCTTTGTCCTTTAGGTCATGACATCCTTTCCTGAGGCGTTACTCATAAAATCATCCACCCCCACTCTATGTTGTTTCCAGCCAGAGTGTGCGTATGTTGACAGGCTACTTTGGACTATAGTCTCTCTCACACATCAATCTGCCTCTGACGACATCCTCGAATCGATAATCTCTCCAAGTATCTTTCTGTCATGCCCATTAGGCTACAGGGTTAGGAAATTGGAGCTCCTTGGTACGCTTGGTAAACCTTCTTGCAAACACTGTGGACACAACACACAGACAGGACAACGCAGCAAGGAGAATTCAATAGCAAAGTTTGCTTATGCTTAGCTCACTTGTCCGCGCGTCCATTTATGGGCTCTCTTCAGTCACTAGTCAGCAATCCAGACAGCAGCTTTGACCTACGTGGGGAAAACATTTAGTCAAGTGGGCGACGTTGGATGCTATGACCTCCTCTTTCCAGTCTACCCCTAGGCAAAATTTGAGTGACAATCCTCTTGGCATGTCTGTCAAACACGCACACTGACTGTGTTGTCCAAAGCTGCTGTTGTTTAATTGCGTTTGACGGTCTGGTTTGCTTCCAGATGAGAGGGAAATAGGGAGGGAGGGACAGGAGACCTACTGTGAAGAGATGTCAACTGATGCGAAACAAAGTCCCATTTCATCCCTCAACTGCAGTGACCTTTCATCATGCGCACACAAACGTACAACAAAGTTTTTGTCAAGAGGTTGCCAGTAGTTTCATGTCCAGGTCACACAGCAAGAGGACAGCAGACAACGTAATCACTTCAGGACTAAATGGTGAATAAAGTAGCGAAATACACTCATTTGCAAACAAATTTGGTTTTGCGGGAGACTCATCTGGAACCCAGCCGAATCTCTCGCTTGTGATGTTTTTAGGTAACTGAGTGTGCTGCATCAGGCTGCCTCATGTTTCTGTTGGTAGAATATGTCCGATAGCTCCCACAACATGGTAAGAATGCTGAACATTTTCTAGATCTGAAGACATATTATGTCACTTGTTGATACCTAGCCCCTACGGTTTGGTAGACGAACAAGTCAACGCTAAAATATTTCTTACTCTGAGTAACGGATGGGAAAGTACGCAAAAGGATAGTTCGTTGTCAATAGCTGTCACGCTTCGCTAAGCAAGTGGTCTCCAAAATTCACTAGCTAAACATTTTGTCTATCAGACTAGCAACTCTGACAACAAGACGTTACTACACATTAAAGTGGGTCAACAGAATACCACAATTTACGAAAACTAACATTGAAAAAATTGTCATCTGAACATTTGAACTGATTTGTTGATTCCCGATGTTGTGTCTCCCATAAAAATTATTTCGAGTAAACTAAAGCCACAGTCAGAAGCGAACGACCCCATGAAAAGGCTTATTTTTCGCAGAAACTAGCTTGTGTCTTAAATCACTGAAAGTCTTGGTATTCAATAGTCAAGGTCCTATTAATTTTCATTCCACAGTACTCTGAACAAGGGGGGACGGCTTCTGGGATACTGTGTTTTCTCCCTCTCCTATTTACGAAAGTGGGACGAGTAATGTGTACTGTGTCTGCAACTATCTGCATTCATTTGTCCGGGACTGTTCAAATTGATTGTCAAGCTACGCTGATTTCTTGCGCCTTGACCGAATTTATTGCTCGGAGCATCCGATGGCCATGCACGGGACACCTGAGATGGATACTGTTCTACAAACCAGACTTTGTGCAGTTCAATGTTGGGTTGATAGCGTGAGAAATAGCTGTGTACAACCACTGTTTATCTTGGCTGAATAATTATTTGATGGGCGGGAAATTGTCTGTGTGAATGGCTCATAAAGCTGTCAAATGACGCTGTCGATCGTTTGAAAATCATCCAGAGTTTGAGGAGGACCTAGCAGCTGTAAAACTTGACCTCTGACGCCTTCAGTTTGTAGCTCACGGCCACCGTTCATTTGCCTTACTCGTCCGAAAGCGTTCTGATAAGACAAACAACACAGGGAAATTGGACACAGACTTGGTTACGCTCTACTAGTGTTAACAAGAACGATACCTATCCTGTTCACATGTTCAACTGGAAATACTGAGTAGTTTTGCTCAAGAAAATGCGCTGCGAAATCTCGACTACCGTAACAACTGAAACATGAAGTGGTCGAAGTGTTTTCAGCAACCTCGTGAGTAGTTTCCATATTGGAAATCTAATTATCTCTCTAATTAAAGTCTGAAGAGTCGTTGATGTCTATTACACAAATAGGTCAAGTGTGAACTGTACCAAAGGGGCCCCTGTGATCAAACTCATCTTGGTAATTCCTCTTACTATTATCAGGCATTTGGGATGGCATGGCAAGTCCAGTCAAATTAGAGAAAACTTCGGAAAACAAGAAACAATTTGGAACCTAGTAGATGAAAGTATACATTGAAACCTTTTAACGAGTAATATCCGTCAACTTGTCGTCCAATGTGTTTCATCACATGGTCCACGATAACCTAAAGCAAAGTTAGGCATCACATCGGACAGTTCGTCATGCTGCGTAACTCCTCGTAGTATTGAAGTTGCCCTCTGGGAAGTGTGCTCCTTAACACGAGAGAAGCTGTCCCAATATGTGCGAAAAAAACAACATAAAATTACGATTGTCCTGCTAAACCAAAGGTCCTATTGGAAGAGCCCTGATTACAAAATGGGGCGTCGTTGGCAGAAGTAGCGCTGTTCCGGTTAATTCGTTTCTTGATGCGTCCAGCAGTGCAGTATTCTCAGCTGAGTTTCCATCCGTTTAGCACAGTGTTGGCTTTAGTTTGCATAACTTCGTTTTGTAAGTGACAGAGGCAGCTTATCGTTTCACCCAGTGGAAATGTTTGCATACGAGAACTACTTTTACTCACATCGTTTTGACTTACTCTCACCCAGTAGGATTATGTAGCCTGAAAGTTTGCACAACATGCAGCTGTCAACAGTGAGCTAAGCTCGGTTTATTCGGCTTACCTTAGGGTCTCACTTCGTGAAGGATTTGTTGAGAAATTACCCCCTTTTTTCAGCGGTATTGCGCTGAGAAAATTGAACTTTTTCAAGCATAAAAAATAAAATAATCGTTCAGCCGTAACACCCTTTCAGTGCCTAGCTGCCATGCCACCCAAAGGAAGCCCGAGGACTGGGATACTGCCAGGTTGCTCTAGCCTAGACAGGGGAAGTCAAGAGGCGGAGGTCAGGTTTGAACCAAGGACCTTCCGGTCAGTAAATTCGCGCTCTAACCACACCGAGCCACCTCGCCCTCTTTTTCAAGCATAACTCACAGCAGGATGCTTCCTGATAAAAATATATCACGATATATATATATATATAATGATGCACTTATCTGTTTAACGAATTCCGTTACGTGTGCTCAGGTGTGAAGACAACACATATAGCCTCGTCAATTCAGCATGCAACTAACACAACTCAAAACTGAGGCAGAAACCCTAACCTATGTATGATGAACCAATCCAGAGTAATCGAAATTTAGTGTCAACATTTCTAGCAATACTCTAGTCCATGACCTAGGTAGATTTCTACTCTAATCCATTAGATTTAAATGCCTAGTGGCCGGAAAAGTTGATATCACTGATTAGTAAAGGGGTTTGCTAGATTTTTTGACACCTTAAGAACAAATCCGGATTAGGTTTTTGCACTGCTGAGTTTTCTATACAATCTCTAAATGGTTAACAGATGCACAGGGTGTTTCATGTGGTTAACTTAATGCGAAGGATAAATAGCTGAATAATCACACCCTTGTTCAGCAAACAAAAACAACAACAACTGTAATCAGCTATTCTTGATGAAGAAATCTGTTATCGGTAATGAAGCCTTGACTACAAACACTAGTCCACTCAGAGAAACCACACGCTTATCTATTACTCCGTGTTTCTGAGGATTGGGCTGAGGAAGCTACTCACCTTGGTGCAGATCCGTAAAGACTTGGCTGGTAGGCCAGGTCTTATGATCGCCTAAAGGCACTCGCAATTTGGAACTCTCTCTCTCTCTCTCTCTCTCTGAACATCAAACGTCCCGGTATAACCTGATTATCGTTGGTTCATCCTGAATTGTTCTTTTGACTTTATTTTCCGTTGCTAAGTTTATATACGCACTTTATCTCAACATTGGGCACTGATTGTAATCTTCCGAGGTTCAAGTGCTAACTGGCAACTGTTGCTTAAACCGAGCCTATGCTCAGCCGAGTCCTGAGTCTTCATTCGCGTAGAGTCTACTGTGAAGTCTCGTGCATCTGAAAGGTGAAACTACAAGTCTGAATGCATGACTACGGTGTCACAGTTAGTTTCGTTTTGCTCGATGTTTCTGAACGCATAAGAAACATCAACCTGTCGTTAAGTTCTAGCTTCCTCCAGTTACCCACTAAAGCTAACTTGAATATTATGTTACTAATGGTGACCCAAATTGGGGAATCGCTCAAACTCTAGATACTGCATAAACAGACATTTCTTACTTGTGAATTTACCCTAATTTCATTAGTGAAACAGAGTAAGTCATTTTCAAAACGCATAGTTTTCGGTCCAAGGTTTAATAGAGGAATGATCGTTTTTCCTCCTATGTGATTCACTCTGAATAGGTCACACAGAGATGGATGCTCTTCACTCCTATAATATCGTAAGATAAGCGCCTATCCAGCTTGTGCTCAAAAAGGAACAATCTAGCGAGTCGCATTGGCGTTTCATCTGAGAAATCTTCACTCAAAACGGCAATCAACACGTGAACACACGATGCGAAATCCGCAATGGAGGTTTGAGTGGCGTTAAATCCCGTTTAAATGCGGATTAATCATGATGTGCCGATCATGTTAGAATCGCCTAGAGTCTAATATGTCATTGATGTTCAGAAGGTTGCCCCTCGATAGAGAACAGGGCGATGTCACGACAGGGACTGGGAGCATCTTTCGCCCCTTGTCTGATGACACAACACTGACGTCAGAGGGAGTTTCAGATAGCTCTCCTATCAAGCTTTACTGAGTTACCATGCTTCGGCTTCTACAGACCAGCGCCTCAATCACAACGTTTTGCCCATCTGTCAGCCTTCGGCGGGTTCGATATGGTGGCCCGATTACAGTTTGCCTGGAACTCATGGCACGGCATTTTTCGATAGCAGATGCTTCAGAAATCTCATTTCGGTCAAAGGTGTATTTATTAAAACAGTCATTGCAGCCCCCTACTGTCATGACATATATATCTAAAACCTAAACAGGTTTAACCATCCACTTTCATACAAAGCTGGTCCAGCCTTATCTGTTTGAGATTTAGAGGGTCATGCCACTGCTTTTCTCAACATTCGAGTAGTGAATTTTAATATATCTCACACTGTCTATATGGCAACACCCATGGCTCACACCATGGTCGAAATCCACGACTGAATAGTTGCGATGGAATGCCAAAAGCGCTTACAATGTTGCCCTTCCTATCCATGAAGCAAGACAATAGCAATGATGTCTAAACGACCGAATCGCACATGACCGACCGTCTGTACGCACAAAGTCAACCCGTTTCGCCGCCCTCTTTGATTTTTTTGGTCCTACAACTGTCTTCGTTTGGAACCAAACTGAAGCGTCGCCCACTGATGGACACGATACAATGTTGACCATGACCAAAACAGCGCGGTCGAAGAGAACGGTTTTCGTACTTTGTTGTTTGGAAATACGAAGCCTCAGAGAGTGACTAAACACTTTGACTTTCTCCCCCTAACACAATTTCGGTCTTACCCAAGGATGGAAATCAGCCGTTGTGTTTACCTTGTTTTAATTGTGGACGTAGTAGCATTACTTTTTTCCCATATTTAAAACTATCGTCCGGCCTGTAATAAGCAAAACGTATTTCGGAACACAGACAGATTGGGCTTAAATTGTGCACGGTGCACGTACGTATGTATTTGGATGTATGGGCGGCAGATGACACGGTCAACTTAAGACGCGTGTACGCTCGCGCGCACACACACACACAGCTCAGTGCCGACACGCAAGCAATCAGCCTCAATGCAAACACCTGCTGCAATTTTTGATTATCGCATTGTTTTTGGGCGGCTCGACATGAAATAATCATCAAAAATTTGGCGTTGAATACATCAAAGGTTGTCGCGACGACCAGATTTGGTGTGCGTCTAAACGCAAAGTTGCGAACCAAGACCGTGTCGCACAAGTCAAACACCGCCCGACGCCGCAGCCAAACACATGAACACACAAACAAACGATTGCATTGTTGTACGGATGACGAGCTGATTCGGCACGGGCTAATTGACATTTATTGTACCAGTACGATGTGGACAATCCTATCTGTTACCATTTATGTTAACTTGCAAGTTGTGCTGCTAATGAACTTACTGCTCCGTCATAACTGGTTATGAACCTGTACTCCCTGGGAAAATTGAAATTCCGAATGTTAACGTTGTGATATTCCGTTCAACTGTTTTCGCAACAGTACCGATGAACTGCGGCTTGATGCATTTTGAACCGAGCCCGGCAGAAGCGTGGCTTCCCGATTTGGTTCTTTTCTATCTATCTAGCTTGTCAACCCCATAGTGACTGACGGCGTCCTCTTCAGAACGTTCTTTTGTTTGCTCACTCTGACACCACGGTGGATGACGAACAGTCAGCCGTCTGTTTGTGAGCATATGAGCGTAACCCGTTTTGACAAGTCGGCAAACAGACTCAAATGGTAAGTATGCCGACCCGCTGTTAGCTCTGAATACTAGGCTGTGGTACCCGGCTGTGCAAGGTCAAGCATTCGTATTTCATTAGCGTGTCTTCAAGAAACAGAAAATTGAGAATAACAGAAACACAAACCAGCTGACGTGCGAATCTGCAGCCCTGTTTTTTTTAATCATCAAACATTGTGCTGAAGAAATAGCAACATATTATTAGCAAACATTGGACTGATTCTCTACCTCCTGTTGAATAAGGGTCGTCTAAAACACTGGACCACGCCATACGTACAGTAAATATTAACAGACATGGTGTCTCAGGTCAGCTCCATTTTTACTGTCACAAACTTGATTCACAAGTTTTTTTCGCACGACGACCGTATCGACCATAATTAACCTTTTGTCTTGTTGAGTATGTGTTTCTGAGATCAGTATGCTCATTGTAGTTTGCTTACATACCATTGTGTGCATGGAGTTATAAGAAGCTAAAGAGTTCAGATAGAGATGTGCCTGTCTCATTCAATGCATAAGTACAGGATCACAAACTGGATACATTGTATTTGGGCGTAACACACTACTCATAAGGTTGCTGAAGACTCTTCGACAGACCATCATAACCGAGAGATTCAGCTCGATTTAGTTGAGTTTCCCGAGAAAGCCAACTTGATATGCAAATGAGTGTATTAGAGCAGGTCTCATTATTGTGACATGCAGGTCAGACCGCCAATGTGAACTCAGGCAGCAGTCGAGCCAGCAAATCATCCCCATCCAACGCAGCATCAACGAGTGTCCTACGGCTTTGTAGTCGGAGCTCATATGAAAGCATTCGTTAGCTCTTCCTGGCTTTCGTAACTTTCCTGAAGACTAGAACTTACTTCCAAAAAGTCGTTTTTTTCTACGAATGAGTGCCAGCTAATGATGATAAGGACCACCCTGTCCGGTTCGAAAATGTTGAAGCAACCGGTCTGAGTTACTTTTTGAATGTACTTAACTAAACGCAGCCCTAGAAATGAAGAGGAGATCACTATTAGTTTTCCTTATTAGGTCGTGTGTCCAGGGCTGGACTACTCTACTGAACAGGCGGACGGGTGGTGACCTTCATATGATTGCCGAAATTACCACAGACACTGCTTGTGATAGACAGACTTCACTGTCGTTTGGGCACGTACTGTCGTCTTAAGTGATTCGCTACTTAGTGCACCTGGTTTGGGTTTCCCGTTTGTTCTTTTGTGTGCACTGTTATCCGAAGTTGATCTTGTACCCTGTGGGCATCATGTGCTTGGTTGTCCGCCCTTACATAGACACGTAAATACCACGAGTTAGGCTGCCAACCTCCGGTCTTATACCCCGAGGTTCACACTGGGTATGGGCGTGCTGCTGGTCGCCCCTGCGGCTCAGTTCAAACTGCATGTGGCTGTGCCTATTGCGCTCGAGGTCTATCGGCTTAGCTTGATGCGACATTCTCATCCGGAAAAGGAGGCCAGCCCATCATCGCACGAGTCATCTGAATGAAATGAGAAGCCAATTGACCAGCGGTATGTGTTCATTCAAGTCACCAGTCCTAGCGACTGTTATATGGACTTCTATGTGCATGACTGAACATCTTAAACAGCATGTATTTTGTGGAGGATTTTGACCACACTATTTCCGCACGGGATTCTCCTACGAATTCGTCAGGCCATGTGTCAGTCAGTTGTAAAACCCTTCCGGTGTCTAACTCCCATGCCACCCGAAGGAAGCGCAAGGGCTGAGATACTGACAAGCTGCCCAAGCCTAGACAGGAGCAGCCCAGACGCTGTGGCTGGTTTCGAACTTTCCAGTCAGTAATTTCGCGCCATAAACACTAAGCTATCCCTAGCTGAATATAGCTCCTAAGATTGCAACTTTTTCAGGCTGTAGGCCTAGAGATCCCTAAATTTGGTGAAGATAAATAACCAAGCGTAACTGTTAATCACGCCTAGTTGAACTTGCAACCAGTGTTTGTGTTTCTGCATCACTCTTTCCCAACTCTGTTCACTTTGTCGATCAATGTCATCGCGTATGACGTTAGGCCGTGTGACATGCACGTCGTCCGTCCATCATGTCTTTCAAAATCTTCTAGGTGGGTGGGTTAATGTGTGTGTGTGTGTGCGTGTGTTCGTTGTTGTGATGGCACACTTATGGTTGCGTGCGTGGGGACTGGCCTTCTCCCCCCACCAGCTTCCCATCCCTTAATGACAAGCCCAACTGAGGCTTCTGTCATTCATTTCTCATGCAGCTGCCATGGTCTGAAGCTACTGCAACAGCACGAATAATCTCAGGTCTTACACACCCGTATCGGTTGTTCTCCTGCGTGCCTGCCTGTTCACCAGTTGATTCGCACTCCCCAGCCCTTTCAATTGTCGACCGAATACATCCACGTTCGCATGCACGTGCTGATTAGCCGTTCAACCGGGTGGTCTAACTAACTACTCTCTGTTCCAATAGCGTTACCACAACAGGTGCTCTTAGTTTCATGTGAGCGTGCGTGTATGTATGTGTGACTGTTCACACATCAGCATTTTATGCGTACGTGCGTGTGATTGTGGGAACCTACACAAGCAGGCAACATGTTGTCGTCTTCCGTGCATTATGGATGGGTAGTTCGCGAAGCTAGTTAGCCTCGTTCAGCACGCACACACATCATTCGAAAGGACAGTCGCGTTTAAGAGGCAATCTCGCGCGCATGTCAATCACACCTGTCATCAAGTTGAGTGAGTCATGACAGGAGGCAGGGCTGGCCGCCCTGCGAGTTGGATGAACTGTCAATCAAGTTGACGAGAAAACAATCATTTTTAGGTTTTGATGAGGGAGGACGGAATGCATGGTTTGTCTTCCAGCCTTCGTACATCATGATCCGATCGAGATCTCGTCCGTTAGCTTTTTCCAAGGAAGCACGGTTGACTGGTGGCGAAGCCCACTCTACAGCTTACGGAATCTTCGTAAGGCATTTCTTCAGAAATGTTCGGAAATTTTTTTTCCATAGCTCATGCGTGCACTGCAAAATCACAGTTTGTATGCGAGACTTTTTTCTGAGAACGCGGTACTGCACAGCTAGAGTCGCGTGAACAAGTGGGAATATCAGTTAACCCCTGAATGACGATATACATTAGGATGACGAATCCAACTGCACGTTAGTATGGTCTAGACTTTACTTACTTCTGACTGTGCTTCAGTTTTACTAGTCCATGAGTATAGGGCCCAACCAAGTCTCCTCGAGGGTGACGCGCATCTCTTTTGCAAGAATGCCACTACATGTTAGATTCCCTAATTGGAAAATAATTCTGTAAATCACTTCGCATTCTGTCATTGTTTGAAGTTGAAATGACTTACGTACTACACTACTCGTAAGGTTGCTGAAAATTCTTCGGCAGACTACGACCGGTTTCACGCTTCTTGGGGCTCATCAGGTAGGCGCAGTATCGCAATATCTCGAATATCCTGGCAACTGAAACATGAGGCGGCCTGGTGCAGCACACTTAGTTGCCTGGAGACATCACAAACGAGAGATTCAGATGGGTTCCAGGTGAGTTTCTCGCAAAACCAAATTTGTTTGCAAATGAGTGCATTTCGTTGAAATGACTTACTTTAGCACTAACACGAGACAGTTTATCTCACCAGAATAATATCATATAACTGACACATAATGGGTTACGGTAACCGCAAGTTCGATGATTAATTCATAGGAAAACAAAAGGCCTGTTGATTGATTAGTGATATGCATCATTGTGACACGATTAAAAATAGCAGAAAATTGACGATTTTCCCACTGCATTGATTGGTCTCTGTCATACCACAATTTCTCAGATTCTCTCGATGAAGATGAAGTCGAGAGCGGCGGACCAATCCAATACTGCGATAGAATATTCACAGCCGTGTGTCACACGTTAACGAGAAACTGCATCCTTATCGAAACTACCAACGACAACTGGAGCCAATTAGTTACCAACCGATATCACCTGTGGATAAATTTCATTAATTTAGCTCTAGCGTTAGAACACCAACTCCAGTCTTATTGCAAAAGTGGGTCCCAAAATCTTCAAAAATGTCCTCCGGTATAGGAAACCAGTTTCAACTTTGGGTTAATTCATGTGCAGTTCCTAAGTAAAGACTGCATTATCAGGAAATTTTCTGCAAACGCATGCACAGAAAATTAAACTTTTCACAAGCTCCCAGACTGTTCTGAACTCCAAGTTTCATATGTGAAGTATATCATGGGTTTTGGAGAAGGTGCATCGTTATTGTACTTACATGGAAAAGGTGCACTATTAGAGTACGGTTGTTTCCAAGTGGAAAACGTAGTGTGTTTTATCTTCTGAACGTAGATCACAACGTGGTGTGAGATCACTCGATCAGATCACGTTAACGTCTTTGACTTTTGGGTTCATTTTAGTCTATCGTTGGAAATGGGTGGTTCTCGCCTTCCGGGTCAAGTCTTGACGTACTGCACTACTATTTATGACGTTAAATCCCCCGGGAGACAAATAGCCTTAAGCCTCAACTATGCGTAAAACCCTTTCTCTTTCTCAGCCTTACTTTTTTCGACTCATCTGCTATGGATTTCTTGCTCCACTGGGGCCAAATAAGTCCTTTGAAGTCGGGAGCAGCTCGGCATACTGTTTGCTCAACAGCTTCCTCACTGTCACTGATGATTCCTTTCTATGCTGCGTGGACACTTAATCCAAGCTGTGCAAACACGAGACAGTGAAATTTCTCACGACCCTGACAAGGTCGCATGAACCATGTGCCTTCATCTTTTGTGTCCTGATGCCTGTCAACTGCCAACTCCATTTTGATATGTCAATCTCTGACAGGTTGTGTGCATCAGTTCGTCGTCTCGTGTCAACTGCGCCTGCGTGAATGCGCAGTGATGCCATGCAACCATGGTGGTAGTCGTTGTTCCAGTCTGTGGAATGCTGTCTTGTTCTCCGATTACACAAACCTACATGTTCATCGTTCATTGTCTGCCGTGGGAAGTGAGGGACAACAAGTGGTGACCAGAATTTCGCTGATACTTATCAAATGCATGGATCACAAAAGGCATAATAAAATCAGCATGGCATCGTTCAGTCAGATCTCATCATTTCAGTCTCACATCATCGCCTTGATAATGCTGAAAAGTCACTATGACCAAAAATTTAATCGGAACAGTTTCTCGCAAAACCAAAGTTCAGGTGAGTGAGAAAACAAGGGCCCTGTGACACTTCTTTACGAAGTGTGACAACTAGTTCATTTGCGGGCGTTTGTTACTGACGATTTTTACAACTCAGGGATGACGGTAAACACGTCAGAACAAACATGACTGTTAACTGAGTCGAATGCTTAGAGTGTGGGTCTGATTTTCTCGCTTATCTTTGTTTTGTCCATCCCACAATAATTTTCTTCAATTGCCTGATTGGCCTAGTTCAACACATCACACAACAGTTATTAATCCGTACAAATTGGTAGGACAGTCAACTCAGTTTGGAAGCCACACATAATAGTCATTTTCTTCAGTCACTTGGTACGATATCGTCTTCTGTTTTTATCACGACGTTTCCCACTAACTCTTTGCTCAATTTTTTCGCAATTATTTCCAAAAAGGATAACGTATAACTCCTCGAATTGTGCTGCTTCTTCCAAATTATACACTTTTAGACAGTCTTCTCAACTTTCATGTGTGACCACAACGCGCCTTCCCCATTTTCTAAACTTATTCGGTAGGCTGCTGCTTCGAAGATTGTACATGCTACTTAATAACAGGTTATTCGCCAGATTTCATCGAACACCCGACCATCATCAACATGGCTGCTGAGACAACTCGTCCCACTGATTACTGATTGCCAGACAATCTGAAAGTCACGAGTTTAGCATCATTTTCTACAGCCATTTACAGCCATTCAGCCTACTACTTGTCGTCAACCAAAGAGACCAACAATTAGTGCTCACAAGTCACATAAACTGGTTGAGAAACAAAAAATGCGCATTCTCTCTCTCTCTCTCTATCTTCGCACCGAACATTCCACTCTAATGCATTCGGAGTGACATTGAATTGAAAATGTTCCAACAAAGTAATGGGGCACAGGCATGTTTGGAATGCCTGCTAGCGATTGTCGAAGTGGTTCTTTGTGTGTTTGTTTTCGCGCGACTGTGCATGTGACGTAAGAGTCAGTCAGCCAGTCAGTCATATGTTTCAGGCTAAACTGAATGTGGTCCAACTCGGTAGACGAGGTATCACCTGGTACTTGTGACAGCTCACAAGTGCTTTGTCAAGAGGGCTTCGGCCCAATGTTGTTTGTTTACTCTGCACACCAATTTCTACTCGTGTATCCAAAGTAAGAACCATATTCTAGTTCTAGCCGAAAGAAACAGCAGAGGCACACAGTATGTTAATATTCACTTTCATTTCAGCAATATAAGCTTAAATTAAGACTGAGATGTGAGATGAGCGTGAAGAGGTTTGGTTATTGTGACTGGTGAGAATAGTGACGATCGAAATTCCCTGGTTTGACAACAGATGAAACTGGCATTGTTGGTAAGTATGGCGATGCAGGTAGCGAAAATACTGTCAAGGTGTTTGTTGTTTCCACTATTTTCCGTTGTTCGTACCGTATCCTCCGACCTATCTTGGACGTGACAGTCGAACTCCCCATTCATTTTTCCACCAGGAAGATCGAAATGTAACTTGAAAAGCATGTTTTACAAGTTGAAACTGAGCATTTGTCAGGCTATTATATATATATATATATATATATATATATATATATATGGGGCTAGAGCGTGTGTATACATGTATGCACAATTTGTAGATATCCTGTGCTGTCGCTCGGGGAAGTATCATCCCCCAACCTTATGGGATCCCCTTACGGTTCCAATGTTGATTTCCTGGTTTCGGTTACCGGTTATCTGTCTGCCCACTTTGTTTCTGAGACGAGCCTAATCGAGTGTAATAGTTCAGAATGGTAGAGTGAGTAGCGGTGCAGGTCGCCTTCTCCACCTAGCTATTTTTCTCGTAGGCTGCTGAAAATTTTACTGTGCCCCTGATGGGAACAGGACACGCTTTACCAGAACACTGAGGCTCATATTGTGCACATGTGCTCTATGACAGAAGACGATGATATCACGATCACTTGGCGATATGGTCGTCTGTCACCATCCTGCTCGAATCACTGTCTCAGTTAGTACGACAACTGAGCTGCCATGCAGACTGAGTTGTTCGAGTTGATGTTGAGGCAACACTTAACACTCTGAGTACTGCGGAATGTTACGTCTGCAACCACCGCCATGCAGACCATACTGATCATTGGTTAGTTCTAGCTAACCTAGCCCTGTCCCTGGTTCGTCTTATTAGTAAATCGAAGGACCAGGTTGCCGTCTGCGTACAGTCTGGGTTTCAGCCGTTTAGTTATCCCTACAAGAGCTGATAATTATGGGCCATCGGTTAGGCGCCCAGGGTTCTTTAGCCTTATACTCTCCCCTGTCCACCTTCCAATCTTTTTTCATTGAGACTTTTTGGAGTAAATAGCACTAGGTGAGCAGAACACATAGCCTCCCACAAGGCTCAGTGATCAACATTAATTCTATGCGGGGGTCCACTGACGTAGTTCACTGTGCCAGATGAATGCGGAAGCAGTTATCTACCTGATTTGCGTATAAACAGGGGTTCTGAGAATAAGGCTGCGTGGGTCCTACTTACTGCCGTGAAACAAAATACCTGCTGAGTGAGTCATTCTAGACACCGAATATATATGTAATGTGTATAGGGTATGCAGACCCAGTAAGGTAGTAGTTCTCCAAAAGCATGAGGTTCACAGGAATTTCCATGAACGGAGAAAAAAGAAATACCTCAGAGGTAGAGATTAGTAAGTTAGCATGAGGTTACAGGGAATAGGTTCAACGTAACAAATGTCATGTGCCACATTAAACAGGATTAAAACCACAATCTTCGCCTTTAGCAGTCTGGAGCTACTTGCCGGTCTTTTTTGGTAATTAATTTTGAGACCAAAGCGGTGTTTTACGAACAAACACGTGTACAAACAAATGCTCAGTGACATAACACTGCTTGCTGAGGGACAGTTTTGCCGGAATATGTGAGAAGAGTGGGCGCGAGATCCTCAGCATTTGCTCTTAATAGCATTATGGCTCGGACCAAACGAAAAACCGTTTGGAAGTACCTAACCTAGATCGGAACTCCAGCCGAGCATAATTACAGATGAAAGAACAGCAGATGGTGAAAGCTGAGATGCTGGATCTGTAGAGTGACAAATTTTTCCACCCCAAGAAGTTGTTTAACATCGGGCGATTTTCTTCTTGTGCGAAAAAACAGGACTACTGTAGGAACGCAGTTAGGCTTGGTCTGAACGACATTATAGGGTAGAATAATCTGGGAGCCTCAATAAAACTGTTATTACGATTGTTTGGTCAACTTGAAAAAGTCGCATTGTATCATTACTGCAGGAGTTCCGCTGAATTCCAGCATAAGCCCTCTAAACATGGTCGACCGAATTTCAATCCAGTGTAAACGCACCAAAAACATACATAAACATTTGTTATGGAGCCTTTTCCTAAGCCTGATTCTTCGTAAAGCCATTCCGGCAATACAGTCAGAAATCTGGCGACCTCTTTGCAGAAAAGCTACGAACCTAAGCTTCGAAGACATTTGACATTCGAACAACCAAAACTGGCACCCAGTCGGTTACTGGATAGACGAGAGTACTCATCACTTTGTCAGAAGTAGTGGAGACGTAGTTTTATATGCTGACTTTTATACGCCACCAGCTGAACTGCGTTAGATCCCAATCAGATTGTCTTTCAGTGAACTTTTTTTGAGAAGCGGTTTGACGTAATCAATCCTTGGTGTTTCTACCAGAATTGTCTGCTGCTTGTAGGTTAGTCAACAGTCATTTTCCTTGACACGTTCGTACAACCAGTCCTTTTCTTCTTGACAAAAACGGCACTTTGGTCTCGGTCTACTGTACCTTTTACTTTATAATATCGTGAAAATCCCGAAAACGACTGCTGCATTTCTACCGATAACAACATTTAATAGACAAATATCAGTCATTGCCTAATGTTCTCTTCTTTATCGAAAACTTCACGTGAGACCAATGGCAGTTTCAGCTATACTTCGGCAGGTTTATAGTCGGAAGCTGCCAACGGTAAAGGTAATATTAGTCGCGATTACTTTAAACTCGGTTTTATGAAGAATTTGGTCAAAGTCTCTTGTGCATACTCTGATGAGCAATTCTACCCAGACCTGCAACGAAACTGTCACGTGTCCTAGTTGGATGTATCACAGGGTTGAGGTTTTGAGCTGAAATTCTAGTCAAATCCTTCGAAATTTCCCTCGCGAATAGTCTTGAGAGGTTTATCGATCCGGTACATGCGGATTTTTGACTAACTAAAACAGTGCCACATATTTCGACACCATAAATGAAGCCTAGGCCGCCGCCAGAAAATTTGAAAATACTCTACTTTTCACTGAAATGTTTCGCTCTCACTCACGGCAGCCAATAAATGATTTGACAGAACGTCTCCCGAGACTTACCGATACGCTGTGGCGATGTTATCCATTGCCCCTTGGCTGTTCCTTTCGTCGATCGGTGCTTCATGAAAGGAAGTTGCGAAATTATGTTTGCCCTTATGCCTGCTGCGTCCCATCGCACACGCTTCAAGATTCTGAAGAAACCGGTATGAGTTATTTGCGGAGACTTAATTTTTCACTAATATGACTAAGTTAGCCTTGAGAGAGTCAAAAGCCAGCTTGCAAGCAAGCATTCATAAAGTTCGTCCATATCCTCCAATGGTGAACATTTTCTACTCAGAGAGATCACATAACTGGTATACTTCCTTCCTGTGGATGTTTTGCCGGAATTAGTCGGCGTCGTCGACAATTGCTGTTTATCAGATGGATAATAAATCTTCGACAGTCCACTACCAGTTCCTCGCTTCTTGTGTCTCATCAGACAGCCGTAGTTCCGACGAACTGCTTGTGATCAATCGGGGTCACCAGCATACCTTCCGGGCTTCGGCTCAATTTCTTGGGGATACAGTAGAAGATTCACATGCAGAAGGAGTCCTTTTATTCTTTCTAGAAGCAAAAATATCACTGTTTCTCAAAGAAATGTAAAACCGCATCGAGAAATCCACATACAATTGTACACAGTATCGCACTTTGATGTGCAACAGTGACTGAAGCCCTTCACATCCTTCCCGGTAGTCCTCACTCAACAAAGGAGATTAATCCAGCTGGGGGGGTTACTTTTTACTTTGAAATGTTGATTTGCGTTTCATATCTATACAGGTGGCTGCCTTACTAATGCGCTTATAGAGAATATCCAAAAAGCCTAGCTACTCTTGATCTGTTAATGTACGGGTCACCGCTTCCATAAAATTGTCAAGTTTTCGCTCTTTTCCATTTGCGTCACTTACTTCAGAAATAGAATCATCTTACCGTCTACTCTCTGTTCTCCAATGTTTCGGTATCGTGCCACGGCCTCTTAGAGGTTATTTTCCTGGCTTAACGACTGAAGTAGTGCCACGGCCTCTTAGAGGTTATTTTCCTAGCTTGACAAACTGAAGTTTGCTACCGACGACCCAGTTCGATGCTAAACCGATTCCTACAGAGAAAAAAAACCCACAGTGTTTTTGGCCACATCCACATACTAAAACCAACAATCGAATATAGAAGTAGGTGGTGAGCACCAGAAGTCAGGACAGAAATGATGCTGTGCGTATATCGTAGGTTTAATAACCGGCCAAGTTAAGTCGACCTTGATGAAGAGCCTACTGATCTAACCAGATAGAGAGGGAGAACCGTTTGGCATAACGTCCCGCTAGGAACTGAGTAAATTATGCAGCACATTCTCTCCTCTTCCTGAGTCAACAATCGATTTTGTATGGCAAGAGACTCTCCCTTCTCATTTGATTTCATTCTGGCGGTCATCAATAGGAAAAGCTCCCTTGGAATGACAATATCATCTCAGTGAAAATATATGCACTGTGGCACTCTGTCAGAACTCTCACGCTGCTTTCACATTGAATGATATTTTGTCGGTAGAACGTGTTCTCGTTTTGAGGTCAAACTATGTAAGGACTATTATCCGTTGTAGTTTTCTAATGGAGATTAACTCTTAAGGTACGTTTCTCAGAACTCACACGGTAGTTGAGCTAGTGCATGGTGTCGCAGCTTACACTGATCCAAGTTCGTCTGAGTTACCAACTGCCGAATGCGGTTGCTCTGCAACGACCCAAGTGCATAGCAATAACTGACTGGGTAAGTTCTCTAGAACAAGTCACTCGAAAGATTAATTCTACTGTTTCATTTGCAAGAATCGTTGACACATTTACCAACATAAACTGTTGGGCCATAAACGGAAATAAACGATTGTATTCCTCTTTTCTTGAAAACGAGCGAAAATACATCCTCGTGTATCGCGACAGTTACCTGTTTATACCCGATTTCGCATAACATAGAGCGATTCTCGAAAAGCAGCACTTCATAGTCGTACATATAACTGCCTCTATTAGTCGTCACCCGATTCGAAGCAACACGTGATGCGGATAACACGCGTAAATTAGGCACCACATGACTCTCCCAACCGCCTCAATCGTGCCCGTATCAAAAGCACATATCCAAATAAAGTGTTTTGGTTCTCTGTTCGAATTACGTATTACAGCTAGCTCCTAAAAGATTTTCTTTAGTCAGGAGAACTGGAATAATAAGTGGATGGTACTCCCTGCTTTCGCCGATGTTTTGTTTCGTTTTGGAAGTGTAACTCACATGAGCCACGTATCATCTACCTGCGGAAGGACAATCAAGAAGAAACTGATGCTCACATAGCCTGTAGTATAATGGTACCATCGAACGGGTCACAGAAACAAGAATTCTTTTGTTGACCACTTCAACAGACAGTGATTGAACCATGTGTCTTCCGATTCTAAGCTGAAAACCGCTATGAGTAACTTTGCGAAAACGAGCTGAACTCAAAGATTTACGCGTGACAAGACACTTTCTTGTCCATTGGGGACAATCTTGTCTACATCAGGTTACTTATGGCAAGCATTGGCCGAAAAGATTGCCGTTCAGGGGCCATAGCCTGCAATGAGCCGGTCGGGAAGTCTTTCAGAATATGCCTGGTGTCATTCGCAGATCCAAAAACAATGTCCCATGCGGAAAGAATTATTAACCCTGGCACTCACAGGACTCCATGACACCAGTGATGTATTTTGATCCTCCTAAAGCGTGCATCCAAAAAAGATAATGTTGACCTGGCAACATGAATTGTCCATCTAAAGAAGGTCTCCGAATCTGATCACACTGTAGATATGGGACAACTTTTGTCCTAGCTTTTCCCTCACATCAGTTTGGTGGGCAAGCAGCTCCAAACCTAACTGAAACTGAGGCTTTCCACTGATAATTGAGTGAGCAGTAATGGTTTACACTATACATGAATCGCCTCATATACAGGTAGCCCCTCGATTGCTACGCCATCAGTAAACACAGTAAGCGCACAGTAAACACAGGATCACAGGTTAGGTTGATAGGGCACTAACAATATACGGAACACGTGTTGGCTTTCTGTTGAGATCTTTTCATGGCTTCTTTAGTTCCCTATTCATAATATCCTCGAGCAAGTAAAAAACAAGAAATGTATACCTCTAGAAGGAGCCACTTTCCTGGAAAGCACACAAGTGTACGATTTAGACTAGAATCCTTCAAACAGAAGAAAGAAACTCAGTTTTCCCATAGATTTATACATGAAACATGCTGTGATTTGTAAAATACCAGGCTGCCAGGCGAGAGGCAGACGGCAACAAGTTGACGCACTAAGTCAATTCGGCCGAGTAAACCGAGAGACATGTGAATGGCCCTCATGAGCACAGAGCAATGCTCCTCAACTGTAGTTGATTGGTGCTTGCTGGTTTTATAGTAGTAGGACAGCGCAGCCCCCGGCACAAGGGCTCCGTAATTGAGTCCATTCAACGAGTTGATCACGGTAGTGTTGCCGCATGCGCTAGAAAACTGATAACTAGAAATAAGAAGGTTTAGCTCTTCCAGGTTTGCTCTCTCTCTCTCTCTCTCTCTCTCTCTCTCTCTCTCTCTCTCTCTCTCTCTCTCTCTCTCTCTCTCTCTCTCTCTCTCTCTCTCTCTCTCTCTCTCTCTCTCTCTCTCTCTCTCTCTCTCTCTCTCTCTCTCTCTCTCTCTCTCTCTCTCTCTCTCTCTCTCTCTCTCTCTCTCTCTCTCTCTCTCTCTCTCTCTCTCTCTCTCTCTCTCTCTCTCTCTCTCTCTCTCTCTCTCTCTCTCTCTCTCTCTCTCTCTCTCTCTCTCTCTCTCTCTCTCTCTCTCTCTCTCTCTCTCTCTCTCTCTCTCTCTCTCTCTCTCTCTCTCTCTCTCTCTCTCTCTCTCTCTCTCTCTCTCTCTCTCTCTCTCTCTCTCTCTCTCTCTCTCTCTCTCTCTCTCTCTCTCTCTCTCTCTCTCTCTCTCTCTCTCTCTCTCTCTCTCTCTCTCTCTCTCTCTCTCTCTCTCTCTCTCTCTCTCTCTCTCTCTCTCTCTCTCTCTCTCTCTCTCTCTCTCTCTCTCTCTCTCGCATACTATGATACTACGATTGACAGGTCTACTTATTGTAATGATCAAGGGTGGACATGGATGGTGCCTTACACTGCGTTGCCATAACTGCAGTGGAAACGGTTTGCACACAAAACAAACCGACACCTATACGCACAGATTAAGTTTGCCAGGTGATGACAAACACTCATGATAGCTAACACATTTTTATCGCACCTCTTTGCTACCTACTTGTTTAAATTCTATGTATCGATCCCGCGTCTGTCATCACCTCATTGAGAAATGCTACTTTAAAATAGACACTAATCCTTCGGAAAACCATCATCCTAGATACTATCAGCGTTTCAAAGGACAAGGCTGTTCGTTTTTTTTTACAGCTTTGATGTGCTGCTTAAAGGGTCAGCAAAGAAGCATGTTTCACCCCTATCTGGTCCGTAATTTAAGCTCAGAAATGACTTTCACATGTTTTCGCTGGTCAAGGAAGCGGTATTCATGAAAATATACTTAACTGTTGGAGAATGGAGTGACCTTGTGCTTCGTAATTGGATTGTTCCGCTTGCAATAAACCGATGAGTAGATCGCTGCACGAAGTGGTGAAGTCTACACGGTCCTGTGACCAATCCGTTTTAAAGAAGATTTCGGGCGTAGCATAAATGATATCGTTTTCTTGAAAAAAAAACAACCTAAAGATCGCACAACTGTCCTCATTCATACAATACACGACCAAATAAACCGAAAACAAAAAAGCTCGAAAAACCGACGGAGGATGGACATGTCCGTAATAAGACAACTTTGTAATCTTTCTCGAGTCTACACAAATGCGATCTCGAAGTGCAGGCAGCAGACGAACCCATTTCTATTCATCCTTCCAACAGACGATAGTTCTTAAAACATTGAAATTTGTGCTCACCAAACAGTGTCTAATGAGTTATTTTTGCAAAAGAGTGCTGCGTTGAGGTTTCCTGTTGAATTGTTTTGCCTTGTTACCAGGATCGCTACCACACGAACATGAATAAACCATAGGTCGACCTCAATATTGGTCCTTTAGGAAACTGGCTGTGGTACATCAATCAGTCTGTCCTCTGATTAAGACCTTGTTTTTTTTAAATAATGATAACGTTCACTGCGACCGTAAGGATGGCTATCTTAGCAGAATGGGATAACTTCGGCCTATTTATTGGTGAGACCAACATTTGAAGCCGAAGAAAGGCAACATACTCAGAGACGCCTGTGGGAATTTCGACCCAGGGTCTATGGTGCTGTATGGTGGGAAAACTAACTTGGTTTATACGATCTAGTACTAAGTGCAGTTAGTGCTCTATGTAGTTCCTGTTTCCTTAGAGGTAGACTATTTTTAACCCCAACCCTATAGGGTCGGTTACCGGATTTAATCGACTGTTTCAGTGTCGAATTACTACCCGCATTGTCGTGTTAATACATTCCTTTTAACCAATTCTAAACTATTCCCATCCATGTCTCTTCTTCGCTTTATCTCACCCAATCGATCTGGCTATCACACAAAGACACTTTGATCATCGATCATTACGTTACAGTCTATGACACATGTCATTTCTTGCCCTGATTCTGGCTACATTCAAGACACTGTCAGATGTTTGCTAGTTTCCTGTCCACCTTCTTCCGCACCTCCACCATCTTTGCCCACCTGCCAGCCAGATGTCTGTCTCATCCTACCCAGTTCGGCCTAATCAACTGTGAAGGTGCAGTCAACTCAGTGTTGCATCCCAAGTCTATTGTGGTGGTGGTGGCGGTGGCGGTCGTGTGTAACTTGTGACGGGTAGGTAAAAAGGGATTTCAAACACAGCTGTCAGTCCTACCGATGCGAAAGATGTCAGCGTCAACACGTTTCTAAAGCTTGGGACGACACGTGTTTGTCACGCAGACAAGAACGAACGTATACGGTAGCACGCATGCATTCACACATAGACACAGACACACAGTGGGAGGTTTATGAAGCGTCTTGCTAATTAACAGCTGCGGGTCAGCTGTACCTTGGGCATGTTGAATAAACGGAAAAGTTCGGACTATGGCTGACGGTTCTGAGTATGCCTGAAACACGAATCGACTTAAGCTAAAGAGTACGTTTACTGGACATTCAGGCCTCGCTAACACCAGAAACGTTAGATTGGCAATTTGAGTTTGAATAACCGAATAAGTGTCGTGAGCCTTAACCACGAGATCTTATTTACCATATCCACGTAGTGAGTATTTTCAGTCACATTATCGTAGCAGGCAGTCAACTACGCTTGTCTTTGCGAGGACCATCCTAGGTGATCACAATAAAACTCCTCAATGTGGATGATTCCAACTGTCCGGAGTTAGCTGTAGTTCCTCTTAACAGGGATGCGTCTAGCTGGCTGGTAGGAACCATAACATGTATCCTTATAAGTTGAACCCGATGTGATACCTATAATGAACATATTCTGGCTAGATTCTGTAGACAGCTTCCTTCAGTTTTTACAAAAACTACGCGTTATCCTTTGTATTCCTGTCTTCGTGTAGTGTTGCAGGATTCCTTTTCGAAGCTCTTCTTCTGAATTACTAGGCTGAACCTTTCATTGATTTCCTTTTTGAAATTTTTTAATGAATTGTGTCCCTCACTCAAACACGTTCAAGGCAGTCGTTAGCTGCGTTGCTTTAATCAACTACCTGACTCTTGGGCAAGAGAACTATTCAAGCCGTTTAGAAGTGAAATATAAGGCCAAAACTTTGATGTTTTCTTCAAATGACAGACTGGAAGAGCCAGTAATAAATAGATTCCAACAGTTGGTCAATACATGACAGACATGGCCACATTAGAATGAATCATACTACCCACACACAAATTCATAATCAACTTTTTGTAGTGTTACATGAAGATGTAAAGCACTGGGTTCAAACGTAATGCTCAGTTTCATGTGTGCGCTATGCTGATGACCATGGACATAATAGAATTGCGAAGTAAATTATTTTTTGTGGAGATTTTGTCATGTAAATGGAGCCAGTCTATGCTGAAAAGCCGAGAAGAACTGTACAGCTGTTTCATCCTTATTGGGAATCATCAGCAGTGCGCATCTCGCAAAACTCCGGAGAGTCTCGAACCCGTGACCTCCCGGCTAGCAGTTTGAACACTTAGAAGTCCGGCCAAGAGCGGCTGATTAGCAGCATAGATTGGCCTCACTTACAGGACGAAATCTCCAAAGAAAATCAAGTGTCCTCAAACTAACAACAATACATTATTTTTTGTTGAAGAAAATGACTAAGCTGTATGAGCATGGATAAATTTTCGCTGTTCAAAGTTGTGGGAAGTACAGTTGAAAGACGGGGTTAATCACTTACGAAAGTGGACTGTCTAACCTAAAGAGTCACAGCCTTCTGCTCCCCAAAACACTTCCATTTACACCCATCAAGTCAGATGGCCATTACATGTCACTTGGACAATTGACACAGTTTAACACCCCAACATTTCCCGTCTACAACCCAGAGCAAGAGTTTGTGTGTGTGTGTGTGTGTGTGTACGTGTGAGAAGAAGAGACAAAACAGACAAACTTTTGTTGTACAGCCATGGTTACGGTCATACCCACATATTCTAACCGGCATGAAAATCAGTAATTTCCCTGGAGCAAACGACAGCTTCAGGTCAGTGACCTACCCAAATCGCGCAAGAGCACTATTCGAGCCTGGTGGCCACACCCATAAATTTAATCAGGCTTAATGTCATTTTTGGGACACAGCCTAATGTAACCTACATTCACGTTTTTGGGGAGGGGTTGTTTTTCATCCCACCCTTATATGTCACAACAATTCATTGTTGTCTTGCATAGCCTGGCTTGTTCTATACCCATAACTACTGAAAGGGTGGCTGGCTGGTTGACACCATTGTTCACTGAACAATGAATCGATCAATCATTTTGTCCAAATCCTATCAATCGATTCCCAAAACAGTACACAGCAGGTACATGTCAACTGGTGGTCCAGAAACTCCTCTCATGGTTAGCTTGTGTTGTGTTATGCTCAACTGCGCAAGACAAATCGCTTTACGATAGAAGAGATGCGGAATGTGTTTGCAGACTGAATGACAGAATGCCCGAGTGCCTGACTTCATTGGTCCACAGGTGTTAGCTGTGGAACACATGTTTTGCTAGATTCGTTTAATTCCTATGTAAAGTGACTACAGTGAATACGCTTTCTCATTAGAGTTTGGTGCTAAATCACGTAAGCTGATCACTGTAACTTGAAGAAAAGCCTTTGACTGACTACCGATAATGGCGGATTTCTTAAGGACCGGGGGGAATTTCGTGGCATTTATAACCCAAGCTGTACGGATGAAAACATTCTTACAGGCATCAACACCTGCCTTCTCTGCCCGTCAGAATTCACCATCATAAGAAGCCTCTCACTCCATCCGTTACGTTGAGATACCTACTGGAAGAATGGAATTCGGGGAACACAAATTTTATTTCCACCTCCGTGACAAATTGTATCTATGTATCCTGGAGCACTCAGCTGGTATAAACTTGTTGTACTCCGCTGATGATTGGAAGTATCCTCATTGATTTTTTATATATACAGAGGGACCCTAAAATATAGAGGCTCGGCTTATTTGCCGGAAGGAACAACAGACTTCAAACCGGCTAAAAAGGCTCAAGGCGAAACTAAATCAAGCCATTTTGCGTCCACTGGCCGAAAGACTGTCTAGTGCACAAGTGTACCATCCGCTGAATTCGTAGCTCGTTTTTGGAGTTAATTGAACTTTCACGCTTGTACCAGGCAATTTTCCATTGTATTCTGCTTTCCATTTTTAGTTCGTGGCATCCGGGTCGCATCGATATGATCTACCACCCGCCCTAATGGCTCCAGTGTTATCCACTCAGATCAAGGTACAAGAATCCAGCAAGTCAGCTTCATCACATCAGTCCATCAGAGACCATCTAGATAGGAGAGACTGTACGGGGAGAGAGAATTCAGCCACATCCTCGAGCAATTCATTTTGTTGTGCCTCTTACCATCCAACTGGAAATCGAAGGAAACGCCACTCCAGCTGCGAAGCTCTGCTGCACTCGCAACACAAACGGTTTGCGGAGGATCGTGACTACAACACACTGGAAGAAATGCAACCGAATTTCACTCGACTTCTGACCTGCAATGAACCTCATCGAGACAAAAGCTTGAATCCATCTTACCCCTTCCGCTCTTCAGAGTTGATTGCGGCAGCACAGTTGATGGAAAGAGCGTCCACTAAAAGTGCCATTGATAACGTTCATGACGTACTCGCTCCCTCAGCTAAGAGAACCACTAGCCCGCCACCACACGTGAGTGCCCTCCAGACTGGCTATTCACGGCTAAGCCCATTACAAGCTTCCCTACCAACAGGTGTCAATCCTTTGCTTATCTCCGCACTGATGTCATCAGGATGTTGGCCCTTTCCAAACCAATTATCCAATGAGTGTGACGGTGTTAAAAATCTATTGAATGGTTCACTCGAGAGCTCACATTCAGCAAGTCTCCTCAGTACTATTAATCGAACGCCAGCTTCCGGATTCCCACCAGTTCTTTCACCTGTATCGACTGCGGTTTCACCGAATCCCTATAAAATGAACCAAAGTAGAAGTCCGAAACTACATTCCTCTACGTTGACAAGCACCTCCGCGGGCAGCCTCATTCAGGCTGTCAAGCAGATTCCAGATGCGACCACCTCTCAGTCACCCAGTCAGTTCAGTCATTCATCACCGATGGCATTCGGTGGTGGATCGAACGTGCAGTCCATGACTTCCAGGTCATTTATCAACTGCCCACCATTCAATTCGCTGAGCAATCAAGCAAACACCACGAATGCTATGCTAAACCAACAGCTCGCTTTCCCAATTCCACTGAACTTCCTCGGAAACAGCACTCTGAATAATGATCCAAGTCAGTCAGCTCTGGCGAATGCGCTGTCAGCATGGTGTCATCAACACATTGAGAGTTCAAACCTACTACCCTATAACTTATCCGGAACTGGACTCACTTCCGGTTCCACGGCGACCAGTACGGTTAGCAATGAAAACAACCTCATTGCCAACCTCTTCAGTTCGACCAGCTGTCCCATGGACATCAAAACTTCGTTACTTCCAAACAGAGACAGTCCCAACAATAGCATGGCACACACAACACACACAACTACACGTACAAATTACCCTGGTGACATGGTTCTCCCTAATGCCACTGAGAACGGAATGATTTCACCCCTAAGGAACCCATTAAGTAATACCCCCTTTGGAAATGCTGCCTCTACGCTGAACTGCAATACCTCTCCCTTTGTGCCCTTCACGTCATCAGCCAAATATAACAGCAGTCAGGAAACGCAACCCAATATCGCAATATCCCAACCTTCCTCTCTAGCTGCAATGATGGCAGCAGCTGCTGCAGCTATGGCAGGTATTTGCAGGCCGAACTCTAGAGATGTCTACAGCCTTGGTATCCAGTCGACTGCAAACACCACAGGTGGCACTGGGAGTGGCAACGGTGGTGCGGAACATTCTCGGCTGGCGGACGACGAAGTGGAGGAGGAACGAAGCGAAGAGGAAGTCGACACAGAAGTGGATGAATTCATGCAAGAAATTCTCCTGCACCGCGAAGGTAGGGGTAGCTCCTCGTCTCCTGGCATGGGAACGGTCGACTTCCTTGAATCCAAAGGCGCTAAACATTCCCGTCCACCTTCGCGAATGAACGGAGAAACAAGAGGAGAGAAAGGTGAGATTTACGTTTTTTACGTTTCACTTTTGAGCCAAGTGCAAATACGGCGGTTAGATCTTCGGGGAGTGAGCGAAGCGAAAACTAGAATTTACGTATGTGTGCAAGCTTTACACATTATGGTGTTTACCACTTTCTAAGTGTGGTTCAAGGGTAAGAGAGAAAGAGAGAGAGCTTTAAGGTTAACCCGAAGTTGTTCTGCTGAAGCCTGTTGCTTACAGTTAGTGGTCTTTAGAACCAGGAATAATGTTAGCGTGACCCTCTTTTGGCCTTTCGAGCGTGAGCGGCCTGGAAGCCCAAAATGTCAGTCGGCGTTTGCACCTGCACGTTATTTTGCGCTTTAAATTGGACAAAAAAGGGGCCCATTTTTTGCCTCAAGTAGGTGCACAACTACCGTACACCCCACCGAAAGCAAAAGGGCTGAAATACATTCATTATGCAGAGATGACCCCGAATGACCTCGAAGCGGAGCCTAGCTAGGGACATTCTGGTCAGCACGTTGATTTTTTAAATTCGCAGCATTCTGATCCCATATACGACAAGTGTCGGAGACTTCTCATACGTATAAAACTAGAAGGGGTTGTTTCAACCGCCTATATCGGAAGTGCAGTCGACACTCCGAACAATGTGTTTAATGGTTGACGTGATGCAAACATAACTAATTCCCCATTTGCTGCAGTTATTCCCATAGTATAAAACTGCCCGGAAAGTACAGAGATAGAACAACACCGGATCAGACTGCGACTGGGAGTATGCAGACCTACGGAGAAAAAATGCTGGAGTCCAGGGGATGTTTTTCAACGATGCAACGCTTTTGACGGATTTCGTCACAACAAACCTCCTCAAAATGAATGACCATTACCATAAACAATAGGATAAGATTTATTCAGTTTGGAGAATGAATAAAATAAATAAACAAATTGTTCAGCTGTAACACCCTTTCGTGCCTCGCTGGCATGCCACTCGAAGGAAGCACGAGGGCTGGGATATTGCCAGGTTGCTAAAGTCTAGACAGGGGAAGTCGAGATGCAGAGGTCGGCTTCGAACCACAGATCCTCCGGTCAGTAAATTTGCGCTCTAACCACTGAGTCATCTCGCCCCTAAATTTAGAAAAACTCCATGTTGTTAGTATATAGGTACTGCACTACCCATAAGGTTAGGATTGACAGGGTGTGGTATATAGACAGGTGAGGTAGCGTGTGTTTGTGAATTACCGTTCATGACACCTGAAATGAAAGAATCACGATGAATATCAGATGGATAGCGTCATTCGCGTGGAACACTCGCGAAAGGGTTGTACAGATCCATAGCTTTCGGCTTTCGGTGTTAGCCTGATTCTTGGCGTGGACAAACAGACAAGCACTGTGTGAGTGGGTTTTGAGAGTATGGAGCTTGTGAGGTTGCATACGAATTTGACCCTAATTCAGGGAGCATGAGTTGTGTGAATACATACACAACAATGTGGATGGTTATCTGGGCACTAGCAAGAGGCAGGCTGCCTGGAATGCACGGATCGGAATCAGCATGCTGATATCTCTGTGGGTTTGTGAACTTCAAAGTGACTTTTGTAAGTCCAGTTGAAAATCGAACAAATCATCAGCACTTGCGCAGAAATATAAACCGACACCTTTGGCGTGAATCACAGCTCTACATGTATCCCCGGCGTTAACTCTGTAGAATACATTTGAGGCATACTATCGATAATCACAGAGTGTGTACGACTGAAGAGTTGGCGGCTGTTCCAGCCCTCGCCTGAAAAAGACCTTCCCATACTTGAACCACGCCCACACGTCAGAGTGCGGTAAAATGGGAGAGCATGGGCTAAAGTGATTCCTGTATGTTGTACGAAGCCAAGCTCGTTGCATAACTCGTTTTCCCACCTGTGATTCTAGGCCAGGTTTTAGAAATAAGTTTTATTCACATTATCTATGTCAAACTTACGCATACATGAATGTCTTTCCGTCTCAAAGTCAACTGCGATTTGAGTGGCATGAACCAAAATAGTGTTTATACAATTCAGCGTGTGCAATGTCCTAAAACGCAGGCAGCAGACGTTAGCTTGAGTAGCCAAGTTTGGAATTTTGGTTTCATAGGTTAACTGCTGTTCACAATAATCAGGCAACGATACCATGTCTATTCGTCTACATGTATACTACACACGCAAATCATGCCACTTCGCGAACTACCATGGCAACTACGTTCGTAGCCTCCTGGTCTTAAAAACTACTTCGCTAGGTAGTCTGCCGTAGCACCACTACGCCAGGTGAAGTTTTAATTGCGGTGATTTGAACTCTAAGAGGGTCAAACATGTGCCGGCTGCGGCTGAAACATATGTGCATTGCGTGCGCCATGTAGACAGTCTTGGAGGACACCCCTTGCCTTACGAAACCTCAGCTTGGTGCAACTATGACAACTGAGGCCTGTTGTCCTGGCGGTCAACGGTGTCATTCACGAGGCAACCAATCAACCGAAAGTCATTTGCGTGCGAAATTACAAGGTCGAACTACTGACTGTTGCTTGCATTGGCACACAACGCACCCGCATATCCACATGCGATACCGTGCGCTGGCACATACGCACACAACCTCAACGACCTTCATCGTACGGTTTCACACGCAGTTTGTGCACAGTGTAATCTCTTGAACAGTTGCCTGTCAATCTAACCAGATTTGTATCCTGGCTGCTCTCTTACCTCATGCGTCAATCAGTCAAAATTGTCGATCAATCATTCCATCTATCGATCGTTTCTGCAATCGTTTCAGGTAAAGGATGACAATGAAGCCAAATGTCTCGGCCAAACGACAAGGGGGTCGACGCTTAGCCTTCGTGGCTAATCGGAAAACATGTTTGGGGTGATAAGGACGCACAGAATTTTAAATTCAAATCTGCTGGTAATCAGTTCATGCAGAGACGCATCACACTGTTGATGGCATCGCAGTTGTCAAGTTGTTCGGGTTGGGTGGCTTGCAATTTTTGTGTGCTCAGCTAAACTGATGAAGTTCGTAACTTGTCAGGCAACTTTTTGTTTGTTTGTTTGCTTGCTTGCGTACGTGTGTAGGCTTGTGTGTAATTGAGCGACAGTGTGCAAGTCAGCTGCCAAACACGTCTTTAAAATGTCCATCTCATTAACGGTTGGTCCTCTTCTCGCGCGTGTTGGTTACTGAACTACGGAGCATTGGCAATTGGTACAACGATCACGACCACAACAAAGCCTGTTACAATTCTAACAAACATGTGCACCAGAGAGATATTTAAAACAGACTGCATATGTCGCAATAGCCAAAGGTAGTTGAAAAGCGCATTTTAAAAGAGCGATCGAAAACTGGAAGGTTAACCGCCAAGGGAAGAGCGCCATCCTTCCCTAGAGCTCTTTGCTAGAACGCCGCTTGCAAATTCGGTAGGAATTTCTGAGCATTCCACTGACAGATTTCGCCCTTGTTTCACTCATCAGTCCTCTAATTTCCTGCAGTTTCATCCCACTCTTTAAAACCCAGTTGAATTTAGGTGAAGTTAAGAGAGACCAGACTGAATTACTTGCACATTCTATTATGCAAATGAATGTGCTGCACAAAGGTAGTATCATCTTTGAGTTTGAACGATATCGAGATATTTTGTTTGATATAACACTAGGTAAAGGGTTGAAGAAAAATTCTGACCATCTTGAATCACGTTCGAAATGAAACAATATCCGCCACATTCGGTTGAAGAACACTATAAACGAGAGATGCAGATGAGTCTCTAGTTGACAGCGCGATTTATGAAAAAATGGTCCGTACGGTATGGAGATCCACAGCTGTACATGCGTACCAATAGGTGAACCATGAAGTGACCGATGATGGAGATTGATCGAGCCCGCTTCTGTTTTTTTTTAAAGACCAGTTGGGTACAACCCACTCACAACATGGAGTTCGCAGCTGTTAACTTCACTTCTGTCCTGACTGTTTCGTTGACGAGCAAGCACAAATGATATGCCATAAATCAGGTTCATTGGCTGTACAAGAGTGTGTGTTTGGCTCGCCGGACAACGGTTGGCCAATGGGCCACCTAAGTGATCCCCTTGGAACCCACGTTATGACCAACGGCCTTATTCAGCTGAGAATTCTGGATCCGGCCACTCCTTCATTATTTGCTAGTTGGGCTGAAAGTAACTGTGAGAATCCTGGGTTCATACACCCCCGAGATACATTTGTTTAGTCATCGTCTTCGAGGATAAATACAGTCATCCTTGTACCAAACCAGCGAAACTCCTTTCGGATCCATCTGAAAAGAATGAGATCTATCGAGAGTGTGGTGTCACCAAGACCAAGTTCTGACTGAATTGATAACTTTTTTGAAGTCACAATGTTTAAGAAATCTCCCTCTTACTCGTTGCTAAATTAGACTTGACTGATGAGAACTTAACGTAAGTTGGTTGACCTTACTCAGTTAGTGATGCTTCTAACCTGGTTGGGCTGAAAGCTTAAACTTACCTACAGTACAATATCGATACTTTTAGGCGTTTCTGAAGGATCTGTACGCGATCAAAAGGTAAATAGCATTTGGCGCTACCCAGAATCTTCGCTTGCTTCATTTCATACAGCTGTTTCACGTTACAAGCTGCGTGCTTGAGTCAAGCTATGCTCAGCTGATTTCAAAAGGGTGAAGACCTTGGGGGATAGGTGGAGTAGTTAGTTTCTTGAGTAGTGCAGTTCGGGGCTCAAAAGCAGTTCCTACAAGCAAATTAGAGTGAAGCATCCGCTTCCTTTTTTTATGGAAGTAATCACTCTCTGGTGTTTTACTGTTTCCGTCACGAAGAGGCTGAGCCTGACCTGGTGAGCTATACTGAGGAGCGTACGTGTGACATTCAAAGAGCCTGTCATACCAGGTTCATCAGTGACTAGAAGGCTCACAGTTTTCTGGCCCCCAGTTTGGGGTCGGAACATGTGTGGCAACTTGCTCCTTAGAAATGGAGGCTGGTCTGGCGGTCTTACGCCAACCTTACGATTAGGGTTTTGAGCTAAAGACTAGCTGAGAACCTTAATCGTCCTCCTGTCCAGGCCTGGGTACCCTGGCAGTTTCCCACCCGGCGTACAACCAGCCGCGTGGCCCAACTTGTTACATACAACAGGGTGGGTAAGCGAAGAAACATATTCCTTCTTCACTCACTCCTTATCCCGTTGATACTGATATCTCCGTAGGCACATCCTTAAGAATTGACAGATCCCTTCACTATCCATTGCCACTAGCTGCAATGGCTACGGTTAACTCCTTCTCACCGGTCGTAAACACTTCGAAACCACTCCTCGAAGATTCCATACAGCCTTCTTTCTGCTTGAATGGAGACACTGAACGATAGGCGCTAACCGATAGCAGTGGCGTTCATGCTGTCCGTTTCTATCCAGATTGACTGACTGACTGTTGGAAGTGTCGGAAGTTGGTGGTAGGCCAGCTCTAGGTCCCTTCCTTGTCCAGTTTCTTTCCTTTTCTTTTCCAAGGCTTTATTCAAATAAAATGGAATAGTTTTACGGCAGTGAAGCACCGGTGCTTAAGGGCTGTATTTGCGAGTGGTTACGATAGATGGCCTCTGTGGACAGATGATGTGAGGCGTCTTTGGGTTTTTGGCCACCGAAGCCTCCGAAACGTTGCTGGTGTCAGATGGTGCCAAAGAATTCGTAACGAACTGATTAGAAAACGGATAGCTGATTGTGCAATATGTACTTGAATCCCGGAAGACATCCAGCAGCATCAACTGAGGTGGCTCGGTCAAGTGATTCGCACGCCGAAACACCGTCTACCGAGACAAGTGTTTTTTTCTGTACCTCGTTCACAACGGCCGAAACCGCGAGGTGGACACTGTATGATTTCGTAGAAGAGTGTGAAAAAGATTACGAAGAGTTTAGATGTTGTAGGTCTTCTAGGATGGAGTCCCCGTGACCCTCCTGCGCTTGGTTAGAGACATTGAAAGAAGTGGCGACTGATAATCACTGTCCGTGGCTCTCAGTTTCATTCCAGATTGTCTGGCTGAGCGCTTCGGGGTGTAGGCACCCCAGAATGCTTGCGATAGGCCGTCACCAGGTCCCATTTCCAACACCAAGAAGGAGGAAACCTGTTGTGACCTTGTGAATAGTTTCCTTTATAAAAACAAGCGGATAAACTTTGTGGTTGTATGGCAAGGAAGCATAAGTTTTAACACTGATGTTGCTGTCGATGATGATGATGATGATGATGATGATGATGATGATGATGATGATGATGATGATGTTAATCTGTATTGAACCGAAGCTGTAACTCATTCTTAGGTGCTAATAATTGGAATTCCCTCATTAGGCCAAGTAATCGCCTGTCATGTCCATCACCCTTATCGACTTGGCTACGATGCCACATTAGATTATATGACATACAGGTGGTCGGACAATGAATGACGGTTGCTTGTTTGCCAGAAACCTAGTTTTATAGCAGTAACGTGCATTAAAGCTACGCGTCTGTTAACAACCTTTTACAGTTGTGACACAATGCTGTAGCATAACAGTATTCTAAAAACAGGCGATTCAGTAGAGTTGTTGTCTAATCAGCTGTCTCCATTCTTCCATGTTACTAACTTGAATGCATCCATACGGTACAATAAACGTGGGCCAGTTTCTATCAAGTGTTTTTGTGATTGGCTGAGACATCGTGGACGATAAAAAAACCCTTGAGTTCAGTGTCATTCATCTATCACAGAAAATCACAACAGACAACGTTAAATGAAGAAACCAAAGGAATCGGGGGGTTATTGATTAGGTCAATAGATGCTTCACTATTTTTAGCAACGAAATCGTAGACCGTAGCCATCAAGAATCGGGTTACAAGCAACGATAGCAAGTTTGTCAAATTGTGGCTCATATCTCCTGTTCTCGACAGGAATTCCTGCCATGTCAGACGATCGATTGATCATTCTTGTGACCAGAACATGTCCATGGACTGTGTTATTGCTCAAGAAACACCTACAAATAACCGTAAATTGACCTGTTCTGTTGGACTCATAGACACCCCCATTTTTAAGGCCATTGCACTAATGACAATTTCGCATTTCTTGGTGCATGTTATTCTGAGTCTTGTTCGCACGCGTGGTCGTACATGGACAGTTGTGTGCTGGCGAATGTGTTCACAAGCGTAGAGAGCTGAAATTTGAGTAGGCGAATTGGCACGTGAGTAGGTTGTTTTCGGTATTTCTTGTGCTGGTGAATTGTGACTGAACCAGTGCGCGCTTGCCTGTACGCACCATGGATAGATGGATGAGCGAGTGATCAGTCAGGGTGACTGATGTGCCTTGACATGAAAGCCCGCGAGTGCAGTCACACACACACACACATAGACAAACAGGTACGCACAGACACCAATATAACTGGCACACGAGCCCTGGCAAATTAAGGCATCGATTCTTTTGGTAAAAATCGAAGCCCAGGCTATCGAGTTAGCTCGTGTCTACATGCCAACTAAGCAACTCCACTAGTTCCATATGCGGACAAATGTTCCAAATTTAGCCACCTTCCATTTGTCACGTACAATAAATGTCATTGAGTGTTTTAAATTTTTTGCAAGTGCTTTGAGTGTGTTTCGAATGCCGACAGGAATGTCGCTCCTTTTGGTGCTAACACGCTGGTTACGCCTACCTCCGGGACGGTGCAGGAGATATGTAAGTCTAGTATATAAGCCTTCATCAAACTGGGGGATAAAAAGCTTCTTCCCTTGATCGAACTCTGATCTCACTTAAAGCTAGAAACTCTTCGCTACATTTTATCAGACAGTCAACAAGCAACAGCCCACACTTGGCCAAGTGGGAGCACATGTTTTAGTTAGCTCATCATCGATGCGAGTGGTTTTCAGGTCTCTTTTCCCCAAATGACGTCCCAGTGCTACGTTGAGAGATTGATTAGACAGGTTGTTGGTTGTTAGCATGCATACATTCGTTTGGTCGCATGTTCGCGCGTTTTTTCGTTCCTTCGTTCGTTCGGATTGTCGTGGCGCATGGTGATGATAGTGATGTGTGAATAAAAGGAAAATCCTAGCAGCAACCACCCTCGACTCCTCATGCTTGCTGTTAATGCTTCCTAATCAACGTGTCTTGGCTTGAATACAGGCGAACAACAGGTGTACGGACACGAGGGCGTACGTTAACACAATCCTCGCAATGCCTACACACACAAACACACGTGGACAAACCATTCTAGACATCATAATCCGTCGATCACAATGTCCTACAGGTGATCACATTTGCGGATAGAGTGGCACACGCAACAAGAAAGGAAGCCTCTTAGTCACGACTCGGCATAGATAAATGTGTGCGTGTGTGTGTGTGCGCGCGCATGTAGGTTTGACGACAATTCTCACATCAAAAATATGAGAACTGACAGATGTTACACCACATCTGCTTACATGCCGTCCCAGGGCAAACACAAACCTTCCTCCATCCAGCTGCTCATCAAACTCGCGCAGGTCAGACAGTCAGGTAGACGATAGTTAATTGGTAAGTGGGGATCACCAGTTTCCGACCATAGTGATTTTGACGTAGGTGTAGTTTCAACCACATAGCTTGATCATTTATTGGTATTGCTGGGTTGGCTTCGGAAAGGAAATGGATGTTGCTCTGCTTTACATGCAGACACCGGCGCAGAGTTGCTCGTTAGAGAACCGACCTGAAAAGACCAGACTAACGAGTTCGACTTGCTTTTGCACTTTCGCTAGTGACCACACTCCGCTCTTAATGTACGAGGTAGACTGGCTGCTGGTCATATTAGATAAGAGGGTTTTGAATACCCACTCACTCAGTGATAATCTTCGAAGATTTCCTCCTTCTTTAAGAGTTCCTGGGCTATCAGTTTGGTTTGACTACACAGCTCTGTGATTAAACCAAAGTTCGCGTTGGTGAGACACGCGTATATCCCTCTCGTTCTGTTGTTTGGTGCGTTTGAAAGCTAGGCAGACCAGGGCGATTGTTATATTGCTGAACGTGTAGTGTTCTTAACTCTGTCAACTGGCTCCACACTTGGAAAACAACATCAACCAGAATAACAGAAATGACCATTTTCCTAGTCTAGTTCTGACTTGGCGCGACAAGACTTACAAGCACTTACATGCATGTTGATTTCCTAGAGTTCGCATGTTATTTTCAAGGAGGCCAACTAGATTTGGCGCACAAGATATTGTTCTTTAGTCTCAAACGCGAGCTTACGCCTGAGCAGCACAAAGTCGACTTCCGTTTCTAGTCTGCAGTTTGACAAAAATTAAATGGACACATACACACATACCCAGCAGGAACTGACTTGTCGACACCTGTTTCCCGTGACTTTTCCGAAGAAATATAAATTCGACTTAGTCTCGTCCGGATTTTGATTAATAGATATGGAACCTGCCCAGCCAAATTGGATCGAGCTAACCAGTTAACGGGTTGGTGTATCTGCACAAAGACTAGGAGCCTTCTGACCTCTGTGAGGGGATGACCTTTTTAAAATTACGGGTAGCCTATCAAACTGCTTGACGTTTGATGAATGAATGTTTATGGTTTGACCGAATGGTAGACAACGCTCATCAGTCGAATCTAGTTTTATCGCTTCAGACGTGCAGTATGCCTGTGTTCCTGCCACATATAGGTGCTTGGCATGTCAACCAGATGTCAATCATAATGCTCGAACCCAGTCGCCTGTCTGGACTTCTACCAGCTTGGCCAACTTGCCTTGTCGTTGTCCGCAGCAGCAACGTTGGATGTGGGTGTGAGACAAGCGTAAGCGTGTGTGTGTGTGTGTGTGTGTGTGTGTGTGTGTGTGTGTGTGTGTGTGTGTGTGTGTGTGTGTGTGTGTGTGTGTGTGTGTGTGTGTGTGTGTGTGTGTGTGTGTGTGTGTGTGTGTGTGTGTGTGTGTGTGTGTGTGTGTGTGTGTGTGTGTGTGTGTGTGTGTGTGTGTGTGTGTGTGTGTGTGTGTGTGTGTGTGTGTGTGTGTGTGTGTGTGTGTGTGTGTGTGTGTGTGTGTGTGTGTGTGTGTGTGTGTGTGTGTGTGTGTGTGTGTGTGTGTGTGTGTGTGTGTGTGTGTGTGTGTGTGTGTGTGTGTGTGTGTGTGTGTGTGTGTGTGTGTGTGTGTGTGTGTGTGTGTGTGTGTGTGTGTGTGCGTTTCTGTACGCTCGCTCCGCTGGGCCCAACGACACAAGTCATCTTTCTTTCACTGGATTAGCGTCAGTCAAACTGTCATTCAATCACATTGGACAGGATGTTGACTGAATGGAGTTTGGGGCATGGTTAGTGGGTTGTCGTACACACGCACACACAGCGACATAAATACACGCATTGCGCACACTACCTCAGAAATGACTATCCACCATAGACAGCGAAGGACATGCTGCCTGGCGCACGTGAACTATCCCTCCTCTAAATTCCTCAGATGACGGACATGTGCACAAGTCTGGCGAAGTTGACATGTTCAGCGATAACAAGCATGTTGGGAAGCGTCAACCGGAAAAAATACAGCACCGGATCGTGATTCGTGCCCCGTCAGGAACAGAGGAGCTGAACTTTGGAAGCCAGCTTCCTTGTCACAATTTCACTTCACTGCCGTCTGCCATTCGCATTTGTCTTCAAATATTGTAAAAATAGCGGACGGTAGCGCTTCTCTCTGTGTCTGGGTCCTCAACAATTGATCAGTGACTTGATCAGCACATGAACACACGACACAGCTTTGTGGTACTGACTGTCACCTATCTCACTTTCGATCAGGAAAGAGCAGTAAGGGGGGGGCTTCACACAAACGCTGAAAGACCCGAAGTTGGTATGCATATGAAAAAGTAGAAGTAACCTGTTTTCTTGACGGAGTGCACTATTCATAAGGTTACTGGAAAGTCTTCGACCGGTTTCGTTCAGCTTGTGGCTTATTGCGTGGGCGCATTCACCAGTTATCTTCAACCTCATGTTCTATCCGCACAAGGTGCCAGCAGTCGAAGAATTACATTTGTTTGCAAACTAAGTCCATGTTAACGAGAGAACCAACTGAGTCCCAGCTGACTGGAGGGCGGAATCGGTCGTGCGCTGACCAACGGTGGGGTGAATAGTCTGTGTTCAATCGAGAAAATATTGTTCAATGTCTGGAGTATCATACTGACCGGAACATGAGGCAGCGTTTGCGCAGCACATTCAGGAGAAGATTCAGCTGGAATTCGTTCGAGTCTCCCGTTAAGCTTAAGTGAATCTGTAAAGCAGTGTAGTTCACCAGTGCAAGTAGCCTAAGCATGAAACAATCTCAACCAGCTACCGTTTCTGCGCGTGTGAATTTGCGAATACATGAACCAGTTTACCTGGTAGTATGAAGATCAATTAGTTCGTAATATATTTTGTTTGTAGTCATGCATGGCGGTGTTGGGACAAGCACGGTTATCAGATTGCGCAGGTAAACGATTTTATATCGTTTCTTCAGTTGCAACGGGTGCAAAGCAAGTTAAGAAGTAATACGAACAGCGTTCTGCTGAGTTTCATTTTGTGGGCTTGACAGCATTTGTTCACACTGCTTCCTAAATGTGTTGCCTGTGTTACGACTGAGGAAGCAGCACAAAATCTGTCAGTTTCGCAATCCGTATGTTCCCTTTATGCTATTAGGGGGAGATCAGACTGACAGTGTTTTGTTTGCTTGAGTTGTTAATGACCGATATCGTTGTAGTGAGCATAAATGCTTTTAGTTTATTCAAGCGTGAATAAGCATACACGTTGATCTTGTGCGTTTGAAAAAGCACAGTACGAGACGAAATAGGTATTACCTCCCCTTTCACCCAACGTTGACCTCAAACAGCAGTAACTATTTGCATCTTTCTGCTTATCTTGGTGCATGAGTGTATCGTACATTTTAACACAACAATCCTATGGTCTGCCGTGTATTTAAGCAAATTCAAAACTGAATCATGCTATTCTAAAACTTCACCTGATCCTCATCTGCCACTACTTACAACCAAATCAGTAAACGATCGGGTTCCGATTATAACCGTTTTTGACTAGAACAAATCCTTGAAGACCGAATGCTTCAGGGAATAGATATAAAGAGTCAGGTCCTGCTTTTGTTCACTATTGCACCACCACAGCAAGTGGAGGTCGAAACTGTCTAAAGGGTAGCTAATTATATTCATCGGTAAGCGAACACCAAACGGCTTGCTTGAAATTCTCTGGGGCTTCACCCAAGCTTTCCTGAGAGGGAATACTAGACCCGGAGAAGTAACTTTGCTCTGATCGATTTGTCTGCATTAGAAATGCATATTGGTTGCTTTATTGGGATGCGCGAACACACCTCTCGAAACGAATACCCTTATTGTAGCAACCGAAGTTACTCCACTGTGGACGATTTCAGCAATTTATCTTCAGCATAATTTATGTGGAATCGCTTCACCAAGACTTACATTAACAGCTTGTTTTGAGATTTCCATTTGGAGCTATCATTTCAATATAAAGGCTTGGTAGACATTACTTTAATATGAGTTTCCCTGAGGAGTTACACTTCCACACCAGCTTGATGATTTTACCGACTAAATCGAATGGCTACCAAAGAGGACTTAATTTCACTATGACTTAATTAAGTTTCTTGGTTTGCATACTATGTGAATATTGACTTCATCCGTTTGCAGGTTCTTGTCTGGTGACTCCCGAAAAAGATGCAGCCGACGGTTGTACTACTGAAGGCAAGTCACATTCGCGCAGTGTACCGGGTTTGTCAAGTAATAATATATCTCCAAGTTCACTCAGTACGGAAAGTCGCCGAAGTGAACTATCCTACACCGGACATCAGCGTGGTACACAAGACTCATTGTTGAGCAGAAATTCAGCTTTCAGCGATGTGAGTGCTAACGAAGGTGATCACACATGCACTTCAAGTACAAATCAAGGACCCAGTAACGTTGTTGGTCCAAGTGGACTATTCAGCATACGTCGAGCCGTCGGGTTATCACGAACCAATCTGCCGTTCCCTGCACGAAAGCGCCTGTTTGGTTGGTTGGTAGATCACCTACGAGAACCTTACCCATCCGAGGAGGAGAAAATGATGCTCGCAATGGAAACTGGTCTATCGAGAACTACAGTCAACAACTGGTTTATCAATGCACGCCGCCGGTATGTCAAACCACTAATGCAAGGTCGTCTTGTGCTACAGTCGGGCGTTTTCAAAACCGTCTCTAGCGAGAGTTGTACTCCCATTTCACCATCATCACCAACTAGTACATCTGGCTATAATGCGGCTCAAACCTCACCAAACGCCTCAGCATTTGCTTCTACTGCGAAACCAAACTGCACACAAAATGCCATGCCAGACAATCCCCTTAATATGGTACGTGGTGAACGACCTGGATCAAGGCGTGGATCAACTGTATCTCAGTTTCCCCTGCCCTTCAGCTCCTCTGTGTTCCCATCAACAAACGCTTCTGCAACATCCCTAATTAGTGAGGTGCCATCAATACCATCTAGTGTGGCCGCTGCGGCGCAGCCGCAGCAGCCCGCTACATCACCCTTTAATTCCAATCTATTCCAACAACAAGCTATCACATCCGTGCTATCTAGCCAAAAAACTGGTTCAGGAGAAGGTTTATCAGCTATGGCGATTGCGGCTGCTGCAGCTGCTGCCTTTGCTAGAGCTGGGATCTCGGCATCGAACAGCGTATCCGATCCAGGTACAGTGTTCACCTCTGCTTTCAGCACGGCCCTCGGTTCCTCCCTATCTTCTTCGTCCCCTAATTCTTTGCCTCATTTAACTACCCTGTCCGATTCGTCCCTGGAACTAAATGCTTTGGACAAGAGTTCACTCATGTCGAAAAGCATTCTTTGTGCGACCAATTCGGAGAAGCTTTCCGGAGACTGACAAATGTGCACAAACCAATAACCCAGTAACAATTTGCGTGAAACAGTTTGAGTTTCCCAAACGGCCAATTCAGTCCTTCAAAACTGGCGCGTGGGTGATGAAGACCAAGTGCATATTTACCCGCCGCGTGTGGTTGTAAACTTCTGGCAAGCTGATTTGGATGCTTGTATTGCCATCAAGGGTTCCGTAAAACCCGAATATGAGTGTATACTTGTCTGGCGTTCATCTAACAATGAGCATAATCATGTGAATAGTCTCTTTTGGATCGTGCACCGGATTAATTTGACCTAAACCCATATCACACATCGGTACCGGTCAGGTTGCAACCCATTTAATCAACGCACCCTTTTGTGAACATGTACTTTTCAGCAGCGTTGAGACCACATTTCACGCAGACTGCCATCTCTTTGTTGTTTTTGCTTCCTTTCTTGTTCATTCACAAGCGATTCATATAGTTTTCTTTACAACATACTGTTGTTTTCCCGTGCATCACTGATTTCGGACTCAGAAGCAGTTCAACTTCGGATCCAACTTTATCATCCTACTCATCATTCGTATCCTTGTTCCGTTTCATTCGCCTTCTGCGTGTTATTGCTACTGCTACTACTCATGCCAATGATACTACTTGAAAGTTTTGCCCGTGAAGACGATGATTGCTACCAGCACACCTCCCCTCAATTCGATCCGAACCAAGTTTAATATACGTGTCTGCGGATGCGCGAGAAACAGATAACCACTCCTACACGCGCCTGCGAGACTGAGCAGACCTGACACGCAAGCAAAATCCATGTACCAATCACTGCGTGACCCTGCATGTTTTCACTGTGAAAGTTTCAGTCTACACGATGCGTTTCCCTTTTTTGGATAAACAGATTGCTGAACACACACACACACATACACACATCCCTGCACACCCATAATTTTGTCTGTCTTGTTCCTGCTGCTTTTTCTAAGAGATCAATTGCAATGATCACAGGTACCAGTCGAACTGGCTGACTGCATGTTTTCATTTTTCCAAGCTTGCTTGATTTACTGTGGTAAGCCGTCAACAGTTACGTCTGCATAGTGTTGGAAAGGTGTTAGAATTTTAGAGGCCAAGCAATGTCTCAGCAAGAGACCTGGTGGTGAGAGAAATCTGTTGACCATGCCCGCTGCGAGGACACAACAAGTCGAGGATAAGTTATATAGTTCGGCTCCTACATCTTGCGGGCAGACATTATCAATGAGGCGTGAATATCCGTGACGACGATCACCAGTGGGTATGAGGATTAGCAGTCTCGAAGACAGGTTAACAGTATGCCAAAGTACAGGTTAAAAACTGAAAGCGGGTGAGATACACGGTCTCCACCGTCGATAGAGGTTCGACTGCGCACAGAAAAACAAGATGATAACATATATACACGGTCTCCACCGTCGATAGAGGTTCAACTGCGCACAGAAAAACGAGATGATAACATACAGCCACGTTATAGTAAAGCGCACTTTCGAGGCCTCCGGTACGTTGTTTGTTAAACAATCGAATATTGTTCATCGTGATAAAGAGTTGCGGCTAGATAACATCTACTTTTTGGTTGCACAGCTTCTCCTGTGTAGGACTACTCAGTCCATCTTTGATCTGACGTGTACCGAAATGAGGAGGAAGCAACACTATTTTTTTTTAAATGAAGTCGAACGACAATGTCCGGCGACCGAAGCTGCATTAAACGACTGTCACAAGACTCGGCAGAGACACAGCGGAACGAAAAGTAATAGTAAACAGAGCCCCGCCATACGATTATTTTTAGATAATTGGTTTCAGAGTCTACGGATTCCTAAAGCTACTCATTTATCACGACTTTAGATTTATTAGACCAGAAGTGGTTCGAATAAAATCAGACGCAGTATGGAGTGCACGACACTCATGCCAGTTCAAATCCAGATGATTGCTTTCTGCTTAAAGCTATGTGGCTCATATTTGACAGCTATTCACTGAAATAAGCATGGAAGCGCAATCAAATATGCTAACATCCCTCTAAGAGGTTCTGTTATTGTATGATATTCGCGGAGATTCATTCAACCGCGGTCAAACGGAGCACCTTTAATAAAAACCACCTCTTAGTCAAATGATTATGAGTACCACGGTTCCAAGGAACACTAAATTTGTTATTGCTTTTGGGGTTATTATTACCAAACTAGCAGGAGTATCCTGTGAACGTGATGAAGGTACCACTATTCTGCGTTCGCTGATGAACGCTTCAGTGAACTAGCGCCCTATTAAGCAATTATCAGGTTATTTCATCCATGTAAGCAAGACGCTGTGTCTGCATAAAGTTTTCGGGATATTTGGCGTTGAAAACGGATGACACCAAAAAGCCAGAAATTCAGCGAGGCCCTCGATGCTCTCGTTTTGTACTCAGGAAGTTGGTAAAATAAAGTTGAACAGCCTTGAAAACGTTAGTGAGAAGACACTGACCATAGACACTGAACTCCTCACGGTGGACACCACTCTTGATTCACTAGGAAGGGGTGTGGCGAATCGGCTGTAAGGTTTAGGTGCATAAGTGAGATGTGGAGCAAATATCAGTAGATCAGTCTTGCTGTAAGCAGGAGTTTGATGGTTTGTGTCCACCTTCGGCATATATTTTCACTCATGAACCCTGTCTCTAGACTCTTGATTTCAGGGAAACAAATGGTCAATTTCCTGTTCTGAACTTTTCAGTCGATGAGTTAGGTTAGCCGATCGAAGACCCACAGGTCGCCCATGAAAGAGCTACAGTTACAGGTACACATTGATTGACACCAATCTCGTTGGGACAGCCCGCCTGTCCTGACGCAGAATCTTTCACGGTAAACGCGAGTTTCACTCTTTACAGTAGTGGATAAACTTAAAATTGAATAACACCCTGTCTATCGAGTTAGCAGCTGCACCGCCAAGTAGCAGTTTACATCCTGGTAGGTCTGAATGAACTGATTTCCTAAAAAGTCCTCACTTCTTAAATCCAAATTAGTGGCAAGCTTCTGTGTATTTACTCACTAACTCATAGCCCGAGTACATGTTATAGCACTTCGGTCTGGCAAAAGGTACAAAACACACGAATGGATATAACTTAGTCACTCAAACATCACCTAAAATCCAAAGTTACTGAACAAAGAATCGGTCACAAACTGCTCATTCACTGCAGCCGCTTGGAGGTACAGAATTCATAAATTGCGATTATTTGTTTGAAAACACCCTTAGAACAAAAGTATGAGTCTTATCAGAAGACGTTCTGTAACTTACAACGGTTGACAAATTCAGCTGTTTGTCAAAAGGGATTCCCCAGCTTATAGACGTCGTTCACTACTCATAAGGTTGCTGAAAACTCTTCCACAGCCCATGGCCGGTTTCGCCCATCTTGGGGCTCACCAGGTAGGCGCAGTCCCTGAGTTTCCGTCAACCTCATTTTCTACTTGAACCCAAATTGCACGAAATTAGCGAAATACATTCATTTGGAAACCAGTTTGTTTTTTTTCGGAAAACTCACCTGGAACCCAAATGAACCACTCGTTCATGATGTTTTTAACCAACTGAATGTGCTGCACCGGGCCGCCCCATGTTTCAGTTGGCACGATATTCGATACATGACTAGATGTAATACACTACTCATGAAAACATCATAAACGTGAGATTCAGCTGGGTTCCAGGTGAGTCACCCACAAAACCAAATTGGTTTGCAAATCAGTGTAATTCACGGATTCTCCATATGTTGATCACCCTGTATAACGTCACCATCACAGTCCCGTTCCCTATAATCCACTCATTTTTCGTTGCTTGAATTGCAGATTGGCCTAAAAGTTTAACCACGAGAGTGAGGCATTGGAACCCAAAGCATGCACTAGGATTTCACACCCACTGTCAGTTTCCTCACTTACACTGTTACGCTTGTAGTATGGATGGACGGCCATCTTTTATAATTCTGTAATTCAGATGGACAGTATTTGTACTGGGAGAAAATAAACAGAACTTTTTGACACGTGACCACTGCTCATTGATTAGGATAGTAAAAGGTTCACGAAAGCTGGTCTAAATATCTGTGCAACACATGAATCCGTTCGCAGCATTGATTTTCACTCTACCGGTGACGAAACTTTTGAGACCTGGTTGACATGCTCGGTAGCAGAGCAACAGCCATCTAATCAACACCCGGTAAACCCACTCGAGCTAAAAGTATTTCGACGTATTGCGGCTCAGCAATTCACATGAAATGCCCAACTGAAAGTCATAATGGCAACTATGTTGATCGCTTTGTTTTTGGCAGTCGTACGCGAATTAGGTAACCACAAGACTACTCTCAAGAACTCAACTCTTTCACAGTTTGCGTCCCACGGAACAAAAAAAATCTTGCCTCTTTCAAAACGACATCATTTTCAAGACTTGATCTCACTTGATTTGTACGTAGTATGTGCTTGCTAAAAACCTAACTCAGCAGTATAACTACCTAAGCGTGCGCACTGTCACTTCAAGTTGTACTGTGGTGAACAGCCTGACGTAGGTAATCAAATGGTTTAATACCGTACCATGCCAAACATCTTGAGCCCGCAACACCGCAGATAATGTCTCTCCAAAATTTAATGCACAAAGATCAATTACGTCTGTGTTGTGCTACGTACCGACGGGTAATCCAGGCGACATGCCACGGTAAACGGATAACCTGCGAGCTCCAGTCATGAAGAATGGTAAGCATGGTAAACTTTTAATCATGGAAACAAGATTAAGCGTTTCGTAGAAACCCGTAGGCATAGGTTATCGTTGGGAGTCACTCGTTCTATGCTTCAGCTTGCGGTGAAGATTACATAATGGAACAAATCTGTTGTAGTGTGACGAGTCAACAGGGCACAGTAGGGCTAGACCCGGGGTGATTCCAACTACTCACAAAATACTTCCCCATAACTAACACTCCTATTACTTTTTATTTATTTTGGACCAAGGCACCGCCTTTAGGAGCGCCTCAGTTCTTGACAGAAAAAACTTCGGGATCCGGGTCGATTTGTTGAACCGTGTGCTCGCCAGTAACCCGGTTCTGGCAGAGCATGTGGGCATTTCCATAGGTGTACCGGAGATAGTATTGTATTCACCCTTTACTATGACAATCATCCGGAATCAACCGAAATATTATGGGATGCAATGGTGGTGAGGAAACATAAGCGTCAATACCTAGTGATGCTAAAACACCAACCATATACCTGTACACAGCTGTGTGAATCAAGGCGGAGCCTCTTCGCCGAACAATCATGAATTTAGCCCTCGGTCATCGAAATATCGTCGGCGCCTATGTGAAATTATAGACAACAAGAGCACGAGTGCATAAGTTGGACTGTGATATTTGTGCGCTGCCGAAGCATCTAACTGAGTGGGTCAAGCAAAGACTGAGACTTTCGAGGTTGTGATAGTCGACGAGCTGGAGTAAATCCAGACTGAAGATAGAGCAGTTTATCGGCCTCCTATTTAGTGAGTATTTTATGCCTACCTTGAGTCTGGATTAAGGGGTCAATATGCTTGTAATTCGCTCATCAGTGCACGTTCTATGATACAATATACAACATATTTCATAGTGCCCACGTTGCCTCTTCCGTTCTCCTTCTGGAAAGGGGAATGGCAAACAAACTCGCTCTAGTGATAATTTCGTAAAAGTCATCTAAAAAAGTTCAGCGCCAGGTCGTTTGGTGTAATATAGACTGTCTGGACGAAATATACCAAGCCGAGAGGTCTACTCAAGTGCTTGTGCCGTACACTAATTTCCACACCAAGCCTGAAAAAGAGACTTTAGTCCCCTTTCCTTCTTGACAAGGTGCGAAATATCTTCAGAGTTCTAGGATGGCTTCTGGGCTCATTGATTCCAAACGTTGGACGGTGGTTTCTGGAGGACTAACGATACAGGATTCCCTGCCAATAGCTTCTGACGGTTAACGTCTCCTCGGAGGGAGATTTCTATGGTAGAGAATCCACTCCACTGAGAGTCGCCGCCGATGAAAAACGAACTCCAAATAGCATCACGACATATGGTTTCTGAGGCATTCCTAAAATGACTGATAGACCCCAAGAGAAAAAGTCACCATGGCCATACTCACCGGTATTGGTTCAGAACTACGGGTGCAGCTCCACGCTGGACCGATCAATGACACGCACACAGTGACTAGTTTATCCTAAAACACAACAGCACTGGTCTGGATGTGAGTTCATTTGGTTCCATTGATAAGTTAGTAAGGTAGCATTCAGGAACCTGCCACGTGGTCACCACACGAATTTTAGGTACCGAAACTAACAAGTTGAAATTAGCCTCATAGACATTGGGTCCAAAATGGTTTTCCTTCAACCGTATTATACCAATGCATTTTCCGCAGTCAGTTCATTTTTGAGTGGTCATTCGAATCGGTGTGCCTAGCAGGCCTGAGGACACTAGAGCTGTTTTGCGGAGTGTTCATACCGAGTTGATGAAATGTTTTAGTCACGTAGCATTCATTCGAAAACACCCTCGTTAGTGATGAATTTTCGTGGCCCTCAGTGTCATTTCCTCTTTGGAGAGTACTGTCATATTGCCTTGTAAAATACCACTATTTTAGGGTAATGATCATTTCAGTTGTGTGACTTTCATTCATTGAACACCAAGGTGCTAAGAGATTAAGACAATCTTGCTAGACTTCAAACACCGTTGCAAACTTTCCAGTTGCCTATTGCCTACGACAACCAAATGGGCGAGGGGATAAATTATGAATCATAATTTCGACCAACTTCAAATCGCTTCCCATTCCCTTCTTACGCTTTCAAGTTTTCTCCCTTCTACCAAGCTAAAATACTCTTCTTGCAGATCTCGGCACTAGGACTCACCGTTTTTCACTGTGCATTATACGCGGTTGCAGTGACAAACCTAAATACTTCGAAATCTGTCCTCAAATCCCGAAAGCCGGTCTACTTAGCTACCTTTAATGTTCGCACACTGAAGAAAGTAGGACAACAGGTGGCCCTAGTTCATATGCCGGATCTTCTGTACATTTATGTATGCTGTCTGTCAGAGACAAGGATACAAGACACAAATATTGTGATTGAAATGACTACCCCCTCGATCTTTGGCTGCGCAACTCTGGTGATACAGAGGCCGTAGTGCCCACGAACGAACCAGTCCCGAATCCAAATCGACCATATCGCCATCAGTTACTGCTGGCGAGGGTCGATCACTACCTACCGTCCCTTCTGGAATATCAGCGTGGACTCTGACCATGCACTTGTGTGCTGCTGCTTTTCATTGCGCTTTTCAGGTCTACGAAAAAGGCGTACACCTCGCTTAGCCACTAAGAAGCTAGTGGACCTAGAAATCAAATGAAACTATCAGAACCGGCTCCCCAATCACATGCCGGACTGTCCGATCTCAGATATAAACGGCCACTGGGAAAAAATATTCAAAGTGCTACTCAGAGCCGGAACTTCTGTTTGTGGTACAAGCCAGCCAGCCTGGATCCATGATAGAACTGTGGTTTTGTTGGAGTTCTGGCAAGAGATTCCTACTGAAGGCAACCCCAAGTCAACCCAATGCATCATTCGACACAGGTAAAACTGAATGTCTGTACAAACCGCGAAGCTTCGTGTACCCAAAAGGCCAATAAATGGAAGAGGCAAAAATTTTGGGAACGTCCGTAAACTGTTCCACTTGATTCGTTAGACTCGTGCTCAGAAGCCTCTTGTCAGCAGAACTACCAGGGACCAAAATGGCTCTCTGAGATCCAGCAACGCGGAAAGTTTAAATCTTTGGGCACAGTAATTCGAACAGCAATTCAGTTGGCCACCTGCTACCTCCAATCCGAAATCCTGGCCTTCAGCGGAACGATGGACACTGACTATGGAGCCGCCATCAACCGCAGAAGTGTTCGAGTGTATATCTCTACTCAAGCGTCATCGGGCTGCTGGTCCTGACGACCTTCCACCAGATATCTTCAATGCTAGCGATAAAGTCTTTAGTCAGTGTCTGTCCAGCCTATCGGTGCCTATCTGGGAGAAAAGGACCGTTCCTGATAACCGGGGTTAGTCGATAATAGTGCCATTTTCAAAAAGGTACTGGCGATAAATGTGGTAACCACAGATGTGTTTGTTTGACTCCCGATGTAACAATGCTTCTGGCCTCACTGAGTATTCGTCGTCTTACGGCGGCACGCGAATCCTTGACCCGTGGGCATCAAGCGGGATTTCGACCGGGTAGAGGCTGCATCGACCACATCTTCACACTGCGTCAGGTGTTAGGTCAACGCCATATGTACACAGGACCCACAATCTTGGTATTCCTTGACTTTAAGTGTGCGTTTGATCCTGTCGGTCATTCAGTGCTGTTAACTACATTTGCTCAACAGGGTATTCCCCAGAAATTGTGAACAGAATCTGGTCCCTACATTCATATACTTCTGAGCGTATGAGAGTTTATGTTTAGCACTCCAAAAGCTTCCCTACAAAAAGTAGTGTCCGGCAACAGTGTCCACTCTCTCTCGATTCTTGTTGACCTTCGTCAGTGACGAAATAATGAAGCAAACCCTGGAAGGTCTTCAAAACCCCGGTGTTCAAATTGTTGCCAGTAAGGACCTTGTTGATCTGGAGTTCGCGGATGATATCGTTCTCATCTTTGAAGAAAAAGGTGCGGCAAAAGCTTTGTTTGATAAATTGATTACCATCACATCTTTCAGCTTGTGCTACGCACTTTCAAGGTGGAAAGTCATGCTTCATAACGTTCAGTCTCTGAACATGTTCCTTAAAATTCAAGGAGAATCACTGGAGTTTGTGGAGAATTTTGCATACCTCGTTAGCTGTATTGGTCCTGACGTACGTGCGTCTGACGAAGTCAGTGCACGAATCTCAAAGGCTCGAATAACGTTTTCTTTTTTGCGTCACTTGTAGCGTCAGAAGGGCATATCACTAAGTCGCGTGTATCAGGCTACACTAAGGACTGTATTGTCATGTGATTACGATAGATGGCCTCTGCGGACAGATGATGTGAGGCGTCTTCGGGTTTTTGTCCACCGATGCCTCATCAGCGTTGTTGGTGTCAGTTGGCGCCAAAGAATTCGTAAAGAAGTGATTAGAACAAGGGTATTCGGTTGTGTAGTATGTACTTTAATCCTGGAAGACATTCAGCAGCATCAATTGCGGTCATGTGGTACGCATGCCGAAACACCGTCTACCGAAACAGGTGTTGTTTTCTGTGCCTCCTTTTCAACGGCGCAAAACCGTGAGGTGGACAACGTATGACTTTGGAGAAGAGTGTGAAAAGGATTCCGAAGAGTTTGGATGTTGTTGATGCAGTAGGTCTTCCAGGATGGAGTCCCGTGCCCCTTCTGCGCTTGGCTGGAGACATTGCAAGAAGTGGCGGCTGATCCCTGTCGCTAGTGTTCGTGCTGCCAGTTTCCTTCCAGATTGTCTGATTGAGTGCTCGAAGGCTTAGGCTCCTCAGAGTGTCTGTGATAGGCGTCACCAGGTCCCCTCCCCTTCGATTTCCAGTCCCAGGAAGGACGAAACCGGTCATGGTCTGTCGAAGAGTTTTTAGAAACCTTGTGAGTAGTTTCCTTTATGAAAAATAAGCGGATAAACTTTTTGGTTGTACGGCAATGAAGCGTTAGTGTTAACAGATGATGATGATGATGATGATGATGATGATGATGATGATGATGATGATGATGATGATGAGAAGGAGGAGGAGGAGGAATCTGTAGACACGTTGCCTAGGAAATTATTGCGTGAAATCTCGGTTACTCAGCCGTCAATATTTAAGCTTGATACCAAGGAAAAACCTAACGGGTACCAAATATTGGCCTATACATGTTTGAATTTTCATCAAAAATTGCCACCAGTAATAAAAGAGCTGTGGCGACAAAACGCTTCCCCCTTTTACTGATATCACACTAACATATCAGGAACGGAACCGCCTATCAATCAACTGTAGCTCCTCAGTTGTTCTACAACTACAAACCGGTTGGAATTTTGCTGCTGACAGTAGTGCATTAGGTGTTACCTTGGTAGTGGTATTTTTAAAGTCGTTTCCTGCCTTGCAGTCTAAACAAATGCCTTGTCGCTGAAATAAATGAGTAGTTCATCCTCACATGGGGTTACAGATTGAATAACATCACAAAAACTGTACCAGCGTAGGCTGTGTTTGAACTCGATTAAAAGAGACTGATATTTGTGCTTTCTACTACCCTTATTCAATGAGGAACTGCTAGAAAAAAAGAACAAAGGCTGGGGAAACCTGGTCAAACTTTCCTCTGCTCACCCAAAATCTTTGCGGTTGACTGCCCCCCATTACTTCAACTCTTCCCTGCACTTCGTGTGGCCTGTACCGTAGCAAATTTATTAAAAGCTTTCTATTGTTTGCTCGAACCTCAACGAATAGGTTTTGATGTGATGACGACAGTGTGTACAAATCTTCTCCCATCCTAAGTTCTAATTAACCAGATCATTGTCTCATGGACATTGATTATTCTCATGTGTGTGTATATTAGTGTCTGTCCCATTGTTTCTCTGTGTACATGTTTGGCTATAACTCTCGTTGTACCGAGCGAGCGTTGATGGACGTTTTCTGACGTGTGTGGGATGAAGATGACAGACAAATGGAGTTGGATTGATTTCCCCATGTGACAACAATCGCCTTCCACTTAGGGGATTTGTGTTTTGTGCGCTCACTTGTCCTCTGTCCCAACGAAGGTGGTGACAGTGTGATCGTAATGCGATGGTGGTTGTGGTATGATTACCCAGATGGACCTTTTATATATTGTTGCCGTGACAACCGGAGTCTAATGGCATGCTTGAATGGTCGTAGTGATGACCCCATGGCCTGGAGCTCCCCCACAATCCAGCTTTTCGGCAAGTTACTCGTAACAAGTTCACCCTATTGTGAAAAGAAATCATAGCGTCATCTTTTAGTGAGCTAATTTTCTTTCTATGGACGAGTTGGCTGTGAAGAATTTCACTAAAGTGAAGATGTGATGATTTCCTGAGCTAATTTTCTTTCTATGGACGAGTTAACTGTGGAGAATTTCACTAAAATTGAGACGTGATGATTTCCGTCCTATCGGGTTGTCGTTCAGAAGCTACATTTCAGTACATATTGGCTTTTGTTTGATATTGTCGTTCGGAAGCTGCGTTTCAGTACATATTGGCTTTTGTTTGACATAGAAGAGGTTGTTGGTGGCTAAGGTCGTTGATTTGCTGGGTTCTCCGAGGTTGGCAATTTGGTCTCATCACCGATCGAGGTGACAGTGTGTTGTGAAGCGGAACGGAGCTTTATGTTGTTGTTTTTGCTAATGTCCATAAAAAATAAAGTCAGTTAAACCACCAGATAAGCTGTATTGTTCTGCCGGATAATACTGGCCAACAGAGTTTGTCTGAACCTTACGGTAACTGATCAGTTTTGTGGAGCACAGCATTCCGTCGATCATCCATGTGTAGCAGCCGCGAAGGGATGAATGCGGACCGTTAATAGAGATCGGATTGCGCGTTCCTTGCAAATCATCATTTTGGTAAATCTCATCCGAAGCCGCTAGAGAGAGGAAACTTAAGTGAACCTCTCGGGTCGAGAAATAATGCATGACTCCTTAGCTGTTTTTGGTCGGTGGAATAGCAGCAACCGTATCGGTTTGAACTGGCCACAGCGATGACTACACAGTCTCTCTCGTGCTCGAACGCGTCCGCAATCCAAACAGTTTTTCGCGTGCCTTGTATGTTACGAATTCATACCGATGTAGGTGTGCACACGTCCGTCTGCAGCACACGGTCGTCGCTCACTGCCTGCCATTTCTAACTGACAGTCCGCCAGTCAGGGCGCTTCCGCGACACATTTAATTGCTTTCTGTCTTGACACATTTTATTACCCCTGTTGAAATGTGATCGGTCAAAGTCAATTCCGGCGACGACGGGGACTATAACGAAAATAATAATGATAATAACAAGAACAAAGCAACAACAGCACTGCTTGCTGGAAGGGACAAGGTACAATTGTGTGCGTACACACAGGCACACCTGTGCACGTCTAACCTTCACCAGTACATAAATACCTCACCTAGGACGACAGTGACGCACCCTGAATACCACTCTGTCTGTTGTGTCGTGGCCGTTGACGAAACCAATCAGTCAACAATGACACACCCTGATCTGCCAATCTTACCCACCTGGCTATGATCGTGGAAGATGGATGCATCTTTCCGGTTGCTTGGCTCAGCAGTGCACGCGCATGCACACATATGCAAGCGTACACATACGTCAACCAACCACAGGAGTGAAGGAGTGATCTATAAGTGACCTTGTCAAAAAAGTCATAAAATGTTGGATTATTTCCTTCCGGACAGAGTGACAAGCCATAAAATTGTGATCAGCCTTGAGCCTAGCAAGCGACATTTATCGCCCTATCCGACTGGATGGGGAGAGGGTTGGCTGAGGGGGGTGGGGCTGGTTGTAAATAGGTAGGTTGCATGCAGCTCGGTCAAGTCCCGACAATAACACTTTCTTCCACGTCAGTCACATTCCTAGGTTGAAAGAATGAAAAAAGATAATCCACTGTGATAAGTGTTTCAGGTTTATGTCGATTAATACGGAAGTGACAAACCTAGAAATTCCGCGTGTCGAAAGTAGTGTCTGCAAGTCACACAAATTAATTCAGTCTGCGTTTTTTAAAGAGACTATCGAGTTGCTTTGATGAAGCACAAGGGCCAACAGAATACCATCCGTCATTTTCCATAATCATTGGGGTTTATAAAATTCACAACTAACTTTGTGACGTACTGATAAGTATCAGTCACTATCAACAAGTACTCGGATATGTAGCTATCTATTCGCTGAAAGGGAAAACCATAATTATTTTGTTAATTTCATTACAGTCTTGGATTGTGTGGTAATCCGACACCAAGAAATTTGCTGGTTCACAAAGTCAGAGGTTATGATGTTATAAACCCCTGTCAGCAGGCGACAAGTTGTTTGTAGACAGCTAGAATTCGAAGTTTACATTAAGAGTTCTTCTCACAAGTGCGGCTAATCTGTGCCGAAAACCGCAATCGAACCCAAGTTTTTCCTGATTCCACAACGCATCAAAATGTAGCTGAGGTTTCAGTAAAAGGTGGTCTGGTCAGATCATGCTTCAGACGGCTAGAGTTTCAAGTTACTCGGGCTACCAACTAAATGGGTTATTTGCTGCTAATAAGGAACTTTCATCAAAATCCCCAGAGAGTACGCAAAAAGCCCAAGTCATTGTGAAATTCAGAAAACAGCTTGATGAATATTAACGTTTTTGTGTTTTCCTCTTCTGGTCAACATAGATCGAGGGTTCGTGAAACTAAAATTGAGCGACAGATGCAAGTAAAGCAAGGATAACGGGGTGACTGTGAGTAAAAGTTTGGCGATACTAGTAGATTGCGAAACTCCTAGAGTTCGCCAGCTTGTTTCCTGAAATTTAGTGGTTTCCTCTTGTATGAAGGAAGCGTTAGGCACTCGAAGTGGCTTTCTGATGGGTCGTAAGCTGTGCCGCGTGGGATCAGCTTGTTACTCCGGACCTGGTTACCGGGCGTAGATTCTCGGCACATAGAAGCGCACGGAAGCTCTGTGCATTAGGTTGGCATTAAGAGAATTTAGTCACTACGGGATATTTGGGTTGCCTGAATGCTCAAGTAGGTGGAATGCGCGAACTATACTCGTTTACGAAATAACTTGATGTTAATACGAAATTAAGCTGTACCTAGGCTGAATTTGTCGTTTCTGATGTGCTTCAACTGAAAGCGTCGCAAAAGGCTACTCTATGTTTCAGCTGGTTTGATATTTGAGATGTATTACACTTTGACGACAGAACATACTACTCACAAGGCTGTTGAAAAGTCTCGGACATCCCATGACCGGTTTCACCCTTCTTGAAGTTCACTGTATCGCAGCATCCGAGTTTCGTTAATCTTAAGTTCTAATTGAACACCATATTTTACGCAACTGCCGAAATCACTTTTTTAACGGGAGGTTCAACCGAATATCTCGCTCGCGTTCTGGTAAATCCTCATGGCTACTTGATGAGCCTCGAGAAAGGCGAGTAGTGAGCTGCTGGAGATTTTCCAACGTGAAGATGGAACATGTTCTCACGGTACAAGTCCCGTGGCTAGATGAGCACTACTCATTCGTCAAAGGATTAGGCAGGCGAGTTTTTGAGTGGTCATGAGCAACACACCGTTTGCTACAGGATTCATTTAAAACCACTGAGCTGTTGGCCGTAACCACAGTGCTTTACTCTTTCCAGAGGGTTGAAAAAAACTGTAGGTCTCGGGCACCAGGTTTTTCGAGATACACGGATCAATACACACCATTCATACGAGAGATATGTGATGCCGGGTCCAACTAGTATGAATGCATTTATCCTTTGTTCCATTAATACCTACAGATAGGTCACTCGGTAGAGGAAGATGAAGGGAACTTGGGTCTTTTTGTTGGTGAGTTTGGTAGTTGTGTTTTGAACACTGGATCCGAATTCGAATCAATTTTGAGCCGGAATCGTAGGAATGTAGTGACCAAACTCAGCGACCATTTGCACAGGCGCCGTTAGGACGAAATGTTTCAGAAAGTCGTGGAAATTCTCATATCAGCAACTAGTCATACTCAAAGATCAGAAGATATGGGTTAAACATAAAAAAACACCACCTGGATTAAAAGTAACAGCATGTGGATGTCGCCAACTCGACAGATGACGGGAAACTTGTAGCTGAATCGAACAATTGACTGCCTAACAGTACTGTGTTGCTCACTTAGCTCCGGTCACATTTCGAAGGTACTTTGACCCTCTGTGAAACAATGAAGACACCGCGAATGGCAATTTTTCTCAGGCAAATTGCACTGATTGATCCCCTGTGATTTGGTATTGTCATGGGTGGAAATCATCTACCGGAGTTATTGGACACTCATGAAATAGTATGTGGCCTTAAAGCGGCAAATGACGCTAGGCCATAGAACGAATCGTTCCGAATACTACGGAATAATTTTCGTGTTGCTGGGACAAAATGCTGACCCAGGATTCAAGTTAGTTGCTCTTTACGCCGATCTGCCTTGAAGCAAGTATCTGAAACGGAAAAGACGGAGAAAGAAACGGAGCAGTTGGTGGGGTTAATATAATTTTCAACAATGAAACTCCGAAGAAACACTTTTGCTGAGCAGTTTAAGTACGCATGCTATCGAAGAATGGCGAAACGCCGGGGATGAGAGCTTTTCGGTTTTATCAAGCCTAACTTACCAGGGGAATTGGACCTCTACTGTCAAGAGTAGAAAGTGGACCTTGCTCGAAGGCTCATTACAAGTTTCACCGAAATGGATGAGTCTTTTGCCTTTCACTCAAGGGGAGGTTTGGAAAACTTCACTCCAAACTTCGGGACAATTAGTAAAGATTGGCTGGATCTATGAAAGTAAAAACATCATGTCGCAATGCTCAAACTAATGGAAACAACCTGAATGTAAAGCTCGAAGAAATGTGGCTTTTCCGACCGCCTTGCTAGTTCATACTTCTTTACTACTAGATACTAGCCTAGTATCCCCCCACCCGCACACATAAAAGCCAACCTTTTCTTATGGTTCACCCGCAGTGAGTCGTGTTGTAACACAGTTCAGTAGTGAAGGCTATTTCAGATTTCTGAGCTGATGGATACTTTGAAGCCAAGAAGGTAGCAACCAGTAAGACGCCCACCGATCGGAGGTGAGAAATCTCGGCATCTTTCGGCTACTCTGCAGCAACACATCAATTTATCCCCGTCATTTGTGACACATGCTTGCTGAATACAGTTTCATTATCTCATGGATGCTGAAGGTCGCTGATGGATGGTTACCAATGAAATTAAGACAACTTACAAAGGTTCTATTTTAGGATAAATTCGGGATCTAAAAAGCTTGACACTAGAATTTCTGAAGGTGTAGCTGTCTGAAATTCAGAATTAAGGGGGCAAAAGTGACTTTTAAGCGAGGGCAATGCGACAAAGTCGGTTGTTTCCTACTCGTCTGATTTTTGAGCAGCACGTCAGCCCTGGAAATTTCTGCCCTGTCGGGCTGAGTTTCAAGTCAAGACCACGACCCACCTTCCAGCTTGAACTTAGTTTTCACCAGCACACTGATCTCGATCGTATTGGATGAGTCGTGTTTCAATCCATTCCAATAGGGATGTTTTGAAAGTGTTCATCAAAGAGGAAGAGACTGCCTTCTCTACTCCTCTTGCCTTTGCATTGTTTTTGAAATTTTGTGAACGACGAAGTTTCATAAATCGAATCGGTTTTTCATTTGAGAATTCGTCAGTTAGCGAGTCAGTCAACAGTGCGAGTGAGGCCCTCCTATTATCTGTTGGTGTGAGTTGGTCAATTACTAACGGGAAAGTTGCAGGTTTGAATGCTTCTAGAGCTTCTTGTGATCCGCAAAATCAACAATCCCCTAATGGAGGTTTATTGACTTTTCAGCGCAGGCTGAATTAGGTTTATTGACTTTTCAGCGCAGGCTAAATTACATTACAGGACAAGGTCTATATTTTCAATGCCATCTTTATTTGAGTAAGCTTTTTATTGTTCTAGTTAATGTAATGATATATCAGGATTTGAAAAAAAAGTCTTAGGATGTTTCATTCGTACAAATCAGGAGGTGCGGGTCTTTCAGTTCTTCCCGTCATGTCCGAATGTGAAAACAAAACTCACAAATTTAGGCGGTAGAATTCATACATACATTAGAGGGAACACAGACCAGTTTTGATTGGGACGGTAGTTCCAGTAATGCGTCCATAGGATGACAGCCTAAAGAGCAGGTTGCGGGAAAACCAGAAAAAACCAGTTTATACATGGCAGTTCACACATCTGCGAGTACACAACTTTAATTCAGTCTGTAGGTGGCAGTTAGACAATATACACGCAGGTAGGTCAATCAACCTCATTCATTTTCCTCGTTTGTCAACTATGGAAGAATAATGACCATGTTCTGAAACACGGCGGTTCTGCTTTATTCCGTCCACTTCACTCCGGTTGGCTGGTCATTACGCTTGAGGTTGATGTGAGCGTGAGGAACTATTCTCAAACTGCTGCTTCATCAAACACTGGTGACAATGAAAGATTACCAACAACACCACCCAGCATGGGGTAGTGGATAGTTTGCACCGTTTCGATTGTCAGTTTGGTTTTTTCTGCCTCAGCAACTTTAGATGCGCTTATCTATCCTCCTTATTCGCTTGCTTGCTTGCTTGCCTGCTTGCCTTGCTGGCTGGCTGGCTGGCTGGCTGGCTGGCTGGCTGGCTGGCTGGCTGGCTGGCTGGCTGGCTGGCTGGCTGGCTGGCTGGCTGGCTGGCTGGCTGGCTGGCTGGCTGGCTGGCTGGCTGGCTGGCTGGCTGGCTGGCTGGCTGGCTGGCTGGCTGGCTGGCTGGCTGGCTGGCTGGCTGGCTGGCTGGCTGGCTGGCTGGCTGGCTGGCTGGCTGGCTGGCTGGCTGGCTGGCTGGCTGGCTGGCTGGTTGACTGCTCGTTCGCTAGCCTACAAAACGGGACGCAGGCCTTTGAATTGCCGAAGCGTTGAGTTGAGCGACTTAAAAAAGAGAGGTTTTATGAATGTCACTTCACTTCATCATCATCCTGGACAGGGTTAGCAAGGAGACGTCTATGCCTCTTGTTCGCACCCGCCATGTACTCAGTCAACATCGCCACCACCAAGAGGATGTTGGACCAGTTCCTTTAGTGTGTGCGCACGCATACAGAGAAAAACCACACACAGCGGCTAAATGTGTTTAAAAGTCTTACGCGCGCGCATGGTCTGAAAATGAGGCGAGACGTGCGTGTAAAACAAATATTGATGATGGCCACGAAGGGGATAATGGTGATGCTGAGGTTGCGGATGATAAATTAACCGGAATCTTGACATACCCACGGTCAGCATCGGTCAACAAAGCGGTTCCTCGGCCGTGACAGTGTGTGATGACATGAGCGTTCAAAATGACCCAAATGAATATGCCTAATGGAGCTAAGTCAGCAGCAAGTAAGTGACCGTTTTTTTTACAATCTATCAGATTCGGACCACATGCTGTTCAACAGGTTTTATGAATTATAAGGCAAAGTACGAAGGGTGGGTGGAAGGAGCTGCAGTGCTTTACTTTTATCTTTGTACCGACATTCAACTGCCGATAGATAACTCTTTCAAGTATTTTTGTCCTGGGACATCAGTTTTCTCTTATAATATTCTCCTCACAAGATGAATTGTGCGACAATATCAACACTTGCGCGATGATAGATTATATCGGCGATCTACTCCAGACAAAAAAAATGGAAGCGGGTTAAACTATTGTTTTTGATGGCACGGCTTGGAAAATCGTATTTCTTTCAGAGGGCAGATGTACTGAATGTAAAACAGCCGCTGTGAGGAACGTTGGCTTCAAGATAGACTTCGTGGGAACTCATCTATACAGTAACCAATTGGAGGAGTTCACTTTGCGGAGTCATACAATCTCCAGAGTTGCATAAACGTTGCGTTTTTGCTTTTAAGTTGATTTCATGACTTTTGAAGGAGTACTCTAATACATGTACAGTCATCATGCGCATTCTACTTACATCGTTCAACTAACCGACTGCGATATATGGCGCACTATCATGAATCAAGCTTCGTTTCGTTAACGTTATGCAAATTGCTGCTCTGCATTATGATATTCATCAAGTGAGGTTTATTTGAGTACATGTTTGGATTTTCAAAACGCAACCACATAGAAATCAGCTGAGATCCGGTGATGTAAGGTGTAAAGGCTGATTTAAGTGTTGATTACCTGTTGTGGCTTACTCGCCTAAGATATTTCAGTGAACTAGAGGGAGAACACTTAGTAAGGCACAAAGGTTAGCCATTCCCATGGGAGCACTCATTGTTAGCAGGTATTAGGATGAAGCAGTTTTCATCTTGAATTCCATTCCGCTTCATTGGTCCCCTTATTGAGTCATATTAGGTAAACATGATTACCTCCTTATGAATTTGGTACAGTTCAAAGTTCTAAAGGAATAGTTGCTCCCCGTGAAAACAGAGTTATCCGCTAAAAGCTTGACGGTTCATTTTATCGCGGAATAGAGCCAAACGATAGACAAATTGCTCTTCTACACAACGCACGTGGGTTACATCATCATTCTCTCTAAAGGCATCCTAATTTTTCGTCACTTATTGGTGTGGGCAAACTGTTTTCTGTCGTTTCTACTGTCAAACAATGATTTTCTCGGTATATCTCATCTGTCACCCGAATAGGGTGAATATGGTTTGGTGCCACAAAAGTGACTACTTGTCGCACTCGCACAATCTCTGACTTTGCTTCACGGCGCCCGCCGTGGTTTTGATCAAAGTCTTCACCTGAGCACCGATGAACTCAAGATATCCCAGCTTCCTCACTTTATTAATTATTCGGTTTAACCCTTTACCTATTTTACCGCGCCTCTTGGAGCACGTGGCGTGATCCCCCCGGTTGATTTTCTGTTCACTTGGCGCAGATGGCCGAGGTTATCTTACGCCGCCGGAGGAGAAGATATGCTGAACAACCGTCGTTGTCCCGTTACTATACGACCGATCGTGTAGTATCCTGTGGGAATTCAGAAAGATCAACCAATAACACGGGTGACTGACGTCAGAGAACTCGGATCGTAGAGCTCGGTGGAAAAGATCATCAGTCCTTATGGCTTAAGAGAGAGGAAGATATCCAACATTGGTACAACCAAAGCCACAAGCCTATGTAACTTTGTCACGAACGAACCTGATGGGACTCAGGCGAAGATATCACAGACCTCCTTCCTTGCTGTTTCGCCACACCATTTGTGACCACGGATTCCGGTCTATGGTCACAGCAGCAATTTAATGAAACGGATGCAGTAGGAAAAACGAACGCGATATTCCATACGATCATCTCAGTCTTATTTAAAAAAGTGGAAATGATGAATTGTTGGATTTACCGCAAGCCAACAAAACCCAAAGTAACTGAAAAAAGCAAGATGTTGGCACAGTTTTGAAGAATACAAACTCCGTGAAAGCTAGCCGGCAATCTAGCTGGATACGAGCCTGCCTAAAGGAGTTTTCATCGCTTTCCACACAAAACAAATGCAGACTACTAGCAGAATATGGTTTACACGATTCTTCTGTCTTAAAGTACCTTTGTGTAGCACATTCAGTTGAACAAAATCACTTGGGATTCAGCTGAATCTCCTGTTAAAACCAAATTGATACACAAGTGAGTGTATTTCATAAATTGGGTACACGATTGACAAAACACAGGGGAGGGATGTGCCTACTTGATGAATTCCAAGGACCGTCGAAAAGTTATGCAGCAGCCTTATTAAGAGTATCCCTTCGAGAAAGCCCCACATAACTTTCATTGACTATTTTGTTTACACGAAAGAACTAGGTTTACCGGAGGGGGCGTTGCTGAGCTCATTATAACGCCATCGTCACTTTTGCTCGAAAAGCAGACGCTGAAGTTATACTGATGGCAAGTCGAAGTTGACGGCGCTTTCCAAACTGGTGACCAGTATTTTCATTAGAGTTAATCTACTAAGATTCAAATGGACGGGGAATTTCGGGCACCGGTGAGACCGGTACGTTCAGATAGCGTCTGGGTAACGAGTATACTTATCCGTGAATTATAAATAAGTAAATAGACACCAAGAAAAAGAACAAACAAGTTGACTATTGTTGGGGATAAGTGCACATTGGTTCTCCTGGACAACGCTATGAATTGGTTGTATGTGAAAGTGAGCGTTGGATCCTGATTTGCCCCTTGCGAACACATCCGTTATCCCCCCGAACGGGGTTACATTACGGTGTGAACAGTGCGTCAATTCAAGTCTAAAGGCGTAACATTTACAGTTGACCACTCCTACCCTCCAGTGATTGAAGGTTTCTATGCAACGATGAAACAATTTTCGAACTACTCATCGTCTGACCTATATCTTTGTTTGCCATAAAAACTTAACGATGAGAACTAACAGAAACAAACCTTGTAATTATCATTTTGTGAGGTCATCCTGGGACTGGAAACGTGCGCACGAAAAACGATGGCGCACGTTCACATACTAGAGTATACAGATAGGCAGCTACAAGGGTGTACGTGCAGAAACCTTGTATTTGTGTGTGTGCGTCCAATTTTCTTTTTGGTCAAGCACCTAAATCACGCGGCACAAATTTCGTTGCCGGCGGGAGGTGAAACTGCTTTATTTCTCAAATCACTGGTCAAGACCAGGTGACAGCCAATGGCATATGGGTCTTGTCACAAGTACCCTCTTTTAGTTCAGGCACACCAACGTTTCGTCCTCCCACCCTCTTTTGAAGCGGCGGCCTGTTCGCTACCGTTGTTCATGATCCATCAGATTGGAGAGGCATAAATTGCCGGAACTGCTTTTCGGGTTGCCCGTGTCGACCACCATCGTGTGCACACATCGACTGACCGGAACCGGCCCTACATAACAATTGCAAACGAGCAACATATGTACACCGAGATTGATAGCGTCACCTAGTGTTGGTTTTGCTGTGAGGTAGGGTCGGAAAAGTTGATCATTTTGTTCGAACAAGTCAGCATCATAAGACGCCGGGAAAGACCAGAGCGTTTGTCTTTTCTTCTCACGATCACCCGTTTGATGTCCATACAACAAAAACGTGCCCACACGGTTGGAACTCGCACACATTCGTGTGTTCCTCGAATTTTTTCACGCAACGCTCCCGGAGGTACGAAATTGCGCACAACAGCCTGGTAGTGGTCACTGGTTGGTGTGGCAACCGGTTGTGTGTGTGTTCTGGCACCGCCAAGACGAACCACGCGACTACGAACACTCATGTCTGCTGTAAGTGTAAGGACGTTGCAGGCAAATTGTGAGACGCATACATTTGTCTCTCTTAGTTTGACAGATTTACGATCGTCTATCGTCTACTTTTATGGTCTGGATGGTCATCGTAGAGCGAAACACAAATGGGTTCTCACTATCAATGTCCCCAACGTCTCGCTACTATTATTTGTGTCCTGACATGATTGCCTTATAAAACACCACATCCTAGCCCCGAGTGTATATACTGGGACAGAGTAATCTAAACAAAATGGGCAGCAGCAAACGGACAGTTTGCTTGACGCTGGAGCTTCTGCTTCGTTAGGAGCTATGAGACCTATAGATTCTTCACAAAGCAGTCCTATGTATAATTCGGACTTTGGATGTGAGCGCTACGAATCAGGACAGACGGTGACATTCTTCGAAAATCGAATAGAGCAGCAAGGGAAGAGGGAGACTGGTGTACAAAGTCGTAAAATCCAGTGAATAATACAATAACGAGTCCGTCTGAGGAGCGATTTTTTAAGGATGAATTTCCAAAATGCACAAACACTGTTGGGAAGACAAGGTACGAAATCCTACCGTTGAACAAGGTAGTTTCCAGATCGGAACGATTTTTGCCGTTTGATATCTTTGTTTCTCGCACAAACTTTCTAGGCTAGGTCTAATACCCCCCCCTACTTAAAAGCTTATCTATACAAGCGTCACCATCTAACCTCTGCTAACAGAATATACGATAAACTCCATATAAAGGCGACTTCCAGATAAAGATCAATCAACGCGCACTGGAGACCGTCCTCCCAAAAAACAGCATGTGACGTGTCAGTACTACGCGAAATGTCAGTACTACAAGAAATATTTCCATTTTTTCTTAAGCTCTATAACACTGTAAGTTCGTGCGCGTTCGTGCTTGCGATGTTCGGATAGTCTTATCTTCCCAAACGGTTATCAGTTATCTGCCTATAGAACCAGTTTGCATGAAGGAGATGATGGATCCTAATTCCTGTTAGGCATTGTTATTGGGAGATAGCCTATTCTGGCGTACACAAAACGGTCTACCGTGAGATTCTAAAACTATCCACGAAAATGGACTCATTTGTATATCGACCCTACGGCAAATAAGCACATGCTACCACCCAAGCACAGCAATTTCTTCACCGGTTTGTGTTGAGTAGACAGTAGACAGTAGTAGTAGACAGTAGTAGACACAGTAGTGCTCACTGTAAGGAACGTCACAAAGTGGAATAGTAAGCAGAACTTTTCAGGGCCATACGTGCTGACAGGGGTCAAGTGACACAAAAGAGTTTGTTTGACTTCACAAAGGAAACTACTCACAAGGTTGCTGAAAACTCCACGACCGGTTTCGCCCTTCTTGGAGCTCATCAGGTAGGCGCAGGCCCTCAGTTTCCGTCAACTCTATGTTCTACTCAAACCCAAAGTGGACAGATTTCGACAAATTCACTCATTTGCATATCAACTTGGTTTTCACAGGAGACTCAGATGTATCTCTCACTCATGATATTCGTATACTTACTTACTTGAAAGTTCCACAGGACGAAAGTATTTGAAGGCGAGATACCTTGGCAAACCCAGGGCTGATGTGATCCCAGCATGATGGAGCATCCCCACACAGAAAAATGGGTGTCCGTGATTTGCTGGATGAACAATTTCCTGTACAACTGATTGGTTGAGGAGGCCACAGACGAGGAACAACAAGTTCATTTGATCTGCACCTTATCGAAATCGCTCTCTGAGGATTTGAAAAAAGAACATGAATGAAGCCAGATAAACAAACTCAGGACGGATAAAAGAACTCATAACCGGTAAGGGAAGCAAGGACTTACAGTATGGCCTCCCGAAGATGGGTGAAGCTTGGCTGACATTTTGGCTAAAACAAAATTCACTGAACCCGTGTAATTAAATTTTCTGACAACAGGTTCTTTGGTCTTCTTTTGTGAGGAATCGAACATATCCGGTAAGAGGGTATGAATAATCTGTGGTAGGAGACCGGCACCAATTCTTTGTACATATTGTAGATCGACCAGGAATTTCATCACAATGTGCGAAAGATTGGCAAATGAACAACTGATAGTCCCATAAATATACAATATTTTGATGACCAATTCATTTACGTTCAGAATATTAGGACCCTCGGGAACTTGGCCAAGCCACATTTCCTGATCGAAGCTTCACACTGGACGACGGATATGCGATACGCTTATGTGGGCCTTCAAGTAGCCAATGCAATTGCGGTCCAAGACTCGAAATCATCACTCTGTATCAGTAACAAGTGTCTCCAAAATTTAGCTCCATCCTGGCCATCAACATGTAAGTCTTAAGACCAGTTGATTGCCACCACGATTTGACACCAGCTATTTCTCCCGAAATTGACACCAGCTATTGCTCATTGGCTGCAGTGCAACTTAAGCCAAATTGATTTGCCTTCTCACCGCACTGTACTTGGTCTTGTACGCGAGCAAAATCTCTTAAGAGGGCAGTATGATATGAGGGAGGAGGACAAATAAGGGAGTTTAGATGTAGTAATATGTACAATCTGCTCCCCCGGCCACTGTAACAGTTAGGTCACATGCTTGAGCACGTGATTCTCGGTACAGTACTGCGGTTTTCATTACTAAGGACCGCAGTTATCAGACAAAAGGTGGTAGCAACCAGTTTTACGTTTTGATGTCGAAAAATAAGGACTAGCTGGGTTCGCCTTAACGCGATCTCAAGCACTACGCAGAGTTCATATCAGAATCCAACGGAACCTGAGTTTTGAGCTGGGGAGTTAGTGACTATGTGGTAAGAAGCCAAGAACTTTTTTGCTGTTCGTGCTGTTTTTACAGTTCACTTCGAGTTAACCAGGGCTTGCGTGTCTTCGCGTATAGATATCCAGCCGATGGAAAACAGTTATTATAAATGCTGTTGAGCAACAGACTTTGATACATGGGCTCCTGACAAAACACCCTTTGTGAAGTACTTGAAATTATTCACACGTTCCTTGTGACTATTTCATCGTCACAGACACAAGACCACACAAACTACAGCAAAATAAGTGATCAGGTGATATAAAAATTGCTCCTGTGATCTGAAGGCGAGCTCACACAAATGCGATATTTTACGTTTCTCAAGGATGGTCTGCGTAGGGGAGATGACTAAAGGAACCCCCGGTAAGTAGCTAAGTGACCCAGATTATAATACCTGGTTCATGGGAGCGAGTAGTGTTGTCAGTCTGTCAACTGTGTCACACAGGATAATCCGGTTGAACGCTCGAAAGTTTCACCAGGTTACAGAGTTGGCAGGATAGTCCCACCTGTTCATTTGTTTGTCTGATATGCTAAAAACATAGAATAAGGAAGCAATGCGTAGATAAACAGCCTGGACCGTTTTGTCTAGGTGGATAGAAAATTCAAAAGTTTATTCGCAGTGCTGGAAGTTTACTTCGGGATACCTTGATTGGGTGCTTCGCTCTACTCCTCTAAACTATGACAAACAGTGGGGCGAAATCGTCATGATTTGTCAAGAGGTGGATCAGCACAAGCCCGACTGAGTTCACTTTGGAATAAAACCCTTGCTGGTTGGTTGACCGGTGCGTCAACTTCATAAACAATGGCGCAAGGTTGGACACAAAATATTTCCAGCTATTCCATCCACAGCAATTATAGTGCTATGTTGTGCAGTATAGGTGTATAGTATGGTATAGTATAGTATAGTATGGTATAGTATAGTATAGTATGGTATAGTATAGTATAGTATGGTATAGTATAGTATAGTATGGTATAGTATAGTATAGTATGGTATAGTATAGTATAGTATAGTCGGCGAGCTGAACCACCTCCTCGTGGTGCCGACTGAGTAGCCTGGACATCAGTCTGTGTGAGCTGAGAGTTCAGTAACACCAGGCAGGGCTAACCACCCTGTTTGGTTTTAATGTGCTAGTTACTTTCGACAATGCACACTACGAAGCATCTGGCACCTCCGCACCAGTTCTAGTCAGTACACAGGAGAGACTCGTGGAACTCAAATGTGAGGAATGTGGCAAGTGCTGCAAATCGAAAGCTGGCTTGGTAGCCCATCATCCAGTTCACGACAATGAGAGTGTTGGTACGAACATGGTCGCCCAATTGGCCTGCAATGATTGTTCCCGCCTTTTTCCGACAAAGATTGGCCTGAGTCAACATCACCAGCACACACTTCACCCAGCATAATGGCGATAAGCTTGGTCGAGTGAAGTAATCCGGTGCTCGCTGGTCCCGACAAGAATCACAACCGCTCTTGCGCCTGACTAACAGTTTATATCCGTCTTGTGACACGCAAACCGCGCTGTTCGCGAGAGTGGAGCAGTATTTCCCTGGTCGGTCGGCTGTCAGAATGCTTTCCTGGTTGATCGGTTATCAGCATCAAGACCACGTTACGTGTGTTTAATCGGCAAGCACAATTGGGCGAATCATCATCAGTGAAACAACTGCCTATTCCTCAGAATCTGAAGACCATCGCGTCTGGTTCAAACAAACCGTGGATTGCGCCCTGTCAATCTTAGAATCCCATTCTGACATTTCGCTCGCTAGTGTTGAAATTCTGGGATCTGCCTGAAGGTTATGGTCTGGCATCTTGACACCGGAGCAAGACCTGTCACTTCTGGACCTCCACGCCCCCAAGACGTTTTCACACATGTGGAATCCTGTCTGCCGGAGTCATCTTCAGCTAGCCCATCGGATACCGGTCAACCGAAAGCAGACCCTATACGACCAAAACGGAAAGATGCAGTGTCTGCTGTGCTCGATAGGTCATAGAAGGATCTATACAAAGGTAACTGCGACCTACCTCTGGACGCCGAGCAGGATTGGAAAAAGGTACTCCCTGCTCCAAAACACGTGGATAGCCGGCCAAGCCGCACATCGCTACCATCTGATCTAGCCAATTACAGCCGAGCAAGTCGGCAGTACCATCCTTTTAATGGGCGATTCGTCCCCAGGACTGGACAAACTCACGTCCCGGATGCTCCGCCGGTTCAATGCTAATGCGCTCGCTGGGTATTTCAACAACTTACTTTCATTATCTGGGTGTTATTCCCTACATCTGTGTTGTGCCCGTATTACGCTAGTTCCGAAGGTTCCAAATCCGACTTCACCGGATTTACTGAGACCCATCTCCGTGTCATCCATTCTTGTCCGATGCTTTCATAAGGTACTTGCTGATCACTGGAGTCGTAGATTGCAACTGCCTTCATTCCAGTTTGCACTTCTACATCGAGACGGTTGTTTGGAAGCTACGTCGCTGTTACATAACCTGCTTCGTCACTCTTCAGCGACTGCTTCCAACCTCAGCTTGGCGTTTGTTGATATCTCGAATGCGTTTGATTCGGTTTCGCATGACACAATCGTCAGATCTGCCGAGGCGTTTGGAGTACCATCACCTCTAGTTCGATACATCGCACAGTCCTATGAGAATGCTGTAGCGGTTTTCCTCAATTCAGAGGTTCACTGCCACAGAGATGTGAGGCGAGGAGATCCACTCTACACATTATTGTTCATCATGGCAATGGATGAGGTTCTTGGATTGCCGATGCCACAACTTGGATACCAGTTTCATGACGCTCTAGTAGATGTTTTTGCCTTTGCTGACGACTGGGTCGTATGTTAGAAAGTCAGGCTCCCTTTAAAAAGAAGCTTTAAGATGTTGCGGTTGAGTTGGGAAGACCTTGTATGAAGATAAACGCCCGAAAGACGAAAGCGATGGTGATTTTTGGGGACAGGAAACATCGGGCGACAGCAACCTCAGTCGAACCATTTTGCTTCGCCGAAGAACTCATCACTCCTTTGGGTTCGACAGACACCGTAACATATTAGAGCATCCCCTCATCCCCTGCTCGATGAGGTGACGCGTGCCCCGTTGAAGCCGCATCAACGAATGGAGATCACGAGGAACTACCTGATACAGAGGCTGACCTATTCGCTCGTGCTCAGCCAAGTCCACCAAAACACGCTCAAAAGATTGGACAACTACATCAGGCAATCTATTCCTGGCTGGCTGCGTCTACCGAAGGACACCCCGATCAGCTACATCCACACCGGTAAACAACATGGGGGACTTGGTATCTCAAGTCTGAGTGGAACTTAGCTGAATCTCTCGTTTATGATGTTTCCAGGCCACTGAATGTGCTGTATCAGGCCGCCTCATGTTTCAGTTGGTACGATATTCGAGATATTGCGATACTGTGCCTACCTGATGAGCCCCAAAGAAGAGCGAAACAGGTCGTGGGCTGTTAGAGTTTTTGGCAACCTTGTGAGTAGTGTATTACGTCTAACTGAAGTGACTTAAATGCACGCGTGCAACATAGCAACATCCACAACGGCTTATCTGGCTGAGCACTTCCACGGTAGAAGCAAAATCGCAGGTCATGTCAAAATACTGTGATAGAGCATTTGTATTACGTGTATTAGTATTCGTATTCACCGTCTAAAATAACGCTGTCACATTTGACCAATTTCCACTTTGAAAGCAGACGACGCACTGAGTTTTAGCCGTCAAACCGCGCATGACAAATCAAATGAAGTTTCCCGCCAGCTGCTATCCTTCGGAGAAACATTGGTGGATCAGTTAACTACATCTCATCAGTGATATCTTATGGGATCCGGTCTGATAATTCTAGCTCTTCTGTTAGTCCTCCTGGGAAAGTTTCGGGTTAGATGTAACACTCTTGCAGTCAGTTACGGGTAAAGGGCGCTTTACATTGGGTTGCGAGTGCGGTCTAGTACTTCTTACATGATATTTCTTGCTGCGCCCTGGGTGGTTTTTGCTTATCGGGAGTAGCCTATGGTAGAGATGTATCAGTGTGTTAAAATCATTTATTACAGGGGGTTGCTGCTCGTTGGGACTGTTTATGGGGAAGAAGGCTGTAATAGTCCAGCAAGTGGTTCAAGCTTAAAACTGCCTACTATTGGGTTCGAGATGTAAGACGCTACGATTCTTTTAGTTTAGTTCCGTATGAACTAATAATCATGTGAAAAGGAGTACACCAGTTGCACCAACAGTAAGGGGCAGCTGAATTTTCAAGCGAATAGAAAATATTCTAGGATATCAATTAGCCAAAATGTTTGCTATCCGAAGTGCTCTACTGATGAGAAGAAATTGATATATATATAGTTTTCAAATGTCGGTTTTTTGATTTAAAGGTTTCGTACTGGTGGGCCATATCCCGGGATTATTCAGCGGACAGACAACCCATTCTCCTCTTCGCAAGCTGAGGGGGAGACCGGCAATGTTGTGGAATATAGAGGAGACGTAGAGCCGCTAAAAGTGCTGTAAATAGATCTCAACCAACCGGAGGTAAATTATCACGGACACGTTGCCTAAAATGCTGGCGAGCATGTCCATCAATTGACATTGTCAGCTTGTCTGTAACGATAACCGATTATGTCAGTATTTTCAGACACCTAACTGAGTACCACTCACAAGTGATTATATCAGCTAAAATGAGGCAACTGCAGGCCGAGTTTGCACATAGGAATTAGGGTGGGCTGAATGCATTTATGTCAATCCGGCTGGTGAGTTGTGTTCACTCATGCTGAGGAAGATCAGGGGAACATGATACAACATACAATCTTTACTGGACGGTTTTGCAATAAAGCAAGGCAAATAAAAACCAAACCTGGTTAAGATAAACTAGAAAAAGTGTGGTTACCGCATAGAACTTCAAAAGATTGGATCAGATGTTATGGAAACTCTTCGTCGTATTAACGGAATTCCCACTTCATTTTTCATTTTTACCTGAACTGGGGCCATTGCAGGGCTGAAGTAGTAGCAGGACAGAAGAATATCTCTAATATTAACTTAAAACTTGTGTAAAATCCAAAACCTATGATTTCGCGCACGGTTGTTGTAATGCAAAAATTTTAACCTTTATGCGAACACCAGGGAGGGTTCTCTGTCAGTAACATGGCTCCAGATGATTTGGATCTGATGTTTTTTTGTGTGTGCTGGACTTTGTGGATTATCGTGAACTATACGAATGAGACTGAAGAAAGGTAAAATATCATGTTTGGCAAAAAACTGACATTTTCCTAATATTTTGTGTCAATTTCTACTTCCATCTCATTGGGTTGGCGTGCTTGGTAGACGTATTTGAATAATTCTAGCAAAAACTTGGACTGATGCGTGTTTGACGTTCATAGTCTAATGCTGGTACAATCGTATCTGCTAAACACATGATAGTGACGTACGTAACAATCTTTCATACATGTGACTTTGAAGCAATCCTTAGAGCTACCTCCAGGACAGTTTAGCATCACTTGTTTAGACAAAAAAATAGGCTTCAAGGGAATTTTGTTGCATTAATCATGCGGTCCAGAGACGTGGTGGGTAGGACAGCGCATCTGCCCTCTAAAAAGGCCTACTGATCCTTCAACTCCCCCCTATGAAACGAGCGACCCTCTTCAGGTAACCGCGTATCTTGTGGATGAACAGATGAAGTCCCTCTAAGGACTCACTCACTTGGCTCTCAGCACCCTATAGCAAAGAATGTTCACTAGCTTCCGAACATTTTTAACGTTTCGAAAAAGCCCACTGAATACCATGTCCTGACATTCATCGTCAACATCAGAGCATAAGCATACAGCAGAACTTTAGATAGCTCAGTATAAACTATTCCTACGTGTTGTTAAGTTTGAAAATGCATTTATACCTGCACTGAAATTACTGTGCTTCTTAGCCGGCATACGATTGTCGGCTAAACTGACAATAAAGCTTGTCTAAAGGCTTCAACTAATTTTGTCATATCCAACTTCTGTACCTGACTAGTACCTGACTAGCAATCACACAGCTACACGTCCGAAACTCTGACACAGCACTACCACATTCAACTGAATAAGATACACTGTGACTGTTCAGAAATATCATTTTTCTGGGTTCTCAAATGTCATTTGATGTAACGAAAGTCAGAACACATGTGAATCACAGGCGTGTGGCAAGAATGGCCTTTAATCAGAATAAACTGCAATACGACGTGAAGGTGGCTTATAGCGCTTCGGTTTGCTTTGAGAAAAGCGATGGCGTTCCCCAAAAGCATGTCATTTTTATCTTCATTTCAAAAAGAATGCTTACTGTAAAGCTAAACACGCAGCTGCAGATGAAATGGTGCTGACTGGAGCTTCACTAAAACCTGTCGACTTTGAGGTTTGTCAAAGGAATGCGCAGCTGGGCCAACACAAAGCTGACAATATCCTGGATTTCAACTAGGTTTTTGAACCATGCCCATAATGTTTCTATATATATATATATATATATATATAACCGAATATAACCAACCGGTAATCTATCTTTGGAAGGGTCCTACGCTAAATCATGTCTTCTGGAGAGTTCTACTTCGGAGGTAGGAAGTGGTTCTTGTTCGAGGGATCCCCTTGGGTCCCCTGAATATAAGACATGCATTGTTCAGGTGTTGTATATAAAACGAGGGGACAATGGTGTCGCACACGGTGCTCTATTGGGTGATTAGCTCAGCTCCTCTTTGCTGCCTGCAGCATGTGAAGGGAGCTCGAGCCCCTTGACTGCGAGCTTGCATACAGGGGCTCATTTCGGGTATCCCAGCTCGATCCCTTGTCTTCATGTCTACCCTACAAGGCAGTGGGGAGCTGACCCAGCCAGAGGGTGCAACGAGCAAGGTATGGAAGTTTGACTACATTTGACATTTGACTACATTTGAAGTTTGACTACATGCCATTTCACACAAAAGATGCCTCCTGAAGCAGCACCAAACTCTAGACTTTGAAAAGCATTTCGACTGTATTAGGTCAGCCGGTTCGCGATCGGGATGTGCGGTTTTTGGGGCCAACTTTATCGAGTCCACACCTCATCGGGGAAAGCAGCATAGTTGCTCATGTAAATATAGAGACACTGGTCATCTGGAAGAAACACATTACTGTTTTCAAATTGCTCTCACAGCGAACGATGGGACCTTCACACCAGACCGCCTCGTAGCACGATTTCTCGTAGTACATAGACTGCTTCTCGTTGGCCTTTCTGGCATAGCTGAAGCATAAGGAACTGAGTTTCATCCAATGTAGCTTGCGGGACCATTGCAGCACTCAGGCCGGATTAAGCCGACAAGTTGACAGCTTTGGGTAGGGTATAAACAAATCAGCCTCAGTCCGAATCAAAGTCACTCATCACCCATATGCTTAGTTTGGTGCTCAGTTTGAAGAAAATGAAATAGACAAAGTTTGTTGGACTGTGTCTGTCTTAATTGCCCGAAATAGAGCGAAACTCTGGTAGCTAAGGTGAAAAATCGGATGGTTCTGTGTTTATGCTAAACACGACGTAGACAAAACAGATGAGAAATCCATGGTTTCACAAAATAGTGATCTTAGCATCTCCAAGTTGATACAAGCAGTAAGTGGCAGGCAGTCAATGTTCCAAAGAATCGATGTATTTAGCCTGATATTCTCAACAAATGAGCCAGGGAGCTCCTAATGCTGGCCTTCCGATCTAGCAAGACTGCTGTAAAGAAAGCTTAGTGTGTTGATTATCCGTAACTGATAGAACAGGTATGACCTACGATCAGCCGTCCTGGGGGGACGTCATGCGCGCACTCATTTCATAATCTTTATACTACATTAGACACTGTTAGATACTCCCCAATATGTATATCGTTAGGTCTTGTTTACGGGGCTGGTTGAATTGCCTGTTGCATTGCCATTACTAGTTTTTAATGACCTCTTTGCAAATTTCTTAATGGAATTGTATGATGCTCCGATCCGAAAACTCCAATACTTCTCAAAATTCCAAGGGGTTGTTTAAAGCACGATTTTGTAATTTTGTACACGCCGAATAAGTTACCAATTTTGGTCAGTCCGTACAATGGGCGTAGGGACGCAAAATTTAGTTAACCATAATTAATTTTCTTTTAGATGGTGGTACTGAGAAGATAACTTACATAATAGTTCCAAAAGTGAGTCCCCCCAAAGTAGTGAATTAATTCTTCACGGTAGTCTACATATGTAATTGTGTGTGGCTCGCTCCCAATCAAAGGCCAATCATTTCATCATCAGAAGGATCGTTCTAGATTAACCGTCTGAATGATGGCACAAAATTATTCGCTTCTGAATGATTCACAATTATCAGAAACTGATCAAGGAGCCAAGCAAAAGCTACCTATACTGACTGTGGTCTGTGTTGGCAATACAGAGAAGAGATGGAACTTGAAATACCTTTCAGGTGAAATTCGCAACAACTGAAAATGAAATTTCCGGAATGAGGACCATATTAACAGCGCCTGTTCTTAGTATTATTACGATGGCCATCCATGTTAAAAGCATGTTCCCTTGGGGCCCGAACTATTCTTTTGGCTTGAAAGTGGACCGGGACGTACGCGCTCGGTGTTGTTCTCTCAAAACAGTCAGCGGGAACGGAATTTGGTAAAGGCACGTCCTAACTGTGACATTTAGTCCCATTCCGTAGAAATAGTGAGGTCGAAATCCCTCACAAACACAACTATTGCTACTGCTTTGTTCTACACTTTGGTCCACAACTTTTGCAATAATCAGGGCTGAACCGGCAATGTTGTGGAATATAGGTAGCTCGGGTGCGCTGATTGATTGTTGGTCTGTTCGCCGAGCTTGGCAGTTGGATTGCAAACGTTTCATCACCAATCGAGGTGACATCATCAGTGCGGGACCCACTCAACCCCGCACTGATGATGTCACCTCGATTGGTGATGAAACGTTTGCAATCCAACTGCCAAGCTCGGCGAACAGACCAACAATCAAGGGCTGAACCATTGTTAACTGAGGAAAACCGTCGTCATAATGCCAGAACATAGGTACTATTAAATGACTGACTCTGAATCGTATGAAAAATGGGCTATGGTAGGCTTCAGTAGGTCGCTTCAGTCCAACTTACTGTGAAATTTCTTACTGCTTTTTAGTCATACTGTAAAGGGGAACGCGACTGATATGATGACAATATGATACGTAGCCACTGAACTAAAACCCCATTGGTCTACTTTGGCTCAAGCACGTATACGGGGGATAAAGTAATACAGGCTTTAGAAGCTATGATGCAGGTGGTTGCTTTGGGTGTTCTGGGTAAAATGAGTACCTTGTTAAGAAATCGTCTTCAAAAGATGCAGTAAGTAACCCGGATTGGGACGATGGTGCACCTGAAGTTCCTTGGTATAACGCGATAACGTCGCAGGAATCGGTTGTAGGCTGTCGAAGAGTTGTAAGCAATCTTGTGAGTAGTTTCCTTTATGAAAATATACTGAAATATCTCGAATATCTTGCCAAATGAAACATGAGGCGGCTTTTGTGCAGCACATTCAGTTGAAGAATATCATAAACGAGAAGTTCATTTGAGTCTCCCATGAGAACCAAATTTATATGTAAATGAGTTTATTATCAGGTTCTGTGCTCTTTCGTAGCAAACCATCTGGAAGACGTGGCACCAGTATGCGTTGATGAGCATAAAAATTATACCTACCTACCGAAACGACTGGGCTTCGATAACTGCGTATCTGTACCAGCTGTTCCACTGAACTGAGTCGCGTTGATGAGCATAAAAATTATACCTACCGATCCTACAATCAATAGAAACGACTGGGCTTCGATAACTGCGTATCTGTACCAACTGTTCCACTGAATTGAGATGGAGTCAACTTCGTCATTCCAAGGCCTTGTGTTGTCGGATTGCCTTCCTTATGCGCCAGCTCACTGAAACCTGGGCAGCCATCCATTTGCTACCAATGAAATTCACACAACTGGTTCACTCATCAGCAGGATGGAGTAACACGGCTTTTACGCTTGGTATTACGAATGGCTGTACTCTGGTTTACGTAACATTGCTTTGGTTTATCAAATTTGGTGTTACCTTAAATGATAAAGTGCAGTTAGGTGGCGCGGCAATAATACGCACATCACCATGGATTGGGACAACCGATCGAAGTGTGTAGTGAACTTTCCGCGGTAAGGGTATAAGGTGTCTAGCAAGGCAGCTTAGTATTAGCAAAGCAACAACCAACAGAATACGACTAGTTTCATCTTAAAACCAGATACACGTAGCAGGACCGAAAGGACACACCTGGGGCATGTTCAAAACACAGACATTCAGCTTACCGGACGGATATTGTTTAGCTTGAGCTACCGAGGATGCTCACTTTCCCTGACGGCTGTGCACTTGAACTTCACAGATGATTCGTCCCACATCTGCCGAATGGATCAACAACCACTATCCGTCACTGTCGTCAGTGAGTCTCTTGCGTTACTTGCAAAATGGGCCAGACTTTGACCACACTGTACAGAAACTCAACAAGGTTCGGTGTAAGTTGTTAGGAAGTGGAAGAGTACTTGATAGACTTTGAGGAGAGAAGTGTGGCGAATCAGCTGAATGCTTGTCAAGTGGCAAAAATATATAACGTCTATGACGTCGGACTCCGCACTGAGAACTTGTGTAAATATGCAGAAGGTAAGTGCTTGATGGGTGAAACTTACATTACGCCAAAGGGTAACACAGCTGGTGTTGAAGTCGCCTGAAGCACCTCGTCCATCTCGATAGTTTTTTGGATCTCAACACCTGCCGTAACGAATCGTAAAAATCACGGTAGTGAAAGACCTTGATGAAAAACAACAGACATGAAATTTCCTTAACTTTTGGCTTTTTCTTCAAGAGATCGGAACGATTACACACGTCCTCCTACTGATGTTTAAACAGGCTTCACAAGTTGCGCCTGTGGACCTCAAGCAAACGCCAATATCGTCTGTCTTTACAGGCGGTAACTGGTCTCAAAATCCAAAACCTGATGCAACCGTAGGGAAGCATTGGTCCCAGACAAAGGTGAAATCGGGCAGGAGTGCAATTAATGTTCCTCTGGGCATCAGACACCACAACTTGTTGGCAAGATTAAGCACTGTAGCAATGTTTTAGTAATTTAAACCTACGTACCGTTAAATTAACGACCAAAAATGTATATTTAAGGATACAAGGCTAAAGAAAGTCAACAATAAACGATAGAGCATCCCTTTTTCGAACTTGTCTTCAATGGCCCTATCGGTTTGAGCGGCATCTCGGTGATCCTTATTAGAATTCCAAAGAAAATGTTATTTAACGCGAAGTTTTATCACTGACATTTTTACCTTAAAAATAAGCTGATTTCCTTAGGAATGGAACCAGATCACGGTATCTGGATTTCGCTCGCGGATAGCCATAGAAGCTACTTTCAGTTTGAGCATTTCAATCTGATGACTTTTCGTCCTGCCTTGCGAAGCATGTACTACAGCTGTAGATAACGTAGCCTGGAACAACGTTTGTCGTAAGTCACCTGTAGATCCCTAACTCTGAAAACGCAGCAGTGATGCCTGTTTGAAAAATGGAATGTCACTTTCCATCTGGCTCATTATGTCCGAACTTACTTCTGTCCTGCTGAGCCTTAGGAGCGAAGTCTACATGCTAACTCAGTTTGTACCCTTATGTTCACAGATGCTCTGTTAATCTCATTTGGTTACTGGAGCGATCAATATATCCAATGTCCCTGATGAGTCAAATTTTGCTGAAGCAGCTGGTTTTTCGTTTTTCATTTTCCGAGAGAGTAGGGGATCGTCTGGAATTAATTCAGCTATCGTCCTGCTTATACACCTACGGCTACATTTTCCTTCGGAAGACCACCTCTGTTAGAGCACACATCGCAAACACATCAAACACGACTTCAGTCTAGTTTATGAAGAAGTGAGTGGACGGACGATTAATGCTCTTCAGTTGAGATATCTCAAAACTTTGTTGTCTAGAAGTAACAAAGTACCCATAAAGTTGTTGAGAACTCTTCCACAGCCCACCACCAGCTTCGCCCTTCTTTGGGCTCACCAGGTAGCCACAATCCCCGATTTTACACCAACCTTATGTTCTACTTGAACCCAAATTGGACAAATACACTCATTTGCAAATCAATTTGGATGTCATGGGAGATTCAAGCGAATCTCTTGTTTATGGTGTTCTTCAACTGAATGTGCCGCACAAAAGCCGCTCCACGCTTCACTTAGTACAATATTTGAGAGATCGCAGTATATTTTCATAAAGGAAACTACTCACAAGATTGCTGAAAACTCTTCGACAGCCCACGACCGTATCGTCCTTCTTGGGGCTCATCAGTTAGGCGCAGTTTCCGAGTTTTTGTCAACCTCATGTTCTAATTGAATCCAAGTTGGACAGATTTCGACAAATGCTCTCAGTTGCACGTGAATTTGTTTTTAACAGAAGATTCTACTGAATCTAGCTGAATTTCTTGTTTATGATGGTCCGCGGGTCATCTCAACAACCTCTTCAATCGACCCACTTTGTGTAAACCAGCTCAATCTACCCAAAGCTCTGTTTCAGTGGAACTCAAACCACAAGGTGTTCGTTGATGTGAATCATCTAACATACCCATTTTGACCTGCCTTTAACGCAGCAGAGCTCGACCACTTTTGAAATTTCATCAAACTTTCGCCAGTCTAGCCTTGTTTGTCAAAGGAAGGAGGTGGAAATTCTTTGTCTGTTTACTCAAAACACAAAAGGTTGGTGAAAACCGGGGTTTACTTGCTGGCAGTAGAAGCAATAGAGGCGGTTGCTGAAAAACAACATCATTGGGGTTTTTCTCGGTGTGTTTTTCAATCAAATGCTATGTATATCTATGGGTACTGTCTCACTCTCCGTGTTAATCGAGACTGTGAAATTTTCCTGTTTTCTTGTGGCACACAGGCTGTCAGTATGTGTGAGAATTTGCCAGATTGTACGTAAAATCTTCACGCAGCAATATTAGTATTTGATTTACTTTAGAAGGTGTACTACTTAGCAAAGGTAAATATACTCAGGTCAAACTGTGAACAAAAGCTTCATCAGGTTCTAATAGAACCCCACATCCAAGTAGATTGTATATTTACTTGGCTGTAAAAGATTTTCAGTTCAAGCAATTTTATGCATGTTAGTTTACGCCCAATTCCACTTGCTTATTAATCGCTAACTATGGAGCTTCTTTTGATGTGGAGATTTGAAAAGCTTTCAGTCAACATTTAGACAGGAACGTTTCTTCGTATTGAGATATTGACATGTACTGGTCAAAAGCATCTTGAAATGTGTCTATCCTTCCGACTGTCCTCTGATTTCATTTCTATGGAGATTCACATACAGCTTTTATCTGTTCGCAGCGAAAGGCTATCAGTGAACTACATCAATCGGGCTAATCAACGTTTTACAGTTGCCCAACTAATATACATTCTATCCCAGTCGTTAATGTCACTGGTCAGGTTCAATCCTCCACCCATGCAGAACCATTGCTCCACCCTGACCCTTACTCTTTCGTCCCCCATTCTACTATTGCTGGTGTCATCCACTCGTTCGTCGTCTTCACTTGTGACAGGCACGTCTCCTGTCATAGCTGACACAAACTTGGGCAGTTGATATGACATTCAATCTTCGTGTGCCTCATTGATGATATGGGTAGAAGCACAAGGGATTGGTCTGTCTTACCGGCTGTCATAATCCAACCTAGCCATCTTCTGCTCGTTTACTCGCCGTACTCATCTCTTCCTTCCATCCTCTATCGTCTGAGCATCCTATCCATCAGAAACTGAGAGTCAAGGGTTGTATCAGAAGAGCTGTTCATCCATTTATCCGGTCGCCCATCTACTCACACAGACAGGCTCTCTCTCTCTCCCACATCACACACACACAAGCAGGCATGCAGGCACTCAATTCATCTTCTGTCAGGAGGTCTCAAACTGTCAATCGCGTGAAATCTGAGGTGAAGAGCAAGGACCAGGAATCTGTCACGCGTTTCCAGACTAAATTACCTTCACATACAAGGCAGGCAAAAACGAACATCACCTCTGAACTTGACTTGGCCAAATTTTTTGGTGGGGTGATTATATCTGGATTCGTACATCAGTAGAATGCTGCTGCTGGTGCTGCTGTTACTGACGGTGGTGGTTGCGGGTGTGGTTGTTATGATAAAGATGCAGGTGATGTAAATCTGAATAATGGGCTGATTGAAAAATAATTTGGGAGAAATCGATCCATCAGTCTCCGGAAGTAAGTGTCCAAAGGGCCACACATGCGTGCTTCGGTTTGGAGCGTGTGGTTTCTTGCGTGTACATCCACAGACAAGAATACGTATTAAGCAACCTACTCATCTTTCTCAGGTATCATTTTTCGTTCACTGAAAAGTAACACGATCAACAACCATCTCGTTTTGTGGCAGCGATAATAATGAGATCTAAGCAGTAACATAATACCTACGGAGGCCAAACGTCGCATCAGCTAAAAGTCAACCTAACTTATAAGGATCGGAGTGGCCATACAGGTGACTAAGTCCCAAGAATTGAATAACTATATGACCAGAATGAACGAAAGTGATAAACCTAGGCCCCAGGACTTCTTTTCGGCTAGGGAACATCAGTCATTGAGAACACACTGATTCTGGTTCAAAAGCGCCGCAGTAAGAACGAGGGCGACTGGCAGGAAACGAGGGCTGATTCACATTTTTTGTCATGGAGAACAAGGAACTGTGCTTTTTCTTGACGAAAAATTACCCTTAGTGTTGAGACTCCCCGTCAACACCAGGCACCTTAGTTCGTAAATGAATGTAGTTCGCCAGTTATGTAAAAGTTGGTGTCCAATTCGAGCATAAGGTTGGTGGAAACTTCGTCTGAATAATGAGCCTCAAGAGTGGGGAAACAGGCATTGAGCTATCGAATAGCCTTCAGCAACCTTATGAAAGTATACCACGATGTCACGAAAATCGTTCCAAATGAAACAGAAAGATTTAGCTGGGGTTTAACTGAGTCTCTCGTACTGCATCCATTTGATAAAATTTATTGCACAACCAAACTGACACTTTCCTCTCCTAGAATCATGAGGATAAATCTTTAATAATCTGGGTATAACCGCAGATCACACCAATTATTTTTACAATTCTCTTCATATCTGTGAGGTTACACGTCTGTCTTTGTTGTTCATAAGTATCAGGTTGAGCACATGGCATACTGCGAATCTTAACAGGATAGTTCTTTCAATCTAGCCCTCTATCAACCTTTCTTGATGGTACCCGATCAGCTCGACTAACTGTGGTAATTTTCGTCGCAGTCTGGACAGTAAACTATAAGATTTCGCAACCTGGGTTCAATCACAAAATTTAGTTCTTCAAATTTAAAGCCGTTTTGTATGGTGTGGCGAAACTACTGTATGGCTATTGCTGACAGTACCGGTGGAAAACAGTCAGTTTAGAGAAATGAACAATAGAAAGAGATGTTTTGGGAACCCAACAGCTTTGCTCAGATTGAAATACACATTTAGATCTGTCGTTAATGAAGGGGAAAACTTTGTGGCGGTCGATGGGGATAGTTTTTCTCTGGTTTTTGTTATGAGGAAAATGAAATTTCATCCAAAGATGTTAGTGACAGGAATCTGAAGGCGCTGACCCATAAGGAAGAGGTTGGGTTGTCGCTGTAGAGAAGGACTCCGCAGGCTATTATTTCTGTAGAATGAAATCTGTCAGTCAACAAGGTAGTAAATCAACGGGCATGTCGTTACATGTTTGTTTGCTTTACTGCTTCGTTCTGACCCTCGTTGCCATCCATCCTAAAGAACGTAGAAAAATGTAGCGTGGAATTCATACGATAAGGTTTAGTAGAATTTTACTAAGGGAAAAGTAATAACCGTCCCTTTTTTAGTCACTCTTGAGAGTAACCTCCAGTAAGCTTCTTAGGAAGAACTGATAGAGAATCAAGCCAAAGAGACAGAAGATGCCCAGCTGTCCCATCAGTGGAGAAACAAGGCCTTGGTCTACAAAGCCGTAGTGCGAAGGAGTTATCCGCACTGCCAAGATGACATCAAATTTTGTTGTCTCTATAGAAGAAGTAGCACCATTTTAGAATTACTGGAAGCAAACAATACTTCGTTCTAATCCGGCAAAAACTCTGGTTGTTTGTTCGTATGATGAAACGCTTTACTGTGGATGGAAGCTCCAAAAAGCACTTTTTTCAAAAGTTCAGGCCCCCGCACGTACCGAGTTGGCTAAAGGTACCACGATACGCGAACCCCGATTACAGTTGATAGCATTCTGTGGAAACTTTTAACTCATATGTACCACGCCACAAGACGTGCCAAATCCAGATACATGTCTGCATTCTGCTGAACTGTACCATAAAATTCCTATGGGACGAGAGTCTCTGAATATAACATTCCAATTCCTCTTGTCCGTTTCCGGATAAATCATAAATAATTTTGATTGAATATGGGACAATATACGAGGACAGATCTCTGATTCGGATTTGGTATGGTGGCACTATTGTTTCGGAACTGCTTCTGGCAGATAAAACACTGATTCTAGTAGGCTAATAGTTTTATGGAGTCGTAATATCGGAAACAGTTGAAATTCTCGATGCATCCCAGAGGAAATGCTGAGTCTACAATGAGGAAGAAGAATAGAGGTAGGGATCGGCTTCAGTGACCCTATTTGGAGTTAGCCTTGTCATGTTGTTACTCTCACAGGATTTGTTATATAACGAACAGGGCATTGTAAGGAAATTCGTTGCCCACCAGAGTGATCAGCACAGAAAACTTTGGCACTGTTGCATTAGGAGGCCACCATTTTTCATACATTGGCAAAAACTTGCATTTGGACCAAAACTTGTTTATGCACTGCTTGCGTATTTTTCTAACAAAGGAGGAGTTCTTCCCTTTGACACACTCTTAGAGAAGACGATACTAATGATAAGGATAGTAACAAGAGAAATTTTAGTTGCATTAGATTATAGTAGACTGTAGCCTCGCAGATCAACTCATATGCCCCTTACGCACGCTGATCCACAACGCTGTACTCACAGCCGCACGGGTGACGTTTGAACGCAGCCATAGTGCTCCAAATCGTAAGGGAACCAAGCCCACCAGAATGGCGTCATCATCAATGAGGACCAACTTTGATAAAGCAACGTTTTTTGCTTACCAATAGTGTTCTTTATAGGTTGAAAATGGTAGATGGAGAACACTTCAATTTAGGGTTCAGTCAAGTGGTGCATATTCTGTGCTGGCTAAAACTGACCACACACAGGAGAGACCATTTGTGAGAAGCGACTCGCTGTATTCACTCAACAAGCTTTCTCACTAAAAGACTATCACCGGTCTGCCCTTGAAGCTCGTCACTCCAGAGGGGAACAAAATTATCTGTGATGAAATTAACCACCAAATAAAACAAACCCAACCCTCCTGCCTCTCGAGAACGCTACTTTTGAGCCGCTACTACTGAATGGAAGACAAACCAGTTTGGCGTCTCTTGTCTCCTGTCTCCCCCTGGATATATCAGGAAAGCCATTTAATTCTGAGTTTACAGAAGTACTAAATGTAGAAAAAAATTTCGCATGGATTACATGCTGCGTTATTTTCGGAGAAAGCGATGTTTTTTAGTGCACTCCGGAGATCACTGTGTCGGTGACAAAGAATCTGAAGGTGTTTTACTTCCTTCAAAATAAAATTTATCCTCTGCGGAGATACCACAACTAGGAGAAACTGCTTGTAATCATTGTAGTAGTGAATCCTTTACTCTAAAAAGCCTACCATTTAGAATAGGCAACTTTGGGTTGGCCTTTTTAAATGGCCCCTCCGGAACAAACAGATGTGCTAAGGTTAGTCTGTTTGGATTGGCCACTAGAAAAGGCTGTCGAAAGTGGTTTTCTTCTATCGCTGCTTACTTCTAGGAGGGACTTGGTTGCAGAAGAAAGCCTTCAAGGTTCCGGCCAACAGTGGTCTTAGCTGAGAAATGGTACTTTCAGGGAGGTATCTGCGGTAGTTTTGCATTATGCAAACAGAAATCATGTCACGAGATCCCCAATCACTTCGTCAAGATATTTTCCTATATGCCACTTCCCAGCTACCTAAATAGTCTCCCTTACATAAGGGCCAAGTACACAAAGTTCGCACAAATTTCGTGTTTGTTGGGTGAATATTCTGCATCCTTGGTACATTTTTTGAAAGTTCTCGGGTAATCTGTGAAAAGTACGAACTCTCAGCCAAGTGTGACAGAACCGGGGTGGAGTGATTTTTTTGGTTGGGTGTGGTCTCTCTTGGATGGAACTGCTGTATTTGTGCTCGAAAAGCTCGCGAAGAACGACCCCTTTAATAACCCCGCACGGTTATTCTGGTTAGTTTACACCAAAACGTCGTAGCGCTGGTCTTTTACTAGGGCTCACTCATCATCAATGCACCATAACTTTGTTGTGTTGGGATTCGAACTTTGATATATGAGACGAGTTTTTGACAGCTACTCAATCAATGCAGTGTGCGCTGTCTAGGCTTGGGCAACTTGGCAGTATTCCAGCCCTCGTGCTTCCTTCTGGTGGCATGGCAGTTAGGCACCGAAAGGGTGCTACAGCTGAACGATCGATCGATCAATGCAATGTGAACGCGTCTGTATTATCACATATAACCATTTGAAATTGTTCGCGCCTGAGCCCGTTGTTAGGTGGCATCCAACCATTATACCAATTTTACCTTCAGGGCCTCTGGCCAACTGTATGAGTTAGCGATATCTCGTGCCTACAGTTTAACATTGGCTGACAAACTGGGGGGAGGGGGAGGGTGGTGTAACGACCGGGTGACACCAGGCGGAGATGACGAAGAGAGCATCAAACTTTCAGTTCCCAGATGAAAGCAAATGATGTGCATTTTATAGCAGATTAAATAAGAACCTCGAATACTAAACGACTTTATCCTTCGACTCTTGATCGTGACCAGAAAAGTGAAACCAAAGGAAACCAAAGGAAACACTGCATAGTAAGCGATGAATGAGTCTCCTTAAAACTCACTGTTTGCTTAGGTTTACCTGATGGACTGTAGCCATTAAAGCTCTGTTGCTCTTGTTTTTTGAACTGTCTGACGACCTCAACTTTCTGATTTTGTCAGTAACAGTAGAACAGAGTATCTGCTTAGCTAGAATTTGTGTTTCCCGCGCCGAACTTTCGTTGTGCAGCTGGTAAATCAGTGAACTAGGTCGCTAAATTGATACTTACTTAACTCACTGACCGTGTGTTAAAACCAATCCATTTCACCGGTGGGAGTATCCCCCAGTGGAGAAAAATCGCTAGTTGAACTACGGTAGCTGAGAGTGTCACTGATGTTTGTACTCACTGAATGTGAGTCGTTACCCTGAGAACTGTTTAAAAATGCACTCTACAGGTCGGAATACCAAGGTCCAAATCACGTTTTCGGAGACAAACTAGAACTCAGTGAAGCGGGGTTGTGAGCAGCCTGCGCGACGACATGGTAACAGTGCTAATTCAGAACACTCGTTGATGAATCCTAACGTTCTTCTGGTCAATAGAGAACAACAGGTTACAAAACTAGAGGTGGACGATAAGTTCAAGTAAAATGAAGATTGAGCGAAGTCTGCTGGTAAAAGTATGAAAACTGTTTACGTATGGATCCATTGATATTAGTGCGCAGCGGTCACGTGAGTAGACCATAGAAGTCTTGTTGCGCGTGAGAACGCTTTCTGAGTGCACAGACTCGAGTTACGTGAGTGAACCGTGACTACTTTAGATGTGACCAGATCCTAATATTGAATGGATGTTGGTGGATAGATCGGCGCTTAGTATAGCAGCCTAGAAGTGGTATTAGAATTAGTCACGTGACTTTGAGCCAAAACGCATTACGCTACACTATTCTCCTAAAAACTGCTGCATCGAACGCCTCATATAATCTACTGTAAAAAGCAAATATAAGAGTAGACTACGGTGCTTTGAGCGCGACAATTTATCTTTGGGATGTGGGGGGATTACGCCGAGTAGTTGTGGACCAGCCTGAAAGTTTTGTCGAATTGTGTGATGTAGACACTGAGTAAGGTATAACGTCAAATTTCTTTGTTTTGCTTCTCTTTTATAGGAAAAAAACTGCTAACACCGTTGTCGGTTCAGTTTTCTTAGTTGTGATAGACATGTGGTTCGAAATAAACCTGTCCGGTTAATCATTTTTACGAAATATGCTTGCTAGAGACTGGAGTTCGACATAGGACTCGTTGCCTTGGCAGTGAGACGTCAAACTAAATTCCGCTTTTGTTTCAGTGGGACAAAATCGGAAAGTTGGCGTAGTCTAGGAAATGGGAAAGAGCGGTTATATTCTTCCTCGAATGTAAATCAAATCACCGACTGCGGTTGGCTGAAAGTCGTTAAAACCTCTGATAGCTCTGAGGAATATACATCGTCTACTTAAGTTTGACAGAAGTGCATCTTTTCTATACGTGAGTGCAGTTCATGGTTCCTAGGGCGTCCCATTAGGAAACCAGACAGGAGTGGGCCTGGTAGCGAACCCACTTTAACACTGTCAGCTTGTCGGTAAAGCCTTCCGGTGAGCTGAAATTGCACATCAGATGTGCAGTGGAGCCAAGAATCCATCACATCATTGATGGTTTTGTTTTATGAAATCACAGCGATAGCAAAATTGTTTCTGTGAGCGAGAAGCTGGTGAACAAGGAAAATACGTCTAATGAGATCATATGCTTTTTGTCCACATCGGCTTCGTTGATCACGTACAGGAGTGTACACGTGTTTCAAAGGCTGTATTGATGGATCCTACGACAAACTGGTCCAAGAATTTTTATTAACCATGGAGGCACGACATGAGAATCTGAACATGACTAAGATGTGTCTAAACAGTAACCGTTTGTTGTCTCTTCGGATAGGTGTGCTGTCTTTGGATTTGCGATATTTCTCAACCAAAGTTGAGTAAAATATGCCTTCTGTCGTACTTTTCGCATGATTTCTCATATTCGTTGAAATGAACATGTAGTAAGCAGAACCGGGGGGCCATTTAAGGTGGGGAGTCCGATGGCAGTCTCACTTAAAAATTAACGAAATTCACACGATCACCGATCTATAAGTCCGCTTATCTTGTGGAGTTATTTACCCTCTGAGCCACTTATTGATTGGCGGTAGCGTGAGAAGACTTGGTGATTTTCAGTTAAGATGTCGTCCTGTCAATAATGTGGTTTCTGTGACTGAAGGGTGGGTGGCGTTATTTTCTGTCTAAGTGAGACCTAATCACACTACTGATCGGCCATTCCTGGCAGACCAGTTAAGTGGTAAGCATTAGCTGGAAGGTCGCGTGTTCGAAACCCTGAGTTTCGTGAGGTGCGCACTGTTGATAAAACAGCTGTGGTGAAACACCTGTACAGTATTTCAGCAGACTGGCTTCCCGGATAGGATTAAATCTCAATTGGAGATTAGTTAATAGCTTGGTTTCGTTTTGTTCTGCTCTCAGCAAACCTTCACTACTTAACTAAGCGACGAAGCTGGACATTTCAACTTCATTTCACTTAAAGTGTCAGCCTTCATATTGTCCACCCTTATTTGGTTTGGTGGTCTGTCTCAGTTTCATCTCTCTTTTCTCTGACGGACCACCAAAGATATACTATACTTTTTGACTTCAAGTGAAGGGATAAGCAATTGGAAAGCGGGTCTACCCACTTCAAAACCAGGACTAATGACCTGAACAGCAGGCAAGCCGGTCTTGCCGCCTGTACGGATGGTTCACTGGTGGGTTACTATCATGTAAAATAAACCAATCGGACGAGACGATATGCTACTCATAAGGTTGCTAAAGACTCTTCGACATCCCAGTGGGACGAGTTTTAAACTGTTTCCTTTCCGAGTTTGGTAGGCACAGAACGCGCATGGGATTAGGTGAGCCAGTAGAATCGAAATCCAAGACATGCTTATATAATCACACTGATCGACGTGCTTCATCTCGATGCGGCTGAATAACACTTAAGCGTCGATCATGAGCTAGGAATATTTGGGCGTCGGTCACCCCAAGGGATCACGTGTCTGTCCGGTGAAGCGACAACGGATATATTGCGAGCCAAAAACAGATATTTCGTGCGCTGGATCAGAATGTTTCCTATTTGTATCGCCGAATTCATCTCCTGATGCTAGAATACTCCATCGCCTGCGCTTCGACGGTTAATTGTCCTCCTCGGGAACAGATGAATGCCGCGCCACCCCCTTATTTGGGAGTTCCGATCGAAATGTGATTTTTACTTCCTAGCTAAAGCCCCATATTCTGCTGCTTATTTCTAGACCAACCAATGCACGCCCGTCCACTTGTTTTGACTAGAAGCCCTCCAGAATAAACGAGAGAACTCGGTTGTATCAGGGAACCGGTCGCGTTGGAGCAGCCGTATCATGCGTTGACGCAGTAGAAAAGTGGAGATGTGAGCCAAAAACATATCATTCGTCCCCTGGATTGGTATCGTGTGTACTTGTACTCGCAGCAGCAAAGACTTCACGTTCATATTTGGGGAGAGTGTGCAGTCAAAGCGAAGACGCTGGGCATACATGCTTAACGTAATTCAACTTACCTGAAGAGCATGATTAGTGGGGTTGGTGGTGGCAATGTTCAGTTCCATGAAAGTTTGAGAAAAATTTCTGGCCACTCAAACGTTTAACAACCACTTCTAGATTGCTTACAAACGTTTTCCAACTGATGAATTATTCAACCATTTAGTTGGTTACTTCTGTAAGGCATGTTAAGCGGATTTTGTTCACCGAATACGTAGTACCCCAAGAGGTTGGCAGTAGAGGACAGTGCAAATTGTTTCTTCCTCAGTAGCTTAGTTAAAGGACTGTGAATGAATAAAACTGTGCACTAAGTAGTTTTATTTTGAAACAACTGTGAGCCGGCTGACTGAAAACAATGATGAAATCAAAAAGGACGCCCATTTATAAATCTAACTGTTTAAAATATACGGAGGTGTGATAAACTTTCAATTGAATGGAAAAGTATCTATTTCCGTGGACAGTCTTCACGAGTTTTGCGGGGTGAAACTGGAACTAGATAAAAAGGATACATGTCGATCAAGAGTCTAAGATAGACATTTTTACTGGCAAATATTAATTACTAGTATTTTGAATTCTACGAGGTGTGAAAAGAATTCCAACAAGGCAGGTGGATCAAAAAGATGAAACGACTTTTTTCCCTAAACTCTTATACTCATTCCCCGTTTCGGATCGTCAGATTTTTTGGCTAATTCAGTGTCGTGCAAAAGAGTTCAGCATACCTTTTGTTTTAATGCAATCCAGGGCTTGCATAGGAATTCACAGCGTAGACGGATGACGCAATGGAATAAACATTTGGTTCATGGTGTAAATGTACGTGCATGACATCAGCTGGCGAGAACAACACTTGCCTGCCCGAATCGCGTAACGATCCAAATTGATAATGCCCTTCTTCATTCTCCTGGAATTATAGTTTTTTGAGATAATATTTTTAGCAACCCGATTATGTGACATTGATCCAGCTCACCAACAAGAGGGTGTTGTACAAGCTTCTGTTTTGTGGTAGACCTTGGCAAATGCACCACTACACTATTCCAAGAACATGGAATGCATCACCTGGGGCACTGAATTAAACAAATACAGGCTTGAGGTCTATACTACACTGCAGACTGGCTATCCTGACCTGGAAAGAAGCAACGGCATTTGCAAGTCGTGATGATATTGGAATAACCATTTCTGCCCATTTGATAACTTCATTATTGTGGAGTAACTTGTGGTTTTTTTGAGGTGTTCTGTCGGTGGTGTAAATTTTGAAAGGCATCTTTAAGAGTATCAAACTATTCGTCAGCATCCACACACTCTGATAAACGAAGGCTTCGGCTTCTTCCGTAGCTTGTAACCGTCAGGAGTGATATTGGTTGTTTGTTTACGGAAGTGAACACACCGCGAAACCTCGAAGGAATCAAAGGACTCCCAATTTGGTTACTCACACGCGGCTACTTCAACTTCGAGTAATGTCTGCCTGGCTATGGTAAAGCCATTGACTCATTGATGAAAGCTCACTTTGTGTATTGGGTGTTTTTCAGGCTATTCGAACTTTTCCTAGAAGCGCTGACTGGTGTCCTATCCGTTTATCCCGTCAGGCACTATTGGTTGTATTGTTTATGATGCTTAGCGTAGATATAGAACAAATCACCTATCATAAATCCTCAGTTGTCGTTGAAAGTAATATTTCGTGAATAATTCAAGGAATGACACCTAATGACTCTTATGTACATACAGATTTAAAAGCCATTGCTAGTCTTCGTGTGCCCCACAGGGGTGACAGGAGTTTGGTTACAATCTCTTAGACGCCATCTGCGAGCTTCGAACGTGATATTAAATGCCGATGTTATAAGAACCCAAGACAACTACGACAAACGTACGGCAAGGAAATTCCAAACTGTGAGTTCCTTTATGGTTGATATATATTAGCACCCATCTCCGACCTTTAAACTGCAGCAGTTCGCCAAAACTCAGACCAGTCTGCCCTCTGTTCTGAAGGGATTCTCCTTTGTCTGGGTGGAACTGATCACATGCGTATCGAACAGACTTTCCTCATACTGAACATAATCAGTCCAGCTTATTGGTAACCCAATTCAAATTTAGACTTCCGATCACCGTGACGACCTATGATTCAGAATGATGAACTGGCGCGGTTCTACTTCATCATTTTCGAAGTGGTTCAAAAAGGGTCAGTCATCGTGTGTCCCACCCACTCACGTTAACGGCGGAAAATTGCAGCCAAACTTAAAACAAAGCGTTAACTCTGGTTCTTACTATGAAGAACTCTCACAAAGTGCTGCATGGCCGACATTTCGCAGAGACCCCAAACCAGCGCTAGTTTTGTTCAGATTTCCAAATCGCTCGCTCTCCATGCTATTAGTTGCCTCCAGTGCTGGTCTACCATGATTCCGGTTTAACATAAATCACACAAGGTCATCTTTTTATCATGCCGCTACACCACCGCGTCCAATATCTAAATGGAATTTCAACAAGAGAGATGAAGACACAGCAATTACCCCAGTCGCAGCCGGCGGCGAAATCCAATAATTTCCTTCCTAATCCGCACACCATCTTTCCATCTCTGCTGAAACAAATGCCAAAGAAATTACGCATGACCCCGTGCTGCAGGAGGTCACTGAACATACCCTGAACGGAAGGCAAATGTCAATGATAATGGTAGTTTGTTTGAAAAAATGATCTGAAAATTGTGGCTTAACTGATAGTGTTTGGTGACCCTATTGCCCCACCGCACAAACTCCAGCATCACGAAGGACATCCTGGAACTACCAGAATAAAGATCACCTCTTGAATTAATCTTTATTGACCTGGCATTTGAGCGAGGTTTGAAGAACTTGTCCCTAGCTGCAGATAACACGAAATGTCCTTTAAAATAGCTTGGAAACGTTTTGGGTATCATTGATCAGGTGATCGGGCAAACATTTCAGATCGCTGTCAATGCTTTCCCAAAGTGGTCAGAGGTGTTTTGTCTGCAGAACAGCTACCCATTTTAAGCGTCTGCAGCTTCTGCTGATAGGTAGTGAGGCCCTGTATTCATATCTTTTTTCCTTTTCTGCATCAACACCCGTGTGACCCATGCTTCCATCCACAATCCAGCAGTCAAGCTGAATGCTTTGTTGGCCTGCCAAAACGGGAGCTTATGAAGCTGAGAAGTAGACGAATCATCAAGCATAACAGGCAGGCTAAGCAAAACACCGATTTGCAAATTAAGTTGGTGTTAACGGAAGGCTCAACTGAACCCCATTTGGATATCTTTTTTAGGAAGAATATCATGACTGAGAGATTCAGTGGGCATTCATGTGGGTTTCCTGTTAACACCAACCTGATTTGCAAATCAGCGTATTTCGTCGATTGCATAAAATATGGTGTTCAGTGAGGACATGAATCTAACGGCAAATATGGGACAGCGCCCACTTGATGAGTCTTACGAAGGATGAATCCTGCAGTGAGCTGCTTGGAATCTCCATTCTTCCTATGAGTACCACTGAAAGTGGAAGGGCTTGTCCTGTTGGTGATCTGAATTAAAGACTTGAGCGTACCACTCTGTATGATCTATTGTTGATGGAAAGTTACCACGAGGGAAAAAAGGCTAGCAAGTGGAACACACAGTGACATTCGGTGCAAATGTAAATGTGTGTGTGGGGTAAATGTGTGAATATGATCTGTGAGTTGGGTAAAACAGCGAGAAAAGCAAATCGCCCTACGTGAAACCATCGGTGTCATCAGTGGTCAGGGATTTTTCATACATATTTTCGCTGAAAAGTGCAGGCTATTAACAAACTTCTCAATAAATAGATGCTGCTCATCCAATTTTGACTCCCATTGAAGGAAGTGGCGGTTCTGAGGATTTGCAAAATTCCCTCGCACCAGAACATGAAGAACTTGCACAAGATCGATTCTTAGCTTTTGTGGTTGTTGGGATATACGGAGGACACATATCGAGCTTATATTCCCGCTTATAGCTACGTAGATGGTGGGTCCACAAAGACCACCCAATAATTACACCATTGTTCAGCGCCTACAGTTCTTGTATTTCTTGTCGAAAAAGCTGTCGATACCTTACAGCGTCTGATATTTTGGGTTGTTGTCCATGTAAAACAACACATGGACGCCACACTCTCGAAGTACCTGCTAGACAGGCTTTGAATCGTTAGTTTGGTTCGGAGGTGGACAAAGTGCGGGCAAGTGTTTGCCCACGCACTGAGGACCAGTCTCTTAGTGTTGTGTTTAATATAGAGCTCGGATATCCGTTGAATATGAATGACGTGGGTCGATCAGCGAATACAAACATCATATTTCTAAATGGAATGGACTCGTCCTTCTCGACAGTGATTTGAGAATAATTTCTTTAAAGCAAGTTGAATATGTAGGACTATAAGACATACCACTCAGGAGCATGGCTACCACGTGCAAAAATATGAGAATATCGGGAAGGTTCATCGGGATCTTTGAAGGATCCCTCAGATTTGGAGGCTCGAATCAATATTGCTGGGATATCTTGTGATATTTGGAACAAGAAACTTGTTCACAATAGACTAGGTAGTCGCGCTTTGTGGACTGTCTACGATGCCACTTAATGTGTTTGCCAATTGGGTGTCTGTGCCAAGAGTCTATTCCGCCCAGGCCCGTGCAAGCAACTAAAAAAGGTCATTTTATGGCTTAACGAAGAATATTAAAGCCCTGAGTAGTAAAGCAATTCACTTTGACAACTGCACAGGACCTGATAATAAGTCGCTCCATTTGCATCACGGAGTGAAAATTTTTACGGAATTTTCCATGCTCCAGAACTAGCCACAAGACAGAGATTTTCTGACAGTACGGCTCAGCTTTGAAAAACTCCCCTTTGGGAACCATTTCTTGAGTTTTATACAGAAAGCCCTGCTATTTCGTATCTATTTCATCGGATGTTAATTTTCACAGTCGGCAGTTAGTATGTATTGGTTCGCTTAGTTTCTAAATGGTGTAAAATATCTCCCAAGAACTTCTGGCAAAATTTGTGTCAGGAATTGATTCTAGAAAACTGTACTAGCAATTTTGCTGTTTCTTTCATCCGGTCGGCTTGTGAACATATCCTATTGTCCATCCTTTTTCGTCACCTAACTTATTATTTGAACAGGTGGTCTCATTCAATGGTCACTATCCCACTCATTTCAATGAAATATACTCATGTCAACGGATCACGAGACTTGACCTTGTACCATGGCCTCAACATTACGCTCATACCAACGCGATCGATTTCATAACGAATAGTTGTGGCTTTAGTGACACACTGCCTTCTCCCTTATTCTATGCGACCATAGGTTGACGTAGATTTGCCTATGAATCATTCTAGCACATTCGACAAATACCTGCACAACACCCGATTTTCACTGACTCAGTCACTTTCCCCGGCATGGGCACGTTCGACCTTACAGATGTGATAATTTAGATGAATTCGACGTGCGTTAGTAGAGTATTGCTAACACATTTACTCGCATGTCTGGGGTTGTGATCTGGACACTGCTAGGGATATTCACCACTGATGGAGAAAAATCACGTACGGTGCTTTAGCTCTTTGTGTGGACTCATCAGAATAATTGGCCAGGGTAAGAGGAGGACTGTTCGTAGGAGAGCGGTGTACATGTGACTACTCATACTATTTGACTAATATGAGAAGACATGGAAATTTCGATCGAAGAACTCTGAAGTTTTGTGAGATTTACACTGTTGGTGAGCACTGATAAGGATGAAGCAGCCGTACCGTGCTACTTCTCAGCACAGACTGCCTTGGTACTTGATCAGGTGGCTGTTGATCTGTTCCCTGAGCTTGGCACTTGAACAGATCATCAGCCTTTGGATCATTAACCAATGAATGCATCCGAGCTACCAATATTCCAACACATTGCCAATAGACTGGCTTCTCTGGCAGGGTAATATCTCGATTAGAATTTCTAAAACTTCTCACATTGTCAACAAATCGTGATGTAATTGACTAAAGTAAAAAGTCTATGGAAAAGGAAAACAAAAGCGATATTTTCGTACATTACCTCATGCGCTATGATAGTGTAGATGATAAACCACTTGCTTTAGAGACAAACTGGGGTAGAAACTTTCTTTGACTGGGTTCAGTTCTGATAGAATCGCAGTGTTGATGAACTCCAATAGGAGCGAAACTTGAGTATGCTGCTTCCCCTTTTTGGTGTAGACTCACCAGAATAACTGCACTAAGACAAGGGTAGGACTGTCTAGATAAGAGTTGTGCAAATACAAACTCAAAATCCCCATTGTTTATACAAAACGTCACAAGTCTTGTTAAATTGGCGGAGGTAAAACGCGGATCGTGGTCTGTGTTTAACTGTTAATTTTCAGTGATGCCAGGTAACCATGCTGGACCAAACAATTTTATAAATAGGTGAGGTACGACGAGAGGTGAACTTCTATAACATTGAGTGTGCGGTATCATGTGGTCTGTGTGAGGGAACGAACCCAGTTTGAGTGACGACTGTGGACGGCAAGACGGCACAATGAGGGACATGATAGAAAAGGCGTTTATGCCGTTTCAGGGGCGACGAATGGTGAAACCGAAGTCGTAACTGCTAAGGATATGACGAGGGAGCACTGTGAACATATCGGCGTGGAATCATCCATTTATCAGATTGCGGAAATAAGTGGGCTGTCACAAAGTGCGTGGCTACTAAATCTGACTTTTTACTTTACCCAGTTAGAGAATAACAGTGTAAATCGTACGCATAAACTATTTGAAAAAACGGATAGTATCACTCGCACATGCAATTTCAATCAGTTATGATCACAGAAAACCCTAAATTACTTTAAGATTTTAATCATGTTAGTCATTATATTCATAAATTCTTGGGATGGACAAGTGCAGAGCGTGGAGGAAGAGTTCTAAGAACATAGAAGACTTACTGGTTTTTGCTACGTAAAGTGTGAAGTGGGATCTTGGATCTGAATATCAATTGGTACAGACAATTACTCAAGAGCTAAACTACCAATGTGGAAGTCACGTGAGCTTCTTCCAAGCTAAAACCTACCGCTGGGCTGTTCCACATGTAACATCAACGTAATTGTCATCTGGTCATCATCCTGCTGCGTGGATCAGTTTAATCTCAGTCGTTGGTAATAGGCGGAGGATTGGAAAGAGTGCCCATAAATTCCAATTCGTTATGAAAGCGTTGCAAACATTATCCCACAGATGGATTAAACACCTGTACTTTGAAGCTGTATAATAGTACTCAATTGATTATCAAATAAAGTCGTATGGTGACAGTATTGTGAGTCGTCACATTAAAAAACTCTGTTAGATGTGGTAAAGTGGGGGAGAGGGACGAATGAAATAGGCACACTGTATATACTAGTATTATTGACAAACCGTAATAAAATACCCATGTATTGCGGGTGAATACCATCAAATGGGCGTAAAAATTTAGGATAGGCTGACGCTAACTAAAGCCTAGCATCCATCTACACAAATGAGTAGACCTTCAAAAGCACCCCATCTCCAAAAGTACCCCACTCTCCACTGATCAATGGGTGATATGTTTGACAGACTCGGGTATATATGTGCCGGCACTATTATTATTATTATATATATATATACGTATAGCTGGCACCTGAATCCTTCGATGGTGGGTGAGCCAGGTGTGGTTCTGCCTACCATTCTTGCCTGGGGATGTGGACATAGAAGAATAACTTCGGCGGACGAAATGATACATAGTCCGGTCTGAAGACGCCGTTGGCCTAAACAGGGAAGCTCAACCAATCCTTGCCTAAAAGCCGGGAAACACTGTGAACTGATTATCGGCCCTATAGCATACATTGGCTTCACTAACAGGACGAAATCTCCTCAAACTACCAACAGGATGGCACAACAACAAGCATTGACATTAGTTAACAAATGGTCGTTGGAGTCACTGTGTCATTGACTAGATCGTTTACGTTTAGGCAATATATCACATTTCCCCAGTATAATGACCACGATAGATCGCCTTCAGGTGAGTAAACGCTTTTGAAACCTTTGAAATCCTATCATCGTTTAGCGACAGCGGTGAGATGTGAGTCCATAAATTGTGCAAAAAAGGGACTAGTAAACTACCGCACGGTAGCTTTGAGAAGTACCCAAAAACTCCTTCAGTTAAAATGATCGCGCATTTGAATAAAACGTTACTGATCCATGTAGGTGATATATATATACATATATTACATTAGTGAGCACAAAATCGACTGGACTCCTTGAATGATTTCCCCAAATCCTCTGAACTGTCTGACGTAAGAGTAACCCCAGGTGATGGGCAGATCTCGCCCGTAATGTTTTACGATAATCCACGTTTCGGAGGACACAACAATACAAGTCGTCAAATGTTTGTCATCCGCCGATTGTCCGGCATGTGACCAGACAATTAGCGTTGTTCCCGAGTGAGAAACGGTGAAAGAGGCTCATTAGTGGTGAAAAAGCCTTATTTCTCCACTGATTGACGTAGATACATGGACAGCTCTACAGACAGACGAGACGGCACTTTGTCAAGGTTGCAACATGGCTAGTATTTGAAAACGGAGTTTATTGTCCTATCTCTGTCTGTCAACGCAAAACTTGCTTAATGAGCACCTAGTGTTCCGTGTATATTCGAAGAGAGACGAATGCTTAGAACAGCGAAAAGTGTCGAATTATTGTGAAGGTTAGAGAAGGGCTAGAGATAGTAAAGTGCAAGAAAGTTTCATCCCTAGAAATATCAGTTTCAGAGGTTGGAAAAAATCAGAAGTTAATTCAGGTGCTTATTTGAACAGTTGCAAACTGGTTCTTTTGATAAACGCTGACTCATAGTGTCCACATGTCATTGTAGACTTTCACTGTTTGACTCAGTTACACGCTATCTGCATTCCACCGGCAGAAAAGGAACGAATCATCACATGACTGTGAGTGAAGATGTTCGCATGGAGAGGTAAATGTTAACGATGATTGACAGTGACATCATTTTGTGTGTCGTATGAGTGACAAATAATTTTCTCACATGATGTACTTGAATGATTCATTGGTCTACAGCGATTCGATGTCATTCCCCCTGAGGTATTTTCTCTCTGTCTTCGTCAAACTGGTAGACAGAACGATATAATTTATAGTAACTGGAAGCTGTGATAGACTGGCATCAGTTGTGTTAGCGGAACTAACGTCTAGTGGATTAGTTTCTCGAATACATGCCGCAACAACTGGCAAGATCCTTCTTGGTTTCCAAAATGTCTGGAAACGAATCGGTAGATTTATTGTTAAGCCTGATCGTTTTCCGAACTTTTCCGAAACGGTGATTTCTTAAGCGGCGCCAAGTGTTTGCCAGTTGACTGACTTCGCTTGTTTTTTTCCTGCTGAACTCCAAGAAGGTAGGTAAATCTATGCGCCCACGTAATGTATGAGTTTCGTCTTGGCCTGCAGCGGCAAGCTTTCCAGAAGGATTTCTCCACCATCACAAATTTAAAAGTTGACCAAAGTTGTTCCCACAAACTTTTCAGAAGCTGTCCCAATTTGACAGATTAAACGAAGTAATTTTTCGGAATACTGGTAGCTCGGGTGCATTAGTTGGTAGTCGACCAAGTGGCTGTTGATCTGTACGCCGAACTTGGCAATTACCAAGTAAACAAAGTACTTTGTCGAAGCCTGAGTAGAAAGGTCGGTCGAACTATGAATAATCTTAACACACATGATGCATTCGTTTACTGGCAAATGTCAGTGCAAGATGGAGTAATTTTCACACAACGAGGTTGCTGATCAGAACTGCATGCAAAAATTTCGAAAAGTATGTCCCACATATAGTACACGGGTAATTGAATCGTAATCATTTTATTGCTAAGTTTCAGGATGAAATTCATTTTTTGATCTGATCACCGTGTGAGGGATTTGACCATGTTTTATTTTTATTCCGACTCACAAAATTCAGGAAACGGACTTTACAAGACTTGCAAGGTTTGTGTAAACCTGCGGTGTCATTTAAAATAACCTTCGTAGGGTTTCATTCTCAGAAACCACCGGTGATTTTACTTGGCACGACTCTGAGCCATCGGCGCTCTTGTCACAGAATTTGTGTTTATGTAACTGGTGAGTGGTGAATAAATCGGACATGCGCGATACAAATAACTTTCCTCGCTTTCCCAGTAGATTTCAAAGCATCCTCACTCCGATATCGACGGGTCACTGAAGTTCTTAAGTTCTTGTAAAATTTATTACTTCTCTCAACTAGGAAAATCTATGAAGCCTTCTAGGATGTTTTATTGATAGAATCAACGAAAGAGTGCGCAATAAGAATTGTAGCGCATGCTTCATGAACCGGAGCATGAGATCCCACTTGCACATCGGTGTTTTTCAACAGATTTCGTGAAGGAATAGAATTTTCTGTCTCGTCTGAGATTGTTGTCCATCTATCCCATGCATTTGCATATTGGCGAGTCAAACGCACACGCCACAAAGTGGGCCTATATGCTGTTTGCTATATTCTGGTGACAAGGCAATGAGTAACTAGACATTTTTCATATAGCTACACCTGGGTAAGCACAAAAAACGATAGGGTAACAAGAAAACAACAATTGTTCAAAATCCAAAAAAAATGCTGCACAATCTTCTGGTACTTTATTCCGTCCCTTAGCTACATCAATTCCGATCGATATTTCATCCATGAAAGTTCCAGAAAGCCAGTTTTATCTGAGGTTAAATAATAGGCTAACTTAAATCAAATCCAGTCAGGAATGTGGCTACTAAAAGTTTTCTACAATCAGTATCGGTACTCATGTCAGTAATTTTTAAAGAACCCGATCGCAAACATACAGGTGAGCAACATTCACGCGAGAATTTTTAGGGAACATTAAAAGACTAGTGGTGGTTCAGAGATAATACGCCATCTATAGCTTGGTGATTTAGTCTAGATCGTTTCTGGGTAATGGCTAGAATTCCTCATGGAAATTTTTTCACTTAGACCAGGCCACAGGCCGAAAGAAGGACGTACATTGCTCATTGCATTTCGAGGTGCAGAAAGCTCTTGCTTGGGCAAGAGCATCAGACAAATTGTATCCGTCATACAAGGTCAAGTACGAAAGACTTCGGAAGAAAAAGTTGACAATGCCAGGTGCCCGAATTAATGTTTCGTACATGTACAGAGGGCTCAACATGTTAGGCAGACATGGATCAGTGGTTCTGATCTCATAATGTCACAAACTTACATTAACTTTGACCGCATTCTACCTAACTGCATACTAAAACTTCAAGGTCAGACCTGACAGCACATGAGACGGAGATGGTTATAGCAGAAGATTTATCTGACCATGGAATCACTCTGTGACCGTCCAGGTCAATGCAGACAGCTACTGAACGTTACCAAACAGGGATTATGTCGGGCTTGTTAAAGGATGTTGACGAAGTTATCCTTAGCTCTTCCAAGATTTCAAAGGCCCCAGCTCTCTGGCGACCTGCTTGTAGCGATCACAGAAAGCGTCTTGATTGAGACAAGGGGAGTGTAAGATGTTCACCAAGTTTTCATGTTGACCACAGTTCCCACGAGAGAATACAGTTTGACAGCCATGACTATGCCGAGCGTTGCTCTTCTTTTCAAAAGATCACCTGAAACGCAGACAACACCGACGAACATCCTTGAGAACACAGGTTCTAGAAACACAAACCGTCGATCTGAAAGAGTTGAAGCTATCAATCCTCTGCAAACAAGACTATCACCCTGGTGGTGCAGTCAGTCACACCAGACGGTATCTTTGTGAACGTTGCCAACTGCAAACAGATTATCCAACCTTTTTGTGCATGTTGTGACTGATATGACAGAGTACTAGAGAATTTTTTGGCCTGAATAGTAGGTAGGTTCTCGTTATCTCCATTCGCTTATGCGGACCGAATGAGCCACCCGTTAGTTCATCGAACAGTTCTGACGGCTGTTTATTGTGGTTGTAGCTTCCACCATCTCGGATGTGAAAGGGATACCTAGTTGGGTCGGTTGAACCAAGGGTAGTAGTGAAATTCTTCGTAATGCAATGGGATTCGACAAATACCGTTGTTACTCGGTGTTTTGTGTCTCCGTAGAAAACAACGATCTTTGTTTCTAGGGCACTGGGTCTCATATCGGCCTCAGTAGATTAAAGCTTCTATTCAACACGAACCTGGCTTTTTGCATACGACCCTGTCGCCATCGGAGGTAAAACCATTCACCGCGATGGCTTTGATATCGTATTCTAGCTGCGTCGAATACCTAGCATCATCTAACTTGGCGTACAATAGGGAAGGGTGAATCTTACTTCTAAGGATAAGGAAAACTGACGGGACACTTCAACAAAACTGCAAGTGGTTTCGAAACAGAGGTGGCTGTGGTCCAGCCCCGGTAGTTCTCACAAATGTGTCGTGCCAAACAGAGTCAGAAGTATTCGAATGTCAGAATTTGCTAAACCAAAGTAGTCCATGAAGAGTGATTTAGAAATGGGTGTAACAGAGCAGTAGTCTTCAAACAGCAGTTATTCATGTTGTAGAAATACAAACGGGAGTTGCAGCCTCTTATTCCATCGAACGAGGATGGATAACCTAGATGTCAGTCTCAATTAAGTTGGTGAGGTTGTTTCTTTGAACCTTTGGACTAGCGGTGTTTGGGAAGTACTTATTATCACAACAACAGGAGCCAAATCACAGGGTATTTGGCTCGGCGAATCTACTTTTCGTTGGCTTGCATGTGAAGAGCTACCTGGCAGCAGAATTGACAGACATGTTTCAAAAGGGGCGAAAATGTCCCGGATGAATGGAGGTCTAGAAGCATCAGGACTTACTTCGATATTAGGATACCCGGCCAAAACCCGGAGCAACCACTAGAAGGTTAGTGCACGTGAGTGCGCTCCTAAGGTTGAACTCTACAAGTGACATGGTACAGTCCACGGTTTGTTTGGACCAAGCACCATGGAAACCAGAAACCAACGAAGATCTTACCAGTGGTTTGGTCAGAGTCGCTAGTTTACCATCTGTTTTGATTTGCTTGGAAGTTAAGCACACTGGACAGCCCGCTCTCAGGAAAATTTAATGAAACTTAGCAAACGGCCCTGTTTGTAAAAGTGCATAACGGTAAGAATTTTTGGGCAACGCGTAAATGTGACTGGAACCCTGTGAGACCAGTGAAGCGTTCTTCACTCGGTCAAACCTATGTGCATTATGCTGTGAGAGGTGTCTGAAATGTCGGAGACAGGCCGGAACAAATCGAAAATGCCGAAAGGAAGATATGAAATTTCACGGAGGTGCGTTCCTAAGTGCAGATAAAACAGCCGTATTAGGTGGCAGGTTACCGAACGTGACCTGTTTGTTGAAACTAGGCGTGCAGACCTACTCTATCTACAGCTGTGGAACTGTTAGTTTACCCAGGTTGACATCCAAACTATCCAGACGACACCACAAGGATGTGAGCCAGCAGGTCGACTACGCTTTCTGATGTCACTTGTATCGCTTACTTCTCAACGGAATAATAGCAAACATAAAAAATAAGCAATACTTGAGATAAATAGCGCAAAAATCACGGAAGAGAGGGCAGCAGTCCAGAGAGAACATGCCGTCTCTAGTTCGGTCTATTGTTGTAGATCCCTTCCGACGGGATGAATTTCTGATAAAAATTCCCCTTTTGTATTCTCAGTATAAATGGGCCATTTTTAGTTACGAACGTGGCACAATTACGATGTTCTTTCGTTACACGCAGGCAAGTGGGTGAGATCTGAGGACGTCGCATATCTTTTCAATGATGTTTTATGGGATCGCATGCAGCACTGCATCCAACAGGTCTTTCCCGTATGGAAGTCCACAAAATGCTAAAACATATACACTTCCCTGCAAGAAATCACTTGAATCTAGCGGAGAGCAAGGTGAACACATACTGTCAAGGATAATAGAAATGGAAATGGGAATCTAGAGGTTTCTGTCCAGAGCTCAAAAAGCAACTCCGTTCACGGGGCAACAGAATTGTAAGATATTGGCGAAATACACTTATTTGCCAACAAATTTAGTTTTGCGACTGACTCAGCTGGAACCCAGCTGAATCGCCCGTTTACGATGTTTGAAAGGCAACTGAATGTGCTGCACCAGGTAGACAGAACCTCGGAGACTGTGCCTATATGGTGAGCCCCAAGAAGGGTGAAACCGGTCGTGGGCTGTCGAAGAATTTTCAGCAACATTATGAGTGGTGTATTGCGTCTTCCGCGGGAAAAGATCGCATTCATGGAAGGAAGGAGTCTGAATTTGCTTCCGCTCGAGAACCTTGAGTTAAACATGTTTTGTTTTCTCGGGAAAGATTTTGATGTGATTTTGATTGCGAGCTTGGTGCAGAATCTCACGAAATTCTGGGGGTGAATGAAAAGTACCGCCCTAGAACTAGGATTTCGTGCCGTTAAGGATTTCAAAGTTTTCTGCAGGTCGTTTAAAAGGAAAGTTAGTACAAATTTGTCACATAGACGTGGACTCACAGACGATTGAAGGCGCAAGAAGAGCCACCGAGATGAAAAGCCAACACAGCGCCCTCTGGTACACAAAAACCCTTTCGATGACAGACCACTCTTCTGGAAACGCCACCGTAACTTTTTCCGTCATTCTCGGTCTAGGGTGAAATATCCTGTACAGCAATCACTCTCAGGTGGGAGGCTAAGAAACCCCGTGCATGTGATATCTGTTCTCTAAAGAATTATCCCACCCAGCTTACCTCGAACAAAGGCGGCCTATGTTGACGCTGTTTGCTAGTACGGGTAGCGCTGCCAGCTCAATTTTAACAAAGAGCCTTACTTTGTTCTTTAAAGTGATAAATTTTGTGGTAGGCGTTTTATCAGCACTTGAGGCTACATCATTATTGTGAGGTGGTTGGAGGTGCGTGGGTGGATTATATGCCTGTATTTACTTGTAGTCAACTCATCCACACAGATTTTTTTTTCAATCATCGGTGGGAAAGATGGGCAGTCCTGTTGGCTCTTTGCTCGACCTGTCTCCGGAGGGTTTGATATCCAGTTGGCAATTACACAACGTTCAGTGTTCCTCGCTTTCTTGCTTCCACAGCGGATCTTTTCGGTTTGCCTCTTCTGACTTTGCTACCAGAGCTTAGAATGGGTAAAATTTTTATGGAATGACTGAGTTTGTTACAGAGTATCATGTTTCCGGGATCTCTTCCGCTTGTTTATATTCCATGCTTAACTTGAATTGTCTACCTCCCAACTTTCGTACAGATAGGACAGAAAACATCACCGGTCTTAGACATGTAGGTGGTGGCGAGAGAAAATTTACTGTATAGACCAGAAGACATGTGCAGATATAACAGGGTACGATTTGCCTTCTCTGATGTTCAGTTATGCGGATGAATGACACAAATTCTGTTCTAAAAGCATGACAATCTTGACGCTGTGAATACAAGACAAGACAAGATTTCATAAGACCATGCCTACCCTGAAACAAGTAGACTTTGCCGAAATCAATAAATCCTTTTACCACGCACCATCAAGATTGAAGTACCGCCATCACACTGGGAACTGAAAGCCACAGTAGGCTGTCCATACAAACCTGCCTTTCTGTGGAAGCAGGCAAACAGCGGGAACGGCGAAGTTCAAAGTTCACGCCAAACAGTCACTAAGCCGGTTAGTAATCAAGGGGATTGAGATGTTTACCTCAAAGATCAATGACGAGCCAAGTTTAGCCTGGTCTATTGGACGCGATGTCGCCAACAGCGTGCCAAATATCCACAAACGTTCTCCTGCAACGTATCGGTAATACCCGTTTGTGTTCATGAAACATTTGAGGTTAAAGGTGTACTCCCATTTCTTTTCTCCGATCTAGCAAAGCAACCAGCTTTAAGGCAAGCTTCCATTATTTGAAATGAACCGGTTCAATTTGATGCTCAAAACTGCAGTATTATACTGAGTATAGTATATAGTAGTATATGTAGTATATATAGTATATAGTATAGTATATAGTAGTGTAGTATAGTATACTGGGTTCTTTCAGGCACTCGCGATACTTCCCAAGATTCTTTACGCTTTGGTTCCAGAAAAGCCATTAGTAAATCCCAAATAAGAACCTTGAGGTTTACATCACCCAACAACTGACTTTCGAATAAAAACAAAGACGAGATCCGAGAGTTGCGCGAATTTTTTATCCTCTCGGAAGCCTTCAGCGGGAGACAAGCATGTCCGGTATTTCTTTGGCTAGATTGTCACACTTTTTGACCATAATTTACAGTTGTTGTTCTTCTGGATTAATCTTCCCAAGAACAGGCCAGATTTTTAGGCCACTGAAGTGCATTTACATAGTGAACTTCCTTCCAAGAAGCTCAGCTCAAAGAAGATACCATTTTTTGCTGATCCCCTAGGACTACCTAAGAAGGAAGCAACGGTATGCAGCGTTGACCGCCAAAAGCTTGCATCTATTTAACAGGTTGAGATCGCACTCTTCTCGAAACAAAATTCTACAGAGGGTACACGTTTAGAGGCATACTTTCTTAGCGTTTGATGATGGAAATGCGCTCAGATGTGCTACTAAGTGACTAAAAACTTATACTGTCATCCTGATTTCCCCTCAACTTGTTTCATCGTCAGAAATGCACACTTGTTAGAGAAATTTTAAAAACCCGTCCGGGTCCACCTGCATGAAATTTTAATCGAAATATTCTTCTACAAGGGTTTACCAATCAGGCATCCTGCCTCCTAAGAAAGCTTTACCTTTTAAATTAACCTTATAAAATACTGAGAGGGACGGTGCCCCAAAGTCGCTCGGGCAAACACACATGTTCATTAGAGCTCAGTTAAGTTTTTACCATGGTAGGTGCATGCTGAGCATGTTTTTTTGCCAAATACAATAGTCGTCGTTACTTGGGGCTTTTCTTTACGCTGCTGCTCTGGTGAATGACTGCACTGACACAAGTGTTATCCGAATCAAAGGTTTCGGAAGAAAACCCCATGTTTTCACTCGGCTTGAGCATCGAAAATAATAGTTTTGTGGATAACATGGCATATTATCTTTTCAGTTTGACTTACTAAGCTGTTCTCTGTATATTTTTAAAAGATAGTCCAGCCCTTTTATTGGAAATAAACCTGAAAGTAGGGAAACCTACTCTTTTAGGAAACAGACTCTCTTCGGGAGCACTTTTTGGGGACAGAAGCTTTCTCATAGTCGCATTTCTTTTTTTTCCGAGCTTCAATCGTAAAAATATATATCAAGGCCATTTCAGTTTAATTTGGACCTTCTCTGACTTCAAAGGTGATTTCGGTTAAAAAAAGCTTCGCCAGTAGATCTCTACGGGCGCATTGGAATACATAGCATAATGACAGATGTCACAGACGAAAAATGATAGACACCTTGCTACCTTTTACAAATTAATTGAGAACAATTATTTGTGGGGTGGGTGAAAAAGTTTAACGGAACGGAGAAGCGGCCAACCGCGAACCGAATACTTATCAGAACCGGTGGCGCTGTGCTACAGGCAGATGTAGCGAAGTGCCATAGCACGTTTGCAAACTTGAAGATTGAAACGTTTGTTTTGTGATCAACTTGGAATGAGTAGTATTCACTTGAGTGGAAGATAGACGGCTGAAAGTTAAGAAAAAAGCATCGGGAGTGTAGTTGTTTTCTTTGTTCTTTGGTCGGCGTCAATTTGGAGGCAACTTGCTCTTGGCACCTTTTTCTACATCAAACGGTGCCGCTGGCGGGCATCCTGCGACGACCGTCAATTTGGCGATAGACCTGGGCTAAGTAGAAAATCTCATCATCTCACACTGTCGGTAATTTTTTCAAACATCTCCCGGTGAGAAGTAACGGAAACATTAGTAAAAGATGCGAAAACGTGTGTAAAAAATAGTTCACAGGGGGAGTATTTACAAATAAATGCAGTTGGCTATATTGGACTAGGTTGACATTAGAAACCCAGCTAATAACGCAGATAAATCGTCTGCTAAGCAGGCCGCCGAAAACGGAAATTACACGATAGTACATATAAAGCCCGGCGAAAATTGGTACCTACCAGCGGAGATCGTAGTTTAACGCTTATGAATAACGTGGAAGGGCCGAGTAAAGCTAACAGTCACCAGTTTTGCACCCCCTGGTTTCTTTAGGTGAGCGTAGGACTCCGATTTCGTTAAATCAGGCACTGTAATGATTGGTTGGTTGGTGACGGAAACAAGAACTAATGCATTCAAGGAAAGGTGACCGTTTCTTTTCTACTGGCTCGCACGTACGTAAAACGAACCGAGTCAATCTGGTTAACATGATGCGTGATGGAATGTCCCTCTACTATCTTAAGCTGCCTGTGTCTCACAGAACACTTTCTCAGGACGCAGTCTGGTCAAGATCCATGTTACTGAATTATTGTTCTGTTGCAAATCGTAAGGAGCAACTTGTTTGTTTGAATTCCCCAGAAGTCACTGGTTTTTTGTTGAACGATCAGCAGTTTTCTCAGTTGGCGTTGTAGTTAGTTGCCTCATTGTCACATGTCTTCAAAGCTAATAACCACTGGCAACATCTACAAAGCACTTGGTCGCGTGGACAAGTGTCAGTTCAACTTGAAGTGAGCAAACAAGTTCTCTTATCTTGTCAATTTTAGGTTCCGAATCTTCGAGTTTTAACGGTAAACTAATTGTTCCGCCAATGCACCAACAGTAGCAGTCCGGAATTCGATAGCTGTGCCTTCATTTGGAAAAACCATTGATAAACTACTGATAGGAATTCAACAGGGTGGGCTATTCTTCGAATACCGAGTAGTCAGTCTGTAGGCACGGAGCGATGAGTAGGAGACTTAAATGTATCAGTTCCTTCCTTTTACGAATTCAAAAGGCCAACCGGCCATGTTCGCAGTTTATGCGCGTAGGTGCCAGAGAGAGTTGCATGATAAAACAGTGGTGTTGGAGAGGTGGTTTTTACAGGGGATTTCATCAGAGAGAAAGAGTACTTCACCGATATGTCGAGAATTCATTTGCAGACGTTTTGGTACTCTGCGAATGCGTAAATCGAGTGTCTCAGAGATAGAAAGTTGTTAGACTCAAATTTGCACTTTTGTAGTAGGTAGATAATCTACTTTTCAGTCAAGTTGACTAATCGGAATTATGATTTATTGTGCTTGTTAGGTGTTCCAACTGACCACACCGCTGATCAGCCCCTCTTCAAACAACAATGCGTTCAAGTAAGAAACGAGGTTGATAGAAATCGGAGATTAGGTCCACTTGATGAGTCGTACAAAGGGCAAAATCGCTCGTGAGTAGTTCAGAGCTTCTACCGATCTTGTGGGTAATGTCATATGAAAAATAAAACGCTCATTTCTGAAGGGCTTGGTAAACAATCGGTAGTTTTTAATTGGGCAACGTTTCGCTTTTGACATGAGGCTTTTGTGTCAAAAGTGGAACGCTGCCCAAATAAAAACTGCCGATTGTTTGCCAAGCCCTTCTGAAACGATGACTTCTCAATCGGCTTCAAACTTTTCCAATTGATAGAAATGCTTATTTATTGGCTATGGGTCCATTTAAGCAAAGATAATTCTCTATTTGTTCACTTAGAATAACATCGTCCTAAGTTATCGCCGTGTCTGCGTTTCCACTACCAGTATTACATACCTTGTCATACCATCGTTTACCCGATACGTACTACGGCTTATCTTAATGAAGTTCTTTCCGTTAGGGCATTTCCAGTCGTCTGAGTTCAAAAAAGTCACTTTGTTTTATGACTGTCCTATTCCAGTTCCTCTATTGTGGCTTCTAGCTCCAATTAGTTAGTCGTCACCTCTCGAAAAAAACTGGTTGGGCAGGTATCTTAGCTTTACGTGAGGGATGAACCGTGCGACGTGAAATCTGGAGCTCATTGCAAAATGCTGAAAAAATTGAGTTCGTTTTCGATCCAGGGGATGGGAACGTGCTATTGTAAACCTCATAACCCAAAATCCATGACAGGGACGGTGATCGAAAAAAAGACCGAGGTACCGAGACTGTTCCCTCAAATAGAGGCGACTCATTAGAAAAAATGTAAGCAGTCCTTTCCTTGGACTGGCTTTTTTTCTGGGGAGGGACGTAGGCAAACATCTATGATTCCACATAAAGTTCTTCCAAAGCATCACTCGCCTTTGTAAAACAAAGGTGTTTTGGAGAGACCAAGAGTGATGCCTATTCAAATCTTGACCTAATCAGAAATCTGTTCGATCAAGCAGCAAACACCTGGGCCATCAAACAATAATGCACCAATACTGTCAACTATAGTGAAAATCGATTTTTCCTCCCTGAGTGTTGGTCTAAAAAACGCGCATCGAGTTTGACATCTGATAGTTACTTAAACCTTAAAACCAAATTGTTCACCTCTCCTCTGATATTTTTTTTCACCAGCAACAGTTCGTTGCGATTTCCGCCCAGTCCAAAACCTCTCATGCATCCTTCAGACTGGTCCCACTGAGGTCACTTTTCCAGGAAACTTAAAAAACGAAACCCGGACTCTTCTTAAAGGGCTTGGTAAACAATCGGTAGTTTTTAATTGGGCAACGTTTCGCTTTTGACATGAGGCTTTTGTGTCAAAAGTGGAACGCTGCCCAAATAAAAACTGCCGATTGTTTGCCAAGCCCTTCTGAAACGATGACTTCTCAATCGGCTTCAAACTTTTCCAATTGATAGAAATGCTTATTTATTGGCTATGGGTCCATTTAAGCAAAGATAATTCTCTATTTGTTCACTTAGAATAACATCGTCCTAAGTTATCGCCGTGTCTGCGTTTCCACTACCAGTATTACATACCTTGTCATACCATCGTTTACCCGATACGTACTACGGCTTATCTTAATGAAGTTCTTTCCGTTAGGGCATTTCCAGTCGTCTGAGTTCAAAAAAGTCACTTTGTTTTATGACTGTCCTATTCCAGTTCCTCTATTGTGGCTTCTAGCTCCAATTAGTTAGTCGTCACCTCTCGAAAAAAACTGGTTGGGCAGGTATCTTAGCTTTACGTGAGGGATGAACCGTGCGACGTGAAATCTGGAGCTCATTGCAAAATGCTGAAAAAATTGAGTTCGTTTTCGATCCAGGGGATGGGAACGTGCTATTGTAAACCTCATAACCCAAAATCCATGACAGGGACGGTGATCGAAAAAAAGACCGAGGTACCGAGACTGTTCCCTCAAATAGAGGCGACTCATTAGAAAAAATGTAAGCAGTCCTTTCCTTGGACTGGCTTTTTTTCTGGGGAGGGACGTAGGCAAACATCTATGATTCCACATAAAGTTCTTCCAAAGCATCACTCGCCTTTGTAAAACAAAGGTGTTTTGGAGAGACCAAGAGTGATGCCTATTCAAATCTTGACCTAATCAGAAATCTGTTCGATCAAGCAGCAAACACCTGGGCCATCAAACAATAATGCACCAATACTGTCAACTATAGTGAAAATCGATTTTTCCTCCCTGAGTGTTGGTCTAAAAAACGCGCATCGAGTTTGACATCTGATAGTTACTTAAACCTTAAAACCAAATTGTTCACCTCTCCTCTGATATTTTTTTTCACCAGCAACAGTTCGTTGCGATTTCCGCCCAGTCCAAAACCTCTCATGCATCCTTCAGACTGGTCCCACTGAGGTCACTTTTCCAGGAAACTTAAAAAACGAAACCCGGACTCTTCTTACATCTATACACTGTATTTTGTTGCGTAAAACTTCCGGCTTTGCATGTTCTGGTCTGCTGTCTGTTGAATTCGTGTTCATTTTAAGCCGTAATTGCTACTTTAAAAGGTAAACAGCGTTTTTCCGTCTGCATATTTAAAGTGAAGGTTTCAACTTAGGCGACGGCGTTATAATCACCAGCACAGGTTAAACTAAATATGGATGCTTTGTTTTCAGTCTACCGTCTTCGAGTATTTTTCGATTGGGAAGTTAGAACAGAAACACAAGGATAGGTATTCACTACTCACATGATGTTAGTTTCGTTTCCATCTGCAAATCCTATTGTTTCCGGTATGATTTAAATGGTTTCTGCTCGATTACCCAAAAAGGGGAATACAAGGTGCAAGAATGGTCTCCTCCTCTAATATTTCACTCAGATAGACATTCCGATAGCATCAAACGGAAGTCAGTCGAATTGATGCGGTAGTAAATTACGCTTTATGAAAGAATGAGCTATTTCGAGCTAAAAGCTTGTTGGTCATATGAGGGATGGATAGAAAAATTATGTATCCACAAGTGACAAACCCTAAACTGATGAAGGAAGCCACTGCAGTAAGGATCGGTATGTTAGAGACAATTGACCTACAAATGGTTGGCAAAGTCTGCCCATCAGCTTTCTTGAAGGAGTACGGAAGCCATAACACAGATGCGACGTTAACAGAACTCCGTGGACAACTGAGGTTCACATGATACTTTCAGGCTTTAGGAAACCATCAGGACGGAACTGGAGACAAGTAGTCCAGTTTCAAAGAATTCTGTTTGTGTCGTCCAAGTTTGCATTTCATTGTGGGCTGGTCCACGCTGGCGTCATATGACGAGTGTTGTTGACAGTTTTTGACAAGACGGTGCTCCACTCAGTGAAGTCTATAACATCTCAACCACCGGGCAGAACTTCGAATCGGAGCGTGAATAATCCATAGGTATGCTGATTCCACCCGCCGTACGAGACTCGGTCATTTATTCATTCAAATGAGTGGGTAATCCTATCTTTAACCTCTAACTACTTGGTGCACAAGTGAAAATTTACTCCCCTGTGGATGTTTGAATAATAAGTGGAATACCGGATTATGGAGTTTTACGAAAGACGCGGACAAATGTGTGACCGGATCCCGAAAAACTGGAATGTAGGAGCAATTTCGTTCTGCTCGAGACTCATGTGGTGGGTGTGGGGAGACCGAAAACATGACCCTCGGCGAAAGAGACCGGGTATGGCTTCCGGGCCATATATTCGCTGATCAGCTCAGACTCGTTTTCATAGTTTCTTATTGAATTCCTGTCGAAAAAATTAAATCTTCATGCACTGAAGAGCTGAGCATACTTTATGTGATGGTTGACCTCTCTGGCGGATTGTCTTTGAGGTGTACATTCATTTAGATACAGTTATTCTATCAGCAGTGGAAACTACCTAAAATCAATCAGAGATTGTCAATTAAAATTTTCTAATTTGCCCACCTTTTTAATTTTTGCCCATAGAAGCTAAATAGATTAACCCTTAAAAATTCAACCCTTTACGGTACAGCCGGGGGCTTTTTCGTTCGTTAGATAAACACTAGTCATCTGAATGGACGGCAATCGGCAGTTGAGACACTCAAAAGTCTCGAGGTTTGTTGCGCCACAGTGGGCTGAAGTCATCGTCAGTCTTCAATCAAAGAGCCTGACAGATAAATCTTTGTGTGTGGGGCTGTCAGAAACCTAGCATCAACAGGGAGGATACCCAGCACCACCCGAACCAATTTTGCTAGTTCGGCTGAAAGAATTCGGAACGATAACCATGGGCGTTTATCGAGCAAAGTTAAATTGACGTGCGCACCGCACGCGTTAGTTAGTGCGTTCCAGCAGGGACATGCGATTTAGGTTCGTTGTCCCGCTGAGCCGTGGCTGGCAGGTGTCAAGAAACATATCAAACAAAACATCAACCGAAATAGCAGCAACTCAACTTTGATGTTGTTGTTGTTGGCTATCTAAGTAATTCTCGACGCCTAACAAGTGATAATTGGGAAGTATGTGGGATGTCTTTGGCCCACAGCGCCCTGCCAAAATCACAGAGAACTGAAATTTCGTTCAGAAATAGTATAACGTCAAGAACTTGTGAGATATTCAGGATTTAGTACCATCAAGCAAGCGAACGCTAAATTAATGCTCTCTATGTAAACCTAGAGGCAAACTGAATCACTCGGTGCAGATGGGTATCCTAGAGTTGTATTGCCTTAAAAACTGGTCGGGCACGCAGAGCGGGTTTTTCACGGACACCGTTCGTTCACAAATTAACTGTGATTGGTCATATCATAACTCACCCATGATAAGATGATTTTTGTAATATCAAAAGGAAATTCTTGCCCTGGCCCGACCGGTTTTGGTTCGTGTACATACGAATCTCGTCTAATGCCATCCGATTTGCCTGCACCAAGGCCAAAATTGTTATTGCAGCGAATGTGCTGTTATCGTTGGTAAATCCTGGTACACACAGAGACCACAATCTGATTCATTTGTTAGCAAGCGTGTTCGACGGTCATCGCTAAGAATGTCTAGCATGGGTTCTTGCCGGAGCGCTGACTGATGTGACTGTCCCTCCTCTGCCTGAGAAACATAGCACAGGCTTAATCTGTGCTGACGATAAGAAATCCTATCAGTCACGCTTGCTTGTTGCCCTTGAAATTCACTATTCATTCTCATATAAATTTAAGCAGACAAATATTTAGAGGAATATGGGTGATTAGCTAGAACACTGCATGCTTCGTGTTTTTCTGAAAGAGCCAATAAGCACAGCCAAGTTGCTGACGCAAAATGTAGATCTGACGCTTAACATTCTGACGGTGTTGGACACGTGAATGGCAAATTTATAGAACCCGGAACTATAATTTCTGCGGCCAAATGACCTAAAACGGATAAAACGATTGGTGATCTTTTTAAATTAAATTCAGCCCTACCACCCAATGCTGACTGCCGTTCCGCAAACTGTGAGCCATCCCTAATATTATGACAAAAAAACCTTTTGACTTATTAATATCCTCGCTAATTACTGACCACTTTGGTTAGTTGGTCATGGGAATGTGGGCAGTTATGTATGGTTTACACAGCTGAGCTATTCTAGAGTACGTATGATGATCTGACTCAATCTGTAATCTAAACACCCGTTGCAGCGACGAAACCTATAAGGCCTCGTTGTACTTTGGGGTGAAGGTTTTCTGCGAGGGGTGTCGATCTGACAGGTTGTTCGCATGTGGTAATACAAAACCCGGTAAATACTGCTTCCGTGTTGTCGTGGGTGAAAGCAGTGGGCTACATTTTGAGGAAGAAGAGCAAATCTTTCATGGTTTAGCCGCATCATTTTATCGAATGTCAACGCGAGTGACCGGATTTCGCTGCAGGCACGAGTTCGATGCCTAAAGATTCACTGAGGGTCACTAATATTTTGCAAGGAAAACGCGCTAACACTCAGTCCATCGTCAATTTACAAACAAATATTCATTAAAGCATTCATGCTGCAGTCAGCATCCTAAGTTGACTTTCTTCAATGAGACTGTTTTGGGAATTTTGTTCAGAACTGACCTGATCGCTTCTAACCCCCCATATGCGCACGTTTCTGGATGAAAACTTTTGTTCCCGAACCAAGTGTGATTTTATACCATCTAGAGGGTGAACCAGTATCGCCCGATGACAAAAATTATACCACCATATATTCACCTGTCGAAAAATAAATTCAAGATGAGCTGAACTACTGCGATTTCTTCGTTATTGCTGTTGATCGTACAATAACAGTAGCACGAGGAAGTTGCTGATGGGTTCATGTATCAGCTGTTTTGTTCTTCAGACATTTGACAATGAAGTTGGTCGGGTGTGACAACAAGATTACGAGACGGGAAATTCGAAACAATACGGTCAGCACTGGTGATGTCCATTCTTCATTGGGTTTCATTTTCTATTCAGTGTAACAAATCTTCGGGACAAACGTGGGCAGCCCTAAGACACTAATGGAAAATAAACGGAACCACTGTGAACTTTGGAAAATAATACTTGAAATGACCAGCAAAGTCTGCTGTTATCGTTGGCTGTTGTCGTCGTTTGCCATGCTGCATCACCTGCTGTAGATAGAATTCGATGAATTCTGATCTTCTACTTGTATTTTGACTCTGATTAGCACCAGAATATGGAAAGGCATTCAGTGTTTCTTGATTATCCCTGCACTGAATACACCAACAGATGAGAGATCCTGGTTAAGGAAGAGTATTCGGAATCGACGAAGTCTGGCAGTACACGTACCGACCAGAATGGTTCGTCGTGCACAGCTCCCTCTTCCAGTGCGGTACCATGCAAGTGCCACACGGAACCGTACATTAACATACCGTGAAGGTGGTAATGGATTGTCTAGCATATTTCATCAACCCTGCTGTTAAAGCTGTTCTTATCCTCAGGATGGCAACGTTGGACAAAACGTATAGGAAAATGGAACAAACGTACTTGGGTTCCAGATGCTTACGTTCAGCAGGAAGACCGGTCAATGCGCTCAATAGCAAGCCTGCCAAGTCACGTACGCCATAAATTGCGCATGTGCGCACTGTCGAGGCTGCATTGGAGAGATCGAGTCCCTTCCGAATCACTCAATTGTTTCATGAGATTACAACGTGTCACTTCCCTAAGCTTCTCATGGCTGCTCAATTGGCTGTTCTCCCAGAGCACCTTCTGCGCTTATATATATATATATATAAAGGTAACTTTGTTCCACCTTCTAATGATGGCCGGTTCCACATTGTCATCGCAAGGATGATAGCGTCGTCAACCACAAGATTAATGGAATACTGCCAAGTTATTCATTACAACCTTGAGGTTGTGTTACTGGGTAACTCCAGGTGACACTCGCATTGTGCTATAGTGGGTTACTACGTTGAAACTTAAAGGATAGGTGCCTTAAAGGGCACAGGTGCCTCCATGATAAACGAGCAAATGCTGCTGTGCCCATTGTTATGTCACTATGTTTAAACAAGGTGACGGTTTATAACAGGCCTCCGCACTTTTACCCGCAGGTCTTTTCACTGGGGTTAACATCAGCGCCAAGGGCTTGCGTGCAGCACCACATCGGGCTAAGCACAAAACACGTGTGGTTCTCTCTATACACAGGTGTCCTGTTTGATCACTGTTAACCTACAGACCGATTGGCATGTCAACTACTCATGCCCATCTCTTTTAGTCGCAGTTCCAGAATCGTGCATTCCAGTCAGCCTGAATGACTTCTGAAGTGGCAACTATACAACTTATCTACATAAGGTTTACTAAGAAGTACTACATACTTTCATACACAGAGCAAAACAGAACCTAAGGGCAAAATTCAGCTTGATGTTGACCAATTGGAACATGAGCTGACGATTCAACAACGAACCATAGTACATTTGCGCAAACCGCTTATGAGCGGTCATCCCCTGACGCGCCCATCAGGTCAGTCGCACAACGACGCACTGTATGTTCAACCGAGTGGCAACGAAATATCTGTAACAAAATCACCAGGCTCCTTTCATCACCAATTATGTTCCAAGTATGTATCTATCCCCTTCTAGATTCCATGCCTTTTCTAATTCTGTCATGAAAAGAAAATGTTATCGTGACAAGAGGCACCTGAGTTGGTTTAAAATGTTAACCAAAGCTTGTTGGTTCCATGTCTTTATTTCATGTCTCTTTAGAAAGCGGATCCAAAACTGGAGAACCAGTGATTCCTGCTTCTAACAGGACTCAACCGCAGATGACTCATAATGAACGAAACTAAAGTCATCTGACCAAAACACGTGGCTTAGAAAAGAGATTCCGGGTTCTTACTGGGACTTGTCGTTGGAGAGCACCCTAATAGATTCGTATAACGAAACCGGTCAGCCGGATCGGTAAGCTTTTCCAGACGGCATGAAATGTATCAAATCTACTGCCGACCTGTGTGTGGATTTGACTCAAATGACGAAGTTCTTGTGAAGAAAGGAGAACGCATTCTTCCATTTTGGCCATGAAATGTGCAGGTACCGAAAGCTGTCTGCTGGTGGGTTCATTTCCATAGACACCATCCATGACGGAGGATAAGAGCACAGTTAACCTCACACATTGTGTAATTTCTACGTGGGTGTTTATATAATCGATAACATAGGTTGGCCATGCATAACCCTAAGCGAACAGTGTGAAAATCTCCGCATATTACTCCTCAGTTGAAACAGATCTGTATGAGAGTGGAGTAAATCGAATTACTTTTTGTATGATTTCATTGACTGGTGTATTCGGAGCAAATCGTTCACTTAACCTGTCGTACCGCTTGGGCCAGATTGCGTTCGCTACCACGGTCTTACCGACAGAATCTTCTCTTAATAAGAGCGGCCTCGAATTTGCTACCGAAAGCCGTAAAAGTAGCGGAAGATGTCCACATGCTCCAGGGGAAACTGTCAACTGATGAATTCTTCGTGTATTGTTTTGGCCACTTTAACCATTCATTCATTCATTCATTCATTCATTCATTCATTCATTCATTCATTCATTCATTCATTCATTCATTCATTCATTCATTCATTCATTCATTCATTCATTCATTCATTCATTCATTCATTCATTCATTCATTCATTCATTCATTCATTCATTCATTCATTCATTCATTCATTCATTCATTCATTCATTCATTCATTCATTCATTCATTCATTCATTCATTCATTCATTCATTCATTTATTCACTCATTGGCTCATTCCTTCATTTCTTCATCTATTTGTGCATCTGCTTATTTGTTTATTTATTTATTCACTCAGTAATTTGCCCATTCATGAATAAACTAACACTACCTCTAGACCATTGGAGAATTGTCTGATTTTCATATTAGTGGCTGGGATTTAAAGATATCCTAGTCGGAATTTATTGTTCAGAGCCACGTGAAACATTACAGAAAGCAGAACCACTTTGGATACATCTAAATATTACTAGGTTCGTTTTTGAAAGACAAAAGGACAACTCTCGCTGCTTGGAACAGAAGGTCCAATTCGGTTTAAGTGGTCAGGGTTGGACGCGCGGCTTGGACGAGTGGGACAGCCACAATAGTAGGTAGTTGAGAGGTTTTTAGCATTCACACTGGCCTCCCAAATCAGATATTCGGAGTTTAAATACAGGCAAGACCAAGGACAAATAGTGCTGATGAGCTCGAGCAGGAGCGCAACTTGAGTCGAGTACTTTCTTCTTTGGTGTGGACTCACCCAAGTAAGCGCGTCAGGACGGGAGGATGACTGTTCAAACGAGAGTGGTATGAATGTGAGTAGCCGCGGTAGTGCTCGGCTAAGTTGTTTTCGGTTTTGGATCGTTGCTCCCAGACTAGGCGTTTGAAAGTTCATATTATCTAAGACCTTACAGCAGCTTTAGTAGAATCAAGTGAGAAAACACCAGTGACTGGGCAGGATAGCTACATTCTAATTATATAGTAACCCTCACCACGACTATTGTGTGAGAAACGAATATTAGGAATTATCAGCTCAATCAGAGGGGAATAAAGCTGAACTTTGGGCGTTTCCTTATAAAAACTGCTACTTGGCAGCATGTGTATCTATCATGCTACTCTAAAGTCCTTAAAACATTGTCATGGTTACAAACAAAGTGAGCATTGCTGTCCGTCGTAATCAAGATCGAACTTACTGGAGAATTTAACCACTGCGGGGTAAGGGGCGTGTCGAATAAGTATTACACTGTATGCCGGTCGTGACTACACATAAAGATTTGCACATTCTTTTAACTATTGCTTGTTACTGTGACCATAAAGTCGTTGGAGTATACAGGTTGACAAAATTTTGAAATTTTGAAATTTTGAAATTTTGACAAAATTTTGAGCGTGAAAAATGCCGCAAGGTGGAGTGTAACACCTCGAATATCAGGTACGCATCATAGGAACTACATCTGCCATAATGACAGAAGGCAACGGACACAAAATTTTGAACCGGCGACTTAACATTGGTTAACTTAACATTGGTTAAAGACCGCTTTGTTGATTTCCGCTAAATGCTCACAAATTCAGAATTATAGAACCTATCAGCGTTAGATCAGCTTTTTCTTGGAGTGTACGCCAGGCTGTATCAACTGAGTTTGAAACAAACTTCCAGAAACTCCCAGAAGTTCGAATGCTGATTGGTCAACTGCTAATCACGTGATACTTTGGCCATAACTGAATGTCACAGTCACCTACCCATTACGGCATGTTCTAGTTGACTTTAGGTCTAAATGGTGATAACTGCCTTCATGCTATGTAAACTGGTGAGTCTGGATCGAATCAAGTTGGCATTAAAGTAGTTCAAAAACGATAAGCAACATACACAACATATTGTGGCATAGGAACCGTAATGTTTATGGTCAGAATACAACAGTAAATAATGTTGGTAGTTAGAGGAGAGTTTGGAATTTCTGATGGAGACTCCGCCCCGTAGGTGAAGCCAATCTGTGCAGAAAAGCCAAGAAGCACCATACAGCTGTTTCATCTTTATTGGGAGTCATCAGCAGTACGCACCGCACGAAACTCCAGGGAGTCTCCAACCCGCGACCTCCCGACCAACAGTTTGAACAATTTGAACAGTTTGAGGACGGTTGATGTCCGTCACGCTTGTGGACCTCAGCTTCACATTTGATTGGCATAATCTCTGCCAGCTGGGCTCACAGTTAACATCTGTCACTGCTATTAGTAAGCCTCCCGCGTGAATCCCACTAAGGGGCGACTTTTAATATCTTTTTGGTGTCTAAAGAGCTTTGGTTTGACGTATTTTGTGATGAAAAATCCAATTACACAAAGAAAGAACGAAAAGATACACTCAAGGACAGAATCAAATCGCTGACCATTCGCTTTCAGTAAAATTAGCTTGGAGGTTTCTGTAGCCGTCTGCAAAGAGGAAGATCAATTTTAGGACCACCCGGCGCCTCAGTATCATTACAATGTTATTTTGCAGTAATGAGTAGTCGCCTGTTGGAGTACTGCCCATAAGAGACTTCGATCTAGGAAACATAGAAGACAGCGAAAGACACTGAGTTGCAATTTGCGCTGGTGTTCATGAGAGGACCAAACGAATATCAGCTGAATCTCATGTTCAAGCTGTTCCTCAATTAGATATGCTGCGCAGACGTTGTCTTATGTTCCAGCTGGCATCGTGTGAGATATCGAAATATGTTTTCCCGATACAATTCCCGGATATGGCAGACATCATTTTCGTACTCACTCTGGGGAAAGACAATAATTACACATAATTCACCCTCCTTAATATTGGAAGTACACTCATTTGATGATCTTATCTGTTTTTTAAGTCACTGTATATCCTTATGCCTCCCTTCTTACGGTTTCAAGTTTTCCTTCTTCAACACTACCCCACCCAAATTTAGTCGCTTTTTCCGCAGATCCCAGCACTAGGACTGACCGTTTTGATCACCGCGCATTACACTCAGCTGCAGCCTGGGTACGTCCGACTTCAGTGACAGACCTAACCACTTCGAAATGTGTTTTAAAATCCCAAAAGCCGGTCTAATTAGCTGCCTTTATTGTTTGCATACTGAAGAAACAGGACACCAGAAGGCTGTTCCTCGTATGTCGAATTCAATTTACCTTGATGCATGCTGTCTGTCAGAAACAAGGATACAAGACACAAATATCGTGATTGAACTAACTGCCCCCTCGCTCTCCTCCAGCTTCTGGCTGCGCAACTCTGGTGATACAGAAGCCGCTGCGGGTGGATAGGCTAGCGGACGAGCGAAAGCGTCTCTGCTTGATTGGATACCCGTTGATAGTCGCCCCTGCGTGGTTTGCTTAGAAATGTCCGCGAGAAGATCCCGAAAAGTGACGTCCATTGCAACCTATTTATTGTGTCTGCTTACACCCGAAGGGTGCCAAAGACGCTTTAGATGTTCCTATACAAAGGGAGTGGAAGCTCAGATATAATGCAGTTCGTGGTGACATGAGATGATATAGGAGCTGCTGAGGCCCAGTTGGGTCGTCTTTTTGGGTTGGACACGAGACGCACGGACAACGGAAATCCTTTACCATAGATGTGTGCCTATCACTGCCTGTTCCATGGCAGTACCAATTTTCGGAAAAGCGGAAATCGCTTGACTACGTGGTGCCCACGAACGAACCAGTCCCGAATCCAAATCGACCATATCGCCATCAGTTACTGCTGGCGAGGGTCGATCACTACCTACCGTCCCTTCTGGAATATCAGCGTGGACTCTGACCATGCACTTGTGTGCTGCTGCTTTTCATTGCGCTTTTCAGGTCTACGAAAAAGGCGTACACCTCGCTTAGCCACTAAGAAGCTAGTGGACTTAGAAATCAAATGAAACTATCAGAACCGGCTCCCCAAACGCATGCCGGACTGTCCGATCTCAGATATAAACGGCCACTGGGAAAAGATATCCAAAGCGCTACTCAGAGCCGGAACTTCTGTTTGCGGTGCAAACCAGCCAACCTCATTCGAACGTTGGATCCATGATAGAACTGTGGTTTTGTTGGAGGTCTGGCGAGAGATTCCTACTGAAGGCAACCATAAGTCAATGCGCAGCAAAAGCTGTGTTGAATAAACTGATTACCATCATATCATCTTTCGGTAGGTGCTATGCACTTTCAAGGTGAAAAGTCATGCTTCATAACGTGCAGTCTCTCAACATGTTCCTTACAATTCAAGGAGAATCACTGGAGTTTTTGGAGAATTTCACATGCCTCGGTAGTTGTATTGGCTCTGACTTACGTGCGTCTGACGAAGTCAGTGCACCAATCTAAAAGGCTCGAATCACGTTTTCTCTTTTGCGTCACTTGTGGCGTGGATAGATGAGCTCTGTTGACAGATGATGTGAGGCGTCTTTGGGTTTTTGGCCACCGATTCCTCCGAAGCGTCGCTGGTATCGGATGGCGCCAAAGAATTCGTAACAAAGCTAGTAGGAAACAGGTATTTGGTTCTGCATCACTTACTCCAGTTGCGGAAAATTTCCAGCAGCACTAGCTTTGATGGCTCGGCCATGTGCTGTGCATGCCGAAACACCTTCTACTGAGGCCAGTGTTGTTCTTAGTGCTACTTTCAGAATGATGGAAACCACGAGGTGGATAACGTATGATTTGGAGGAGATTACGAAGAGTGTTTATGTTGTTGATGCGGTAAGACTTCCAGGATTGTGCCGCCGTGGCCCCTCATGAGTTTTTGACTGAAGACATTGCAAGAAATAGCCGCTCATTAATACCCGTGACCTCCGTGTTGTGAGTTTCTTTCCACATTATCCGACTGAGTACTTGGGAGTGTAGGTACATTAGAATGCTTAACAAAGGGCAGCACTAGGTCCCTCCCTCAACCAGTCCTTTTCTCTTCTCTTCGCTCTAAGGCTTTGAATATAATTTAATGAACTTTATGGTTGTACGGCAGTGAAGCATCAGTGTTAACACTGATGTTTCTCTCTCTGATGATGATGAGGGTGAGGATGGTGATGATGGTGGTGACGATGAAGATGCTGATGATAAAGGTAGTAATAATGGATATCCCTATGGTGACTAGATAGCACAACTTTTCCATCTCTGTCAGATTCTAACATGAATGCCCATTTAAGAATTAGTTTTGAGTCAGAATTCTTTGAAGTTTTATGGAATGCTTTTCGTCTAAACTGGTTAATCATCCCGAATTCAATGAACAATCATTGCCACCCTATTTAAGCCTGGAGCTCCTGGTACCTGTGAGAACAGTGCTGCACTCTAGTATCTGAGTAGTTCAAGTGACGTGTCATTCTATGTGACCGACACACTTCAGCTCACATATTTCGAGTGGTTTATGTATACAGACGTCAAGCAAACCACTAAAAATTTAGCTTTCCACGCAAAACAAATAATAAATAAAGGCATGCCGAAAGGCCACTCAGAGGCTGTTCATTTCCAGCCCGATGTTTCTTGAGTGAAAGTACTGCAACATATTTCTGTCAAAAAATCATAAATAATTCAAGTCATGTGTATTTCCGTTTTAGCTCACACACTGATTGTCTTTAGTGCAGCAGGATATTCCCTTTTTCCAGAATTGTACCTGTAGTTCGTCCCCTCAAAGCCACTCAGCTGATTCGTCGTTGTCGGCAATCGGCTGAGTGTTTTCTTGAAATCAGGCTAGGTAAATAATAACGCTGCTCGTTCGCTGAGTAAACCGATCATACCATATCCAGCTTTCCGTTGATAGACAGGTCTTTCTTTGTTTCTATGTTCCAAATGGACTGGAACCATGCCATTGTCAGGAAGCGGTAGATTTGACTAACTTTGATTTGGACAAAATCAAACAGTTGACATGCTTGCAATGCGTCACCCGACAAACAGACTTGATTGACGCACTGGCGCACAATACGTGTCATTGAAAATCAGGGCGGCAGGCGTTTACCAACGATTCAAGTCACTCTTGTTTGTGCGACTGAGCTTACACTATAAGCTGCGTGCGCATTTCTGGTTTGTTTGACCCATCATAGTCAGTGATGCTTTGCTACACTTGAACAATAGCGGGCCAACTCAGTTTTGTTCTGGACATCGATGAGCGTTTGTTCCCGCAAAGGACTTTTTATTCTATCCGACCACTAAAGCGATTAGCCTCTGTGTATTTCAACTACCTGTTCGGGGTTTGGTATCAAGTAAGAAAAAATATTGTTGATTATTCGGCTTTGGCAGGAAAAGTGGCAAGATTCGTAAATCAAGTAAATTTGTATCCCATGGAAAGAACATTTTAGGCATATTCTGATTGCCCCTCACAGAATACATAACCTTTTTGGTTCCTTTATTCAGCCCCTCCATAGAGGGACAAATGTGTAAGGAGATAGTGGGTCTTAAATAACTGTCCTTCATAGGTTGTCCAGTTTCACGTCCTATGAATGTTTGTCTATCAAAAGACCATTCACAGTAACAGTCTTGCGTAAAGCTCATCTCCAGTTGGTTGGTTCCAAAAAGCTCCGGCCATGCCAAAGCTTTCCAGTCGTTGCTTGTCAACTGATGGATGAAGGGAGCTTAATTACGTGGCTCTTTGGTCGCCAGTCTGCAGTGCTGACCTCAGGAGGGCAAAACGAATTTAGGCTAAAGTGCGAGGTAGATTGTTGGTGGCAGTAGTAGCCTGTTAGAACATTGTTCTAGAACGCCTTGGTGCTCGTGTGAATGCACTAAAACTACATGTCCAACATTGAAAAAGGTTCAGGAATTTCACTTTGAACTGAGTACCAAGTGACCAGATACTGCTACACTGGATAAGTACGAAACGGTTGAAGTGTATGTACTAGATTATCGATTTCTAGCTATTCCATTCATGACCCATCGTACACAATCATCTTCACCCTATGATAGACTGGTGGGTGCTATGCAGTAGTGGTAAGTACTTGTAAAGTCCAGACACTGATATGGTAATATCCAAGGAAGAGGTTGAACTGGCCATGTTATCTTTTAACTTCGCAATAGTGGGTGAGGCTAGTCATTTATAGTGCTGAACAGCTGGGACAACCCCGATGCGAGGTTCAGTTCTCCTTCGACATCAGTGAACTACACGATGCTGGCGACTCAAAACAGGAAAAAACGCATTTACATTGCCACTAGGCTCTCCACTATAGGTTGACTCATGGGAAGGGCTCCATGACTGAAAAGTTATACTTCAATTTTTGACCACAGAGCGTCCCAAGAGTTCAGTGAGATTCGTTGAAAATAGTAAGGCAACTCTGCTGGCCTCTGTGAAAAGAGACAAGCCTCACAATCAATGGGGGCATAACCACAGGAAAAGCTTCTGGTCTTTTGTTGATTTGTTGTTTTCACCGTTTAAGGAGTGGATATGGCAGCAGTTCCTGAGATAAACTGGCTAAATTGAGATCAATAGATGAACGATTATCGACAGACAGAGAGCTACTCACTGCAGAAGTGTACGCTGAGTCTAATTTCAGAGAAACTTCCCAACCGAATCGGGTTTACAAAATATCCTGTGGCGCCTGGCTCGATATAATAACTTATTCAGATTACTGTCTTGTTTCCAACCCAAAGAATCCCTCAGGACTAAAACGCAAGTATATTCAAATTTATTACCGTATAAAGAAATGAAGCAAACTCAACAGTTTTCAGCAGCCTTATGAGTAGTGCATTGGTCTATACAAACTCAACAGACTTAACGCACACGCTTCAAATAGCTATTGACGAACAAATACCCGTGACGCTCCAGCGATTGTAAATAACAGCCCAGTCATGGGACAACGTCTCGTTAACAGTCGCGAACATTCGATATTATCAGCACATGAGCACGTTCTTTTGACAGTCGGGTAGACTGTGTGTGTTCCTGCGCTTGAGTCCTCTCGATTCAACAAAGAATTCTCTAAGGTCCAATGAGTCACTAATCCCCAGGGGTCGTAGCCGCACCTGGACATGCGTCTCTCGATGGATAAGCTGCGGAGTTCTTGTCATGCGCTGTTGGCATGGCGAAAAACAAAAGCGTGAGCAGATCTGTGAATTCGTGTTGACATAAGTCAAGTCAGTTAAGAGGAGTATTCACTAGGAGAAAAAGGGCAAGTTGATTATTGACAGTCATTGGCCCTCAGTGCTGTCTGGCATTGTTCCACAATAAGCATAGCTATTCGGTGCCACTGCACTAAAAAGAAGCGGTGGTTTTTATTTTGGCGTGAATGACTACTCACAAGGTTGCTGAAAAGGATCCGTCAACCCACGACCGGTTTCTCTTTTCTTGTGACAGACGCAGTCCTCAAGCTTCCGTCAACCTTATGTTCTACTTGAACCCAAATTAGACTGATTTCGACAAGTACACTCATTTGCAAATCAGTTTGCTTTTAACTGGAGACTCAAATGAATCTCTCGTTTATGATATTTTTCAACTGAGGCGGCCTTCTTACAACACATTCATTTGATGAAGATCATAAATGACAGATTCATCTGAGTCTCCCGTTAAAGCCAACTTGATATACAAATGAGTGCATTTGTCGAAATCTGTCCAATTTGGGTTCAAGTAGAACATATAGTTGACGGAAACTTGGGGACTGCGCCTACCTGATGAGCCCCAAGAGGGGCAAAACCGGTCGTAGGCTGTTGAAGAGTTTTCAGCAACCGTGGGGGTAGTTTCCTTTATGCAGTGCTTTATCTCAAATATCATACCAACTGAAAAATGAGACAGCAGCACATCCAGTTGAAGAACATCACAAAAGAGAGTTCTAGTTGGCTCCAGTGAAAACCAAATTGACTTTCAAATGAGTGCATTTGTCGAAAAAGAACGGGCAAGTTTCACCTTGGAGGTCAGGTCCATATATTCCAAATTGTCACCTGGAAATTAACAGGAAGGTTCTTTCTCCTGTGGCGAAGCGGCAGTAGTTCGACTCCGAACTAAGCTGTTACTCTCCAGACCCATTTCTGTGCAATTATCAATTGAGGTAGGTAGTTTTCGTCCCCTCTCCGCGGAGGAATGCATCGTACTTAATTTCAGGGTAGTCAGGTCCAGATCAAAAGAAACAAACGTAGATTTGGATAGCCTGCTTTAGATCGAGTCTTCAATAAGTTGCAGTTTAATAAGGCTGACCGTTTTACAAAGATGAAACAATAACTCATGGAACAGATAAGTGGCAGGAGACTGTGCGCGTGTTGAGTTGGATTCATTTTAGGTTTTTTGTGTTGATCATTCTCAGAATCATCATTTGGCCTTGTCTAGTTGCATTGAAATCATGTAATCTACGCACTAATGTCGTTTCACAAAATTGAAAAGCCTTATTTGAGTTCTAGAACTCGTCAATCCCATTCTCTTGTATCGCAGTTGACATGTGAACACAGCTTTTCATGTTTCTGTTTGCTTTCTGATAAAGGGTCAACTGACCTCAAGATAAATCCCTTGTTAGGACTGGGTCACAAACTTCATACCAGCGTTCTTTAGCCGGAAAATGGGCTGGGCTGTTTGACCTTATACACGTGGCCAATGCAAATGAATAGATGTTTAGCTAGCTATGAGTTCCAAGTCCTAACTCCTGGGGAGGATACCATGAATTCAGATAAAAGCGAGTATGGGCAAACACAATCCTGTAGCCGCCCCAGTTGTCGCCGTGATTCTGCACTCAACAGGCATCCCATCGTGCAGGTCATCCATGGTTGAGTCTATTGTCAAACCGAGTGAGCTGTTTTGACTGTGGCCACATCATGCATGGGATAAACAAGGTCTCCTTGTTGTGAGAACGTGCTGCCTTTTATTTGGTCAATTCGTGCTCGGACCGGAAAACATAAAGGCCAAGCCTCTTGGCCTATTTACACTGATGTGCACACGTCTACCCATAAGCCCACACTGGGGAAAACTGGGACCCATATGCAGCGAGGAGACATGTGTTGACATGTTAGGCAGGCAAACTATTATACGCTTCAGTACCTGCATCCGGAAGCTGTCTTCTCGGTCGTTCAACCGGAACCACATAGGACTGCTATACAATAAACTACAGAGTAGTCCACGTCTAAGGCTGACATCTGGTTATGACTGGTTTCTTCCTATAGTGGGGGACATGTGAAAGCAAAAAAGTCACCTGGGTAATCTTATGTGTCTGCTAAAATGAGGACAGATATTAAAAATGTAACGCAACAGTATGTTTTGAATACAGTTTTGCCATTTTCCCCAAAGATTGAACAGATATCTATCAACAGGTGTGGAAGCAGATCCGAACCCAATGATATGGCGAGCCGTTTGATCAAGGGATCTGTTATGTAGGGGTTAGAATGAACCAATTATTTATAAAGACTGATAGTGAGTATTAGGCGTTTCATTCCTAGTCGTAGCTTATTCGGTAAAGTGCGTCAACGTTTATAGCAAAAAATGTTAAATTATCAGTCCCAGGTGCACTGTTGTTGCATGACAAGCAGGTGATACCCGACAAAGGCAGGAAAGCTAACGGACGCTCCAAATGAATAAACGGGAATCTAGCTGTTCCATTGGCTACTTCAAACCTGTACGAATTAGTTTCCTCCTCAAAATGAACCACCAGTTAGGCCGCTGTTTCTCGCCATTAGTGCGCTTTGAGAATACAATAAATACCATTGAACAAAGCTATTGATTTTGGGCCATCCAGCTCTTTCATGTACATTCAGGAATCTGCTTGTATACAGCAGCGATAACATCGTGGCGCATTATTTTGACAGATGTATGAAATCACCTGAAAGGTCTTAGGGCATTGAGGCAACCGAAAGCTCAGAAACACGTGCGGTGTAGTCTGGTAAGTACTGAGTTCTCAGGTTTGCTGAGAGTTCTGAGCAGCCAGATATCGAAATCTTATCCAAAAGGATAGGAAAATTCAAGTGAAGTCACAACTGGATGGCGAATTTTCGGCATTTAGTGTACGGAGGTAATATAGGGTCAATCTATTAGAAGTAAAGGAATAATCACTATTGAGGAGATTTTTAAACGTTAGACACGAGCAGGTTAGAGGATGTGTACCTTTGTGCGATGATCACCCTAAACCTAGACCGCGGGTCAAACGTTGGAACAGATTTGTGTAAATTATCACGCAGTTAAGGTTTCATTAGCATTCAGTGGGATTTCTTGGGAAACGTTGGTACGGGCAACAAAGTTTTTGAAAACAGTGAATTCAGCAAAAACTGAGCTAGGCAATAGGAGTGCAATTAAATTGCCTAAGTCAGCGGCGATCAAGCGCCTAACTACACTGCCTGAGCTACCAACATTCCACTCGAAAGAAAACCGCTACATTCAGCCAACCATTTAAGAGTTTAGACAGTCATCGCAAACGCACTTTCCTCGACGCAAAGAGTAAAAAAGGGGAAAATAGTCAGCGTGGAAGAATGTATTCAGTTGCGAACTCCACAACAACACAGCATGAGAACAACAGATTCATTAACCTTATTGATAAAAAAGCGGCCCCTTTTTGCCGAAGGCTGATCATACAAGCTCGGACCGAGAAACGTTATGGGATAAAATTGTACTTAATCACTTGATTCTTTGGAACGCATTGATCTTTAACAGGAATGCGCGCACATTATTGTGTGGAGACTAATGACGAGAGTGACAAGGAAGACCGACGAGGACGAATTCGGGTTTTCGTGCATTTAGTCGGCGAAAATGTACGAGAACCCGGATACGGTCATATGAGGAGCTCATGTTTGCTAAACATGAGAAACACGAAAGCGGAGGGAATAACCACTTACAGACTACTAAATTTGGCGGGGATCGGACCTCGTAGGTGGTTTGGTGTGTTGTAGCTGTGCAAGACGTTGACGATGCCGTGGTCTTCGAAGGACAGTCTCAGTAAATAAGCTCACTCAGGGGGTTCCGAAGGAATTTGTGTAGTCGTGCAACAGTATTCTGCCCGCTAAACCGTTCCCGTTCAAATTAGATGCCAAGGAACACATACCAAATGTCATAGTGTCTCAGCCAACCGGAAATGGTTCGCTTCTCGTTCTTCTCACCAAACAACGTTCCCTCAACATAGTTAACTAGATGTGATGTACATCTCTTGGAGAGAAAACCGAATGAGTTTTCGTAGGAACAGGGTTTGCACGAACTGATAGACGATAAGGCAACTGTCTTGTGGACATTAGCCAAACAAAGCAATAGAACGGGGAAGAGACATATTCTTCCAAGTTTGCCATCAAATTGCGAATCTACGCTTAAGGGTTAATGCACAGGTTTTCATAGGCAAGGCGCAATAAAGAACAGGATCTCCAATATATTAAATTCAGCAACCATCGGGAGCAGGGACTCTGAGCCGAAGGGGATGAACTTTTGGAATGCTTAAGTCCTACCGCCAGGTGCAAGAGAATGATAACCAGAATGATGCGTCAAAATTTTGACGAGAAACCTGGTCTGCGGTGAGATGCGGCTTTGTGGATTGATTGTTTAACCTCGTCCAGTATCGTACTGGGCAATCACATTCAGTCCTATTTTGTCCCCCTATATTCGTTGCATCAGGCTCAGTGACCGCAAGCGGCCAGCCATTATAAAGCCTGACAATGACAACACTTTTGTGTTCTCCCCGAAGTAACATAGCTGGGAGGTAGTCGAACTTCCTAACCAACGACTGCGTACTTCTAGATGACAGTGCAGTTTGGTTGAGATGTTGTATGTTGGAGGATCTAATGCTGACACGCCACCATATGCGAGACTTTCCACCCGCGCTCGGAAATGAGCGTTTGGAACCAATTCCTCACTGAATGGCCAAACTATGTTGAACGTGAATTTGGGGTGAAAACACAAATATATTTGAATGTGTGCAATTGCAAAACGGTCTACTCTTGAAGCATAGTTGAATGAATAAAATCTGAGTTAAACTGCTTAGGAAGGATATTTTCAAAGGTCCACTATACGAGTTCTTGGGAGTATTGCCGGTCAGCTGTCACCTGTGAGGCGATTATTCAGTGAGGATCGTATGAACACTATTCCTCTCTGTGTCATACGTCGCATTTCGCGACAAACGGAGAGCAAAATAATTTCCTTTTCCAACAAAAGATGGTATTTTATTGGAATGTGAGAAATTTCACTCCATTTCATTCCCGTTTTTGCCTATTTTGTGACAAAATTTCCCCCAAAATTGGCAACGTTGTCAGAAGCTCAGGGATGTTCAACTCATGTCGTCTACCATCATTTCAACAACTTGACCAACTAGCCATTACAAGTTGCTACCAAATAGCCCGCCATCAAGTCGACTGACATGTCTCACTTGGACTCAGTGGCTTGCGCAGTAACTCATAAACCATATCATATGTATCAGTTTTGTTCCCGATGTATTTGGTGGACTTTCCGAATAGCAAAGCAGCACAAGTGTCGAATGAAGTGCTGGACGTTGTTGATAACGATGGGCTCATGAAATCCTCGAGATGTCGCAGTTCAAGGCAATCCAAACCTGCGCATATTTCGAGTAAGCGACTATCTCCGCTCGGTATTCAATACAAACCTTGGAAGTCATTGAGACATCATTATAATATTATTATTATTATTGGTAATGTTCTTGGGACATATTTTATGAATACGAATAAAAATCGAACACTTATGTTACGTTTGTAGCCCATTCCGCCGTGGACATTTTTATCCCCTATTCTTAATATGATCGGACAATGGTCAAACTACTCAGCACCATCGAATTGAAAATCCGAAGACTGAAGAATAGCATTCGTATAATGTTCGACGAATTAAGCGGACTCACAATGCAACGCGAATTCCCGGATTCTCTGGACTAAACACCGAATTGTAGACGAAACTGATGTAACGGAGTTAGCACGGTTGAGTCCTCAACCCGCGAAATTTCAATCCCACCCGACGGATAACATTTAACATGCCGCCACTTCTAGTACAAATTAACATCAAAGCGTCTGCTGCCGACCAAGGAGACTGTCAAACCGAAACGACCGAAATTCGATTGAGTAATCCAGGCACTCGAATGCTGTAACGAGAACCGGCTCAAATAACATCTACACATGGATTCACCTAGAACGTACCTGGATGTGCTCACTGAACAGGTCTGACAAAAAAAAGAAACTATACTTTCGTTCCTCGACAGATAGGGTACAAACCGGCTAATTTAGATCCACTAACAATGCACGTAAATCCGCTACTTTTTATTGGGTCTTGCTGCAGAACTTATCATGTAGGCACCTCGGATTGGCCTATAGGATCAATCTTCATAAATCAAATGTTAGCACTCATTACTGAACTATGCAGTCATTCTATCCCGTTAGTCCGGTTCTCTTGAAAAAACACAGTGAATTCGAAAGTACTGTATAGTGAGGCTGTCTTATGTAGGCCGACTGATGGTTAGAAACACTCCTCCGTCTGCCGACCTTTTGCCCCTCTGATCCAGCCGAAATCCTTCACATGCAAAATAGTCGTGTTTCAAATGCTGGCATTCACCTTCTCAACCAATCTTGAAAGAACAGAAGGAAACAGAGGAAAATAAAAAACAAGACCTACGCAATGTCCTTCCTGGAAATCCTTCAGCTGTGGTTTCATACTAGGAGGACGAGAGGTAATCTACACCTTCATGCATGGAGATGTCATTGTGAGCGCCATATTCACGGCGTTAGCGGTTTTGACAAACGTTTTGGTAAACTTTGAATACAAAAACTTACTATTCGATGATGCATCCAGATGCAATTAGAAAACCAGGAAATCTGCATAATGATTTAGAAAGTTGCGACAGGCCCACACTGAAACTACTGCTTCTGGCCGGTTTTGTTATTCGGGCTAGAAAATAGTCACTTTATTTTTTGAAAACTTCAATGTCCATTTTTAAAACCGACGAGTCACACTGAAAGATGCCTTTGAAATAGGATTAACATCCTGATGGACACCGTAGCATTGAAAGTTCCGACATTCGGACAATTTTAAACAACCTGATCATGATCCGCCAGGGAAATTAACCACTTCTTCCAGTCAGTCGATTTGTTCCTAAAATCGGGGCTGCCTTACACTTTCTCGTGTCTTTTATCAGTGATGAACTAGCTGTACAGGAAGAATTTTTCCCCGAATAGGCTTAGGTGTTCAGAGTAGCGATAGTCTCCCCAATCAACATTTCAAAGAGATATACTCCATCGAGCCATCCCTCATGAGTGGTCTTTGTTCGTAGAAGCTACGGTACGTCTTTAGAAAGAGATGGAGAGGTACGGTGTTCCGTATGACTTGGCCAGCTGTCCCACGTTGGGGCTTAAAATACAAAAAAATTCATGCTGGCTTATATACTGAAAGAGGTTCTCTACCCAGCCGTAGACAGCTATTCATAAATAAATGTGAACAGTACCACCGTCTTTAAACACCAGGGCTTGGCTCTGAAACAGCCACAGTAATTGAGGACGCTAATGCGAAAATAAAGACGACAGGTGAACAGAAGAGAGCCCAAGCACTATCCCGTCACAGTTACTCAGCCCAAATTAGTCGCCAACGGGCATTCATAAATAAATGTGAACAGTACCACCGCCTTTAAACACCAGGGCTTGACTCTGAAACAGTCATAGCAATTGAGGACGCTAATGCAAAAATAAAGACGACAGGTGAACAGAAGAGAGCCCAAGCACAATCCCGTCACAGTTAATCAGCCCAAATTAGTCGCCAACTGGGTTGTCATATATTGTGCTCTTGCTTAGAGATTTTAAAAAGGAGTTCACACATTCCGATATCGATAAATCAATATATGTGCAATTGCAGGTGGTGCGTACATGTGCAAGACAATTTGCTGCTGCCATTCATTCAATTGTCAATCAACTTGGAAAGAAAATGCAATCATGCCTTAACCTGGATTAATGACGGCAGTAGTTCCGGCATTCAGAAGGGTTTACACACGTGCTATAATACACAACATGGTATTTGTCACAAAATACAGTGTGCTTGGGACGCAACTAAACGCGTTTCTGCTCTAGTCTATTCATGGAAATGACAGAAGAATGCTCTTTCAAATGTACGACCTCCTAATATTACTGTTGCACCTGTATCACTGAAACTGGCAGTTGCTTAGAAATCCGCTAGGTCACGGAGCATATAGTGAGATTTTGCTTTACTCAGTTTGCAATGCCGTCATGGAGAGACTGGACCTTATCGCAGTTTGACGGCTTGTGTGCCTACGCGACCCACTGAGCTGTACTGGGAGGTGTCCGTGCGACACTTGAAGAGTCCCTTATACCAGGCTGTTCAGTAAGAGTTATGACCAACACAGTCTCCTGGCCCTTGAGGTTGGGTTGAATCACGTGTAGCGAGTTGTTCTCTAAAAATGGAAACGCACTTAGATTTCCTGCCATACACCACTACCTTACGGTCGGGCTTTTCAGCCAAAGGCTGTGTTTGGGGATCCTAATCGTCCTCTTGTCTAGGTCTGAGCGTCCTGACAGTATCCCAGACGACTAAAAGTAATCTCTGACCACGTCGGCCGTCGCGTGGTGTCATCAGCCGGGTCGCCTTACTTGCTGCATACAGCAGGGTGGGTAAGCAAAAAACAGGCTACTACTGAAGCCTCCATTCTTTCAGTTTCACAGACTTTTTCTTTTCCCCATCAGAACCCCATTAATACCTCTCTCCTTGTAGGCCAAGTAAGTAGAACTGATGACTCGGCTCGTCTTGCGTCTACTTTGCAAGCGACATCTGTGAGTCTTCCAGCGCTGATATCCTCAGGCATCTCGAAATCAATCTTCAAGCCTCGACGCCAAATCTGTCTGGCTGCTTCCAATGTCCGCATTCTGAAGCAAGTAGGAAAACAAGCTGCTCGTGCTCTCACAATGGACTCACTTGACATTAATTTGTGGTGTGTATCGGAAACAAGAATTCAAGATGTAAGCACGGTTGTTGAGCTAGCCACCTTATCATTCTCCACTCCCCTCTGGCTGCGCACATCTGGTGGTCCAGAGGCTGCTGCAGTAGGATGTGCAAGGGTTGGTATCGTCCATTTTCATAGAGGTGAGTGTATCAGGCTACAGTGCGGGCTATGAGACCTGGCCTGTTCAAGCAGCGGAACTGAGTTGTCTTCAGCTGTTCAACAGTCGTTGTCTCAGCACCATAGCTCGTGTGGGTTAATGTCGGCGTATCCATAACGAGGCAATTAGAAAGTGAGTTTTCGGTTGTGCAACGGGAATTTCCATTGAAATGTGTCCAGTATCAGAAACTGCATTGGCTAGGTCATGTGTTTTGCACGCCGATTTATCGTTTGCCGAATGGAGTACTATTTTCCATACCCAATTCAGAGTGGTGGGAACACAGAACTGTTCAGCCCTTGACCTGACAGAGATTATGAAATATCTGGGTGCTGTCGGTGCGACTTGCCTTCCAGGATGGGGACTATGTGATCCCGACTATATTTGGCTGGAGAGGCTGCAAGATACGTTTGCCAATCGATGTCAGTAGCGTTCTTGTTTTCATTTTCTATCCAGGTTACTTGAATGAGTGCCTGGAGGTGTGGGCGTCTCAGAATGATTGTGGTGGGCTAACACTAAGTCCTTCCCCTGTCCACTTTTATTTTTTGATTAAAATAGAGCCTTCAATAAATCATGGTTATAAGGCAGTGAAGCACTGATGGTATGCTGTCGATGATGATGATGATGATGACGCAGTGTATAATCGAATTCAAGCGAAAAACTGTGAGGATGCGTTTTTGGCATCCTGGATGATATCCAAAATTCAGTAAAACTTTTTTAATCGTATGAAAAGGTGGTGACTAGAGAAGAATACTTACACCGTGTTCCATGTTCGCCTCCATAGTCTTTTCATGTTTACCCAATCCGCTCACCTTTTCCGATGTCTGGATGAAGTTCTTGAGATAATTCCGCAAGGAATTAGACGATGTAAGGACGATTCAGTTTAAAGATAAATTGTCCTAATAGGTACCTGATAAGAAGTCCCCCTTTTAATTTATGTCCAGATGATCCTTCAGAGAAATTCCCCCCACCTCATCGGAAAAGCCGCACTTTGAAGGAATAAGCATGTACAGCATGCACTCTTAGTACATACAAATTTAACTGCGTTTTCTCACTTAGATAGTGTAATACACGTTTTTTCCTGGCTATGTTGGGCACATTTGTCTTTCAAGGTTGTGTTCATTTTAGCAGTGGCAGAAATAGAAGGGCATTCTGCATAATGGAAAAAAACCGAAAGAGAATGGAAGTCTAAGGCAATGAAGGTCCCACAAACCAGTCATTACTAAAGACGATTGATTGTTGGTCTGTTCGCTGAGCTTGGCAGGTGGATTGCGAACGTTTCACCACCAATCGAGGTGACATCGTCAGTGCTGGGTTGAGTGGGTGAATTCCTCCTTTTATGCCTGTGCCTGTGGGAGGAATATACCCACTGAACCCCACACTGACGATGTCACCTCGATTGGTGACGAAACGTTTGCAATCCAACTGCCAAGCTCTGCGAACAGATCAATAATCAATCAGCGCATCCGAGCTACCTATATTCCACAACGTTGCCAATTACTAAAGACGGTTGGGTCTGAAAACCTGAAATGTATGCGTGTTTCAAGGTTTTGGATTTGAAAATGCATGGCATACCGGTTCAGTTCAGCTGCGTACAGGGCAAGGGACGCAGTTTTGCGTTTATTAATGAGAATAATATCTTTATCTTTCTCATCGGGAAAACGTACAATAAATAACCCAATAAAACACACAAAGGGCTGTCTTCAGTAATATGATGGGGGCACACGTCTAACGTTACAGGGCCTCAATTAAATTTTCCTTGATAAGTTCAAGCACTACTTACAAATTTTTGAACGAAACATCAGCTACGGATTACTTTTGAACTGTTTGTGCGAAAATTCTCAGCCAACACCGGATAAGCTATAGCTAACCTTCAAACCCCGCGTTGTTATAATCCGTAGGGTAAAAATACCAAACATTCCATATACGTAATGCATTACTCATAAGGTTGCTGAAAGTTGTTCGACAGCCCACGACCGGTTTCGCCCTTCTTGGGACTCATGAGGCAGGTGCAGTCCCCGAGTTTTCGTCAAACTTATGTTCTCATTGAACCCAAATTGGACAGATTTCGACAAATGCACTCATTTGTATATCAAGTTGGCTTTCACCAAACAGGGAAAATAGACTTGTGGATCGATTTCAAATGCATAAAGCATCCCACAACTGTGTCACTGATCTGGTCAAGGTTGTGGTGTTTTGGCAAACTGATCCCTTCTAGGATGTATGCAAAACAGAATAAAGAGCTTTGGATGAAGTTCCGTCCGACTGACCCCAAACGAATTATAAACCAAGAAGGTACCATTTTTTCGAGCAGTTACCCCGAATAGGCTTTTAGGCGACGAATGAGCATCGACAGGGATGTCATGGATAGCACATTTTCTGTGGGGTCCTCATACCATGCATGTGCGCGTGTCGGTCATTATTGTTTTCTCTTTCATACAGCGTTTTTAGTTGAGCATTTAGTCTCAGAACCTATATCCACTCCCTAAGTAGATTTTCTGTCATCTCTGACGTCACTTCTGTTTCGGATTCACGAAGCCTTTTGAACAAGCAAGGCAGGTTATGACAGCTGTGATACTCAAACTTTGATTGTTCTTGAAATGCCATATTACACATACAAAGGTCACTGCTGGAAGTTTGGTAACTTGAATTACCAAAATACAGGTCAATTCAGAGCCGCGCGTACGCTTTTACATTAAATGCGTACTACTTTAGAGTCCGGCGGTAGTATAGAGATTGCATACCGTTTGACACCGAGTTTTCCTATGAAAACTATACCACCTAATCTCAATCTTCAACAAGACCTACTACCAGAATTCAATGGCTTTCTGGAACATCACCTTCTGAACTCGCAAGCTGAAGTTCAGTTATATTTCTTGTGACCTATGTGGCCTCAGTATCACCCCTAAGGTTGATTATTGTTCTGGACCGTCTATTCTCCTTCTTGCCTTTATCTGAGTTCTTCAGTTAGGTATGGTCCCAGAATTTCTATCAACTAGGTCTCCCACTGATGACTTGTCTTCTTCAGTAGACTCATTTTCCAGATTCCTTGGTGTACGGCTTAATGGTCGAGGCTATCTCTCAATGACTCTTTTATATCCAATCTTATGTGGTTCTTGTATAGCTTGTTTGTACCGATGTCGTCAACATTATCTATTCACAGGGGGACTTCTCCTGTGGCAGACTTACACGACAGGTGGACCTTCCTAAATCATTTTCTTATCTGTTCCACCTGTCATCAACCTGAAAATAATCTGGGAACAGTTCAGTTTTTATCTGTTTGGCATGACCCACTTGCGTGCCCTTCGCCTGCGCCTACAACTGGTCAGTTACTGCCTTTATTTCATCGCCCATTCCCAATTCACCATGTCAAAGTAGCAGCGTGAGAACTGGATGGCTCGACAATATCCTTTAGCCCCATAAGATTTACCGCAACTTCATACTGAACCATACATCTTTTCTTGAAGAATAATTTGCCAAAAATTTCCATCCCAATATTCAGCCAGACAAACGATTGTCGTTTCCATTCTCGTGGCTTTTAATATACCCAGTAAATATTTTTAGTCCATCTGTTTTACTAACAGGGGAATTATGCTGCCGTTTACCTAGGTTTGGAATGGGTTGTCCCGCCACTACCTCATCGTCCTACTTCATAAGTTTGCAAACAATAGGCCATTGCATGTGCAAGTTTTTTGAATCCATTCTAAGATTGGTCATATAGAAACACTTTAAAGAGGAATTCAGTATACAAGCATTTCAACTTTCTCTGTTTTAACACACAACAACTTGGACGAGTTTTTCCCCGGTTGGACCTATCTCCTGGGCGATCACTTATTTGGTTCGTTTCCTTGGGGCTGAGGATTCTTACAGCGGCAAACTTGAATTCTGTCTATGAAACTCAGGAAGGTTGTTTTGAGGTCTATCTACGTTTTCTTCGCCATTTCAAACCAATACAGAATAGTCGTTGTGCTTCTGCTGTGACTGACTAGGTTACACATTTTTAGTTTTAGGTTGCAGCGGAGGGTAACAACCACGGGCGTCTGAACAGGGATTGTCACATGGTATATAGACTCCATGATAGCCTGATCAAGTGATTTTATGAAACGTTGATGCATTGTACATCCGTTGATAAGCAGCTGCTGGGAACGCATTTGCCAGAAGTCTTCAGGTTACCTAAAATAGTTATTGACGCACACGCACAACATAGTTATGTTTTGGAAAGTTCCTTTGTAGGACTGTTTCGCTTTCAAGAATTACCATAGCTGGCTATGCCCTTAATTGAATAAACATAGAGGATATTCTCAAGTAGTTTGTACCTCAAAGCTCCACAACACACGTTGATATGACGTGAAATTCTATTAATTTCTCTTCGTTGTTCTCGTATTTGTCAGCTCTTAGAGCAGTTCAGCTTTAGACAGTATGACTCTTTTCGGTTAATCATGTGCCAGTTTTGATATGATACTTGCCGAACTACTGAATAGTTAGGTCAGATTCTGAGGAGCTGTGAAATTCCATGAAGGTTATCGACCGTCTAAGTGAATTGTGAACATAGTACGCAGGTGACCCACCTGTTGTTCAATTCTCCCAACCGGCGATAGTTCGGTAACAGCTGTCGTAATTTTGATCCTGGTTAGCACACACCGACGAGTTATGTTCTTGGTATGAGTAAAAGATAATACATTTGAGGAAGCAGGAAGATTGCACATTACTGCCCGTTTTCGGTGGTGGGCGAAAGACGCACATTCGTCTGCAGTGACATTTAAATGAACACGTAACGCGTCGTGACGAAATCTGCCCGATTAACAAAGATGACTGAAAAAACCTTGGTCAAACATTCATGGCGCATTTCAGCAAAAGAGTTCAAGTTGTTTGGGCTGCAGTTAACCGCACAATGCGTGCCTTATGGATAATGTAGTCTGTGGATTTGGATGTGGGTTTCAGGCGTCTGAAGTATACAAAGTTGGGGAATCACATCGGTCTAACCAACATGTACAAACACCAGTGAATCACGTGAGCACATCGCATCCAGTAAAATCACGGATGAAAGATGTCCTTCACCGAAGTAAGAAAAATGACTGATGCAGTCCGAATTTATTTCATTTCCAGCAGAACGAACTAACTATGGGGAAAAAGGAGCTTTTGTCGCAGGAACCACCACGAAACACATTTTATAGTCTTTGAATCCATTTCCACAGGAAGTAGGTAATTTCCAAACTTACCAGAAGAAAAAATAGTAAGGTGTTAGGTTCCAACTCCGGACAATTAAACGTCGTCTACTTCCATAGTCTTAAGTGGGAGAAATCATTTTTCATCTTGACAGTATCTAGATTTCTTCTGCGCGCTTATCCAGCTAATGAGTGTTTTCTCCGAATACCTGATGGTTAGGCTATCTGACGTAATCCCCTCCCAAAACATCAGAATTATGATAGCGTGGTTTGCGTAGTGGACAGGTTGATTAAGTACGGGAAGGAACGGGAGAACTAGAGGGCGGAAGTGTTTCAGAATTGGATAAAAACACGTCAGCGTGTTATTTTTAGCTTATACAGTTTGTGAAACTTCTCACAACCGGAAGCGGGTTTATTGTTGTGCTTGGTTTTACCTGGTTTTTACTGTTTTCCACACATAGCACAATGTGCTGATAGTTTTTTGTGTATGTGCATAGGAAAAAAACATAAGAAATTTGCATTCTTCGTTGTTCAGTAGGTGGTAGTGATTTTTATGTGAACTTACGCTTCAGAATCTTCTTATTTCGGGTAGTCGTCAAACATGATGTTACAAGGAGCCAGGCTGTTGCATGAACTCCTATTCGCACGCACATCTTGGCTCTCGCACACGAGCGTCTACGTAAAGCCTGGATACAGAACCGTGATGCAATACATAATAAGCTGTTGTCCGGCCGTACCCCTTTGATGAACCGATATCTAAGATGGGGAAGTGGAATAGATGTTTTTGTGTATATCTCCAGTTCCTGCAGACCGGTCGTTCTCGTTTTTTTGCTCGCTGGAAAGCTCTCTGTTTCATCCAGAAGTTGCGTACTTTCATTTTCGTTCTCAAGTAACTCTGTGCTGTTTGGTATTTTAAGTTCACCTCAAGTCCCCGAATTTGGTTTCTGTGTGGTTTTGGAACACCTATTTCCTCCTGGCCACCATTCTGAAACAGTGTTCTGACAGCTTTCTGTGCCAGCTTCATTCTGAGGTTCCGTTGTGCCTCTCACTCCCTCACAATAAGAAGTTGCTGTAGGCCGATGATAGAAGACCGCACGGTCATACTAAACGAAGGACGATTTTTGTTACAATTGCTTTTTATTGTGCACTGCCATTGTAAAACAGACGAACTGTAAATCACGCACTGATAATGGTCAATCCACTGTGGTTCATCACTGGCAGGTGGTCGGTTCATGTCCAGCTCACTTTATCGCAAACACGTTAGTTCTGACCAAAAAATTGCGTTAGTTCGCAATAGAGACTCTTGTCAAACGAGGCAGAACAGAACCTCGCGACTCAGCCATGCCTTAGTATACGAACTCCCGGAGTGGTAATTTCCCGAAAGCATATACATGAACTTTTCCGCTTCGTGGTAAGTTCTAGAATACTAGTTCAGAATACTAGTCAACAATCAGGGGACGCATCCCGGAGAAAAAATCGAAAAAATCGCGTCAGGTGCCGTATCTTCTTTGTCACCAGATTCACTCCATTCAACAGGCAGTAGTCTTAGCACTTTGTGTAGCTTTTTAACTACTCATGGAAATGAGTAGCATTTAGAACTCCAGCATTATAAATGATGAAGTCCAGTCTGGTATATGCATCATACCAGTGAATGCGGTAAAAATATAGACAATATAGACTATCCTTAAAGTAATCTAGGGAACGAATCACCTTTCAAAAGTTGTTTCTTTCCGTCACTTCAAAACCTCACGGAATCCGTGAGATGTTGTACTAAGTGCTGTAGAAAGCTGTCTGAGGTGAAATCCATGGCGAAGTCCAAGCAGTTGGGTAACTGGTGCCACCCTTTTTGGTGCTTTGTATCTAAGCAGTTCAGCTACGGTTCCTTATCATATCTGAACCTCAATCAACCTGTGCTTGCGAGCGCCGAAAAAGACCCATGGACACTACACATTGACTAAATCATAAGCTTAAGCGTTGTCCCGTGCTACCAACACAAAAATGAGGATGCTGTACTGGTCATAGTTTACACTTCATTTTCCGTTCCATCGGGGATATTCGTGATCTAGAGTCTATTTAATCAGTTAACATGATTGTTACTTTGATCACAGTACCTATTTGATTTGGCACGGTGGAATGTCAGAAACCGTTCACATGCGGCGTTGCCAAATGTCGTACGTCTGCGAAACGTAGAATTGGAGAGCACGCAAAAACTGGTACCTGTGGCATTTGGTGTTGCGAAAATATCTTCGCTTTACAGTTTACATTTAGTTGGATTCGGCTACGCCCTTTATGTTAATCCGTGTCTCATTTTGTTGATATGGTGTGGTAAGGATTGCGCTTGATAAATGCTTTGTGGAACGTAGACAACATTTTCTGTACTGAAAATGACATTCAGCCAAAATCCGTGTTCAATCCGTTTCACGGGAATGCATCGTAAACTATGAGCTGTTTGTTGTGATTCCACCTTGTAAGTACCTGAAAAGCACTGAAGTGCCAAAGCAGATTGCACGTTTCTGAATTCGGGAGGCTTACAGGTTCTCAGTAACCTATAGCTTGATATTCATGTACTGTTGCCAATCCATCAAACCTTTTCAATGTAATGCAGACAGGCCATAGGGCTGGAGGAAACCCGGCCTATTCGGACTCGAGGGGCCTAAGAAAAACCATGTCTGATATATAACTTGTTGCCTACTTCCAAAGAACCTTACCTCCTTTTGGATAAGTCTCTTTTGCTGTTATGCACTATCGTGGCTTACTTCAATATGTAAAAATTATCCTTGCTCTGAATATTCAAATAAAATGGTAGCATTAATAGCACGAGAAACAGCTAAGGGCTTGGAAACAGCTGATTCGGCAAGTGCGAATGTTATTACTTGCCTTCCGCTCATCACTATACGTGTTTGGAGGTGATCTGCCCTCGGAACAATTCGTTTAACCTAATGTAGTTACAGCCTCTTTGCCCAACAGAGGTCACTGAAAATTCCTCAGTAAGGGATCAGCCTAACTGGGACTGACTACTCGGTGAACGTAGACGAAGCAAAAATATATCGGAATAAGTGATGAGTTAATCTTGTATTCTGTATACCGCCTGTGTATTTAGTAAGAACACCCTAAATTTCAAGGTTCAAGCTGAGCCAATCGAGCGAAACGTGCACAAAGACTTACGTAGTTGAGAGAACGAATAAAAAATCGAAACAAGCGAAATATTCTTAAGTTTGCTGGAGCTCTTCGTCGTCTGGTGGCTGAAACTGAATACGCATTTCTAGGCTTCACGCAGTAATAGGCTTGCGTAAGCGATGAAAGGGCCTGGGGTTCATGGAAAACTTTGGAGATAGCCATACTCCATACGCCTGTACATGGATTGAAGGGGTTTGTTTTGCAATAAAACGAGGTTATATTTCGATCAGAAATAAGTCAGCTTTTTGGTATGTTCAAATCTTAACGAGCCGTCGCGTGTAGCAAAATGTAGGTGACGCAAATATGAGCCGTATTGTGACCAAACATATGCCAACGCTGAACCCACACCAATGAAACTCGATGACCAAAAAAGAGACAATTCACATCGTCCGCATATCATCTAAGAGGTGATGAGATCAGCCACCACGTGAGCTGAACTAGTACCCATACAGTAACTGATTTTCCAAAACCTAACATACATTCTTAACACTGGTGCTATCGCACAGTCCCAACAGACTCTATACGCTTGCGCAAGGCGGACTCAGCTCACTAAACCAGCTGAATTCATTTCCTGAAACTGACCGGCGGAAGCGATCTATGGCATTGAAAAGGCAGATTTCGCAAATTTTTTGGCCAGTTATGGTTGATTTGAAGTATGTAGCTGGTTTTTTGAATGTTTATATCAACGCAGTACGGCAGTCCGGCGTACTGCTCCACGAATTTGCTTACAGTAGCGGAAGTTACATTAATCAGAGTCGGGGAAGATCAAGGCTTCACGATATTCATTGGACGTCCCAGCCACTTACTTCAAATGCAGTTTGACCTTCTCTCGGTACCATACGTGACTAAATCCGCACTATGTCCTGATCCATGTGGTCAAAAGACAAGCATGAGCGATTTGTATGTAAATAAAAACGCCCGCACGGGGACTATTCGTTTTGTTACTCTCAGGTTGTATGAAATTTAGGACCTATTGCGATTCATTGAAAGGTGCAAACAAATTATTGCGCCTGTTAGTCACAATCGAATATGATCGGAATGTCTTGTCTGAGTGGATCTTAGGGAGATTACTTTATATCGCCCCATTCCTCACTCTATTACGTGCAATCGTCGGCATTATGTCATGTGAAACTCAGAGTTTTCATTCCATTTAAGATTTTCTGACGCATTCTGGTGTTAGGGCCCTTGGATTAGTTCGTCAAAGTACTCTCATCTAACGACGTGAGAAACAAACCGTAGTTGCAAACAACCAATTGATTGCGTGAATAACTGACTTTGGCTGGAACGCGGAATAGTCCGAAACTTGGGCCTAAAGAACGAGAGACATCTTAATCATAATGCCACAGCAGAGAAACAGGCTAAATTACTGCGAGGCGAACGAAGCTTTTTAGATTCACCCTTTTTCAAATCATAATCCTGCATACTTGCAACCCTAACTTCAGTCACACTGATGAGCACCAGCCACCGTAGCACTAAACTGACAATACAAGATTTACACGAGATTCGCAGCACGAGGACAGGCTTGTGAAGGTGATTTCCTCCAAACAAAATTTTACATCTGTGATCATATCTTATTATTTTTATCCTTGTCGGCAAAGATAGGCAAATTTAGGGTTTTCTGGTTCCAGTTAAGGTAGTTTTCTCTTTAAATAGCTGCACTTTAATGAAGTCCTTACAAGTAAACAGTGCTTCTTGTAGCTCGTGGGCTTCTTGCAAGTTTTCTTATGACTACTTACTTATTGCTACTACTACTACTACTTGCCGCTACTTCCTATTGTGCATCAACAGAAACTTCAAAAAGCACTCCTAATGGAACGGGTATTCTTTCTAAGGGATTGTACTAGATGGGGAGACAGTGATAGATGAAGATACTCAACTTTTTCAGTGAGTAATTAAGTGCACCCTCTGTGATTCATTTAGACTGCAGCTACTCACTCTCAGGCAATAGGTCCAGAAACTTAGTTGATTCACTGAATATCTATGATAACTGGTTGCTCAGCACATTTTGTTTTACAATTCCACAATAGATATGCTATCTGCTGAAAGGAAATTTTGGGTACTGAGCAGAAAATTCTATTAGTGAAGGGTAAAAAAAATGCTCGGAATGACCTTCAACGCCTGTGAACGGGTATGGTAGCTTGGCCTGTTTTTCAGTCAGAATATCGTAGCAACTGGAACATGAGGCGGCCTGGTGCAGCACATTCAGTTGCCTGAAAACATCACAAACGAGAGATTCAGCTGGGTTCCAGGTGAGTCTCTCGCAAAAACCAAATTGAATTGCAGATGAGTGTATTTCTCGAAAAATATCAACTGTTTTGTTGTCAGCCGGATAGTCGTTAGTTAGTTTAAACGTTTTTCTACGTTGTGCGCAACAAGCTCCTTGCTTTAAACATTCAAGCATAAAACAGAAATTTATTCCCGGTGAGAACCACTTTATTCTGGCTTCAGCCGGCTTCTCTCTGTATCGCCGCATCTCGGGTCGGTCGCCTTAATTTAGTGACCAGGGGGATCATTTTCCAAAAATAACTGTCGACCACTGAACGACCTGAATTTCACTGAAAATCTGCCAACCTTTTTCACCCAAGAATGAATGCTCCGAAGAACGCTCATTCAAGGACTTGTGTTGCAAACATCCACCGGAAGCTTGCTTCATTATCTTTATTTGTTGCATAAAAAGCCATTAGGTTAACTTGCACATTATGGCGGACAGAAAACAAGCAAGTTGTTGGGAGCAGGTAGAAGTGACACAAACATATAGGTTCTTCGGATATACGAGTGTAAAAAGCCGACGAAGTTGCAAGTAAGTCAACGAACTGAAGTAACATGTAGCAAAAATGAGGTAATAGTGTTGTCTGAGTATACAGTAAGGTGTGCAAAATATAATACAATTTTATAAGTAGAATGATGCAATTCTATTCAGATTTGAAGTAGACGATCAGTCCGTAAAGATAGTCATAAATGATTCACTAGTAAGCTTGAATTGTGCGACGAATGAGAGTAGTGAGAATGAAGCGAACGAAAGCATAAAAACTAATATCAGCACTATGATAGGCGCATAACATCGTAGCTTTGGCGGTGGGTGGAGCACAAATGACTGCAGCTGGCTGTAGCTATAATTTCACATTGTTATTTTGCGAGTAAACAGCTCAATAGACCTGCTGCAGTACGCGTTATACGTCCACCGGTGCCGGTCCATTCACTGACGGTGGATGATGCGATACTATATCCCAAATTTCTGCATTATTTGCACGTCTGGTTGGTAGTGTTGGGACCCTTTCTGGCCCATCATCCATCCATTCATGCACTTCTAACCCGTACTCATCTGCTCGGTACAGTTCTTCCTTGCGATCATTCATACCACCTTGTTGATGCTGGACGTTCTGAAATGATCCGTTTGGTGTGGACCGGTCCGATGCCGTCCGGTTTTCTTCACTCTCGCAAAACTGTTCGTCCGCCTGGTCCAAATAGTCCTCATCGAATTCATCCAGGTCAGCCAGACGCGGTCCACTGTCCGAAGAATTGCATTTCCGATGGGTCGGCGGAGAAAATATGTACTGGTTCGGAGCCAGATTTCTGTATGAACCGTATAAGTTTTCACTGACGGTCCCAAGGCCCGTATACTGCCAAATTCCATTGGGAAGTTTGAAAAGTTTAAATGTTACAAAGAAAAACTGAAGTAATAATCTCATCAAAACACAGAATTTTGTTTGTTTTACAGAAATTTTACTCTTCCTCCTAAAAACAATTTTGTATTTTTACTTTAAGTTACCAAAACTACATGGTAAGATAATAAATGTGAGGTTAGTGATACTAATGAACTTGAACTTATCTTGGAACATCTGCTGATTACAAATCAACAGCAAGTTGAAAATATCGAATACAGGAAACAAGTGCTTAAGCTATAAAAATGGTCTGAATTAGGGCGGCTGGTATGTTAAAAACACATCTCCGCTTAACAAATCTAACTTTCGCAACCCAGTTTTCTGCCTGGATGTACCCTCCTCAGTGGGGAGAGAAGACCACTTGTGGTTGCAGCCATAGATCTACAATTCCCGTGTTCCAACTTTAGAGGCATATTTTTCTAAAGATAGACGATATAAGACATGCACATTGGCGTCTACCTCTTAGTGGAGAGTATTTAATACAAGCTCGTCCTCCGGTGAAGCATAAGAAATCTGTTGGATACTGTTTCTCTATGCATATACGAGGTGTACAGATGAACTACAGACGAATCAAATCACTGGTTACATTCGGTGTCGTACTCATCCTGGTCTCTTCCACGTTTACTTGGCTGTTTGTGGTCATTTCCGCTTATTCTACTGAAGCGCTTTCATGTTTTTATGTTTACTCACCTCTTTCATCTATGCACAAACACATTCAAACCTCTTACTACTACACCTCGGTTAACGGGACTTTCGGTAATCCACTTATTTGCATACCAGTCTAGTTTTCACGGGCAACTCAGCTGGAACCCAGCTTTCTTTAACTGAATGTGCTGCACCAGGCCGCCTTATGTTTTAGTTTGTTTGTTGGGCCCAAGAAGGTCAAAACCGGTTGTGAACTGTTGGAGAGTTTTCGCGAACCTTATGTTTTACGCCCACATAATGTATTGCGATATCTCGAATATCGTACCAACTGAGACATGAGGCGACCTGGTGTAGCACACTCCATAAACAAGCGATTCAGCCTGGTTCTAGATGAGTCTACTGTGAAAACTAAACTGGTATTCAACTAAGTGTATCAGTCAAATTTCTTCAAAGCTGTGTTCAAACAGAACATAAGGTTGACGGAAAATCGAAAACTGCGCCCACCTGAGGAGCCCAAGATGGGCGAAACTGGTCTTGGGTTGTCGAAGAATTTTCAGCAAACTTATAAATAGTGTATTAGGATCTTTCGCTGTTTTAGACAAAGGGCTCTTTCCGGGTAGAATCCAACAGGCCGGTTGCACTAAGGAACAACTCGCAACCCGGTGACCTTATAGCCTAAGTGTGGCTTAAACTGTAGGATGTTTCCGAGAATCAAAGTAATATCTTAGTTTTTGCGAGAGACTCACCTGGAACCTAGCTGAATCTCCCGTTTGTGATGTTTTCAGGCAACTAAATGTGCTGCACCAGGCCGCCTCATGTTCCAGTTGCTACGATAATCGAGATATCGCAATACATGTATAGACGTAATGCACTACTCATAAGGTTGCTGAAAATTCTTCGACAGCCCACGACCGGTTTCGTCCTTCATGGAGCTCATCAGATAGGCATAGTCCCCGAGTTTCCGTCAACCTTATGTTCAACTTGAACCCAAATTGGACTGATTTTGAGAAATACACTCATTTGCAAATCAGATGGCTGGGCAACCCAGCCATCGAGCTTCCTTCGGGTGGTATGGCAGCTAGGCACCGAAAGAATGTTACATCTGAACGATTTTATAGCTAATAGTTTGTCGAGATACAGGGTGTGGTGAAGTTTACAAACCAGGTTTGCACCTATCGAAGGGTCAAATGATTGACTTTTGTTGGTCCTCTTTTCAGGGATCTATCTCTTCAAAGAGTGCTTTTCGTCGATCCATTCAGGCCGTTTGTCCAGTACAAGACAATTGTGAGAAAATTCAAAGCCCATTGCATAACGACAATGAGAAAGACGCACCGGTCTATTGAATACCAGGTGACCAACACGTCCCACGTTTGACGAATCTGGGTTCAGTAGTGTTGAAGCGCTGTTTATTGGCGGTTTCAAAAGCCATTGTTTACTTGGATAACCATTATACAAGCAGTTAAGTCAGGTGTGAAGATTGCCATGGTCATTACTAATGGTCTTCACCACTCAAAGAGTTCGGCTTAGCTACTGGATACACACGAACGACTTTTAATTTAGCCTGCAAAAAGCCCTTTATACCCAATTTGCAATTCGATGAAAGAAGGATTCCAAACTCACACATTTAGAAAAGTTCAGTGGGTGCGCAGTACTATGTGGGCAGTTGCAAAACAATGATAACAGATCACAGAAGTCGGTGTAGGGAATGAGCCAACAGAAACTTTCAAACCACAGATCTGAATGACTCCTTTATTGGCTTCGAAGATGGGACCAAAAATAGAGATGTTGGAAAAGTACATGGCCCCAATGTGTTTACCAAAGTAGTATTGTATGCCTTCCTCTAACCGATCTCATCGAAAAAGTTATTCTGGAGCCTTTTAGATTAGTAATCGAATACCGACAGGTTGCACAAATATTCTTCAACTGTTATCGAATCTCAACAATATTGTGCTGTTACCAGTAAAAAATCCTAGTAAGAAACCTGGGATTTGCTGCATCTTGTTAGCTTCCTGTGTGAAGCATTCTGCCGTCGGATTGATGGTCTCTGGCAAGATTCAGACTCAAAGTACTCAGTTAATGATGTGCCTGATGTGTGTGACTATTAAACGAGCTCTGTGGCTTGTTTGCTCTCTGCACAGTTGTGGAAATGAGTTTTCAAGAGAGCAGTTACAGTGGACTACTTTCGATAAGCCTAAACTGGAACCTTTGGAGTTCCATTTTTGTTCTTTTCCAGAGCAAGAAATCATCAGCGTTGCTTCTAAAAATAGCGACTGGTTGGATACATCAGGCGTCACTTCAAAAGTCACCCCTTTCACCTAAACTGCGTTATTCGGTTTTTGTGGAGGAGAGATCTCAAAATTTTAAACGTGGCTGAAAACTAGGAAACACAGTAAAACACTGCTAATAATTTCCGACAAGCTGAATTTACCCTTACATTTGTACAATGAATTACCGTTATTGACATTCTTCCGGAGACTAATAATGCTCGCTTTTAAGAGGGCACGAATAAGCTGGTAATACATCAGTTTGTTTGAGTCCGTATGAATAGCGAACGATTAATAAGAACTGGAGTTTGGTTTTGACGGGCGAATCAGATGAGTTCTAGTTGAATCCCACTTTTATGGTATTCTCTAACTGAATTGGCCGTACAAAGGCCGCCTCGTATTGCAGTATGGATGTTTGACGAAACACTATTTATGAGGTTGTCGAAAACTCTTCGACAACCCACCACCGGTCCTGCTAATTTTGAGGCTCATCAGGTTGGCACAGTCTCCGATTTCCCGTCAAACTTTGTTTGCCTTGAACCCAGGTTAGACATTACCCGCAAAATACACTGACTTTCAAACTAATCCGGTTCTAACAGAAGCTTATGAGTAATCCTCCGCGTAGTCAGTGGTGTGGCACTTCGCACAAGCTCATGCACATGGGGAAAGTAAGCTCCCAAAGCTCATCATACTTTAGTGGCTTCTGTCACAAAAAACAAGACAAAGACTTTATGGAGAACGTGTAAACGTTTCACATTTGCATGTGGTAATTAAAGGAAGTGGGTGCTCAAGGGAGTGATTTGCCTTTAGTTGTTGCGCACTATTCCCAGGCAAGCATTATGAGAATGTCCGAGCATACTGCAGCACATCTGTTACGTCACACAAGACCCCAGTCGGTCAGAAGGTGCCCCAGGTTTACCAAATATTAGACACATTCTCACTCCCAAAAGCAGGTTCAGTCAGGCAAGCTGTTTACAGGTTAATCAATCAATTTTGAGTAAAATTAACTCAGAGAGCGCACTGGGTATATCTGTGCCAGTTTCTGACTGCAATTCACTACGAGATTTGTGCAGTGTGAATTACTGAAAAGTGCGTTACCGCTCTACATTATCAAAACCACAGGATACCAAACATTCAAGCATTCCAGTTGAAGTCCAGTTCTTTTTACTGCACCAGAGTGAAAAGAAACCGCATTCTTGTATTCGGTTTACGCAGGACTCTTCATTTATGAGGGCCACTGATAAGCAAGTTGGGGGAGAGTTTTTGTTACCATTCTGTGTAAATAAGACTTGTCAGTTTACTCTTTTGAGGATAAAAACATCAGGCACTCACTTCCATTACACCAACCGGATTCGCGGTCAGGCGTAGAGTTGGGTCCTGTTTCAAGCTAGCTCCACCAAAGTCAGCCGGCTTTGCTGGAAAACGGTGACGACGGCCGGGTTGTCTTTGATGATGGAAACGCTGCCGACCTCTTATGAGTGCAGCAACCAAGAAGGATATGAGTACGATCACCAGGGTGACCGCAATGGCTATACCGGCAATCATGAATGGACCGGGTCGCACGGGCTGTGTGATAAAGAAGATAATTCGAGGCGACTTAAAAGTTAAGATAAACAAAGCTTCCTGATTTTCTATTTAGTCTATCACAATTTCATTAGATATGTTTGCAGTAAAACGGATCTAACTAAACTTCGAATCTTTCTCCTAAATGTCCACGACAGATAGGAGACTAAACGTCACTTGAGAGCCAGACAACAACCCTCGGTACAGGTATGAATTGCATGTTTCAGGAAATGGATTCTCCAAAGTGACTTGCTCATCGCTCTCTACTAGTTTAATATGCACTTCTCTGGAGTACATCCCACTTGTTCAGGTGGAAAATGCAGCCAAATAATATTGTCCATTTTCTGGCAAATTCAACCATTTAAATGTAACAAAAAAATCGGAACTGTCGTTCAATATAATTCGCCGTGCGGGCAAGTGTGAGTAGTGATCCCAGAGAACTGTGAACCAAGGAGTATCGCGATCACTTCTAGACATCCATCGGACAAGTTTTCGGGACGGAAAACATGTGTTGATTTCAACTTTATATACGCGTTATGTACTCATTCATGAGACAACATCTTAACTGATCAACAAGGCTGCTACAGGCTTCGAATTTATAGATATGTGCCGGAGATTGCAGACGCATTGTTTAAAATGCACTCCGTGATCTTATTCATTACAAAATGCAAAGTCCACTGAAAGCAAAAAATGCACAACCTAGGTTGTTTTTCCAAACTACAAACTGCCATTGACACACCTCTAAGGCAGGTTTCCGTTCAAGAACTTAGCGGAAACTGACGCGGTTTCAACAGAAGCGGCAGCCTTTAGGTCGACAAGCATGGCAACGGGCGTCTTATCACTACACTTGATTAAATGTTCGCTTTGCATATATACTGAGCTCATAAAGTTTGTTCCTGGTAAGCATAAAATACGAAACTGGTAAATTGTTTCTCCTCAATTCAACCATCACAGAACACAGGGGGGTGGGTGAAACCCAACATCTCCGTCAGTAAGAGGAAATGTTGTTGCTACCAAAACGAAAACCAAATCACGAAACTAGTCCACGCTTAAAGTTGACATATTCAAAATGGTCCGAGCAGTGCGAAAGAAGTAACGCACGTTGCACAGAATTTTACTACTTTGAAAGTTCCTGTCAACACGTTTATCTAAGAGACGAGTAAAAAACCATAGACGGATATCGAAGTTTACACAATTAATAATTACAGCAGGGGGTAAATACGGTGCTTATTCCAGTCATGTAGAACGGGGTAAGTGAAACGCAACCCTCAAATCTTGTGTGCTCAATGATCTAGTTTGGCGCTAGCCAAAGCTTCTAGAAAAGACAGTGAACGAAAACAATTCGGTATTCGAATTGGGTTATTATAAAAACAGTGGACTGCAACGCTCAGAATCACACAGATTATGCATCAGCCGTATTGCCTGAATATAAGCTCTAGGCGGTACGGCTGATGATTGGTCTGTATTAAGCAGACAATAAAAGTTCTGCCAATAAGTTACAATCATTCAGTTCCCAGAATGAGTCAGATAATCGGAAGATAAATGAGATGGAATTAGACCGTCATTTTTTTGAGACATGCATATTGATTCACTTCAAGTAGAAAGAGATTCAGAAAGGGATGTTCCGAATGATACGAGTTATTTTTGAAAGCAATCTTTTAGAAGGTATGGTGTTTTACCTGTAACATATCAAAAAATCAAAATCTATTAATCGCAGCTTCGAATTTATGTAACCAATGGAAATTTATGTCCACTGGACACAGTTATTGCCGCAGAAAATACTTCACTGTCTCCTTGAGAGTATGACTGGAGAATTCTTTATTGAACACTTTCCAGTTAGTAGTACTAAAAGGCCGGACAGTGTTTAATGCGCTTATCCGAATCGTCAATAAGCTACTTAAAAGGACGATTTTAGGAAGTAACGCTACTAAAAAGCTTAGTGAAAAATCTCCGAAGACGATTTTAAACAAGAGATCCAGCTCGATTCAGTTGAGCCTCCGAGTTGGATTCATGGAAGAAGCATCTGAATATGTTCTAGTCTAACGAAACTTCCGGCACCTCGCTTTTCATTTGAATAGTATGCATGTACAACTTTACATTGAAGTCGACTGTTGCGTTTTACTTGAGTAGAATAGGTCATTAAGCAAACCATTGTTTTCTGCTACAACAGACTAGTTTAGACTTATAGCCAAGCAAGACGAAATTCTTAGAATGACAAAAACAATAGTTCAATGAACGGATATCCTGTGGATTGTCAAATAATTCCTGTTGTTCTATGGATACGTAGATAAGGATATTCGTTTTTTTCAGCCGCTGTTTTTTATGGATGAGTGAGAGGCAATTCTTTTGCACTACGGCTTGACTTAAATTTTCCGTTTACGTATCACATGATCGTAAGAAGTGTGGGGCATGTCGAATCACCTTTATTACAATATAGGATTTCGGGACCGTCAGTATTATGTTCTCAGCCGGCTAATACAATTTCGTTAGAAGCCATGGGAATTGCGCACTTTTTATAGGTGAAACTGTGTAAATTACAATTCCTTTGTCTTTTATTTGACAAACACTTGTTGCAGCTCATGAGTGGGGAACTATACTTTTCCCGAGGACCGAAACCATACAAAACCGTAAGAAGCAATATGCCTTGCAACATTGGCAGGAGTACGAGCCGGGTGACGCGATGAGAGTGGCTCTTTTTCACTATATATATATATATAATGTGATAAAGAAAACCGAAGTGGTATACCCATCAGTTAGGAACTAATAAATCCTATAGACATTCGTACATTCGTCCATCAAGTTCAGCAAAACTAAAAGAGACCCAAAACCAAAATGGTACCTGATTTAGATTAGTATGTGCATGAGATGGGGTTACCAGGTGGACTACGCTTGGCATTCTGATCATTTGAGCAATTGTGGTGAACTGTGCTAAAAACGTAGGATGAAACTACTCACGAGATATTGCGTGCGTGTGTATACTGCTGTTGCTTTGGTGTGCGTGAAAACGTTTATGCAGATGGCAACAGTCTGTGTTGCAACATTTTAGCTTGCTAAAAATACCTCAGCACACAAACATCTCTGATGAAACGTGTACATATAGTCTTGGCATCAAAGACCAAGATGCTTTTGTTGCGAAAACACCTCTGTAAAACATTTGGGGCAACTGAGGAAGATGACCAAGCAGTAAATTCCGTGTTTTGTAAATTGAAAATTGTGGGGTATTTAACTGAATTCCCCTTGGCCTGTGAGTGTAAGAAACCGTCAACACAGTCATTATAGATACACAGTAATCGTGCACAGAGCAGTATCCATTATTGGTGTTGGCCTCATTGCAGACATGTGATCCAAATGAAAGCACTCCATAAGTAGATATCAACTCGCCCATCCAGTGCGTCGGTTTCACACCGTTGTTCTAGGTTCAAATCTGACATGATACATTTTAACTTGCTTCAGTAATCTCGGTTCCTGATATGCAAACAAAGTTGTGTTTGAGAAATGGGAAGTATCAACGAAATATTATCGAGGCTTCAGTGGTAAGGTTCTAAATGAGGAAACCTTTTGTTCGGCCTAACAAGACACTTTTTTTTATTATCGAAAACGATCCAAAATGATTTTCGATTATTGTTTTTCAGGCTAGAGACTGGAATTCTTTTGGATATGGACACAGTGAAGCCCCCCAATAAAGAGTACTTACCGTTACAGCAAGATGTTTCCAAGGGTTTTAAAAAATATGTATTCAACTTTTGGCTCGCTTATTCCAAGAGTTTATGGCATGTTAAGAAACAAAGTTGAAAGAAGTGAACATATTTGTTTTTTTTTCAAGCAACTGGTTTGTGAGGATCGTTGAGCTAGTAGCTGCTAGATAAAGCCAGGCTTGTTTCATAACCATGTTTCTTTCGAAAAACTGATATCCAGTAGAGGCATTCCTAAAGGAATTTCCGCGCTCATTCATTAAGACTTGCTCCTAACTTTGTTGAAAAAACAGACAGGTTTTATCTGCACTAAGTAGATTCACAGGAGTGAATTGCTGCCATTCTTTCAGGCAAGTTAACGAACCGGTTAATTTATCTTTCGGGTCACCACGGAGGAAGTTGGTTGCAGGTGTCACAACCTGAATATAATACGTCGATCATCCATGGCCATGAAGTCGCCACCTTCTGCGATAAAGGTGTCAGAATTCGGCACGAAGATATCGTCGGTAACAATCCCAGTTAGATTTACTGATTTCAGCCTTGTTTGTGCCAACAGGAAAAGGCATGACCCTGATCTTCCAGGAGCATATTGTACCCCTGAAATTTAGTGACGTCAATTTAGTGACAAAACACTAGTTCTCGTTTGTCCTTTGGAGGGAACACAGATGCCATTCTAGTCCTCATTGTTTGCAATATTCTGTATATATTGTTAGAAACAACACTGGACTACCGCGTTGGTGACCAAAAGCACAAATCCATGAATTCAAAAGCCAGAGTAAATGAGAGGGGAGCATTTGGTTAACATGACCACCACTCATCAACGTAACGTTCTCTCGAGAGTGGTTTTCCAGCTCATTCGCTGTTTTTCGCCCCGTTCAGCGATGTGCTTTCAGGTCTGATGCGGAATTCAACAGCAAGTTAACGTCCCCAGACAACCGCTTTTTTTACTGAAGTGTAGCTTAGCGAAAGGCCACTCTGTTCAATTTTAAGCGGAAAGTGGCCGGGTGGACAAGTAGTGTTACTTAATGTGACTACTGATGAGCAGGTGAAAATAACTGAGATTTGCAACATTTGCCTGTACGGTTGCCTGGAGCTTTAGCAAAATAGCTAACTGCTTTCGACAATGCCCCATGAATAAATTGAATACTTTGCGGACTTTAAATCTACCCACTGTCGCAAAGCTTCTCCTATTCGGGCGTCATGCTTTTTTAAAAACTTTCCTGCAAAAATGCTTAGTAAAAAGGAAATGGTAATTGAATGTTCAAGAGGCGCTGGATATGATGTAATGTGCATGTGCAAGTGAGTAAAAAAAATTAACCCCGAATGATTAATTTGCGTGTATGGAAAAGTACGACTATTTAGTACCAATAAACTGCAGAAATTCCGCGAACTATGAGGAATTGTTCAACTTCGTTGCCGGAAGTGATGAACAACCACTGAAACTGACTTAAGACCAGGGGGCGTAGTCATCAGTGAAATTTGCCGACGTCTTGCAGAATAGTGGTACCATTTGCTTGAGGCAAGTTAGCGAATGACTGACTGGAACGGTTGTGCGGTCGGCTGCAATCGTTAAGCTTGCTGGACTTCACGTTTCATCTGCAGCGTTGTTATATTGACTAGTTATGTCCATCAGTTAGTTCGTGGGGTGAAAATGAGGAATTTAGAATTGTAGAATTAGTGTCTGATCAGCCCCACGCGCCTTCTCATACTGTGATTTGTTGGGATATTGAGTCCGATCGCAACCCCCAAGCTAGTATCAGAGTGGCATTTCGGGGTGCTAGCGCAGGCAGCGTTAGTACCATCAGGGGTGGTTTGATAACACTGGATTGACGATAAGACAGTTAATGTTGTGTGGAATGGATTGGCTAAGCCATTCTTGGGGACCAAGCTAATCTCCTCAACATAGAATTCTCATATCTGATTAAAAATGTGCCGCACCTTCAAATTTTACGTTTTTTCTTATTTGGAGGGATCATTGCTCTAAAGGCGTCTTTCGTTGCAAAGAATATTTTGCCTTATTCGGGTTTTCTACTGTGGCAAAACGTTCATTATAGAATTCTTTGGTAGCGATGTTGTGGAATATAGGTAGCTTAAGTGCTCTGTTTGGTTGACGATGTACTCACCAAGCTTCGTAGTTGGGCTTTTCATCACCCGTTGAGGTGACATCGTCAATGTGTGTGGAACTTTGGTAGCTTTATTTGCTCGGGGCCTCGTTGTACAATCGTCCCTCTCAGAAGTAGAAAGGAAAGAATCTGCTTGATGTTGAAGCCGTGTAGGTCATCCCGGGATCAAATGAGCTAAGATCCGACTGCTTACAAAAGAGATGGTGATTTCAGTAGCATCACCACCAACTCACAGCTCTAACAAGCATGAGTTTCATAGTTAGTGTCTTGGCAAGGGTCGGAGTAAACAGTGCGTACCACCAATTAAATCAATACAAATCGCTGTTCAAGGTTTCGGTAACACAAGTGGTTTGTCAGTCGAGATTTATATGGTTCTAATCACGCAATAGATGCAATCGACTGAGTAGGTCACACTGACTCCTGCAGCGTGATTGCCAAACGCGACTGATTTCTTATGACTCCAATCTTTTGGAGCAATGAAAAATGAATGACCTAACATGTTTACTTTAGTAGAACTAATGACAGATGATTTCAAGTATTTTTGTCTTGGATGCATCTGGTGAGCAGCGGGGGGTAAAAGTGACAGAATGTGGCAAGTTTTCTAGGTATTGTTACTATATCAAGTGACGTGATTTCCATGGCAAAAGCAACAATCGGTTATGAAAACAAGCCATGCCGGATCGCCGCCAAAGCACCGAGAAATAGGCCGTTAACAGAAGTGCCGCTAGCATCACCGATTAGGAGGGGTTCAGCTGAATCAATTTGACATAATTTGTCTTGGAAAAGCAACGGGCTTTATCTGGTGTCATACCAGATGGCTTATTTCAACCACTTTATCACGGAGTGAAGAGCCATTGAACTGCTTTCACTGGTTGTCCTGTCCATTAAACATAGTCGGTACGGACAAACCTTGATTATGTGGATTTTTGTACACTCTCTAGCAAACCAAGGTCGTGTTAACAGGAAGGGTTATGACATTCTTCAGATGGAGGTGCTGTACCAAACCCACCTCGTTTTATTGGTAACGACGTACAAGATTCTCATTATTTTCTTTCAAACCGTCATCTGTATGGGCTGAATAAGACTTCTGATAACCCGCTTTTAATTTGGTTTCAAATTAGCATCCAAGCAACATGTTAAGCATCGTTCCAACTAAAACATTAGACGGTTTCCCTAAAGTACATACAGTTGGAGGATAAGCGGAGGTTTACATGGGTCTGCTGTTAACATTATCTTAATTTGGAAACGAGCGGTTAACTTTACATACTTTTAGTTTGGTATTGAAGTTAAGAATATGACTCCTGGGGACTTGGGGACTACACGTATCAGATAGGCCTGAAAATGGATGAACAGTTAGTGCACTTATTAATTGTCACTAAAAGAAAATTCAGTTGTTGCTCTTTTTGCGGACGGTCGAACGCAGCAATCGAAAAGAAGTCTCATTGTGTTTTTCACAGTGGCCGACGAACAGTCACTCATCCCTAGTGGAGGTGTATTGGGGGGATCAGTTTCTCTCAACAATATGAATACTACAAAGTTGGACGTACACTATGAAACCAATAAGAATGCACGGACGAAAAAATTCTCATTGCAAATTACTTTCGGTAGCTAAAGGACAAAATGACCGGACGAAAGAGCAACGTTGTAAATAATACTGACTAAATGCAATGCTTCTTGACTCTTTCAGCTCAGAAACGCCAAGCCGGCGTATCTGCTCCAAAATCACATTTTTATTCCGACAGCCACCAGACGAAGTATCCATTCAGTCAGTGAGAATGGAAAACTGGAGACGGCTGCTGTCCTTATTTACCTGGAAGCACCTCCAAATGAAAATCAATCCTCACCTAGATAAACTAATTATAGCTTCTACCTAGGCTAGCATACTGGAGGCAACTATGCAGGTCGAGACATTCGGATAATTATCCCAGTTTGAAGAGTCGTAGATGGGTCTCGTTTAAATGATCTTGGTAAGCTGACTACCTTTTGAGTTATCACCATTACTGATTGTGTACCAACATTGAGAATACTGGTCCGGATCTTCCCTGGTGGGGCAAAGCCTGGCTAAGCGAAGTCACTGGAAATACTGACCAGGAATCAAATGAACCGATGCTACAAATATCACACTTCCAAATTACAAGAACTGATAACTGGGCAAAGCCGAAAGTTATTAAAAAAACTGAATGCCATGTAAAACGGAGAGAAGAAACTAAGCCCTTTAGTACACGTATCAAGTGACCTTTTGGAAGTTCAAATGTCTGCTTAATCTGCTGTTTCAGAAGCAAATCCTTCGCCTAAACGAAATATTGCTATTTTATTGGTCATCCCTCAGGTGGCTACCGCTATAGGGGCATTTGTTTTATTCTCTATCATTTTCAGCCTACTTTTAGAGGTTGACTTCCTAGCCGAGACTAGTTAGTTTTTTAAGATACACTCACTACAGAGAAAGTGGACTTTACTCCAACTTTAAAAAAGTGTTTCAGAACAAGACACATTACTGAGGTCGGTAGTCATTAACTCTTTTTAGGATTGTCAACATCACCTGTGGTGCTGAAAAAAATACAGACGCATTTTAGTTGAGTTCCTGCACCGTTAACTGAACAGTTCTCGAGCCTTAGGTGTGAGAAGATTGTGCCGCTGTGGTTTTCTTACCTTGCTCGACTGCTTCATACTCACGACAGGGTGGTCCTTAATAACCGGCCGTAGACCATCACCAAACATCCGTTTTTCTTGATCTGACTGGGCCAAATGCGGCGCTCCTAGTTGTTGCTGGTTGGGCGATAGGCGCTCAATCGCTTCGTTGCTTGATAAGTGGAGCTGGGCGCTTTCCGAAGATTCGATGACTATCTGAAATCAGCCACGAAAATTCCAGTTATACATATTAAAGCTTCCTTAGGTTAAATTGGCACTAACTAAATTGGCTACTAAACAAAACTAAATTTGTTGAGCATCCATCCATTCGAACACTGAAATGGGTAGTTTTACGTATGGGTTGTGTCAAAAATATGCGTTGGTCGCCTTGCCAATGATAGGTATTTAAAGGTGGTTTAAACTTGTCTGACCGGGAACTTCAATCATTGTCAAATCAGAGTATGCGCACGTTAGAATAGTAGCCTGCGGGACATACTGGAGATGTCTCATCGTGTGCTTCAGTAATAAATACTTTTTCACCCTATTATCGTGTCAATCTGCCACCCGTCTATAAGTAAGGTCAGATTCTAGAAGAAAACGAAATCCAAAACTTATAAAGCAAAAGGCAGCCTTCTGAATCACTGGAATACGGTAATACATCGTTCCAGAAATGGCCAAAAATGAGTTATGAGTGGGAGAACCCCTGTCTAGCTCCTCCAACGAACCGATTACGTGGCTAGTCACGAGGGGACGCCATCTTGAAGGCGGCTTTCCCCATGTGTTCCCCATCTACGTTAATAATGGCGATTTTTCCACCACTGAAAACCCATATAAACTTTACATCTTCTGAGTACTGCTTTCCATATTTCTCACATTAGTAGCTGCAGGAGTTTTAACTAGTTTTTAACGTAACGTTGGTTGAAGATACACACTGAACGAACAGTTTGACTGACGGGTTCGGTTGGTCAGGATGGAAGAAATTTTAGCAAATGATGATGGCAGTTTGACACGACGATTGGATTGGAAGGCAATTCCTGTTCTGTACTGTCCATTTGCCAAAGACCTTGAAACTGATAAATCAGTCCTCATTTCCGGAGTAAACTTCTGGTTTACTTTTCGATAGCACAACAACTGCAGATTGCGTGCTCTTTTTGGCAGGTAGAGCATGCGGTGATAGAGTTGGGCGACGCTGGACGCAGCTTCGAAATAGACAGCCAAGTCGTTGTAGCTGCTTAGAGCGAGCGTTTGCTCATTGCAAAGTGATAACGACGAAACTTTGGGGGCCATGGTAAGTTTTAAAATCCAGAAAACCAACTGGTTACTTACTGTTGAGTGAGCCACCACAATGACTTCGCCTGTGATAGAGTGCTTAGGTTTTATCTGCCATTTCAACTTTTCACATTGTATCACACTGAAGTTCCTGTAGGCTGTACGTTTGGTCAATGCACTCTCGACGGTCTGTAATCGTTACTACCTCAAAGCCAACTAGTCTAGCCAAAATTTCATCATTTTACCGAGCACTGAGGTGTTTGTCGTTATTTTCCTCTGTATTAAGCTTCGCCTCGTTCAGGAAGACTTGATGAGCACTGACAACACTCAGCATATGAAAGTATTGTAATATTCTGTCTAACAGTCCACCGCGTATACGATTTCCAGTCCACAATTAATGAAGAAATAAGGACGTCCAACGTACCAACTATTCATCAAGACAAGCACAAAGGAGGTATGTAAACCAGAATAGAAACGACAAGATCAAAACACTAGATCACAGTTCTTCTGAGGCTTGGTGACGGTTGACAGCTACCCAACTAATATTCTGATTTTTAGTACATCTTACGATAGGATGAAAATCATGTTCTGTGCAGTCAACCTCTGTGTTGTTATGACTGGTCACTTCATAGAAAACATTCAGTACCATATTAGCACACAGAGCGGTGAATCATACTAGCCTAACTGAATTAGACAACCTCTTTAAAGCTGATTTTGATACAGGCGTCACGATGGGTTGATCAAAATTTGGCATGTAGGATACCAAAACGTCCTTCACTTACCTTCACATAAAACTGTAACGTTTGACGCCCGTAGTCTACGCTGCACATGAGACCAATTGTTGACACGTATTCTGAATCTGAATTAGGGTTGTCTTGAGCACTACCTGTATCGGAATTGTCAAGATTTGGAGGTACATAGTGAAGTGTACGCAGTACCTGCTCGTAATCACCAGCAGGTTTTCGTCCAACCAGTTGTACGCCATGCTGGTCGTTTTTACCAGCGAGACCAATGCCCATCACTTGAGCCAGTGACCACTCGATATGTTCTCCGTCATTCGCGTTTGATGAAACAGCTAGCTTTTTTCCTGTGGTGCCCCCGGAAGATGCGATCCATACATGGCAACTGTCCAGGATTACCTTGGCGGCATTTCCGGGCAAGTTCTCAGCTGATCAGAAGAAAAGTAAAGTTTATCGAAATATGATTAAACCAGACGTCTCTACAAAAGCGATGTTATACTATTCATTTCTGACCCTGGGTTCAATACTGGTTTTTTAGGAAGAACCAAACTGAAAATTATTGGAATATTTACATTGAATGAGCTACGGCGTACCAGGTAAGAAGTCAGGAGCACGAACAATAAGCTGAACTGGCTGCGGATTTACCTGGATTTTGAATGAAACACCAATAAACTTCGAACCCTAGCTTAATGAAAATAATTTTGCATTCACAAATCCAGGGAACAAAAGTGATACCGGAACCTGAAATAGGACCGGATGCGCGAGAAATTTCTCTGCAAGATGGCAGTAAAATGTACCGTGAAGGCAGATAAAGGGGCGTTTACAAGCTTTCTTTCAGTGCTAGTTAAACAATCTATACTGTAGGGAGTTCTCAATAATGTTATGGCAGACCAGTTTGTTAAACCAAAACTGATAATAGTTCTTAAGTGTCGCGCTCAGTTTGATTACAAGTCATATAAGAGACAAAATGTCCGACAAACAAAATGGGTTGTTAACAGGACGTTTTTTATGCGGAAAGTTTGTCACAGCCCTGTGACCTCGTGAAAAAACAATTCCGAGGAAATTTATTTTTATCGTCCTCCAAAATCTCTGCAGTAATCCTACAAGAGGGAATTCTGAAAAAGACCTAATACCTTAAAATTGTAAGACGATCTGTTTCATCAAACACATTCTTGTGGACAAGTTCCCCGAGGAGAAATCATGTTGTCCAAATAAATGCCAACGTAGATGAACCGGTTTCACTGATAATGATCACAATATTTCTGACCTAATTCTGGCACAAAACAAGCCTAAAGGGTTGACACATGAGCCATTCGTTTCGTGACAATCAAGCTCTCATTTTACTGCACCTCGTTATCCTACTTTTGAACAGTCACACCTAACAATTGCTTACAACGTGCACTGTTATGAACGCCCTGACCTGCTTCGCCATGATACACAACCTTGGTCTTTTCAGGCAGGTAAAGACAGTTTCGTAGGGCAACCGTTGAGAAAACACTCTTTTGTCATGAAACAGGTTTCTCGGACGATGTGATCGGCCTTTGGCCACAAAGTGACGATCACTCAGCTCGTCCTGACCTGTGTTGGATGAGTCAAACTCAGACCACCTAATGTATGAAAAGAGGCCACTGGTAGCGGCGTTTCGTTTCTATCTTACTGTCTCACGCACACTGTATAGGTTGTGGCACTGAAGTACATGTGCATTCAAGAAATGTCCTTGCCAAATTTATGATAATTTCAATGTTACGGGGACCGAAGGCTGACTGGTTAGATGTGTACCTTGACCATAATATCAGAATGTTTTCAATGAATACACTCATTTGCATATCAATTTGGTTTTTGCGAGAGACTCACCTGGAACCCAGCTGAATCTCCCGTTTGTGATGTTTTCAGGCAACTGAATGTGCTGCATAATGTTGACGGAAACTCGGGGACTGCGCCTACCTGATGAGCCCCAAGAAGGGCGAAACCGGTCGTGGGCTGTCGAAGAGTTTTCAGTAACCTTATGAGTAGTCCATTACGAATAAGCCTAAAGGGTATTTTGCATTGCCTATTTGATGTCTTTGATCCGTCGCACCAACTGGAACTACTACTTTTATAACTATTTTGGGGTTGAAGGGGGCATCCTGATGGAGGCTGCAGGCGCCCCCTGTAATTTTGTGCCTTTGACTGAATAAGCAGGAAGCGACCAAACCTTCCTAATATTGCTGAGGGACAGTATTCATCTCAAACAAAGAACAATTACTAGGAACAGCCAAGCTGGTCTCCATTTGGAAGCGCTCTCTCTTAAAGTAAATAGTAATGTATGCATCCCATGATGTGATAATAATGCACTGACACATTGAATCTAGCGCATTGGTAGTGTGACCACCCTGGCCCTTGTAAGCATCAGCTATATCGTCCACGAACCCCAACACCATAGTAGAAGTTACTGAAACTCTCGTAGAAAGACATCACCTTAAGAGCACTAATGGGAATTCTACAAGAGACCCTTGTTTTGACAGCAAATCGTCTGCCATATCATTGTGAATATTTTAACTTTGCTTAGAGCGTCCAGTTTAGTCTGGTCTCAAGGCTGTCCAAAGCCGTGTTAAGTTCACGCAAGTCTGACAGGTAACGACACTGATGTGCATGATGTGTCATAATCAAGCGAACGATATTCTGGTACAAGGTTATATTTTACTGTGAGTTCAGCCCGGGGAGACTAGCCCTCAAAAGACAATTTTATTTTACCTACAGAACGTATTCCACTGGCAGATTCCCCTAAAAATAGGAAAAAAATTACAGAGGAGATCACTGTTAGTCGGTCTCTTGTAGTGATCTTTTCCGAGGTGACATGTGTACACGTGAGTTCTTTTGAAGCGACAGACCAGTAAAAGAAAGCAAGTATGATGGACCTCTTTAGGTTGTCTTCCTTCCAAAACAACGTGTGAACAAGTTGTTTCGAAACTGAGACGGTCTCCTTTGGCACATTGTCTCCTCTAGGAGGAACATAACTGCTCACAATAACTGGCCTCGTCAGGAAGGCGGTCGTTGCAAAAGTGATAAATTCTAGTGGATGTGTGTCATACGAATAGAAATAATATTATGAGACCCCGATTACCCGAAGGGAACGAAGCTGTATTCATGCGGTTGTTCATATAACTACTTGGTGTAAAGAAAGTGAAGTTCAGTCCTGGCTTTTGTTGGGATGGTATTTCGTTTCAAGAAAAACTAGGAGTTAGCGTTTTTGAGTAGTGAAGACACAGTCTTTCAAGAGATATAAACCTCAAGAATGACTCGCAGGGGTTCAGTGAAGTTGTCTCAACTGAAATTGGGAGTTTGTCTCATTTGGGAATAAGCCCGTCGCTCTACCCCCTTTATCCGCAGGGGGAAGGGGCAGCAACAGGAACAGATGAGCGTCAGGTAGGTGCTTGCGTTACAGCTTTATGAATCACTGACGGCTCTCTGGAGTAATAGTCCACTAATACCATTATTAGATCTAACAGAAAATGAAAGTTGAATGCTAGTTGACGTTGCCTATTAACACACAGTTCCGAAAATGTAAATGAGTTATATGGAGTCCGGTGAAATTCTAGTTGCTTGTGCGTTAGACATAAGCATGTGATATGGCAGGTGCACCAAAAGTTTCACGTGCGTCCCCTATGGGTAACCAGGTCGGATAAGCTTAAAAGAGTACCCGACGAACAAAGCTGTAATTTTTCTCAATACGATGTTTGCGCTGGAAAGCATGGAGGAACATCGTATCTTATTCACACTCACATTCATCTGGTAGCACGAACTTGATGTCCGAGAATATGGGGATTCCAAAGTTGTTGATGGGGAATTCGGTAATGATTATATCTGACCCCTGTATAAAAAGAGACAGTGGGGGAGTGCTCCGACCGCCATCCTTATCAGTTCCGGGGGCTTGCCGATCCAGTACAGCCTGTGAACTTGATGGACGTTCTAACTTGTTGCCTTGATTTACCCATTCCGATCCAGTCATAATCGGACGGGCGACCTCAACCTCATGCGGCGAAGGGGGGTCCAGCCTTGGTACGTATAGCTGGATATCATTTGGCGGAATTGAAACAGGTTCATTTGGACTGCACCTAAATACACATAAAATCAGAGTAGCACACATCTTAACTGGCAACAGAACCACACGATACTTTCATGTGTTGTACAAAATAATTTTTTGCTTTTTATACTACTGAATGAACAGCAATAATGTCAATCGATAACAGATTGAAGTAGAGCCAACGGTCCATATTCATGAAAACAGTATCGTCAGCAGTGTGATTGAGTTGTGCCCAACACAGTATTGATAAACATACGAAGCAAGCATACTCTTCGTTGGAGTTAATAAAGGCGAAACACTGCATGAGGCGAAAAATCATACCTGGCTATGAATGGAGTTTCTAACGCATATAATTGTTTTTACTGTTGTGTCAGAATACATCTTCATAATAGATGATTTTTTTTCAGTTCTCGTTTGAGTTCGCTTCAGTAGTACAAAAACAATTGACCTTCCTTCATCAGTAAGAAGAAACCAAAGACCATTTCATCAAATCTTTGCATTGTACGAATATGCTTCAGTGAGAGTAGTAAATGTCTCCAGCTTTCATTTCCTATGGAGCATAAATATAATTTTGCACTCAAAGTGGCTGTTTCAAATACCTGGGTACATTCAAATTCGCGTGTTATGGCGCTGAAAGCTGTAGAAGTCTCCATTCTTGAATGGAGAAAAGCCAGAATCAGACGGAAGTTTTGTGGCTCTCCAGGGTATTATCCTGAAATTTGAATACCAAGTGATGCCATAAACACTCTACTCCTTGCCGAGTTCAGCTAATACTTAGCTGCCAGAAACTGCCAGACCTGTGAGGATCCTGGAGCTGGATATGCTTTTTGGGTCAACATATCCGTTCGACCTTTGCCAAACGTCCTCAAATATTTCCTCACTGTTCGGTTGAATGGCGAATACATATAATTGATGAACGAAATTTGTCAGCCCTTACAGGCCAACCACTCACATAATCAGTCTACCGCTCAATTACATGCTTGAACAACCATGCTTCCAGATCAGCCAGTCAGTAATACTTGGTAATACCACAGATCTAGAAAAGTTGCCGAGCCATAGTCCTACATTATTTACCTTCTTAAAACTTTATCGATTTCGAGTTTGATCCGATCGTAATAAAACAAACATTTTGAAACCACCTCCCGTCAGTCAGTCAGCTACTCGGAATTACCCACAAGCGTTTGTATGCTTTTACTTGTGCTCCAAGGCTTACTGAAGGCATTAAAAAAGACATTGGTAAGCGCATTCCAGTGATATCAAGGACAACTAAGCAGATCAGTTAGATTTCACACAAGCTGACCTTCAATTACCATCTACAGATATACTGTGGCAAGATTGCCGTATGTCAGTTAAAAAATCGGAATTTTTTCTCCAAGCTTGTTAATTTGTACGTTGGTCAAATCTAGTGTTCGTACTATTTTTTAAACGCAGAGCAATGTTGAAATGCATAAAAATTCTCAAATCAGGCATGGAGGCACGACAACTCAGTATTCTCATAAAAAGTTACTTGTATTTCGTTGACAGTGTGAGGTTACGAGCCTGGGCGACGGCTGCCACGTAGTCCGGACTAACATTGGGTTGGGTGCGGATATAGGCGATTGCTCGAAGAACCTCAGAAACGTGACTGGCATTCTGCCCGTAGACGGTAATGGCATTGTTTGTCAGATTTACTGTAATGTCTTCGCGCAGGTACTGCAAATTAGAACAAATTACAGGCAAATAAGAACCCAGGTAGCATATCATGCTCGTAGAGGTCGTTTATGACTGATAGCAAGACAAGTGAGAAATTGAAACTGGCAACCTACTTTTCAGTATAATTGTAGCTCTGTAGGAAGATACTGCGTCCAGAATATCATCCGGAATAGTTGTTTTGGAATCAGTAGTCTTCTACAGAATCTCAACATTCTAGGTAATCTTTTCTCCGGTTTGCGAAATTTACGTGATCCCTTTTCGGCATTGTTTTGATTCATTCTAATTTTGAGGATCTTAAGATAAGCGGGGGTGTTGATACAGGTAAACATAATGTTATTGCGGTTGTTCTGTGCAATCAAAAGCTAACGAATTTGGCAAGCAAGCCTGGAATGTGCTCCATTTTGAAGTGACTTGGTTTAGTCTGTTGATTTTGAAAAACACTTTAGGCTGTTGAAACTTTAAGCAGTAAGTGGACAGTCGCTAAAATGCTTTTGTTCCTAACAACTTGTGCTAACTCCTTGATTCTTTGTAAACTTGAAATTTATTTTTTTTGTGTGCTGGGAGCGAGTAAACTCGATCTCCGCGGTTAGCTGTAATCCAAGCAAGTAAACGGCACCTCATATACGTTAGCTAAATAAGGGTCCCGTCTATACCCAATGAGGCTGAATTTTATACTTTCGATAAGTTATCAGGAAGAGTGTCTGGAAAACATTTACCTTCAGTACGTTGGGCACCAGAAGCGATTCACCACATTGAGCAATGCAGCGCAAATTATTGGGAGATTCGGTTTTACCAAGGAGCACAGTCAATCCGGCTAATTCACCATTCAAATGCTGCCTTGTCAGTAGTGTGATTGGATCGAAACAGGCACCAACGGTAATCCTGTTGTTAAATAGCAAAAAACAAGAATGTTGCGTTAGTACAGGAATAATATAACAAAATATATTCTTGACGGTACACTACTCATAAGATTGCTAACAACTCTTCGATTTGCCACCACCCATTCCGTTCCACTTTGGGCCTATTCACGCAGATGCAGTCCCAGAGTTTCCTCCAAACGCATGCTCTACTTGAACTCATTAGGTTTTCCATTAAAATCACAGTACTATTCAAACAAATATTTCTATAGTTTTGTGCAAATCCGTGTCACGAGCATCATTCCCGTTGAAGGAAATATGTGAATTAGACATGACGTAGATAGATTAGTAACAATTTTACAACTAAAGCATAAACCATTCTTTGGCCCTCAGAAATCCTATTTAAATTTTGTTGGACCAGAGAGTATTGCTGTTGTCCTGGCACGAGCACTCTGGTTACTACAAACCGAAAAAAGAAGTATGGAACTCGAATTTCACTCCCACCGGGATCTGGCAACCATTCACATCCTCGGTCGAATCGGGACCCAAATTCCGGTCACTGGATAGTGGACGCAAAAGTGGCATCACAGTTTTGACAATGGAGCCTGGGAGTGTCCGGATTATCTCCAGGGGACCTGTCAATTTACGTTAGGATACTGAGCTCAGAAAAAAGCTACTGGAATTCAGCTGATATAGTGACCATGTGCAGCTGATGAGCAACAAGAAAAGACGGACTGAATTGCCTTCTACTCCCTTGGGTGTGGACACGTGACTGTACAGCTCACCGCCACTCACTAGATCACGAGATCTGTTCTTTTTTCTACACTCACAAATCACGCTACACGACTGTGACTTACTTGACTACACAGCTCACAATCGCCCCTAGATCACGAGACTCGCTTTCTACCCTACGCTTACAAATCGCGACACACAAGGATGACTCATCTGATATTGACTGTCTCCACCGGCCAGTAAGCGTAGCAACAAGTCATGTGCTGACACCCACGTACACGCAAACGCATCTACATATAGGGAAACCGAGCACAGTCAAGACACACAGACTCGCGCGCGCGCAGGGAGCAGGACGTCAACCGCCCTCCAGAAGTCCACGGACAATATGGAACACGTGTAGCAACTATGCTGCGGAGAAAACACGTTACTGCCGTCCGGACTTTCACCAAGGGACTCTCACAACCGATAAGTTCCCCTTTTGTCTTGCTCCACATTCCGCATTGTATTTATTTTTATACGTGTTGCAACTCACCACTGTCAACCATAGTAAAGACTGTTATTAGTGCATATATACCTTCTGAATCATATTATGGCTATCATCAACTGTGCACTAGTAGACTGAGCAAATCAAACTAGCCAGTATGGGAGAGGGACCTTAAAAGTAAGACGACAGTGATGGGAATTTCACAACTCATGGGACCACTCCCAAAAGTTTGAAATTCGGTATTTGAATACTAACTATTGTGCTGACCTGCGTTAGTAAGCTTCATACGCATAACGGAATTTTGACGATGTGAGTTTTTTTTAATCAAACTTGCATCTATTCTCCGGGGAGCACGGGACTTGCTTGCCTTACACTACTCACTGGATTGTGAGTTGCCCTGGTTTTAACCGAGTGGACAAAAAATTGGTGGTCGAAACGAAGATGACACTACGTTGCTGACCTGAACCTTGGCTTTCATTTTTTAATGGAACAGCCGCAACAGCTTCGAAGGTTGGATAGTGCACCTGATTGAATTACGGTAATCTCTCTTACAGGAAAACCCCAAACTGGAAGATACGCAAGATACGCTTAATCTCTGAAAAATGGCGCGCAATGGTGAAACTAACGAGGAAGTAATTCTTCATTAGTTACATGAAGAAGACCAGTAGCTACCATGTTCCATAGTTTGTAAGATGTATTCACTGTGCTGAAGGTTAAACTGATTTAACAAGCTTGCCCAGATGAGGCGAATTTGACCAGCAGAACGAGAGGTTTGCTTTCCAAACAATTGGAAAAGTTTGGAACCGATTGAGAAGCCATCGTTTCAGAAGGGCTTGGTAAACAATCGATAGTTTTGCTTATCTGCCCTTACAACAACGCAATATCATAAGCCCCACAAAAGTTATCTCAAACTCCTTGAACTTTTCTTAGCGTCCTCAAATTGGCAGCACTCTCTCTAGCAACTCTATCGACACCGCATCTGTGACTGCTGCGTACCTTTGTGGTTAGGTTTAGGGTATATTCCTGCGGAAGCATCGCGAAAGCGGATGTGAAACAGCAACTAGTCATCAGACGCCTTAATCTACAAAGGTGCATTTTGTTAAATGATCTATTGAAGGTATTTTCCCCCCAAGTATTAGTGCAGTTAGGGAGGTTATTTCACCCACCACTCACTGCTGGTCGGGTGAATGATGTTACACACGTTCATGAAGCGTGCTGCTTTCACTCAGTCATTTCATTGCCCAACCGTCAGATCATGGTTTAGACAAAAATTCCAAACTTTAAATGAGAGAACATGATAGATTAAACTCATCAAGGATGGACAAGCTTATGGAACAGTCTTAGGAAACAGAATGTCAGCTTTTGCCAGATTTGGAGAATACCGAGAAATAAAGATAAGATAACAATGTACTCTAGAGCATGATATCAAACCTGCGCTAATATATGTTGACGCCAGTGTAATGAACGCAGTGAACTGGATCATTTAGGGATAGATTAGAATCAGGACGGCACATAAAGTGCATTTCTTTCTTTGAAAACCCTAGGAAAATGGCAGCACCAAAGTATGACTGACGAAACAGTTTATGTATCGTGTACAAGAATCTTACTGCCGGAATACAGGGAAATAGCCAAGCTCAGGTTAACTAAAAATTCACACTTTAGCTGAGAAATGGCCGCACCTCACAGAGAAAGAGAACAGGGAAGAGGCATCAGTGGTTTACATAATCCCTTTGAAATGGGCCATGTGAACAAGCATTTCTACCTTCAGATTAGTTTTGATAGCTCGCGTCAACCACTGAGGTCTGAAGCAGTAAAAGTTGCTGGATAATTTACTCAGGCTTGAGAGCATCAAAAATTGAAACATGCCTTGGTCAGTACATTTTTCCGATAAATTACTAGTGTGAAAGCTCTTTCAATTGTACCAGTTAACTGGGGAATAGTCTGATTTTCTTTATCGTGAACAAAGTGTGCTGTCCGTTAAACTGTCTCTAGATGCGGATCAAAAGCACAAGTTACATTTTACTTGACAAAATTAGTCAACATAGGGAAAACGTCCTAAAACCATATGCTACGAAGTAAGAATAAATTTACTGCAATGATAAACTTGTGGTCTTCGTATTCGCTTGAAAACCGAAGCTAGATATTCTCATAAGCCTTGATAAAATCACTCCAACTGAATCAAATAATTTTTTTAACTAAAGGCAGTTTGAAAGCACTGGAGTTTAGGTTGTTGGTGCTTTTTATTCCGAACTATCGCTCTTTTATAAGTCTTTCAGGAAAAAATGTGGAATAACAATAGGAAGTGAACGTATATTACTTGTTTGTGTGAAGTAGCTGGAAGGAACAATATTTTTCACCACAAGCACAGTCCGCCGCATCCGGACCATATCAATCAGGCCATATGCCTGCAACAGGTGATGCGTTTCTCACTCAGCAACTTAGTTATTGATCGCTGGTCTGTTCGCTGAGCTAGGTTGTTTGATTGTGAACGCTTCATCATTAATGGAGGTGGCATCATCAGTTTTTGGTTAGAGAGCTTAGTGGAGAGAGACGGGTTGGTGGTTAAGCTATCATTAGCAAAATTATTATTGTTAGCAACAGCTGTTGTTCTCAAGCCTCCGGCTATTAAAACAAGTGCGCTTCGATTAGGCCCAGCACCCCCAGTTAGGTAGCTGACACTATCTCCGAAAACACTAGACCGTGCTAACCTTATTCCACCTTAGTCCTCAATTTTGTGACTGGGCACATTTTGGTCCTCGCTCTGTTTTCAAAAATTTGCAGGCAAGCTTGTCTTTCGTAATTGTAGATACTTATTGTTATTATAAACAACTCATGAACCAGGCGAGAAGAACAAACATTTGTGTGAAATTAAAAAATGACACGATAGAAAAACTAGTAAGCTTATGGCCTGTAGAGCCACTCATCTGGAACGCGAAAGCGCCCCGAAGTTTCTAAATCGTGCAGTATGAGTTCAAAAATAAAACACTCTATTCGCTTCCCCCACACAAAGGTGTTATTTGGTGTTCCGGGGGCTGGGGAATGAAATCAGCTGATGAAAGATAGAAGTCACCGATTAATCTAAAACAGATGGTACGGTCGATTAACTCAGATTTGATTTCCGCAGAATGTCTGCGAGCAAGAACAGGTTTATTTGTCAAAATACTAACACGCCTCAGTAAACAAGATGACAGCCTGAAATTTGATATAAACAAATAGTAAGTCAAAAAGAGACAGTACGTTTTTGTAAGAACGAAATTTGCACTGCAGGGCCATCAAATTAATACCTTAAATCAATATGATACTTACAACCTCCTTGTTATAAGGAAGAAGTTTGACCAGCTTTTACACTACATAATTTTGTTTTCGACAGATGCACTCATTTTCAAACCAATTTAGTTTCTGCGAGAGAATCACCTTAATCCCTCGTTTGTGGTGTTCTTCAACTGAATGAATTGTTTGTTACTTCTACAGCTTTCCTTTGGGGAACTACACACCTGAAAACAACTTGTAAGCCTTAGATTCAACTAAATGTATAACCCCGATAGGTTATTTTTTGTTTTGCTGAACGAATGCGTTACTGTACCTTTGGTTCCCCTAACCAACTTCTTAAGTCCGCCTACGTCCTTAGGAAAGATAAGCGACATAGAGCAGGCACGATTGTTTGTGGGCCTTATCCCCTTAGGTCATATGAGTTATTTCTGTTAGCGCAAGGAAAAATATCAATTTTCTACGACCTTCGCTTGTTTATTATCGATTCTACTCAGAGAATTAGGGCTATGCATCTAGTGTTGCGCGTCTGATTTCAAAATCTGTTAACGATGATGGTACAGTGAGAATACTTCGACGTCAGTAAAAAGAAACTCGGGTAACCCAGACAGTGTTATGATAATCTCACTTGCTGCTGAAGTTCTTGACCAAGTTGTGTAACTGTTTACAGGTAAGTTTACAGGTATGAATATCTCTGTTGGTCTGTTTCCGAATCACCTAACTTAAATCCGCTGAAGTGTTGGGACGTTTCACATAACATTTTATCCAGTAACATTTATCGTTACAATCTGATATCGGTGATGATCGATCTAGCCCAAACTCCTTAGCAGTAAAGGACGTGTGTCTATGCGTCATCACTCCGTTCGTTAATAAATCATGGCTCCTCTCTTTTTGATGCACTTCTGAGGATTAGTTCTGTCTCCGTTAATCGCATTGGAATATTTTGTTGAACATGTATTCTACCATGTTGGTTTCATTGCTACTCTGTTTGATTTCAAATACGTAACGGAATATTTTGCCTTGACAACCGACCTCTGAATTAATTTTTGCATCAAGTTGGAGTTTCAGAGCATTTATTTCCGATTCCTTTTCAGTAACTCACAGCTATTGATCAATATTTACTTTAAACTTTATACAATCATGGTTATCTCCTAAATGCTAGAAAGTTAAAAACTGTCTTGACCTCTGAAACAAGATCTTTTTTTCAAACTACATATGACAATATCTGTACCATAGTTGACCTTTGCCATGATTACGCCCAGCTGGGTGTTCAAATGGCCTTCTTTTTGTAAGCTTAGGCTTATATTTGGAATACATTGTCCAGATGCGTTCCTATATTTGCTGAAAATCTTTCCTCCATGAGTGTACAAAACTGATGTCGAGTTGTCTTTGCTTAACCCAACATCGGTGTCAGTACTTTTGTTGGACTGGATTGGCTGCGTTTTCGAGCTTACATTTGACAGTTTTACTGTAGCTTGGAAATCTCAAGAATGGGATATTGTTTTAAAAATACACTAGGTGGGTTCATCTGATCGAAGAATCAACCTAAAAAAATACTCATCAGTCAGATCAACCTTACTGGTCACATGTTGTCCCTTCACAAATGTAAACAAAATTACCTTGCCTATTTGCTCAACATAATTTGAATATCGCCAGGCCTTCTAACCTGGATATAGTATTTCTAAGTTGAAGTAAAGATCAGAGACGGGGATATGCTCGCTTATGCAGCAATCGAATAGTTACTTCGGCATTTTGCTTCTTTATTTTTATTATAATAGTTAGGCAGATCACTTATCCTCTCACAATTTTAATACGATAGCTGTGCGGCAGGGAATTGAATGCGTAGATGGTCGTTGGCTTTTCCGCTGAGCTGGGCAATTTGATTGCAAACGTTTAATCGCCAATTGAAGTGACATCATCTGTGGGTTATTGGGGAGCGTGGTGGCGCGTAACGATGGTTGGCGGTTGTGCGTTGAGTAGTATTACGTGTGTGTTAGCATACGTGCTGCTGGCCGGGGCCGACCTTTGATCGCGATTAGTAGTTCGGTTGGGCGCTTCCACTGGTTTCTATGTTGTTCTGTGTCCTCATCGCCGACGTCCAAATGTCCTTTGAGCTAGGCACCCTCTGCTGTCGTTCTCTGGTCGATGCCGGAATGACCTTTGTCCTTGGCTCTTCCGAGTTCCTGCCTGTGACTTTCATTGATTTGACTCCAAGGAGTACCTTGCTTCTTTGTTTGTGAATCTAATATGCGGTTCCCTTGAATATTCTGGTTGAGATGTTGGTCCTTTGCAAGTAGAGGTGTGTAAATTGGATCCAGTTGGATGCACCGGTTGATCGAATCCGCCGTGGAGTACCATGCTTCCAGAAGTTCCCTTCCGTGTCTCATATCTCGCGGGAACTCGGAAGGACCAAGGACAAAGGTCACTCCGGCATCGACCAGAGTACGACGACAGGGGATGCCAAGCTCAGAGGTCACTTGGACGTCGGGGATGAGGACACAGAATAACAGAGCAACCAGTGGAAGCGCCCAACCGAACGATTGATCGCGATCAAAGGTCAGCCCCGGCCAGCAGCACGTATATTAACACACACGTAATATTACTCAGCATACAACACCAACCCATCGCTATGCATCCCCAGGCTCCCCAATAACCCACACATGATGTCACCTCGACTAGTGATGAAGCGTTTGCAATCAAATTGCCCAGCTCAGTGGACAAGCCGGCGACCTCTACGCTACCTGAGCTAGCAACATTTTACTTTATAGATTGAATGCGTCCAAAAAAACAAAACAATTATCCAGAAAGATAAACAGAACTCTTAGTTTTCATCCGAACCTTACAAAACTAAATTAAATCAGTAACATTTCCAGTAAATATATCCTGAGAGCATCAAAAAGTGCGAAACTGGTACCGAATTGTCCAGAATTTGTATTGACCTTATGAGAGGTGTAACGGGAAACAGAATGCCCAGACATAATTCTTCTTCTCTAATGACTCGAGAGATTCTTGCCCAGCGGGCAAATGTTTGATCAGCCAAGGCTGCATTGAGGATGCTCACATTTGATTTGCAACTACGTTGGTTTATTTGGATAGAAATGTTTTGGCACTGACAGCAAACAAACAGTATGAAAGGCAGGCAAGGGTTGCACGTGCCAGGATGTGAAAACTGCTGTTACCGGATCTAACCGACTGAGTTAAGGAGCGACCAGTGAAGCGTTATATGGAGTATAGTCGGACGGGAATTTCTGCTCCAATGATCCGGAAAGTGGATAAGCCCAGTTAATGGAAATTTATCGTTGGCCTGTTTTCAAGGGAGCTGAAAGGTTGAAACAAACCCCTGCTGCTAGTACAACCTATTCTATTCTGCCGTAAAAGAAAAATCTTTTCAAGTACGGAAGTAGATTAACCGAATTTTGCCGGAAGTGGGTTGCCAATTATAACCCATCTATCCACTTGGTGGATTATAAAAAGATTAATTTTAACGAGTTTCTGTGAGAATAGACTTTGTCGTCTTTATTCCTGCTAGGCCACAGGTGTGTTAGGATCCTTGTCTACTGGTGGGTAGTATTTTGATGGAGGCAAACAGTTCGAGGAAGAATAAGACGTATTTTTGCATGGTGATCTTTATCTGATGGCAGTGCCTACCAAGAACTGCCATATTCAGAGACAGGTAAACTCCTGTGCTTCTCATAGATTTTCGATTATCAGATTTAGAAAGTGTGGTGCTCCAATAGCGCAATAGTTAGTGTACTGGATTCTCTCTGCTATACTGTGCTCTTCAAAGGGGCCAGTGTAGTCGATTAACTGGAACGCATTTATCACGATTACGGTTGTAGATTTTATTAACACTCACACTGACATTTATGCAATGGATGGTTATCCCGGTTATTCATGACTGCACTATTGATTTGAGCTAACGTTTTGAATACCAGTAAGATTAGCATGCGAAGTCAAGATAGATTTTAGTTGCACTCCTAATTAGTAGTCTGGTCGGGGTAGATATTAGCGTGGAAGGGTAAAGCGTCCAAAAAGGGACTTCATAACTGCTTGGTGCAAGTGAAACAATATTTGGAGATTAGTGAAAGACATCCATTTGAAAGGAAAATCGGTTTTATCAAGAAAACTAACTGAATTCAAGCTGGATCTCTAGTCTATGGTGCTGTTCTTGGACTAACTGTGCTGCATCGGGTGGCCTCATGTCCCAACTGGTACGCTATCTACGGTATCTCAGTGCATTGTCCTGAAGGAACATCGCTTATAGGATTGCTGAAAGCCCTTTGCTAGCCCACGGCCCGCTTTGGTGTACTTGAAACCATCACGCAGGCACAGTCCCCGATTTTTCGTCAACCTTATGTTCAACTTGAACCCAAATTGTACAAATTTTGCGAACTACCCTCGTTTGCACATCAACATGGTTTCCAGTAAAAGGTTTGTAGGAACGAGTATAATTCAAAAATTCCGTAAGATTCTGGCTGAAGATGAACATAAGATTGACGGAAACCGGGGGGACTGTGCCCACTTGATGAGCCTCAAGAATAGCGAATATCGTACCAGCTGGAACATGAGACAACCTGGTGCGGCGCGTTCAGGTATAGAAGAATATCATGAGTGACAGATTCAGTTGGGTTGCAGGTGGGTCTCTATGAAAAATAAACTGGTATGCAAATGAATTTCGTTCCATATGTGTTCAAGTATAACATTAGGTTGACGCAAACTTACGGACTACACTGACCTGATGAGCCCCAAAAAGAGGGAAACCGACCGCTGGTTGTCGTAGAGCTTGCAATAACTTTGTGTAGATTTTCCCAAAAAAACATTTGAAGCTGATTATTTGCATCAATTCTGCCAATAATCGGCATCCTTTAGGATTGCGATTTTGCTTTTAGTAGGCGAAAGTTGCGCTACCGTAAATAGATTTTAGGGAGATACTTAAAAAGCCCAGTCATTATGGGGACTTTTTACCTGACCGAGCAACACACGCAAATTTATAAGAGGGTCTTAATGTACTGGCGAGGTTGTTCTATGTATTCCCTTTTTGTTTCCAGTGCCCTAAATTTCAGTGTTTTGTTTCACCCTGCCTCGGGTCAGTCTAACAAAACATTCTATAATAAATACTCATCTACAGCTTCTAATGACATTTCATTCCCTGAAACACTGACAAAACATTTCGATTTTTGTAAAAAGATGTGTTGCTGCAGCAAACACGTTCGCTATCCATTTCAACAAAATCCATCACCAAGCCTGTTTCCCATGAGGCCAGCCTTCCGCCAGTTTATTTCCGTGATGATTATTGAAGATCAGATCGGTAAAGCCCCAACCTGGATGCACTAAAATTTTAAAGAAAATCTTATTCGATGATGTAGTCAGTGGTCACTCCAAGGTTCCTTGAAACATAGCTCATCTCCGATGGATGTCCAACGGAGTTGATATCAGGCTCTGCGCCAAGCTGTGCGAGTCACGGTACGCGGTCCTAATTAGACCTTCTGACAGGCTGAATGACAAACTAATGCAATTTTATCATCATTCACATATCCCGATATCCGGTGAGTCCCATTTCAAATTGGAGTAGCTTCAGACAGCATCTGCTTGTTCAAACGGCATCTCTGCTTCTTTTGCTTACCAACAGACTCCTCTGTGAACCAATAATGATGAAACCTCTCGAAGTGCTTCTTGGCCTTGCAGCACCGATCGGATTCACTTACAGGGTGAACTCCCATTTGGAAATTCCAAAATCTCTTCACACTACCAACAACAAGAATTGTGCCTGCCACAAATGGAGGATAACTCGCATTGAGCTATTAAAGGTGTCGTCCGCATACTAGTTGATTCATTGAAGACTTGGCACGGATGTTCTGCTTCGTGATTACACAAGTATAGTATGGGTGCAGACATCTTGTGAAAGTATGCAAACACTCATACAAAGACAGCAATAAACCAAGTGATTTGAATTTGACAGTGAAGACATAGAATGTTGCAGTGAGCTTGCCACACCTAACGGGATCCTATGAGATGAGATCGTTCGGAGGCATGTGCCTAATAGACGAACACCTATAGGTCATTATATTTTAGGAAAAAATGATGTGGCCAAACTGGATGCCGGATAAACGTTCAGTGAAAATACTGATCTGCAACTGGAGCAGAGTGCCTAGTTAGTATCGGGTTATTCGACCGACACCCGAACCACCAAAATGTCAGCAACTTTGGGGCATTTACGCAGTGCTTAAGACAGGTAACTACGGATGATCTTAATTGATCCAAACTTCTCACAGCTACTTTTGAGTGCATGCACCGTCTTATACTGTTTCTATTTTCCAGGAAATCTATGTAGCCTGGAAATTATATTGAAACACAAAGCTAATCCACGGTAAATGAGCATGCGTCACTGCTGACTCTAATTTGCATATGAAAAACGTCCACTGAGAAAGTCACATGTACTCACGTGTGATGTTTTCAGTACGCTCTGAGCAAAGGAAATGCTTACGAATCTGTCTCAACACTGACTGACACACGCATAGACGTAATTTGTTTAGTGTTGTAGTGTCTCCCTTTAGAACCGTACCAAAACCTATAACCATCCGTGTGAATTAGCTTGAGCATACAGCATTTAACCATCTTTCAAGTAACACCTGCGTACAGAGTATTCTTGAGATTTCATAAAAGTTGAAGGTTTAACAAGGCACTCTTATAAAGGGATGCTAACCTTGGTTTTGCCCTCCTTTCGGATGGAATATATGGTGGATTGGCAGGCAAGAGTGTCTCTATCGGAACCCCCAGCATTCCCAAGTCCTGTCCGTCAATCTGTAAGCTGATGAATTCCGAAGTTGATGCCCAAGGACTGCGACTGAACGTAATTGCGTAATGATGCCAAGTGACCCGACTCAAATCACTCGGTCGGCAATATTCCTCTGGAAGTGGACCAAACATCCAGACCGTCTTCTTCCTGGGTTCATTGTCAACATCGCTCATTTGATATTGGAATGAAGCCATCAAACGGACGATAAGGCGACACTCTCGGAAGCTAATTGAGAAGAAACGCCAGTTGACTTCTGACAAGAGATGGGGAGTGTGTTTCGAAGAGTGTTTCAGAATTGATCATCTGGACTTAGCATACGCTCTCTTAAGTAAAAAAAGGTGCTTATTGTTCAGGTGCTTTCTGCTTTGCTCAGAGACACTCTGGAATGCGCAACTGGAAAAAGTCGGATGCAAAGGCTTTCTACATCCCAAATAAACATAAATTATGCGCAAGACTGTGCTTACATGGGATATCCAATTGCAACACTGCAAACTTCTTCTAGCTGCGACCGACAGGTTTAGTGAGGTATAAGTACAGCAAAATAGTAAGTAAAACTTTCAGTTGGCTAATTTGGAACCAAAATACTTTTGTAAATTTTGGTCCTCGACCTGCTTTTTTACGCTAGCACAAATTATTTATATCCAAAAAGTAACTGCCATCAGACTCAAGACAAAAATATATACCAAAAGCGTTAAAATTCACTTTTTAATATTGTTCAACGGGAGTGAGTCATTTGATAGCTAGCGACTGATAGTGGCTCTGTCGGCATCTTACGATTTGCTAAATATCACAATATATTTCGATCGCCGTATAGTATTCTTTTCTTTAGTTACCTACAATACAGATGAGATTTTATTCAGGGTATTCTTCATACTTTTCTACTATACACATATTTTCCAAATCACTGTCTCACTGAGGTATAGAACATGTGCGTGGTCTCCCGCATCTATGAAATACAATGTGCTAACTAAAATTGTATAAATAACAAGATGGATTTTAGTAAATGGACAAACCATACGTGAGTTTCATGCACGGGGAGATTTTTGGGCTAATTTTCAGCCAAAACATAGTCTGATAAAAATATAAGTTGTTACGATGCCTGTGAGTATTCAGGGCTTTGTGTGTCATGTGTGCAGCAACCACGACTACCGTGGAAGTAGAACAGGGTTTATTTACTATCTGTCCGTTTAACAATCTGGTTGAAAACTGTGACCTAGTAAAATGATTGGGAGACGCCGTGTTAGGTAAAAGAAGCACTTAGTGAATCTTGAGTTGAGAACTTCAGGCATACATAGCAATGGACATGGTGCTAGATTTATTCGGAATTCGCATTCAGGAATTTAACGAAACCTCAGGGCATTTTTGTTTGCGGACGATGTCAACATCCGTGCTATCTTCGAAGCTACATAAAGGGCCCACTGATGGTTTTGACCTTCGTCAGCTGCTTTTTTGTTAGTTAGAGGATACATCCTATGGGAGATTCAACTTTATAAATGTGATTTGTTAGATGAGGTTCTCTGTGGCCTACTTGACAGAGTCTATGACCGTCAGGCAAGAGATCTGTGTTCCGTTATCAACCCTTCGGCTGTCGATGCATTCAGACTATGCGCACTTGGATTTCTCGTTCCAAGATAACTGAGTAATATTTCCACAAGTAAGAAGTATCGCGTTTGCTCCTGGCTGCGAAAGGTTATGCCAAAAGTTCCATGGGAACGGAAAGTAAGAGTGTATGTGCATGTGCGGAACCATTGTTCTTGTGAGAAAAGCTGTATGAAATTGAGTTAATCTAATTTTACTCAACGCCGGTTTAGAATGAACAAACGGACGCGTGCTTAAAGCACGTCATCCTTGACATCAAATGGAGCACTATTATCTGATGTGCGCAGATGTAACTTAAAAATAGTGTCTCTTTAGTGCGTATAAGATACAAGCAAGAAAAGGCACGTGAGGAACAATATCCTCTTTCTTAGCGCATTGTAGCTGTTTGGTTGCCGAATTTGCTCGTGTACCCATAAATTGTCCGACTCATGCAACACCATATAATTCAGTCTCATTGGAAATTTCAGACTACTCGGATACGTACCGCAGGACGAGGATAACCAGTAGTTCGTGAACTTGCCAGATACGGCGGTATTCCTCAAAGCTACTGCCTTCACTGCCTTCACTGCTATACTGGACCAAGAGATCCATTTGCAGCCAGCTGGTTAGGCGATCGCCTCCAACGCATGGCTCTTCTCTTTTTCTTTTAATCTAAGGCGAACAAGGCCCTAACGGCTAAGACCACTGCATTTCAGCGCACAGTTACTGGTCTGAGAAACCGAAGTGAGCTGAATGGACATTCAGTTGCAAACTACTACATGTGCCCGACAATTAGTTTCTGGTGAATTTAAGCCGATACCAGTGAGTACTGTTCAGACGACATCAAAAAGTCCGAAGCGAGGCAGTGACACAAAAGACATCTTGTGAATCGAGCTGAGCTCTTGAGCAACTACGTAAGACAAACCACTCAATGGACGCTTTCGCCTACACTCCTGATAACTCAAAAAAGAGGGTGCAATAGAGCTGGCTGATCTTGTAATGTGTCGACAAATCCAGCTTGGTTGAGAATGAGAGCAGATCCTTGAATCGCATTATTGGTAGCCATTAGTAAAAGGTTTTCCCCAAAACACCACAGAGACATGTCGTGTCAAGACAACATTTCGTCATAAGAGGAGCCTTCATTTCGTGGCCCGACGGTGTGCATGTATCAGCGGCTAGCTCATCTTCACTAAATGACACCCATTCAGCATTCATGTAGTCTTATTTGCCAGGAATGTGACTAAACGGGACTCTGGAAAGCACGGTCTTTGAATTAAAATAAGTTTCCTAAAATTGGTAGCCCAATACCACTCAATACTTTCTTGCACTCAAGCTTTTCAAACAAAGGCTTTGAATTGGACAGCAGTAATTATTGTGGCATTATTCCAACCCACAGATAACCTTTAAAAAACGCGTATTAATTTAGTACTTTACCACACCGGTCACCGTACGGTGACATCAACCTATCTGTTGGATTCAGCAAACCGAATAAGCTTAAGTGATGTCACATATACCACTAACCAGTAGTTGGGAGCCATCATTTCCGTGAAGGGGCTAACTCTTCTTCATAAACTTGGCTAGAGGTTACCCTTAAAAGTTGTAGACAATCTTCGTATCCCGAAATTTCCACAATTCAGGCTGCTTAAAAGTGTAAAGTAAACCAGCTAAACTCTTTCAAACAGTTGGCGGGTTTCATCAGAGCTGCCTACTATCCCTTATCGCTTAGTTTTACCACGTATTGCATACAAGAATAGCCTTGGAATCTGGAAGAGGAACTCATACCTGAAGGTATATTAAAAGGAGTTTTCTTGCTTCTTGGTGAACATGCTTGTGCACAAACTTTTCACAGCAGGATAACAAAATTCGCCCTTTGTTTTGCGGGTTTTTTACACCTCCATATATTCCTACGCTTTCTTCCCGGTCCAAACTTTAGAATAAGGATTATGAGGTTTGTTTGATTTGCATGCCATGGAAGCTGCATAATCCGCGATTGTACCGTCAGTGAAAGTAATATAAAGGCATGGACGACACCCACTAACTTTCATCTTTAATGCTGTCAAAATCAAACGTCAATGAAGTCAACAGCTCGTAAATTCTATACAAATGTGAAGAATCTGGACGCTTTAAACGATTGACGCTTCAGTCCCCAGCGGTATAACGGAAGTTAGTCGCTTCCAGTGGTGCGTGAGTCAGTGCTTGGTGTCAGACCAGGTTCGCCAGAGAAATGAAGGAAGACTATCAGCTTAATGCAGTTCCAACATTCCTGAGCATTCTAAATCGTTACCAACCAAAGAAGACGTTGTTTTCTGTTCTAAACTGTTGGTAGTCAAAGTTTTACGGGATACAACTCTTGTCACACACAAGAGACATTTATGAAAACTGCAGTTGCTGTTTAGTTGTTAAGTGACCTCATGTGAAAAAATGATTGTGTTTAGTCAATATATGTCTCGCTGTCTGTTACATTTGTGAAACGTGAAACTACAAAAGTTTATATGATGTTTTGATGGGGCAAACAAAAGGACGCTATTTAAGTAGATTCATGGTGCAACAAAATGCAGGCGAAGGCATAAATTCAATGCTTTAATATAACCGTCAGTCAAAATATAAACGTCGGTTTTACTTAAGCAGAGTTTGTGGAACTGTAGGCAAAATCTTAGCGGGCATATAAGAACGTTGGCAAGCATTCTAGTATCCATAAAGATTTGACAGACGGTCGTCCATTACTTTCTTGGAGTTTGTTGCCGGCACTCAAAACGGTCAGTCAGGCACATCTTTTGTAATTCTACGCAAAACTGCAAAATGTCTGTGTGTTCATTGCAGCTTCCCATTTTCTACTTGGGTTGTTGTCTTATATGCAGATTTTTTGTCGTGAAGTCCCATCCCATACATTTAAAATGAACTTGAATTGACAGGACGAGTTGGCGGATACGGCTTAAGATGGGTTTTTTTACGAGTAAGCTAAGGAAAAAGGATATCCCTAATAAATAGTATTTTCGAATAAAACACTTGCCATCCTGATCCTGGCTGCAAATAACGGTTTCCTCCTTGTCCTCTACTGTGGCATCCGGTGGGGGTATTTCACCAGGCTGTCTCACGAGCCAAAAGGTGACGGTGAACTCTGCATCGAAGGCATTGACCTGGTTATCATCGCCAAACCGTAACGGATCAACCTCCCAGACACTGCTTGCCGAGCTTTCGAAACGCCATTGTTGAGTAGGTGCAATTGATCGTGGTGGGTTACCAAGTGGTGGCCGGTTCAGCTGAGCAACAATATCTTTATCCGGGTCCGGAAGTAGGTTTGTCAGTGTAGCCGGGTAAATATCTAGGGTAAAGTCATGAGTAAGTTGTAAGGTCGCAGTCGAAACTTTTGACCTAAAACTTTTATCAGAATTTGTAAGTTGATAATGAAGAAGAAGGTACGTCTATATATCCGCAAGGTGGGACAAACACAGAGGGAGTAAAATCAACTCAGATAAGTAAAAATTGTAACAAACCTAGATACTTTTAATGGTCAGCAAACGAAGCTTGCATTCTAGTTTGAATAACAGATGGAAATCGTTGTGTTAGTCGGTTTCCGAATGAGTGAAACTGATGACAATAAAACAGCGTGCAATTCAGGTGTACGGGGCCGTAACTGTCTTCACAGAGCACAGAACCGGTGATCATACCCTGTTAGTGCAATAATGTGCAGGTAAGCGGCAAGTTTGGTCATGCCAACCCAGTGGGCGGGACTTGTAGGTGTGGGTGTGTGCAATATTGAATTGAGGAAGATAAAAAAACTGCCCACAGCTTTATTACTTTGAGTAAGCTAACATCATATTGAAAACTGTCATCTCACCATTCATTAGCGAACAGATCCCTTCCAGTTACTTGAAAACCATTTAAAATTTAGTTGTCAGATATCACTCTGAACCAGATTTGAGCAACCATCCATGCATTTTCAGTAGCAGCGTCACATCGCAAGCAGCTTGGTGGACATCACATTCGCATCCATTCCAAGGAAGGCTCCATAAAACATATTCATTATTTCTGCACGAGACGAGTGGATCATACAGAAATTCTGTAATATAGTTATGAGTGCGCCCGAACTGCATTGTAGGTAGGAAACTATATGAGAAACGAAATTTGTAATGGTAGGACATAGTTTGAGGATTAAAATTCAGAACGCAATACGATTATGATCAAGTACTTCAAAGTATAGCAAAAATTAAAGAATCCATATAACCTTCTAGCAAAAAAACAAGTTGAATAGGAGTCGTTTTTTATCTTCATATCATATGATTAATCACTAATTAAAAATGATGGCTAATTAATCAAATTCTGAATTGCGTTTGCTAGACAAGTTTGCATCAAGTCTGGAAATCCAAAAGCAGCCAACGGCTCGGGTAAGCGAATCGTGCTTTACCTTATCAGCAGTTGGTTTACTGAGAGTGGATTTGCTGTTACGTAATACCAAACGATTCATCCTTTGCTAGTGTGTGAATCGTTAAGACTGAAAAACAGATAACTTGGGACTTAAAGTAAATGTTACTCACTCAACCCCTCAACCTGCCATTCTGCCGGTCGACTAGCCACCTACCTAGACTTTCCAGCCAATTAGCACTATGCGTACTTTATAGTTGCTAAGACACGAGCTTGGGAACATTTTTTATTTACATACATACACAGCCAGTCTAGTCGTAAAGATGAAACCCGTTCCCTATTGATTAGTGAAAACGAGATTCGGAGAGATGACCAAAGTATAACAAGACGGTGAATATCTTTCTAAGCGTTACTTGTACTCTATCGTCAACAATGTTGCAGACGCATTTTGCTGAGTCAAATCGGTTAGGTCACATCAAGATTATACACTGTTTTTTGGACATGACTTTCAGGTATGAGGGCACTTAGATGAGAGAAAAAACTGCTGTCTTCCGCCGTATTGCCTAAAACGCAATAATTAAGCAAACTGGTAGTAACGATATTGGTAAGATTGTCACTTTTTTAAAAAGAACATAAGTAAACACAAAAAATGCATCATGTTTACCTCAAAGAGAGTTGGTAATCTAGATAGAGTGGAAGAGCAGGCAGTTTAGAGACGAAAATACTTTTATACTTTGAAATGGTGTCACCATTTGCTATTCTGCTTTGTACGGACGCCTTTTCTGTGGGATCCTGTATAGCGCTTTGCCAGTCATATACCCTTACACATTTTGTCGTCTAGAGTCAGTTGCTGTTGATTTGTTTGATGACCGGATGGTCCGCCAAGAATGTTTCATCACTAGGTAAGTTGAAAACATCAGTGCGTTGCGAATGAAACGCCCGTCCAGGACATACTGACGATATCACCTCGCTTGATGATGAGACATTTGCAACCAGCTTGCCCCTCTCAGAAGACGAACCAACGACCATCACAAAAACCTGTACTAACACCATCCTCTTCAATTTCAAGGAAATTTGATCTATAGACCGTCATAAACTAAGAGCTACAAAACAGTTCTGATTCTTTCACTAAAAAAGCATCCTTTTAACGACTAAATTGCGCAACAGATGCCCTTTTCTATCACCAAATAGTGTAAGGACGTCAGATCGGGGTGGGGTGGGGTGGAGTGGTTTGGGGGAAAGAAGTGTGCCACATAAAATGGTTAGCGATTCCAGAATGCGTAGTGTAAGCCGGTCTAACTCTGATTTATAGTAAAACTGCGCGCATTTGAACTTTAATACGCGCTAAGATTTACAATAAAAGGGAATATGTTTGTTAAGCTTAATGTCACCTACTCCTCTACTCAGGAGGGTAAACAAGAGCAAGGCAAGGATGCTAATAACGACCGACTATTTGTTAATCCAAAGAGATTTAGTGACCACGTTCCTAAGGGTCCAGAAGATCATCAGTATTTTGCATCTTTCAATTAAGTATTCGGTCCACTTATCCTAAATGAAATTACTTTTCTAAAAATGTACCTGATTTTTATTGGACAGGTGTTTTGAAATTCCTCAGCATTGTCCAATGGACATCAACCAGCAGGTCTACAATGAGCATGGACACTTAAGTTGACAGTAAATTTCCTCACGTGATGTTGCTCGGGCAACGTAAGATCGATACGTAAATACTATCTGAATGGTCTAACTCAGCTCCAGATAACCCGGGTGACAGACTCGGATTGGACTTTATTTGATCGCTATACTGTGTTGAAAATCGCACTCAGTGCAGATTGAAAGCAGTTTGTCCTAACAGTGCATTTCAAGAAGGTTTTTTATTTGAACAGTTTGTCTCAGGAAAAATTAAGGACAACAGCGGTAGTGTGTGTCCGAGCAAAGAATGCTGTAATTATTCTCTAACACGATGAAGTCTATCTTGGTCCAGAATGTAGGCAGCTTCGATCAGTTGTTCTACAAGCAAATATTTTCTCAATCTGACATAGAATTGTTACAAAAAATCACACGTTGATGCTTATCTGACTTCGAAATTTCCGTAACTCAGAGAGCACATGTTCCGGAACTGCAGAAAATCCTACAGATCTTCAATCACTGTCATCGTTGAAGTAGTTCGGAAAAGCTAGTACCCTACTCGTTTATTGAGTAACAGAATGAGAGAAACAAAGAGTAATCGTTTTCACAAAGCACTGGAGCTGAACAAGACAAGCGAACTCTACTTTGGGATAACCTGTTCATTTGTTCGTGCCTAGCTTGATTAACCGGTCAAGGAATCGTCTTTATGGATAACAGAATAGAGTTTTTTCTCTTGAGTAGAACAAAGTAACTACAAGGAAACAGCTTATCTTGAGGAGTGTCCGACTTATAGTTTCTGGTTGATATCCACCAATTAAACCATAACCACCACATACTAGACGCACTTTCAGTAAAAACTCATGACCTTCGATAAATGAAGATGCATTCAAGTTTGCAACCCGGACTAGAATATAACAAGAACACACCAGTAGATCCCTATTTTCACATAAAAGTTCCAAAGTTCACGCCTTCTAAGCTGCACTCGACTGTCTTCGAAGTAGACAAAATCGTTTCGCGCTAAGTGAGATTAAACGTTCTAGTTTCTTTGGTTTAACAACCTGTGTGAAATAGAAACCTAATATGGAGTAATTAAATTGACAGTCCTCAAGTAGACGTTTGATATTTTATGAGAAAAAGTTGTAGCCTCCCACGGAACTTGCGTTTATTCGACATCCCTAATAGGAGCTGTAAAAATTAATTACTTGTTATAAATTTCACTGAAATAACTGAGATACTTCAAGCCCACAAGAGTTTTAAAGTGATGTGTGCTGCCTCGTAACTGTTATTTTGAACTGGAGGAAACTGACCTTTCACGGGAATTCTGCTTTTTGAGTTGGCTTGTTAATAAGGCTAAGTTGGTACATTTTGGGCAACACTGACGAATGTCGTTGAGCATTATGTCTCATTTGAGGCTGCAAAGGAGATAACTACAATTGAGAATCTAGTAAGGCTTAGTGATAGGCGACATCAGAACGGGGGAGCTTGCCAAAAAACCGACCGATTTAAAAAAAACATCCCTGCGCACACATTATTGTGGGAGTAGAGGGCTAGGTGGAGGGGCGCAAGTAGATCGCGAATCTGAACGATAAGATGTTAGACCAAGTGCATTCAGCAAAAATCGAACAAAAATTTTATGGATTCATCCATCAACAGAGGTATTCTGAAGTCATTGACGAAACAAATATTCTTGGTGCGGAATTACAAGGTTTGCTTTTTATGCTAGCCCGGAAGCCACAGGAGTCTTCCCACACTAGTAAATCACTATATATATATATATATAGTGAACACGTCATTTGTGCTGTAGCTGACTCAAAATAGGAAATTTATCCAAGTGGGCGTCCATACATGGGCTCTTGAGAATGAGGCATATTTAAAACTCTGTGGTTAAAGTCCTCTTTGGCTCTCTGGCTCAAAAACCCGTTTACTCAGACTAGCGTTTGAATTTACCATGATCTTTCACGAAGGATAGTATTTAAGAGAAAGCCGGTTATTTGGCGGAGCTAGTTGTACGATAACGTATTAGAATGTAGATATTTTCTGAGAGACAGCCTACTAATTTTTGGCACACAGAAGGTAAACACCAAACACAGGAAAAAGCAACGTGTAACCGGCCAGTTTGGTTCCATCGATACTTATCGTACTACGTTTAGTAGACTTTATGTCATAGTGGGAAAAGTAAAACCAAGGAACACGAATATACCAACAGCAGGTTTGGTGCCGAGGCAATCAACCATTCGCCAGTCGATTCAACCAAATATCAGTAAATAAAAACCCCTTTAGTAAAAAAAAATGAGGACAAATCTGTCTCCTTGGGACCTGGAATAATGGTCAGTGACAAAAAAACGGTGTAGGCCAGGCAAATCGAAATGCCTGGATGTGATGCTCTTGAGCATATATAGTTAAGATGAATAAACAACTGGCTTCGTCTTGACTGTTGCCGAAATTTGATTATTCAGTACAAGCAAAATAGCAGACATAGAGAGCGTCTACAGAGCTATAAACTTTAATTTTACCCCAAGCGTGCAAAACTAGATGAGGACAAATAAAAGATGGAAACGCTTTATGTATGGTTCACTGCAGCAGTTGATTTGCTAGTCGTTGGTTGGACTTGTAGGCAATAAGGCTATATATCCCAAATTTGTTGTACCTGATGGCACATGTTTAGCGAAAGTTTCCCACTATCTATTAATTATTCATTAATTAATCATTTATTAATTTATTAGGTGTGGATAAATCGATGTTCTTTGCTTGTTTAAACATCCGCAGCGGTTTTGCCATTAAATTCTCTCAGTAAAATGTCTTATCATTGTTGGTTTCGTATTTCGTATTCCGGAACCCTGGTTGAGTAAGGCTCTTGTTATATCGAAGGGATCATTTTGCCAAACAAGGAAGCGGAGCCTTTGGCAGACACAATAATAATTTTCTAATAGCTGTTGGTGTTTCTGTGTAATAGATGTTTTATGGTACAACAGTTGGCTACATAGTGAGAGCACATTTTGATATGCTGAGAACTTACATGCTCAAAAATTAAATCTGATCTATTTTTTGTGGCCCGTCACTTGAAAAAGTAACGATACCCCTGGAGTTTCACAGCTAGTCAGTTGGTCTTATTGCGAGGCCAAATGGAGGCTCTAAAGATTAGATTCTAGCAGATGACTTCTACAGCATGATTTTTCAGAGGGACTAATCCTTTAGTATTACACTATTCATGTCTAGAATTAATCAGTAATATTGAAACATTAAAGCATCCAAAAGAAACCTTGTCATTAAAAAAGAGACTGAATAAGATCCAGTAATCCGGATAGTAAGACTGCGCAGCAAGCAAATTCCAGTCATTCATAAGTGAACAAACCGATGCAATTTAGTGGATAGTCGAGAAATACAAATACAAAGTTTTTTCGGCTACGAAACATTTGCCAGTACTAAACAGTGGACTCCAAAGCTAGCGTGGAATTTCAGCAGATCAATCCGCAAGTTTCAGTTCCTCGACAAGGCTAACTGTCATCCGTCATTAATCTATCATCTTTAGTCATCACACATCTGGATCCCAACTTACCAGTGTGCTTTACCCGGAGAGGATGCAACCATTTTTAGCGTTGTAATAGATAGCAATGCTACAAGCAGTCTTGATTCTTAAGATGTAGGTAGAACTTGGAGTACGTTCCTCCGGTGACTAAATGACTATGGCGTAACGCCTGCGATGAAAAGCAACGTTAACAAAAACGAAAATTTGTGCATTGCAAAAAAGCCAAGGGACTAGCCTCTAGGCTAAGGAATACTGTGAATATTGTGCGAACAATGCACAGTGTAAAAATGGTTTTCCACATACCAACCTACAGTGGACCATGGGTCAAGCACGATGATTAGTTCGTTTGAATTGAGTTTCCGAAGTTTAATTTTTTTGTTCGACTATAAACCGGAAAACAAGTAAAACGACTTCGAACAAACAACCCGATTAAATGTTGGCGTAAAACCGGAATTCATATTCCGCAGCTTGCCAAACTCTTGATTCTTAGGTCATACAACATTGTGTGCGATACAAAAATGACCAATTGTTCGACTTACCACAAAGCGATCGTTGCAGACGCAGGTGCTCCAGGTCATGCAAACATGCATCAGAGCTTGCTGTTATCAGCTGATATTCCTTCAGTGCAGACTTCAACTCCAACCTCGCCTCAATCGTTGCATCCGGACAATTGCCAGCGCAAGTATCAAGTCTGAGTTGATAGGGGCGAAGCAGATTTCCTGGTGTGTACAGCCCACCAGTGTATTCAAGGTATGCTGGCACCCCTATTATGCAGTTTCAAAGATGCAAATATAAAATAAAAACAACGGTTGGGTGTATTAAATAAAGCAATGAATTTACCGCATACTGTTAAGGCTTCAAGTACAAAAGTCTTGTAAATAACGGATGGTGCCTACAGATCAAAAGTTCAGTACTTGTCCTTTTAGAATGCAAGAACGGTATGTAATAGAACTACTCTTGAAAGAAGTAATAGCAGATCGTAGTAAGATCAAGTGAAGTAAAAAGATGGATTTTTGTGGGCGATATGCTGCCAATTTTGCCGTTTTCGGAATCAGGAAACCATGCCACCAGTTTTGTTTAATATCTCAGTACTGGCTTTCACTTTTCAAATTACTTTGCGCGGGGAGTATGAAGACCTTTCACTGTCTAACCTAATGAAAGATGAGAAACCGAACTTATCTGGTAATATAGCAGGATAAAATATAGATAGATATCGTTCAGCTGTAGCACCCTTTCGGTGCCTAGCTGCCATGCCACCCGAGGGAAGAACGAGGGCTGGGATACTGCCAGGTTGCCCAAGCCCAGACAGGGGAGGTCAAGAGGCAGAGGTCGGGTTCGAACCGCGAGCCTTCCGGTCAGTAAATCCGCGCACTAACCACTTGGGTCGTCTCGTCCCAACAGCAGGATAAGAGGTTAGAAATGTCCCCTTATCTATCTGCATCCTGGGTAAGGGTGTCACTGATGGATCTGCTCAATTCTCCCAAAAGCTCTCATTTAATAGTCACTCATATTAGCAGTTTGCAAATTATATTCCGCACACTCTATGAGCTTGGCAAATATAACTAACAAATGGTCCCTCTCAAACATAACCTTGTGCCTTTTTCGGTGCTTTTAGTCATAAATGATAGTGTTGGATAGGAGGTATCCCCACAAGTAAAACTACTGCTTTTGTACAGGTGAAGTTTAAATCATGTTTCTATCATCTCAAACTGTTTTTTGGCCAAGTTAAACAACAGGTCGTACATAGACTGTAGATTTGTGCATGCTAAAACTATTCTCTCATAATCTGATAACGTATAAACCAAAAACACTGGCTGTCGATATCCAACGGACCTGAAAAATTTACTTACCTTTCCAACCCGGTTGACAGCCCTCTTCTATCTGCCTCACCATTACATCAACGGTAGCTTTTCTTGGTGTCGGCCGTCGGCAGTCCTCGGCCGTCACACGGAACATGTACGGATGGCTTCCTTGCAACCTGTCCTGCACCCGAATTACCCCTAAAGATAACGAAGCCAAAGTCAAATAAATTGCAGGATAGATGAAAAACACTCAAAAACTAGCACAAGCTTAAATCATGACAACAAACGTCACTGTTTTAAAGAACGCACGTTAAACTTTGGTGCCCTTCCTCAGTTCTTGCCAGGCACTGATCATATTGCAGCAAAACCTTTTGAAGCTTTCGCGACCTGAATGTTGGTCCTAACCATCTATTTAGTTATACATATTACACCTAAAATAAATACTTATTTTCTGAAGAAAAACCCTGCCCCTTGTTTGAATCCAAATGAAAGGAAAGCCTGTGAACATATCGAAACTTGCTAGCTGCCCAAGTTGCAGAACTACAACAAATGCTACTCTGAATGCTTGAAGAGCGGACGCCTTGTGCTAGCACTTCAGCCGTAGAAGCGCTGCTTGGCCATGTAACAAAAGAACGATACTTCCGTAATCAAGCGATCCTTCCAACCCAGGAGACGGCTTTAGTGGGTGGTTAGATGTTCAACCGACAGGAAGATGTTTGCTTGGGAGAGATAACTGAGATTACTGTCCTTTAAGCTGTCTACAATTGGCCTACAACAGATTTTCCAATATTTTACTGCAACTCACTAAATTCACTTTCACTTTCGTGCCGCCATTCGCAGCAGTATAAATTAAAAACTAGGCATAGATGACCAACCCTTCAGGTTTTCAAAGACTCTTTCACGAAAAAGGTAAAGTTTAACAAAAAACTAGTCAACTCTCTAAGGAGAAGCTAGCTTTGGAAACCGGATATGCGCAGATAATGTGGAGGGAACCTGACATTCAGTTTGAATGCATCCTTATGGGATTCGAATTCAGTTCGTTAGGATAGTAATACAGTCTCATCCTGTTGGCCACACAAGATTGCTATAAACCCGCTGAATCAATAAAACGTCTCAATCTCTTCAACATCCAGTTTGTAAGCCTCGGCACACCCCAAAAATTAGCACAAGGGTTGAGTCTCCATCTGGTCCACTTTCATTAAAAGAACCTCCCAGATAAAACGTTTGGGTTCAGCCGTGCAAAAATGATCAGTATGTTGACAGACAAAAATCTAAACCCGCTGAAGTTGTGTCGAAGCCATTTGCAGTTTGTACTCTCTTATTCTTTAACAAGGACGGTGTCCTGGAAATCAGAAGTTTCTGATTGTTATAACCAGGACGACAGATTTATGTTTAGCTCCGGAAAATCAGGATGTTAGAACGCCACGGTTTTTTACCTGTCATCTGCGCAGTTCAGATGCCAGGTTGCGTCTTGGACGACCGCGCCTTTTGAAAGAACCCGTAATCCCATAGTTTGTGGGATTTGGGATGGTTTATGCAATGTGCAACTAGGAACTAGGCTAAACGGTGTTTGGCTCACTTGTTCTAGCAACAGCTAACAACGACGCAAAGTAGGCTGTCGATCAGGTGGCAGTCGATCCGTTTGCCAAGATTGGCAATCGGCTTGCAAGCGTTTCGTCTCCAGTCGGGGAGACATCGTCAGTGGGCGGTTTACGGTGTCCCCTCGCATGGTGACGAAATGCTTGCAAGCCAGCTGCCTAGCTTGGAGAGCAGATCAAGTGTCATCTAATCAACGGCCAATTAACTCACCCGAGCTGCCAATATTGAGACACTGCGAATGACACAAAGTACGAATGTTGGAATCGATAGCAAGTTTTGAAAGAATTTTACTAACCTTGTGAGTAGTGTCGTGCCAAGAATTAAGAACCCTGATATTTTAAAATTTGCAACCCAGATTTCTACCCACATGGAGTTTACTAGCAAAACAACCGGTCAGATAAAACAGAATTCTGGGCTTTCATAATGCTACTGAAAAGAATAAAAACTTTTTCCACATGCTGGGTGCACCTGCCAAATAATTTTGGCGAATTGGTTATATTGGTACCAAGATAGGAAAAATAAAGGTTGGATGCATCGCTTTTGGGACGTGAGCTTACTGGAATAAGTGCTTTAAGTTATGGTGGTGAGAGCAAAAAGTTGATGAAGATACACACTTGTTAATGTTCGTAGGTTTAAAGTAATCACGCTGCCAAATGGTCAGAAAGTCTGAGCGACCGGGAAAATCAATGGAGAGTTATTCCATTTTTCCACCGGTCAACACCTAAGGCACAAATCAGCGCAACTCTGTCTGCTCATATTCTGCCTGTTCTTTTCCATATACATCTGTAATACACCGGTTAGCTGAGCTTCTTGGGCACGTCTGAAAAGAGGGTTTTACGTCTCTTTCCTCGTTACGCTCGAACAAACTCGTCGATGAAATAACTGGAGTACTACTGGAAGTTAGAAGTTAGACGGTAATTATGGATGCCCGTGAATAGATTCGGATGATGAAGGTTAAACGAACTGTACATAACCACATGCCATGCTCCGGTAATTTTGTAGGGAAGCTAAAAATTGCCGTATACCGAACCTCTTTGATTGACAGGAAGAATTACGACAAAAATTCTGGGAAGCAGATGACATTCGCGCAGCGTTTAGCCTTGTGTATGCTGTCATCCGCGTGGAAAAATAAGCATTAGTAGATTCGTTGGTTGACCTCCGATCGGAATTCAAAGCTCAAAATGTCTTTCTGCGAAAACTGAGTTTCAGAATGGCCCAGTATTGTCAACTAGCGCCACAAAGGGACGGTTGACGTGAGGATGCAGACCTTCTTATTGGTTCTTTGTGCCACTGTCATTAAAGACATTCGATGCCCACTAGCCACACAGCATAAAGTCTTTCACTTATTCTAATTTGTCAATGACGACCCTTGTGAGCAAACGGAAACAGACTCGTTTTAGCTGTCATATTATGTCTACACAATATGTCCGTCTTGCTAGTGCTAAATTGTTTATAACATACTGATACGAGCTTTTTTTCCCGTCCCCCATTTTATCAAGCGGACAAGAAGTCTATTAGATTAAAACATTTACAAATGAGTAAAAGGATATGGGTTTTTGACGCTAGCAAGCGTTTGCACACGGTTGAAACACAGAGTAGTTCTTCTGTTTACTCAAAAAACGACCGTGTCCACAAACAGGGCTGACGCTGAAGGTGGATGACATTCCCATATCTCTTGACCGTAGAAAAAGTTCCGCATATGGATGGTAAGTAAACTGATGGTATGCTATTTAGATGTTTGGTTACTGGAATGATTTTGATAAAGATGCAATCCAACCGCGTTTTTAGCCAAAAAAGATCTCCCGGTTTCTAGGTTTGGATATTTTTAGCGTGTTAAACTGGTTAAAATAACTTAACATTCCAGGTTAAAAATGACTGACCAATTTCTAGCGTCAAATTTCACTTGAGCTTAGACCAATATGGATAAGAATCCAACTGCAAGTTAAAAATCGGTAACGATATATTTGGCGTTTAGTATATAAACAGAGTATGCAGCATGCAGTTTCAAACTAGGTGAATTGAATTTCAACAAAATCATTCGCTGCTGAGTGGTTACCTCCAAAAGGACAATGTACTATGCATTTTGTTAATAACTGAAATAAGCCCTGGCAATTTTTAGCTAGATAAGCCGATTCTCTCAGAAGAATCAAGGCAGAAAATAAACCCAAACTCGGATCTAATTACAAAAGTTCGGCAGTTTTGACTTCAACAGATAACTGGGGTAAAACATTGGTCATTAATATGTCTAGTCCACAGTGGTCCGACACATGTTAGCAAACCGTTCGCCCGTTCAACTTATCTGTATAAGAAATTTTCTCAACGCTATAAACTGATTAGAACACTAGACCTTGACAAGTTATGTTTTTAATCATTGCCAACTAAAATGACCTCGTTCCCAACGCATCCAAAATGTTTCAGAAACAAGCGCACTATAATTACTCAATCTATGCTTAGAAAGTTGGTTCGGATCTAGATAATTTTGAATAGCTGTCATGGACTGTAAACTATTCCACATATAACCTCTCTCCTATTGTCTCTGATGACCAATTCAGCGTTGTAAGGACATTTATTTTGACATGTCTACCACGCTCAAGATTTCAAACTGTGCATCCAAGACAATAGCAGCTGTTCTGACTTGGTATTCAGTACTCGATGCAAACGACTGCATACGAAAAAAAAACAAGCAAGTATTGACACTAGAAGTGTCATCCTTGTTGCGTGTTTCGGTACCTATTTTGGTAGACTTTGCTGATTGATACAGAAAGCAGTGATTTTAGATGAAATTTATGAGTTTCAGTAAAAAAGTCATATGAGTTCGACTAACAACGAGGATATACGATTTATGTTGTTTCTATTAATTACTTTGTTCTTTCGCCCACTTTGGTTGAAAAACAACAGTTTTCTGTATGTTTATAGCCTTATGCTTTAAACGCGGAGAATCATTCCCAAATGCCAAATTATTCACCCATTTTGTCCTAGATGTCTGAAGTCAAAGCATATGGGTCATTTATTGAAACCCAGCTTGTTTAATATGTACTCTGTTCAAATGCATATCCCTGCCTTTCAGCACTTTCTAGGAAGCTTCAATGAGATTTCTTAGGACAAATAATGTATGCTCGTTTTAGCCCGCAATCAAGTTGATCTCTCTGAGGCAGTATCACGAATTTACTTGGGGCTGGCTAAGACAGACAAGTTTACAGACCTCAGCGAGAGTTTTCTCACAATATCATAACGTTGTAAGGTGTGCACGGAAGTGTAGATGTGTAACACGCTGACGTTCTTCGCGTAACCATATGAATTTTCGCCATCGCTAGCAGTGCATGATTGCTGTAAAGAGATTGTTGTCTGAGTGATTCGAACCAAAGCCGTTCGTTTGAAGGAATCAGTAAGAGTTGCACAACAAAAACAAAAAATATTAGTATTACCTTTTCTCCTATATCAGAAAAAATAAATCGTCACGAAAAACGAGCACCAAGATTCCAGCGCCTGGTTTTCGGGGGGGGGGGGGGGTGAATGTGCTTTCCAGGATTTTCTCGCACCAGGTAGTAGCTAACGACAAACTACGTTCTGCACTCCGTCTGGAAGTATGTTTATATAGGTGAATAACAATAAACATGATGAAATGCAACGCTTTGGAACTATTGCACTGCTGCAAACTTGTAGGTAAAAAAGCAGAACAGCATTTCATCTATAGCTTTGGTGCTAGAGCCCACTGTGGTTAAACACAAACCAGGGAGATTTCTCTTCCTGAGTGCTTCGCTTTCCAAAACTTTCGTTCTTAAAAACTAGCCAAAAATAGAGGGTTATCAGACATGATACTCCGAGCCAGATATCACGACAAAATTTCAACCGTACAGAACTTTAAAACTTAAATTAACTTTTAAACCTCTACTTTGTATCACTCAAAAGCTACGAGGGGTTTACGTCCAACGCTTGCGTAATTTCCCTTCCTCGCGAAAACTCGGTAGTGGCAAATCCCGCTACTCTCAGAGGATTAGTTCTTCACATTTACTGTTGCAAATTCACGCTCCACCTTACCGAAAGAAAACCTAATTAGTTTCGTGGCCTGCATTTTGTCCAATTACCTGCATGAAAATGGTAGCGTCTCCGAAAACTGGATCAGTCCATTTCAAACCACTTTTGCACCTTCCCAGTTTGTCAGCTGTCAGCTCAATAAAAAGAACTTGGATGGAAAAATTCTTGTCCCCGATACACGAGCACAGTTATCCGGAAGTACTTTATTTCATCTGACAGAGAAAACAACGCGTTTTTAAATTAAGAAACTTGAATAAAAATATCAGTGACTTCCTTATCAAACTTTGAGACTCATGAATAGTCGCTTTGATACTGCACTCAGTGTCGATTTACAAGATCACGAGGGGTTTGGGGATTGAGAACGTTTAACAAAAGAAACATTTGCTAGTTTATGCAAAGTTTGAGACTGCTATTCATTATTTAGGGTTATTAATTGTGTGATCAGTCATATCTATTGTCATTAACCTAACTTCTCGGATAAGAGTTGGATTGACAAACTTGGGTTTTTTGCTTTAACCTGGACAAAAAAAGCTGCATCGTCTAACAGCTGACCGGACGTATTCGCCTTGATTAGGTACCACAATCCTTGAGAAGTCTGAATAAAACGGCAAAGTGCCGTTATTATACCAAAAGACTTGTGCGATCTGGGGTGGTATGACATTAAACGTCCTGACAATTCAGGGACCACTACCTACTGCCATACTTAAAATAAGGGTGTTCTGCATTGTTTCGAGGTCCAAACCCGCATACCACGCCACTGTTGAAGGTGCTCATCAGATTCAAATTATTACGGTATGTTACATGCATTCGTTCTGCAGCCTGATGAAGAAGCTACGGTGGATGAACTTTTAGATATCACCGGGCAGTTACTGATTAACGTTTGAGTCACCTTGAAACAAGCAAACGAAAGACGATTGCTTATCTGCTTATACGCATTCGCATCCAGGCTGCGAATGTGTCCAGTCAACTCCGGTTAATTCCAGTTGCACCTGACTGGAGATAAAGCCACTGTAATGTAGAAGAAATAAACAAGCTTTGAGACAGTACAGTTTAGTGTAGGCTTCCTAGAGGAATTATGTCAGGATGAGTAGAAAATCTTAGTTGAGTGGAGGAGAGTTGATCCAAGTCAGCAGTTAGCCGGCGAAAGGGCAACTTGTTTACCACTTATGTGTTCCTTTTCTCGACTGGTTTCCGAAGTATCCTAATAACGTTATAAAACGGTACCAGAATTGACTTCCTCTCGGATAACACAGGTGCATGCACATCAAATATGTTAACTACCCAAACAACTGTTTTCGGTGCACGAATACTTTGTTTGGTTCAATAAACCTTACCTGGTTTCACTGTGAGATTCGGGATTTTAACTAAGAAAACATTTGTTGGACAAAACGTAGACAAACTATCATTTTTTGGCCAATGCCAGCATGCCACAGCGTAACATCTAGCTGTTCAGCTTATCCAAGAATGTGTTTAGTTGAGCAGCTCCGCAAACGACAGTGTCTGTTACAGTTTTGTCAGTCCACATCGACCCGTGGGTTGTTTATGTGTGTGTCGTCTCATCTTACGCAAACGCGTATTGCTCGGTTAAATCAGGCCATTGTTCAATCATCACACAGGGTACCGTTGCTAAGATACCGTTTTCCAAAATAAGGCACACTCTTGACTGAAACAAGATCATCCGACGGATCTGAAATATTTGGAGACCGAGTGGATATTGCTATGGAGATTACTTCAATTTAATCTATCAGCATGGTTTAGTGATCGGTCAGTTAAGCTGGTACGTGAATTGCTGATTTCATTTCAATTCATTAACACGGTCGGCAAAGGATAGCTTCAGACAGGAATCAGTGTAAAACCGAAACATTGAAGAATCCTAAGTGATTAATGAGAAGAGTTTAGCAGTATGTTGAGCTGATAGTGACCTCCACTGGATTGTCTCTTGTGTCAAAATACCACAGAAATGCAAACTGCTCTAGAGGTTATCTTAGGTAAAACTGTAGACACTGTAGAAAAATTCGAAGTATTCCGCTCATTTGTGATCACGATCTGAAGCACAGTGTCAAATTTAAGAAGTGAAACACTAAACCGGAATACCGGCATGGGACCTTGATCCGCGGAGATTTCAAATAACCTCAGGATAATTTCCACTTCTGATCTACAGAAGGACTTGTCAGTTGGAATATGCCTAAAGTGGACAAACGCCAGAATAATAGATTTACTGGTAAACCTCGGTTATTAGTTCGTAATAGGAGGCTGTTTATTTACTCACTGTTCTGGAGTTGCATCTATTGTGTCAGTGTTAGGGTTCAGTGATGGGTTGACAGCCAACGGCTGTGAAAACTGAACACACACCCTAGACATCAGTATTTTGTAGCAAAATTTCATGCATTAAAACAGGGAGATCAATATAAAAGACGTAAACTGTTTGATACACAATAAACTTTAGACACTGAAAAACCTTGGTGGCGAGAACAATCTAGTTTCCACAGCGTTCAACAGCAAATTTGGCCAAGCTTTTGGGATGTGTCAGGGCAACTGCTTAAGCGACGACTTTCATACCAACGAAATAGGCAAAATACGGCAGAAATTTATCTTGAAATAAATAAAAGTAACGTAGACTTTTTATTCCGTTTGTCTAGATTCTTTGAAAAAAGTGGAACTAAATAAACTTTAGTCTGTAGCACCTTTTTGGTGCTTAGTTGCCATGCCACCCGAAGGAAGCACGAGGGCTGGGACACTGCCAGGTTGCCCAAGCCTAAGCAGGATGAGTCAAGAGGCAGAGGTCGGGTTCGAACCATGGACCTTCCGGTCAGTAAATAAGCGCTCTGGCCACTGAGCCATCTCATCCCCGGTCTATGAATGTGCTGGGACTGAGATATTACCGAGGCATTAAACCTAGACTAACTAAACCGCAGGACTAATCGTCAAATCTCTATCCAGCTATTCAAGAACGGCGAATAGCACCAATACAGGAATTCAAGGTAAGATACAACACATTTGTGGTTATAAAAAGCGCACTTGATGGATATGGAGAGAAAACGATGCACACATACAACGCAACACAGGTAAACACCGGACTGAACAATCCATTTTTGGGAAAACGGTGACGGAGTTATTGACCACAAGAAAATTGGGTTTGAAATGGCAAAAAAGAGGTGTTTAAGAATAACAACTTCTCGAGATACACTCTCATCAAATCTTGAATATGGGTGTTTGACAAGAGCCTTTCCTGTTCCCTGGAAAGCAGAGTGGAACGGACTTTACCTGCTGGACTCATTACATGAGTTTAAAACCTTTCCCCTCTAGGACACTGTTGACATAAGTGTTAGGAGTGCATGTTCTAAGGCAAACCGGTTGAGGCTCACACTGAACACACGCTTTGATTGAGGTTAGTGTGGCAATAATCTCAGAATCATCATTGACGGCTCACACAGGTGTAACCAAAAATGTATTTATGAATTGCCATCGATACCGAGATGTCTACGTTAAGGATCATTTGAACTAAGCTAACTTTAGTATAGCCTGAGTTGACACTGACCTCCTATCCAAAGGTCAGCTGGCAGTGCAGCAGTTGGAATGGTGGTGTGTAGCGATATGTCTTCGTGTGCACCGTTTCATGCGTTAAAACAGTGGCGTGATTTACGAGCCAGGGTGGTAAGTGAATGATACGGATACTACCAAGTGGAACTCAGTAGATGTTCAGCCATTCAACTTCCGGGTTAACACCATAATCAGAGCAACATTAATACTTTCACCGGGGTTCATTGCCGTGCATCCATAAAAGATTAATTTTTAATAATCTATGGTATAAAGAGGGGAAAGTGTTGGGTAGAAAATGGATCCAGTAATAACTTCTAATGTGCAAGCACCACCTAACAGTTGACGCGAGTGGTCTGGATAAAACCATACAGCACAAACGACTTAGGCATCAGTTACCTGTCAAATTTATAGTGCTTGCTAGCGCAAAAAGTATCACACCTTAAATTGCCTTCCTTTGCAGCTGAAAGACGAATCTACTTTCCTTTTCCGGTGCTTAATTTAAAGGCCACTTGATTCGATTCGTACAGACTGATAGTCATTCTACCTAACTATGAAGGACATCATATTTTTATAAAAAGACTGTACGAGATAACCCTGGTGTCGCTGTAACTCGGGGAAAAGGCACCTTCCACTGCAATTTTATCCCAAAAAGGCAAATTTTCTGCAACCCAAGAGGCAACTCTATCCGGTGCCTAAAACTTTTGGAGAGGAACCACCCGGATGTACCACCTTAAGCAACCTGCAAAACAAATGCCACAAATATACCAACCGGGCAACGTATCGATTTCCTCGTGGAAGAGTTAAATCCGGTCTGTAATTTGACTTAAAATGAGCGAAGACCTTCTTCAGTGAAAAACCCCACAATTGCAAAACGAAATGGAAGTAACTAAGTCGGAATATAGGATAACAAGTGCATGAATAATACAAATTTACCCGGTCAATAACATTCTTCTCAATAGTACAATTAAGCGGACCTTTACGAAAAAAGTCTGGCTCTATGATTATTTCGCTAGCCTGTGATGCAAAAACTACATTTTTTCACAAATCAACGGAATAATAACCGGTAACTAATACACAGACTTGCTATATTACACTAATGCGTCTATCTGACGCATAAGTGAGGTCAATAAAGGTATGATGCTTACTTTTCGGAGAACAACTTCACCTCATACTCCAATGAGCTGTATAAGAAGCTAGAGTGCGTCTATAATCAGTTCTGCGGTGTAAAAGTTTACAGCTAGGTTTAATTTTCCTATACCCCTAATTAGGGATGAATCCCGGTCGACCACACATTTTATGGTCCTTCAAAGTTGCTTCCACTGGTAGGTGTCTGCTTTGTTGACGAAAATTTTTGGAAACTCTCATTTGACGGAAGAAACCTCTATCTTCAAGCCATGACTAATAGTGTCTTCATTGTCTCCCGGCTCATTCTAACTTTTTCGTGAAGCAAAGCAGCCATGACAAAAGTTCCTGTTTCGTGACCAATTTACTCTGACTTTGTTGTTATGTAATTTCAATTTATTGCTCTTCCAGCTCAACTATACAGCATGTCTCTCTCACAGTGGCATCCAATTTGTAACTTCCAAAGCTTTGCAATTATCGCATGAGTTTGTGGCACTAGAAGACAAATTACTCACCTAATGTACCCCTAAGTTTCAGTGGGCATGTTGCCGTACTACTGGTATATTCTGGCCAATGTGCAACTCTGACCAGTTGGGAATGATTAAAAGCGACTTACCATAACGATCGATGGAAAATGGGACCTCCAACGGCTGAATTTGATAGCTACATATTGCAGAGGCCACAGCATCTTCATTCTCTTTGAGTTGTTGAATAGCCTGCACAGTGCCCACTACTGTACCTTTGTAACTTTGCTGACTGACCGTGAATATGTAACTGGGCTGATCGAAGACTGGTCCTTCCTGTTTGATAACGTGTATTGTGAGAGGCACCCTGAAGAAAAAGGAAAAAAACGAGAAATATGTGAGAACATATTTTTATTAACGTAACGTTCATACGAGGGTAAAAGGGGTCTTCTGGAAAAATGGTGCTTAAAATATCTTCTGTTTCTTCCATATAAGTTAGAGGGAAATTTACCAGTATATCGGTAAAATTGGTTGGAAGGCTGTTCGGTTATAATCCAAAACCAATACAGAAGCTTCACTTAGCCGACAAAACACTGCAATAAAAACAAACAGCATAAGTATCACTGATCCAAAACGAACAGTCGCAAAATCTTCCGTCGGACAGGTTATTTGAATAAAGGCAGCAGATTGTACAGTAAATGATGAGAAGAGGAAACAAGTTTTCAGAGGACTGCCTGTCCGAAAAGTCGAATTTTTTCATTTGAATTTGAACGAAAATTTGTGCACACTGTGTCCTAGAATAGATTCCGGACAGCAATTAATTGTTTCTGGATTAACTGTTGCAACAGCAGTGGTATTATAGATTTTGTAATGCCATAGGGCCATTAAATGCAGGTAAAAAAGGAAAGATGTAAATGAAAGAAGCGTGAAGGTAATATTAGCAGGAAGGAATTTCAGTTGCGAAATGCCAAATGACAAAAAGCGTAATTTGAAACCACAAGATTACCGACTACACGCAGAGCATTTGGTGAGTTAATGAATGAGTTGCATGAGATTTTTTAATTCATGAAGGCATTTCAAACTCTTCGCAAAGTAGAACCTGGTGATGAATCTCAGACATTAGGTTGCGCGTCAGATTTTATCTTAAAGACGTCGTGCAGCCATAAGCCATGCAGTATCCAGCAAATCATGTGAACATTGCTCCGCAGTTTGCATTCTGAATGATCGATGAATCGACCAACATGTGTGGAATGCAGTCCTTGTGACGAAGCACTCATTCTGAGTAGCAACATATATGTCAAAGAGTACTGGGCATATAATGATTCGACTGCGACTACCACAGTTTTATTTGAGACTCAGCATCTTGAGAAACCAGCAAGTGAATAGGGAGTATAGCATTTACTAACAGCCTTCGTAGCCACTGTAACCTCGTGATAATACTTGCGTGGTAATTATGGAAATGGCAATAGGTGGCTACCAAACTATACCGAACCGGTTTATTTAAAACTTAAAGTGACTTCAGATTAAAGAAACTAACTGAAAAAGCATCCTCGAATAGAAATTTCTTTCATAATATAGAGTGACAGCCTCGCTACAGTAACCTTTAACAAAGCCGATAAACTTTATTCAGAGGTGCTAAAGCTGCGAACTCTAACTTATCCTTACTCTTGAGGATAATGAATCTTTGATGAGGTAAAAGATCGGTGGAGTGACCCGCATTGGCGCTATCAAAAGAGCAAGGATATACTTTTGGGGACCACAACAAAAGCATACCAGGATGAACCACGTTTGATGACTACAAATGAGTGTTCTATGTGCACAGGCTTTACTATATTAGGTTTTGCAGCCGACAAAACAGCTTAATCGTGAAGAAAACAGTTATACTGCTCCCGCATGTGCTTATCTTGTCTATTGTTTATCTGCTAAAATTGCTGAGCCAAAACCCCGTAATAATCTGCGCAAATGAATTAAAAAGTATTCTCAACTATTAAGAATGTACCTGCGCATCAGTACAATCGAAAAGCGATCGATTCTGAAAAGCGCATATGATTCTGTGTATCCTCTTTGCGGTGATTTCTAGCAAGAAAATGCGGCAATCTATTGGGTAGCTTCCACGTTGCTTACATTCCGTGTCCTCCACATTTGTATCAAAATGTCGGAAAAATTTGCAAATCAGACGGCCTATTACAAGAATCATTCGTGAACATCCCGATGATGCGCCTTCAACAAGAAGGCTAAAAGAAAAACGAGATAGGGTTTGTCCACTGAATAATGAAAAAACAATCTCTACGCTTTTTGATGCAGCTGGGGAAAAGCACAAAATTAGTATGTACCCAATGCAGTGTGTGAAGCCCCACAAATCCAAAGTGGTTTAGGCTTCGACTAGTTGAAAGTGTCTGCACAGCCTTAAGTCGAGGAAGAAATAACATGTTTGTCTCAATGTAAGTGAGTAGTCAGTCTATGAATATCAAAACAAAAGTAGTTCCCTTAACCGTGTGAACTTTTTGAGTCAACCTTTGAGTCCCCCTTGACTGATGAGAGTTTGGATGAGTGATGGACCATTATTCCAATATCGAACCCGAAAATTTTAAGAGTAATTCACAATCTTGAATGTTAGACATGATTTTTTATTCAAACTTCTCCGTCAGGAGACATGTGATAGTAAGTCGGAACTATTTCAAACGAACTCTGGATTAACGTTCCACTCATGTTGCTTTGCCAGTAAGCTCATAGGCTGGTATCACATAACGTTTGTAGACACAAGCACACACGGTGGCAAGTGTTTTTCAGCCTACAGAGGCGTTTCGCATGAGGGGGTTGATGACGAATGCTATTTTGTGTTGTGTAGTTCACTAACACATGTTCGTGCACACTTGCACGTGTGCACTTCGTGGTTTGTGATGAAACATGGGTAAGCACGAGTGGTATGTGCTACACAACCGGTTACTAATCGATAGAGTCAACGTTTGGAATGTAGAGTCCTTAAAACTCTTACACCACACACTGTTTTTCGAGGATATTGAGTTACCGACTCAGGATGCCGGTAGAGTCGAGGAAGCATTGGCTAACCAATGAAGAGTTAGTGATAAGTGCTGTGCTCCTATCATTATCGGATTTTGTTTCGTGAATCTAAAGGTAAATCATTTACCCTGTGCATATACGCTACATTTCCAACGGGAAAGAAAGGAGTGCAATATTCATCTATATCGTTCTATGCCAAGGCATGCTGTAAAAGCAGTAAGATAAGGGTTTCTAAGCGGACTGCCAAAAAGAACGTCATGTATGGCTTTTTGTGGAGAAAATATCCTCAAACGTGCTTAGACCGGGTAATCGCTAACTCGGGAATTTCCCATCGCCGATCTTCTATGCATAAGAAATAACCGATTTTTTGGGCAATTTTTTGGAGTGGTATGCTTCTACCCGGGATACTACATGACTGATAACATCTAATATCCGGATCCACTCAGAATGTCTCACACCCACACATGAGTTCAGCCTGATTCAAAACGAACGTTGTAAGCCGGGATTTAGAGCTTGAGAATAGTTGGCTCGAAGTGGAGTTGCTGGTAGATCTCGAAACGAACTGAACCGTGGGAAAAGCTGCTGTGTTGTGATGCAGCAGAAAACTGTCTAATGAATATTCATCTGAACTGGTTCACACGGCTTTTAAACATGACTTTACCAATTCTAAAACAACACGAGAGGTTTAGAACGGTCATACCAGAATTAAATTATATGTTTGACAGTGTTTAATGTGGTGAATAAACAACCAATATTATGGGTAGCGTTCTTTTAAGAAACACTACGATATCCCGAAGATCGAGCCAACTGAAATATGAGGCGGCCTACGTGCAGCACATTCAACTAGTGAAACCAAACTAGTTTGTCACTCAGTGTGATTCGTGAATCCCAGACGTGTTTATTGATCGTCACTTTATCCATCTGCTAATTTATTCTCAACCAGATGACATAATATTACCGGAAAAAATCCGCTGCCGCTAGATAAGTTAAACAGTCGTGAAAAGGCTTTTATGTTTCATTATTACTTAACATGTAAGCGGCTTAACCGAACATAAAAGGCTATCTGAATGTTGACGGTATGCTCCAGCGTCACTTTGGCTAAGCCGACCGGTGATACCACAGTAATCAATGCTTAATTGTTTGCAAGTACATTTTACCCAGAGGCATAGCATTCGCAAGATTCCTCAGGTAAAAGCCAACACGTTCTTGCAACAAGCACTCTGATCACTAGTTTGTTCTCGGAGCTAAGTGAGTGGATCCTATAGAAACCCGTGTACACGCAACAGTCACTCATTTTCACCCTCGACGCAATTTAATTCACAAAGTGCTGCTAAAATCAGTTTGACCGGTCATGAAACGTTTGCGACCTAAATATCCAGGTAAGCGAACAAATCGCCAGCCATTATTACGACCAAAGCTAATAAATTTCTATTCAATTACAGGCATTATCCATGTAATAATTACCTCCAGAAGTGAGAAGCCTGCGTCCAATCTGTTCCAGCAAGCTGTTGCTAAAGTGTTTTGTCAAAATATAGTTTAGTTGATCTTTCAGGTTTTAAAAGAACCAAGTGAACTTTGTCCGGGAAAACTACCTTTATTGGAAGCATCAATATTATATGCAATAGCTTTTGCATATCTTCAATCAATGCAGCGTCATACGCTAAAAATACACGGTGTTGGGGGTAGGCAACAAAATACCCAGTATGGTTAGTTGCTAGACGCTCAAATGTTTCGTTTGCTAACTTTAGCCAGAGCAGCATTATCGTCAAGTTAAAAACAATCGGTTTTTATCACAAAGTGACATTCATTCAGCAGCATCGGTTGCTGAACCAAAAAATGGACATTAAACACTGGTTTCGATCAACCAATGAATAATCAGCCGGCAGATATATTCAACCTTAAGAATTGCAATCCACCAAACTGCTCTGTCACAACAACATTTCTAGGCCCAAACTAGGGCGGGATAAGGTATACCATCTAGTTAAAGAGTGCCTTTTAGTATAACAAACGTTTATGAAACAGCTTTATAAATGGCACGAACAGATGGTATGGTTTTGATAAAAACGTGAAGAACACCTTTTACATCCACGATATTCTTTTTGTAAGTCGAAATAAAAAAGAACCAGTTTTGTCAAAAATTTTGACGCAACTGCTTGATAAACTTTAAAGAAATATTTGCTGCTTCAAGGGAAAAATAAGCGCACGAAAACGAGTATTAAAAAAGAATAGGCAAACAGACGATGCTATTTCAGAGTAATTATTTGTTCTGCCTCTTTCCACCGTCAGTTTACAAATGCAGTTACTCACGGTCACTGAGATAGTATGGTGTCCCTTATTAATGGCTTTCAACCCCAAAGACCCTAGCTTCAAACTGTAACACTTTGATGACAATCCGTAATCACTTTGGCTTTGTTGGTAAAAGCTCGGTGACAGAATATTTTATTCTTCATGATCTTGGACTAACTGATAAATATACATCCACAATCAACCTACTTATTCAAACCACTTTCACTCATCTCTTCTGCTCCTTATTATTCATTCAATAAAAAGAAAACATGAAAGGGAGAAAAGTCAATAGACAAATGATTAGGTGATTAATGGTCTTAAAGCACGGTGATACTCGCCGTTTACCATTCATTTGGGCTGGAACAAGGCTAAACTAAAGTGCATTTTACTGAATTGGTCATCAACTTCACATATATCCCCCGGTGGCGCTTGAAAGAAGCAAGTGTTGAAGCATTAGCCGTGGGTATAGTAATGTAATGTAGATATAAAATGCATATCTGCAAGCTGAAGGTGTTATTTGTAACTCATCTGGTAACCTAAGGATTGCAGATTCGTAAGGTCTGAATTTTCTTCTACATAATGCAAACTTAGGTCCATATTCAAGATTCATATTATTTAACTGTAGCACTAATTTTTGGAATGCTGCTTCAAAACTCCATGTGAAATTCCATGAAGCCAACCTTACAGTTGCTTATGAGGTATATCATTATAACTCAGTCACAAACATCTGAGTAGATTGGAAAAAAACAAAGAAAATCATTGACTATCCCTTCTTCGAAAGTTAAGTTATGGAAAAGTTCGGTGTTCAACTTTATCTGTGGGTAAATACAAGAATTTTCCAACGAATGCCAGATTACCAAACGGTTGAGTTTTTATTGGCCTCAGTCCTCAGTAAAATCTAAGCTTGGATAAACAGGGATCACTGAAGGGAAAATAGCTTATGCTTACAACTGGATGTTATAGAAATCCATGTGGTAGCCAAATAAGTGATGCGAAAAGCCACGATATGAAAATTACAAGGCTAATATACTTAGACCAATGGTATTTAGAATAATAATGACAACATAATACGCGTGATGGCCTTAAATTACCGGATTTTTATAGGTGCTTTGACGTGATATTTAATACTGAACTGCCATACCAAGAAGGTGGCTAACACAAGCAAGTAGGCCACTCTTCTTTTCAAACTCTGCATAAACAACATTCATTTAAGGAAAAGAAGCGTAAGATGCGGTATTGCTAAAAAACGTCGTTTACAGTGCCTTTCAAGCACTTTTGAAAACAATTAAAAAGAACATTTTCATGAGGCCGTTTAAATAAATATTGGCAATTCTTGGCAGTCCTCAACAAAATCGCCGTCTTCATGAGCTCTGGTTTGAAAGACGTTGCAACATTCGAAGCCCAATAAAGCGAACTTTGACGCCTTAGCTACGGCTGATGGCACACGCAACTTCCGCGGGGAGACAAAACGGGCCATGAAGCCACAAGATACTTTCGCTAATCGGTGAGAGGGTTTTTCTGAAGAAAATTTTAATGGATTCAAATAGCAATTGACAGTTTTTGTCAAAGTTCTGGATGCTTAACTATCTGTGCATCCAAAGACCAAAAGCTCCAATGTAAATTCGACTACAGGAGAGATTGTATTTACCGGTTACAAAGGGGCGGAGGAATCCAAGCCAAAGCAGCTGAGATGATGTTATGGATAGCCTCACTAAGCCCATATCCATTGATTAGAGGAAATATGTGCTCAAACAAACAACTGTTTCGAAGGAACGTGTGGACAAAAAACTAACTAAAACCTGCCTATATATGATAGATGATCATATCACGCTCAAACGTCAAAAACTTTGTGAAGTTAAAAGGACGTTGCAGAACTGGACGCTTCATCTTAAACCTATTCTTCAGAACATTCCCGGCATTTGATCAGATGGCCATTAATCTGCTCGCCGACACATTGATATTCCCGAAAATTTAATCATGAGAAACAAAAAGGAGCCAACTATTGGCCACAACTAAACGAAAGTTGGTAAGCGAAGACGAAAAAAGCACATAAATGTCACCTTTTTATTTAAAGTAAGGTGTTGAGCTGAGTTAAAACGTCCACTGCCCAAATCTGTAAACGGTCGTACGCCCACACTCTAAAAGAGGTTGCTTAGAAAGTATAAAAAAACCAGAATTCCAGAAGAATTGAGACTGCCAGCAGCAGCTGATGGCCAATAAAACAAGTAAAACTCGCCCTTCGAAAATGGAGTCAATAGTGACACAAGTTTTGAGCTGCCTCTGTCACGTCACTGGAAACACAAATTTTTCTACGCTGGCAGCAAACAAGCTAAGGTATTTAGGGGGGAATTTTGGAGAATTCTGTTCTTGGCTTGAGATTTAACAGTATCTGTCTTTCCTAGTTGGGATTCTACAGAAGCTCAAACTTCCAATTACAAGTCATTTTGACTGGCCGTGCAGCGAGTGGAGGGCATAGTCTTGTACTTCATTTTACCAATAACAGCAACATTGGTGACTTATCACCGGAAGCTGGTCACTTGTGGACGCATATTACAACGAAAAATGATGCAAAAAACTGTCGGATTTTGCCGAGCTCCCAAACCACCGGCAACCATGTAAAGAATAAGTCACAGTCGGTCCTGACATTACCAACTTAACGGCATAAAATGGGGGAATTTTGGCTTTATTATTGTGTTAAATTTAACTCTCACGTCACATTGGACTAAGATTTCATCCTACTAGTGAAAAGGACCATAATCCAATCTCTCAAATGTCCAGAGCGCTTAGTTTAATTATGATTCCAGTATAACCAACTGACAAAAATGAACAATCAATACTTCACTTCAAAAAACCCGGTCTGTGTGCTGCTTACCGAAATCACTAAGCAACATTTATTCTGTGAATTTCGAGAACTTCTATAAGCCTACTGGACTTTATTTCAATGGTGGACTGTGGTTTTGTTTGACGGTTTCCGTGGCATTGTTACAAACCCGTCTAAATGACTTTTGCCTTTTGGTGGCATGCGCAATTTGTTTTAATGTTTGTTCTCGACAGACCCTGAGTCAAGGAACAACTCACAACATGCAGCGTTTTCCAAAGTTTTTTAGAGCTAATAGGTGTAAACAGGGCTAGGAACTCTATAGAACTGTATATAACACATAACTCACCAATATACCCCAAGCACCTTAATTATGAGAATACAAGTGCTTGACTCATTACTGGCACTTGAATAGTCAGTTTTTGCATTCCACAGAGCAAACAGATAAATAAGAAGCATGAATGGTTTACGCCAAAACTAACAATCCGATTTTCATTGATTCATAAACGGAATACAACGTAGTTTCCTCCAGAGGAAGGATGGGGAAATTAAAAGCTCGGGAAAACACTCGGCCTTTGGAAGGGTCTATGTTTAATCCCTAAAGAGCCGTTAACCTGTATCCTTAAACTTATGCAACACGAACTGCAACTGAATAGATGAGAAATATTTGCATAAAGGCGTTTGTTGGCGTGACAGACATGTGAGGAAAGAACAAACTATGTTAATGCGAAGATTAACTTATGAACCTTATATCTTCTACGAGTAAGGTTAACAGTGTCAAGTTCACGATCAAAGAATTTGTCGGTTACATGTAGTTGTTGAAATAGCAGTACATGAAACTAACAGATATTGCGTGGAAGCCTATACTATTATATCTCACAGACCACCTGCAGTGACGTGATTTTCTTAAACTTACATATAGTGTTTTGTCACCTGATAAATCCTGAAAACTAGCAAAAGTGCGTCGCTACAAAATCTGTGACATTATTTGTGCCCAAGTTTTACAATTATTGGCCATAGTTAAACTTTTATGCGAACTCTTTCATTAAAAAAACAGGCTATGCTGCAAAATTATTGCGGATCAATGACTTCAGAAAGTGGTGAGACTGGCTTCAAGTTTTAGCTCCAAGGTAGTTTAATATTGCAGAATTGTCCAGTCTTTTGCCAGTAAGTCACATTATTCTCGGAGTTTGGGCAGTTTCATACATCCACGTATGTAAGTTGTCATACTTTTTTGTGATCCTCAAACCTGTTGATCTTACGTTGTGCAAGATAAAAGCACCAGATTGATTTGCTAGTCCATAGTTTGCACTGGCCAAAAAAGTGCATATGTTTCTTGTCATAAAGAAACCGAAGAAGCAGCAATCATCTTTATCTCAATGAAGAAAATCAGCATCCATGAAGAAAGCTAACTGAAATACTTTAATGTTAGTCCCAAGTGTCAAAAGAATCCAGTTACTGCACCCAAAGAATGTAAATTCAAAGTTTAAAAAACCACTCTCAACCCTTTTTTAACTGCAACGCAAGCCGCTGCAGGTAAACAGTTCACCAGCCAAGAAGAGTGGCCTAGAACGTCGATAAAATATGAGCCATCCAAGTTATAACTTCATAGCCTCTACTCACTAAGCGCATTCGTACCGCAGATATTAAGTCTTATAGTTTTTGTTTCCACTTCTTTTGCTTTTATCTCTATAAAACCCATGTCATGGAAAAATGAGATTAGTGATTGGCTTGTTTCGCCTCATTATCCTCTAGAGTCTTTTATTACAGGATCTTTAGAGCTGTCTCTTCGGAAATATTTCAGTTTTTGGTCAGCATCTGATATCATGTTATCGAGCTGGCACACATTTGTCTTCCTATGCAAAATGGAATGGCTAAACGTTGGATAAAGCCACAAAACTGGCCACAGACAAACGAATGAAACATACCCTCAGCATCATAAACAATAAGTAGTTGCGGACGTACAGCCCACATAAAGTAAGATTTTCGATTCGCTTTCAGCATCTACAAAGTCGAAATAAATAACTTGTTCTTACCACTATGCAGCCGTAATAGTGCGTTGCAGTAGACTGTTACGACAGGTGTATTCGCTGCGTACCTTCAGAAACTTCCGTTTTTTTTCCAGGCATTTCCATCAGTCAGACCAAAATATCAGATGTTTTCCTTCCTATTTTATTTACTCAAAGTTTTCACGTTTTTTGATACATATACCGTTATTATAGGAAAGTGTTCGTTTCAGAAATGGTGCATAATATTTTGGCCCTCATCAGGACTGAAAATACTGCACATTAAAGCATATTACACTTACATTTTACTATGTCTAAGCTTGGTCTGTCAAATTTTTCTGGTGCACTACTGACATTTTGCTCGACCAAGGTCTTTGGCAACTAGAAAACTGTTGTAACTCCGCAAACTCCTGATATTCACACAGGTTCTGAAACAGCTAGGACTCTGCCGTCGTTAGTTTGCTATTCACATATTGCGTCCCCGGTAGCCTTAGTGCTCCGTCAATACCAAAAATATTAGTTGTATACCTAAATTAATTGAGCCATCTCCTTAACAGATTAGTCGTGCACTCATTTTTGTTCTAACCTTGGTATGTTCAGGGTTTTCTCATGCCGCTCTTAACTTTACGCTTGCAAGTCCATGCTTTTTCTCTGCTCCCATAGCTATTCCAAATTACACTTATCCTGTCAAATGTTGTATCTGATTGCCGTCAACAAAGAAAGAAGGTTGATGGCTCTCAATTGTGCTTCAAGATTTGAGTGTGATAACGATTAAGTTGAATGTGACCTTTTTTAACTGAACACGTCTCTATAAGTGACAGAGCTGTCGGCTCACAAAAATCCCGAATTCTTTCGTATCTGCCCCGTTACTCTAAATGACCGACTTTTCGTATCAGCTGATGTGGTTTTCACTTTTTTCTTGAATTTTTCTGTTTTTTGTTGCGTCGTTGGACCTAGATCCTAGAGAGATTCTTCTGTATACCTCATTCTTATGTTCTTTCCCTTTAATCCGGGTTCAGGCGCAACACGATTCCAAGTTGAGCCGCTAGAGGCTCTGTGCATGCATCTAAAACCATAGCTCCACAGTTTTGAATGCACAAGCGAGATCTGACATGGTTCATGTTGGCTGGTTCTCACAGCTACGCGCACTCTGATACATTTGGAAGAATGTACTTGTAAGGGCAACTATGATCGTAGCGTCAGCCGGCATTTTCATATAGCACGATCTTCATAGCTTCCCTTCTGCGCCCTGGTGCCTCTTCAAAGCTGGCACCATTCCCCAATTTTGTTCCTCAAGCTACATCTGTGCGTACTTCTGTGGCTTATCTTACTAGATACTCGGAAGCTCCTTTGCCGTTGGTGTTCCGCAAGACGATCAACCTCCGTCAATGACTGCTCATTTTGCAAAATCAAGCGCTAAAATCGGAATTCTCTGTGGTTGATTGTTAGCTGCATTATCCTTTGGGGGCTTCGTATTACCACATCTTATTAACACAGAGCCTCCCTTTGTGGATGGGGAAAATGCTAAACCACGTACTTTTACTAAGTATGTTTTACGCTAAGAACATCTACCTTGACGTTTTCTAGATGGGTCTTTTTTAGCTTTTCTGCTGAGATAGCTACCACTGCCTACGACATCTAAGGACGGTGCGCATAAAACTATTGTGCAGGGGCTATTGCTGTTTTACCAGGACCAGATGAGCGATTGCATCCACTTTTTCCAGGTTTCCAAGTTATCTCAAAAGTAAGAGTAGCAGCCGATATGACTCAGACATTGTTCGTGGAAAAGGAGCGAGGTTGCCTTTAAGAAATGGTGACTTGACAACCCAACATAGTTATAGGTCTGACACAGGTAAATGCACACACCAGCCTAAATAGTTTAACATACCTTTCAGAAACATGAGGGGGCGCGTCGCAGTCCAAAGCCTCCAGCTGCTGCACGAAGGTTGACGCCGTTTTTAGGGTTTCTTGTGCGTTTTTATCGAGTAGTACGTTGGCGAATCCATTCTTCCGGTCTGTGATTTGGGCGGAGAATTTGGAGGTCCCTCCTTCAGAGTCATATACTCGAATCTCGCAAATTTCACCTGAGTACACTATACATTTAACGTCGTGGAATACCTGAATGACTTATGTCATCGTTTGGAACTGCCTGTATGTGTGGATTCAAGTGAACTTTCGTAGCTCCTTCCCAAATGAAGCCAGTGTAACCCGGGGATTGCCCATCAGGAAACACAAAGTTGACGGCGGAAATTATCGGCAGAACTACGACTAAGATCTCAATGTTAATCAGCTTACCGTTGACAACCCATATATGCAGCCAGTAGTGGTTCATCTGGGCGCCACGATTACACCATACAGACTTCTTTTTGTGCGCGTTACCTTGGACCAGGATGTCAACTTCAGTTCCGATCGAAGTAAATATGCATTTGCTGAGGGATTGAACATAGTGCGTCAGTTGAATGTCTCACAAAAACATGACAGAAATCTTCAGTAAAAGTTCCTTGAAAATATATCACTTGCCCAGAATCGGAAGGTATGGGTGCCTGTGTAGTGTCCAGAAATATGTCCCGGGCATGAAGTTATATCTCGAATGCAGCAAAGACGTTCAGGGAAGAAGAAATGTTTAGCTCAGGTAGCTTATCTGCTCACGGTCCTTTGACACTTTTATTTCACTCGTTTTCTGCAACATCAAGAGCTACACGCATTCAATTTTTAGATTTATATTATTTCTTCATTTCGTCCCTTGTTTTCTTTATTCCATAGTTGATTTATTCAATTTACTTTACTGGTCTCTTAAGGAACGACTTTACATGATGGACAGCTGTCCGCGCCGCCGCAATACGCTTCAGAATGGTAACCGAAAAATAGGTTCAGTACTGAAGCCAGACACTCTTAGTAGCAAGTGGAAATACCCCACTCCTATCTAAACTACCAGCTCACATAGGTAGCCAAGATTGACTGTGGCCCTCGCAATACGATCTAGAGTTTTCCTACTTCCCTAGAGATCTCTCACCCGCTTTCCCCCAAATCACTTAGTCCTCAACCTGCTCGGGCTGTGTGAAGCTTAAGGTCAGGTGTTGTAAAGATATTATTTTGAACCATAGTCCGACCGTAGCGTTTTACTTACCTCTACCATAGCATTTATCTACCTATTTAGGATACCTCATATTTAATCGCACGCAACTATCCCTCTGCTTGATTAGGCTCCCCCGGGTTATAAGCTCACCAGCACCATTCCAGCGAGGCTTACCGTTACCTAAATCAAAGCGGATAGTGCCACCACTCCCATCTTCCTCTAAGCGGCTGTTAGACCCTAATTCCTCATCATCCTTCCCCTCATCGTGTCCAAAGGAGCGCCTTTCAGGCAAAAGGCGCAACACTCAACCCCATCAATCCTCAAGGCCGGTCGGTAGAATGCCCCAGCTGAATTCAGACTGCTCAGTTGTACTAACTGACATTTCCCTTGCCGCCCAACTTGGTAACTGTCTTCCCCCTCTGTACCCAAAGAATTTCAGATCTCCAATGACCTGGCAAGCCTCAGTGCTCGTGTGAATAAGATGGAGGGCGAGCTGATATCCTGCCGTAGCATGCAACCGCTTGCCTGCCTTTTAACCCCTGATGCAATGTGTGATCCATCAGATCTTGCAAAAGCAACAGTCCTTATTGACACACTCGCCTCCGAGATAAGCCGTCGCATGGGAAGCCGTAAACAGGTCTTAATATACAGCCCTCCCGATCGCATCCTGGTGGAACGCACAAAAGCCGCCATCCTGACAGCATGTAACATGCACGACGCAGTCTGTAAAGCTCGACGGCTGCGAAACTCGGAAATCTCCTTGCGTTGCCCAATGCTAATGCAATTCAGAAGTGAAAACGATGCAATGCGCCTGTTAACATCCCAGGCCCTTCTGTCGTCCACCCAAACATTCTAGAACGTAAAGGTCAAAGCTGTCCGCACCCGGCTACAAAGGCAGCTCACAAGGAATCCACTCTCCAAACTTCAAGAGGCGACTACTGATAGCTATCAAACGGACCCATCCTCCCTTCAACAATCTGTATCAGTAGATACTCTTGGTGTGATTCAATCGCAGAGTTCCCGGGCAACCAAACCCTTGGAAAGCTCCGCAAATCATATCGCCGATGATACATGTGAGCATAGCTGCCAAAACCCCCGATTCAAATAGCACCTTACCGAATCTGCCAACTGTTCCGGCCACTTCTACAATCCCCGCTAGTTCCGTTGGGTACCAACCATTCCCAGACATCAGTACAGCTTGCTCTAAATTGGTCGGAATTACAGCTGCCCCTCCAAATACTGGAGCTGACTTGTTATCCCCTAAAGCCTGATACTGTAGCACGAATCCCCTCCCTGATCTTCATTATCCTGGAAACGCTCCACGCCCGAGCTCGCCATACTGTGATGCCAGCTTGTGGTCTGATGCCACACAATCTGGCATAACGACCTCAAGCCCCGCATCTCCTGCCCATGACCATAAGCCCCCTTCTACCCATGGACACCCTCCTATGCCACCTCTACCCTCAATCGCCCTAACAAAATTTACCGTTGAGATGGACGGAGTATCTCACCAGCCCCTACCCGGTGCTGCATTCGAAAAAGAGAACACAGTCTCTCGCTCCAGACCCCCTGACTTAATGATACTTCGCCCCTCTCCACCAAAGCGCGTCCTCAGACTCAAACACCTGCTGCCAAAGCCTGGTACTGTAACGCCCCTGCCCGTTCAAACTCCTCGAATTCCCACTCTTCGTCCTTCGTCTACAAATCTGAACTCTGGCCCCCCACCCCATACGTGTGGAATCGGGTAGTTATAAAAAGAATGGGCATTATCCGACACAGATAAGGTCATGCCAAAACTGACACGATTTAAACGCAGTGGGCATTGAAGGTGGGGAAACACAGTTAATATAGTTTGTCCCAGCTTGTAGGGAACATAACAAACTGAAGCAGAATCAGGCTGTTAAAATTAGAGGCTCGCGGACAACAGCACGAATGGGGAAGGCAAAACCAAGAGGTCCCGCCTGGTACGCGATAAGAAACTCCAGGTCGCGGAAAATAGGAAAACAAAACAACTAATTTGGGGACATAGTAGTGTTTCAGTGATCCAGCCGGCCAATTTGTACTAAGACTGAGGGCAATTGCTGAGGCTGCCTGGCCTTGGAGATTCAAGTTAATGGCCGGGAGCACAAAGAATGTACGTGGGGACAGTGAGGTGGCAAAGATCGATGGCAGTGCAAAATCACTATGTAAAATGAAAATGGATAGAGCCACTGGCGTCGTTTTTTGGGCGGAGTCAGGTGCGAATTTCCCTTGTTAGTGTGAGATGGTGCTCAGACATAGGATGCACTTTATCGGATTCACGGATTCATATGCAGGATTGAGGCTTTCGTTTAACCTTCCCGAGTCGTTAGTATTCTTGCTGTATATCGGCTTTCGTTCACCTGAAAAGCTTAAGCGAAAATAGGATGTTGCACTGCTCTTTAGGTCCTCAGCGTGCGGCAGTAGGCTTGCCAGCTCTAGGATTCACATGCCAGCCTTCCAGAGATATTCTTCACCCCATGATGGACTTCATGCTCTACCTTCCGCCGTGGGTTCAAACCTTCTTCAGCCAATATTCACCACCTACCTCCAGTGCTGAATACACCTGGAACTATTCGGGACACACGCCTAGTCAACTATACTTCATGTACCCTCACCTCACCCACCCATTCCACCTAGTACCAAACTCCACCGTAGGCGAGGTTAGTAAATTTCTAATTAGTATGGTGTGATCCCCAATGGACCTATCAATGATACTGATTAACGCTCGCTCACTGCTGCCAAAAGTCAATAATCTCAGTGCCATTGTCGCCATCACACAACCAAGCCTGATTTGTGTGACTGAAACATGGGTCTCAGTTGAAACTCCAGACACGGCTGTTTCAATACCTGGCTACAATACCCGCCGCTGTGACAGGAGAAACTCAAGAGGTGGAGGCTGTGCCATCTATTCCAAATCGGAACTTCGTGCAACATCCATTGATGATTGCAGCCTAGAAGGGATCCCAAGGGCCATCTGGATCTCCATAGAACAGACCAAACGACTTGTTCTGGTAGGTTGTGTCCACCTATCACCGGCTCCCTCTCCAGCTTCTATAGCTGATTTGTCCCGTATAATCTCCACTGCGCATGCCCTTCCTCATACGTCTAAATTTCTGCTGGGTGACTTTAACCTGCCGGATATTCCCTGGTCTCCCACTAAGGGCCCCGCCCGTTATGCCGCACCAGCTTGCCCAACTTAGTGTGGAGGGCTGGTCCCAAATTGTACGCCGCCTCACTCGTGGCTTACATACCCTGGACCTAATATTCTCCAACGATGGCCGTTTGGCCACCGTGACAGTTGGCCCTTGCTTCCCAGAAAGTGATCACTACGTCGTTTCTTGCAACGCAGTCAAACTGCCAACAGTCAAACGGCCAAAACGTTCCTCTGAGTCCATCCCTGTTTCATCTCCTCTCCCTGGATATTTTACAAAAACTTTTTCGTCCACGCTGGCTTCCCAGGATTGGGATGAATTCTTCCTCTCGACGAGTACCCACCGTGCCTGTGACATCTTTTACCAAAACCTATTGACTGCTCTTCACCTTGTCTCTCCTGTAAAACGTTTTCACTCTAATATCTCCGGCCACGATAAGGTATTGAAAATCTTGGATGCAAAAAATACACCGGGCTAGCCGAGAATATCGGAAATCTCAGGATTTCTCATTTCACTTCATTTTATTTCTCCCATTTTCCCAATTCTTATCAATAAACTCTCTACTGACCGAGAATCCTTGCGGGTACCTCTCGAACGCCGAGAAGAGAGCACCGCCCTCAGAGCCCCTTCCAATTCCAAATCACTCAGCCGGCTGTTCCGTAGGCGCTGTATTCCAAACAGCCACCCAATTGCCTGTTTGCGTTTCATAGATAGCGGCCCCATCACTGGTCTGTCAATATTGCGGGCCATCTGAGCGCTTATTTCGCCAGCTGTTACCTACCCATTCCTCACAACACCAAACCCCTTCTCACTGCTGCATTTCTGCAAGCTCTAATGGTCAAGGCTACCACCCGACTCTCAGTAACATAACCAATCTCCCAAGCTGATGTTTCATCCCTTCTAAGGATTAAGGACTCTGTTTTGCCAGGGGCCAACGGCCTTCCACCGCGTGTCTTGAGATAAGGCGGCCAAAATATTGGAATCCTTGTACCAAATCTTTTTACCCACTCTATAAACCATGGAATCGTCCCTTCCAGTGGAAGAAATCTATAATCCACCCGCAGTTCAAATCTGGTTCTAGACAAACTCCCTCCAATTACAATGGAATCCACCACACCTCCCTCCTAATGAGAACCCTTGAACGCCTGGTCAAAGGCCCATTAACCAGGTTCCTCCTGGCTAATAATGCCATAGATAACCGGCAGTGTGTATTCCTGTCTCAAAGATCCGTTAGTGGCTGCCAGATCCAGTTCTTTGAGACCAACACAGCAGCCTACGACGCTGGATACTCCATTGAAACAGTCCACCTGAACACTCAAAAAGCCTTCGACCAGGTCCCCATGCCTCCCTGCTACACAAACTTAGTACCGTTGGCATCACTGGAAACTTATTTCAGTGGTTTGCTTCCTATCATATGCCTCCTGACACTCGCAACATGCTACTGCTTTCATTCTATTTCTTCCTCGTTGCCCCTCTTCCCAAGCTTCAAACTTCTACTGCAGTTGCCCAAACTCCCCGTAGAACTTCTGTTAATTCAAACTGGCTGGTCCCCGGTCTACACTCACACGGTCCTCCAACGAAAGGGAATTATCTGTGACCCTGCATCCGTCTGACCCTCCGTGTCAATCCCGTCTCACCCAGATCCAGCTGCCACGGAACTGCGTATCCCTTCTCCGATCGCGGCACCCTGACGACCGTTACGGGGCTGTCCATAAACCGAAGCATGTCAGTGCAATGATGGCATGGCACTGTCATACCCAGTGTGATGGCACTCCCGCAACTATTCTCTTCAAAATCTCGACCGCAACCCTCGCCCAATCGAGCCTGTAGTCGCAACTACGAGCAAATTTTTCATCCGGCCCCGTCTCTGGGACGAGTTCTTTCGTACCCGGTGAATTTTCGCCCAAATTTGGCTAGCCTGATTTTCTGCCACAATTCCGGCTTGCCTCTTCCACAAGTTCAAATCCGTATACGATATTTGGTTCGCCCTATGCATTAACACCACGTCCCCATCCAACCTATCTGCTGCAACTGACTTCCCTACAACAGTGAGTTTGCTTAATTTCAGATTAAGCCACATTTTTGAGACAAAACTCGCCATGTGCTCCCTATTCGAATTATTCTGCCTCCATCTCCACTTTTGCTCGTTGTGACTGCAGCCATTTGCCCAAGCGCCCAAGGTCACTCATGGCCAGCAATGGTTTTCAGTTTTAGTTCATGCCATGTTCATATCTTTGAACTAGTCGGACCTCATGACCATTGTTCCCTACAAGTTGGGAAAGCAACCTTTTATTATTTCATCGGATATTTCCCACTGTTTATGACATTGTCCTCTTTTCGCGCAATCCGCACGACCCGCAAATCCCCGTCATGCTTCATGGCTGTAAACGTATGATCATGCCAGACGGTATGTCACCCACGAGTTGGGAATAAACATTATTATTATTATTATTACTTACCAGACAGGACGCAGATAACGCAAATCGGGGACATATGATTATCTCCACTATCGAACTAGTGGAGTCATCCAAGGAAGCGTGCTGGACCCCATCCTTTTCTGACTGTACATTATTGACGTCTTCAGCGCCGTATCCCATGGTAAGGCTTTCCTCTTCACGGACGATATAAAAATCGCGTACATTCCCCCTCTGCACAAGCCTTTGCCTTTCACCAGACGAAGCGAGACTTAGATTCACTGACTCGCTGGTCAAACGACTCTGACCTAAGCTTCTCCTCTACAGAATCCTGCATAAATTCCTGCCGCTGCTCTGTCCCAGCTGACGCTTTCTGGTGTAGAAATCCTACCACCCATTCCACGGAGATCAAATATCTCGGCCTCAGAGACTCCTGTACTTTTAGCTTTCCCCACCAGGTGCAGTTTCAGGTTGCCAGAGCACGCAGGCTCAGTTTTTAATAATAATAATAATATTTATTCCCAACTTTTGAGGGCATGCCGTCAGGCATGATCATAAGGTTACAGTCAGAATAAAGGTATGACTGGTGGGACTGTGAGTACAGGGGTTTTGGGTGGGAAAGAGGACAGCGCCATAGGCGGTGAGCTGTATCCAATGGGCGTGGTCGTCACTTTAAACCGGCAAGAGCAGGAAGCTCTTTGCGAAGAGACATCAGCAAGGTCAGATCGTTAGGTTTGAAGGTGGCGGGCAAAAACAAAGCGAGGAGGGCAAAACAAGGGCTTCATGCCTGAAATATGACAAGAGAAATGTAAGCTGTGGAAAATCAGAAACCAGAACATCAGATCTGGTGAAGCAGCAAGTTGGCATCATCCAGCCGATCAAATTGAACTGAAGCCAAAAACAACCGCTCCCGTCACCTTCGGACACAATGGTTGCAATTTTTAAGCTATGCGTAAGACCAGTCGTGGAATTCTGTCTCGTATTCTCCTCACTTTACACCCAAAGTGGTAGACTCGCAAATGAATGTGTCCAAAGCTCATCCACGAAAAGCTGTTCTCTCGGTCCAACCTTCTGTTTGCCGCTCCGCTGTCAAATCCTAGGCCTCGAACCACTATGGCTCAGACGGTTAACGTTGAATCTGACTCTCATACACCGTGTGCTACACAAAAACACCTTTTATAGCATAGGCTAGGCCAGATATAAACCCGCAACCTCGCTAGAGACTCTGTAACTCCTGCAACCTCTTAGTATGTCCCCCAGCTCGTACAAACCTACGCCACTATTTCTTCCTAGTTTATTACGCTCGCATCTGGAACAGCCTTCCTGAACAGCTGCGAAGTATCGCGCATCATCATACTTTTTATCAGTCCGTGAACAAATTCCTTGCCTGTGAAACTGCTGCCGCCTTACTGAATACCCAAGTACACCCTGACCTCCTCTACTAATCGGGTCCAGTGCGCATTTGAGTTGAGCAACGATACAGTTAGTGGGAAAGTAAAAGATCCTGTTGTCATTTTTCTTCCTATCCTCTTGGCTCGCTTTAAGCTAATGTGGGACTTAAATAACTACTTGATTTAAATATGCTCTGTTACTGGCCTGGTTGTTTTTGTTTCCCCAGCCAACTTACGCCCCGTTCTAGTCTAGTCCCTACGGATTACTCTGTCAAACCTGTCTAGCGACCATTGCTCTCGGCCTAACTCTACTGACAAAAACCAAACCAAAGTTAGCCCTTTTTCTTCAAGTCACTGTATGACTTAAGCGCCTACCTAATTTAAATATGTTGTGTTACTGACCTGGTTTTTTTCTTTTCCCCAACCAACTTATACCCCGTCCTAGTCAAGTCCCTGCTCCGGATTATTCTATCAGCTCTGTCTAGTGACCGGTGCTTTCACCCTAACTCTAACTGATAAAACCAAACCAAAGTCGGCTTTTCTTCATTACCAGAGCGCATTCTGCGCTTATATATACATATATCCGTCTGATGAATTACCCCACTAAAACTTTCACACACAACATCGCGGTAAGCTTCTGCTAGATATGGTAGCTCACACCAACGCTCCGACGCCGTTTGGCCATCGGGCACTCGCCGTGAATATCATCATTCCATTTCCACTGTCTCATTGGCATGTATCATTTCACTTCTCCTCCGCGACTTGCCTATATCAACGTCTGTATGACGTTTGCTTGTTCGAATTGACTGGGCTGTCTTTACTGGCCGTGCTTTCCCTCGACCAGAAAAATTTGTAGCTGGAATATGTATTATTGCACAAACCGCATTTATGACTGCTTGGATGGTTTTTCCACCTCGCAGATCTGGTAGCATGCACGATGGATGAAAACCGCGTGTGGTGGACGGGTACGCCCTGCAAAGAGGGTCGCCCTGTTAAGTTGCAACATGGTGCGCTCGTATACCTACCACCCATCCAGTAGCATGGGTGCATCGCCCATCGCCAGTGGTTCTGAGCCTGGCCGTTAAATTGGAAATCAAAAAAGTACTGCTGACTTCTGTTTGTTGCTGCTGGTGTTGGACTCGCCTCGGTTGAGTTTTGTATCTGGCAACGCCATAAACCACAGGTGAAAAAAACTGGCCTCTATCCGTAAAAAAATAAAAAATGAAGAATAAATAATACACCTGGGATAGCCTGAAGATACTTTGCAATGCCCATGGCCTACGTCGACGAGCGTAGCTGTATCTGCCTTCGTCACAACAGAGACTACACCGCACCAAAGCCCATTTCGTCAACCAAACAAAGCACACATCTACCTGCCGCTTCCTGTGGTAGACGCGAAAGTCTTCCTCAATGCACCACTTACAGATTAAAGCTGATTGCATTGCTTCGGGGACTGGTGACTATTTCTCTTGCACACTTTCTCTCCTGGTACTCCAACTGGTACCCCAACTCACGTAATAAATACCAGATTAACCAGTTATCTCGGGAGTTCACTCCCGTCAGCCCTTATACATCTGATTTCCACCACCACTCTGCGTGCTTATATCGGCTTTACTAGGCCCCTTGTAATTTATTATTGTATGCTAGCAAACCCAATCTCCTGGTCGCTAGTCCATAAAGTATAAATTCATCTATATCTATATAATCAATCTCGTCATCACCCTAATCGCGGAAGACGTCAAGTTTTCTTTCTATGTATATTAATGCACGTTATCCCATTTGCTGTCCCCTCAAACTCACCATGCTTTACCAATCTCGTCTCACCCCTCATCTTCCAAAGGTTTGAACTTCGGCAATGCCCGGTTTGGAGGACCTGGTTGGCTGTTATCCACTCCAACTGGCCGGTGATCTACAACCACGGATCCCAAAAGGAACCAAAACACCCTGCGATCCCATACCGGCTTCTTTCCACTTTGTTTCCTCGGCCAGCCTAAAATGCATCCCGCTGCTCAAAGAACAGCACACCCCAGCCCAATCACCTTAAATGTGACGTCCGTTACGGGGCTGTCCAAAAATTGAAGCATGTCAGGCCAAAGATGGCACAGCACTGCCATACCCAGTTTGACAGCACACCCGCAACTATTCCATTCCTTCTCTCGACCGTGCCCTCTCGCCCACTTGTTCCATTAACTGCAAATACGACAAACTCCCCACCTGGCCCCAGCTGCCTCCATAACACATCCATACCAACCTGCTGAACTTTTGGTTCGAATTTAACCATCTCTGTGTTTCTGTGCTTCCCACAAAATTCAATAACTTTCTACACAGTTCACGTTCCGGCTCGCGTGTTGCCACCATCTCACTCTTCCAATGGAACTCTGATGCCCGACTCCAAAACAGCGACACCAGTGAGTCACCACAGTCTCGCTGTATATATCATGTTTTGAGGTCCCTCACCACTTACCCGCTTTGATAGTCCCCCATTTCATCATCCCCACATACGCTTTTTGTGGCCCTGGCCATGAGCCCAACAATCCAAGGCAGCGAGGCCTCAGCGGTTGTTTTTGGCTTCAGTTCAATTCGATCGGCTGGATGACGCCAACTTTGCTGCTTCACCATATCTGATGTTCTGGTTTCTGATTTTCCACACCTTACATTTCTCCTCTTGTCATATGTCAGACAGGAAGAGTCTTTTTTGCCCTGCCTCGTTTTTTTTGCCCACCACCTTTAAGTCCTAACGACCTGATCTTGCTCAATGTTCTCTTCGAAAGAAGGGCTTCCCTGCTCGTGCCGGTTTAGTGGAAACCACGTTTACATTGGATACAGCTCACCGCCTATGGCGCTGTCCTCTTTCCACACTCAAAACCCCCTGTACTTACAGTCCCCGCCAGTCATGCCTTTATGCTAACTGTAACCTTATGATCATGCCTGGCGGCGTGCCCCCACAAGTTGGGAATAAACATTATTATTATTATTATTAATATTGGCTTTCATAATATAGTCTCTCGCGCTCCATAAGGTTGATATTTGGGTACTGTAGGCGAGGTCATCATAATTATTATAGCTGGAAGACTTTTGCAAGCGGTAAACACAGGATTACGACGAAATACCGCCAGTGCGTCGGTTTCGGCTCGTTTGCTAAAAGATTCCACTGATAACCCTATTGGTGCTTTTGGCATAAGGAGGGTTATGATATATCATAGTTTAATCTTATGCAAAACCTTAAGAGTCTGAACACCACTTTGCCCTCACTCAATTCCAGCAGCACCGGGGTTCAACATCGATGGCTGGTCCGTGTTCGCCCCTCCGGTTGCCGGTCACCATTCTCCTTCCAAAAATGTAACATCCGTTTTGAGAGATGAGAATCAAGCTTAAACGCATTGTTTGTGGCGAGAGCATACAAAGGCTTTGGCAAGCGTTAGGAACATCTGGTTTTTCGATACAACTGCTCACAACAGTTGGTAGAGTACTCCCCTTGCAATCCTGAAATTCAGGTTGTCACCTAAACGGCCGCTTAACTCCTTGGTCTTCGTGGCGTTTCCCCAGATGTGCATCACAGAATGGTCTCAAAGTTTCAGTGAACGTGTGGAATTCTGCTAGAAGAGCGAGTAGCATTTGGTCACCTAGATGAGAGGCCCCAGCTTTTTCTCACTCTGCCAATTAGAAGCCATCCAAGCTCGTCATTTTAACGTCGTCAGTAATTGTCGTATACGCGGGAATTCAACCGTGTGACTGGTTTGATATGGTACATCAGAGCTACCAAATGCTCAGGTTAGGGCCATAGGGGATCCCCGTACTCGCTTACGTTTATGGAAAGACAGCATGGCCGACTGACCCCTGGAAGACCTTGACGCTTAGAAAACCATTTATCCAGCGGATGGCGATGAGGACTTTTCCGAGGATAGTTTACTTACAAGAAACTAGGGGCGGTCCGTGTCAAGCGGATTTTTACTCTCAAGATGGCTTCAACCGAGGGAGGTTAGGTGGGGTCCCGTGAATAGCACCCTGATAATGTACCAGTTCTTTACCTTCATTTATGCGTTTTTTATTCAGCCAAGAATCCCACCCAAGACCCTCAGGAGAACACACTAGACCGACTGGTCCATAGTCCCAAAGTGTCATAATCATGAATACCTACAGTGACGACACACCTTTAGGTCTCTGACAATTTGTCGTTCTGTAGTGGTTATCCGTGTATTCTATCCGGTGTTGGCTCCTGCTGGTTCCGTAAATCAAGGTCGCAGAAAGCCCTGTCACCGGTCGGGCGGTGACCGTACTCAAGACAACAATGTTTACTTTGATACACATTCTGTGACGAAGATCAAACTGAGTTTACAGGCCTTTGGCTTTGCGCATGTTCGCAACCCCAGTACATACATGAAACTCACCAAATTATGCCTTATATATACCAATTGCAGCTATAATTATTCAAAGTAGATGCACGTAAGGAAGGCACACAACCCAGAGTGTGAAGCACTTCCACAATCGTCTAAACTCTCACAAGCTGTGTTCTAACCCCATTCAAGAGGATCAAGACACAGTACAACATAACTATGTCGAAGACTAATGCAGAACGGAGGCCACGAGACACTTCAAAATAACAGCTGCTCAAGTAATCTCATACTGTGACTCCTACCAAATCGACGCAAGGCTACTTTGCCAACACAACCGGAACAATAAGTAATCAGGTTTCTGCATATAAAAAGGTCGCAGAAATGAGAAATAACACGAAATAACAATTGCCTTTGCGTATGTAAACACATTAAGAAGAACTCTCCTGGAATCAGCAAAGTCTGGATGCGGAAAAGATGAACGTGATTTACAGTATTCAATTCCATGACCGCAACGAACAATGTGTCGGTCAGACCAAAAAACTTGCCACAAGAAGACGCAAACAACAGCTGCCAGCATAAGACTTGACCAAGCGCCACAATTTTACTTCATGAAAGCAGAAAAAACATCAGATTGATAAGGGTAATCTTCAACCACTTTCTCATGCAGGAAAAAATGGGAGTATTGATTCTCGGGGCGTGGTGATTTCCACAAAAATCTGTCAGTATCGACCTGATATATCGGCCCCTAAGAGCAAAATAATTTCATACTTTCCGGACTCTCTCAAGGCTTATCATGTCAGTATCGACCTGATATATCGGCCCCTCAGAGCAAAATAATTTCATACATTCCGGACTCTCTCAAGGCTTATCGCCCGTTTGGTTTTGAGACGCTGTTTCTTCCGCAACACACTACAGGTAGTGCATTTGCGTGGTCCTAACTGGTACACCAAATTCCTGCATGGCTCACAGATGGAGGTTTTGATGGTTGCTGCGTGTCAAAGGCTGATTTATTAGCCCACAGCGGAAGTCATGTTCTTGTAGACGCTGGCACAGACGCGTTAGCTCATTATTGTATACTGATCATTCCAGCCGGCTTCGACGAAGATTGGCCTGAGTTATCACCGCGTGTCTGTCAACTTATTATAGATCAGCTTCGGCGGGCGATAGATTTTGGTGCACAATACTGTTGTCGCTGGTGATAACACTCTTGCGCCTGGCCGTCAGGTTTCATTTGACCAGTGATACATACTTTTCAAAATAGACTGGGACAGCGTTTTCCCGGTCAATCGGCCACTGTGGCAAAGCCGAGTTGCACATGCATACGTGTAAAGCGAACCCCGACGGGTTGGCATCCAGCCGTGGCTAGTCCATTATTCAAACAGCTCATGAATCATCCCACTCCAAAGACGATGCTCTCTGGGTTAAATAAACTACGGGCTGCATCGCCACTATTAAAATCCAAATGGGACAGTTCGGCTGCTTGTTTTGGCTTTCCAGCCATAACCAGATAACTTCGGTCCGGCATCGTAACAATAGTGACAGTGTGGTGGCTTCTAGACACTCGCATATTCAGAACATCTTCACGCACGCCGAAACACGCCCCTTGATACCGTCAGTAGCAAGCACATGTATTTTCGGCAAGCCATCGGACATCTAGGTCCGCTGGATACAGGTATTCTCTACTCCAAACCACGTAAACAAACGGCCAACACACAGAATCACCCGCCAGATTATAGGGGTCAGAGTTGGTCATGAGACTTGGTAGATGCGCCATAAGCCATTGAGCACCCCAAGGTCAGAAGGTTCCGAAAAATGTGGTTCGACTTCATCGAATCAACAAAGATCAATTTCTGCGTCGTGCATTCCTGCTCGATGCTTTCATAAAGCACCTGTTGCCCAAAAATCTTAAACTTAAATTGCCTTTACTATATTTTGCACTTATGCATCGGTTGCTTGGACTTGCCCCAGTATTTCATAACTTCCCCTGATAATCCTTGTTTGTAACTACATTTTGGCGTCTATGGATATCGCGAACTCTCTTGAATCAGTCCTTTGTGAAACATCGGCAAACTTGCTTTGATACATCACATAATTTTACGGTTGTAGTACTAGGTTCCTCTCACCTGTGAGGCTCACTCCAAGATATGTGAGGTAGTGGAACAGACCCCACAATTGTTACTCACCATGGGAATGGATGAGGTTCTCAAGTTGCTGATGTCTCAGCTGAGCTACCGGTTATGTATTACTTAAGCCTGTGGTGTTCCTTTTCCTAAAGAATGGTCATTTGCTGGGGATGTCATGTTTGCTTAAAGTAAGATTCATTTGTTGACGTCGGCAGGAAAATCAGCGCATGCTTGACGAAAGCAGCGGTCAGCCGCGGGAGCAGGAAATATCAGGCGACCAGGGATTCAGTCGAGCCCTTTTGCTCTGTTAAAGAGCTCATACTTCCCTGGGGCCAAGAGACACCGTGACTTATTTGATTGTTATTTATAAGTTCAAGGAGAGAGGACCCCGAGCCACCGAGAGTAGCTACTGAAGTCGCTCTATAAATTAACGCATTCCATATGAAATCCGCATCAACAAAAAAATTTCTCGGGAACCTACCTATTACGGAATTTAGCACAGGCAAGCCTACCGTAATGTCCCCAAAGCCTTGGAAATGCCGAACGGTTACATCTGTGCCGGTAAGCAACATAATATATTGGTTTCCAAAGTACGAGTTCAACCATCCCGATACATCGGAAAGCGAGTGTGAAACAGCTACCGAGTGCCCACACTGAGCAATGTAGATAATTAGCCTGCCTTTTTCAAGGTCATCCGGGATATTGGCGGTTTAGACTTGATCTAACGGCACCAAGGAAGAGGCGATCGCAACTCGGAACAATATTGTGCAAAACGACGTTAATAGTACTGATTGCGAAAATGGTTGTCTCAACTCATTCAACCTGAGGGTTTGTGCTTGGAGAGCACGTGTTTTCTCGGGCGCCTGCCCGGGGCGGCCAGCACCATAGCAACCTGCAATGGACGAGATTTAAAACCCCCTGCGTGGTTGGGGTGTCCAGTCAATCTCCTGTAGTGAAAGCTGTTGTCTATTGGAGAGCTTAGTGCATCCTATACAATTCCGCGTGAGCGCAATTGATGATCGATGAGCTCGAAACCCCCTATCGGCTTCGGAGTGTTAAACTCCCGGACACCCTTCATCAAGTCCTACCTGATCGCCGTTTAGGAGAGCCGAGCTGCCGAAATGCGCGTAAACACTGTCCAAAATTTGCGCGTAGTGAGTGTGAAACGCACAGAAGTAATGTTGATACTGATTACTGTTTACCGGTCACCCTGTCAGCCGAATTTGCCATCCAATGTGCCACTTATTTTAGTTTACAAAACAGTGTTATTGGTAGATAATGCCTCGGATTGATGAAGCGAAACCGCGTGGACTGGCGAGTGGCCACGAAGCCTTTGTCTATTTTCTTGAACATCAACGGGATTATCTGAGCTCCACACCACGCCATGGCAATCCAGTAAATCTCAGTCAAGCATTCATGTGTATCACCTTCGGCAAGGTTAAACAAACCCGGGCGTCTGACTCATTCTTTGCATAAAACTCTTAAAAGGGAAAACTCCCACGCTGCTATCGCTGCCCATTTTTAGGGGAAATACGTACAGTGTACCTAGAGTTTAGGTTTTAGCACGGGATCCCAGTGCAAGAAGATTCGTTTTGTGCAACCTGGCGGCTGAAGCTGTCAACTGGGATCGATTCTCTGTCAAACAACAGAATCTAGGTCTGGCTGAAAAGAACAACATCATCGGTTTACTAGATGACGCATGCAAACCTTTTGAGCTCACGCCCCGAACGCAAGCAGATGTATCGCATGGCCTGAGAGAAGGAAATTACTTTGAAATGCTTCCTGTTAGATCTGAAAACCGAAAGACCTTCGGTGAAAAGATCTGAAGGAGGCGATTATCAAAATCCAAGTAATCAAGTTCATACCAAAAGCAAGGGATATATGCCTACCAGGAGTCTATTTGATGGGCATGCTCCTATCCCAATATGTAATGCAGAACTCCCTGACTTATTCATCAACAACTTGCAGTATGAAGGACGTCACCCGAGCAGGACTTGCTCCGCCCGACCCTTTCAGCTTTATGCCGTGGGTGAACCATGAAGACGAACCCGGAACAAAAAAGCATGTCTTAGTGCATGGGCAGTGACGGGTTGTTTCTGGATCCCGGTCAGTTTAGCAGACAGGTTAATCGGTAACCAGCGGTCATTTTGGAGGATAACCAAGCAAAGTTGTTCTCTCTGACCGAAGCGTTTGCTCAAGGCGACTGCTAGTTATAGGACGTGCGGTACAGGAAGCACCTGGGGTCTGTCACTTGCACACTCGCATTCATCTGTTAGTAAAACGTGAGAACTATTGGATATTACAATTAGCTTAGTGGTGTACCGACACACACGTACTTTGAAATGGTAGAAACTTTGTTTGCACTAAGGATGTCTCGTGGAGCATCCGTCACTGACTATCTTGGGAGAGTATTCTGGGAAGCACGTCAAAAGATGGTATGGATGCCTAGGCGTAACAAAATTATCATGTCAGTTCTTATCCACGAGCTGCCAACAAACGCCAAAAGCCAGTCTTTCTAGTAAGTCTACGGCAACATTTTAGGTGTTTTTCAAGGGTCAAAAGGAGCAACACTCAGGAAGAGAGAAGCGCTTCTGTTTGCTACCACTGAAGTGTTAATTGCCTGGCAAAGGCAAACGCACTTACTGGTGTTGTCGACAAAGGCAGTGTAAGCCACAACTTCTTCTGTCAGCGCGGCCTAACTTAAGTAGTTTCTGTGGTATTTGAAGTTCTTGACATGGGAATGCGCGCTACTGCCATCATCTGGCCTGGTATCCTAGTTAAAAACAACAAATGAGTTGGCTCTGCGAAGAGAACTTTAGAGAAGATCAGAGAAAAAGAAGAATACTCAGACGACGAGATTGGTGCCCTCGACTGGGCCACTCATAGAAAAGATAGTGAAGGTTGGCAAGAATTAATGCATGTCGGCAAGTTGTATTCGGGTTAGTGAATCTCCCGGGCGGACTTTACGTATTACGTTAAAGGTAAGAAGTATATGGCAATTCGAAATAATTTTATGGCTTTGAATTCATCACCAGCAGACAGATTGGATGTACCGAGTGTGCGTAGGCAACCATTCAACAGAATCATCAAGGAAAATGTGCATTTAACTAGTAGTCCTGAGGCAGCCCCTCGTTGGGTGCAGGGTAGCTAAAGTTTCGCATATTTGAACTTGCAGTATGGCTAATGAGACGTTCCGAATGGAGGGTGCAAAGTCGTAGGCTGGCGCTCATCAATCCGTTTGGCTTACCCGAATTGCAGTGTGACAAGGCGCTTAAAGCGCCCCCGGGGGTGGACCGTATTTCCATGCCTAGCATTTGGACGTCCAAGTACATACTACAGGACAAAAAGTTTGATACCGCAAATCAATAGTTGACTGGCTGTGGAGCAATAAATGTGTCCAAAGTCCTGGAATTAATTTTGAAAGAACTATTTCTTGGCCAACCAAAGGGCCCTAGCGTTGGAAACATTTAGCCACAATATTGCCACTTTTTTGCCATGATTGGCCAAAACAGACTATCGAGAGTGTCTTACTGTAGTCCGCCACGCGAGATTTTGCGTCAAAATACCGTCAATCTTGAGTTTCTGCAAACGGTTTTCGTAGCCTCATGCTACAAGAAGAAGCTGAATTGAGCCGAGGCCTTCTCTAGTTGGGAATTGTTTGCACTCTGGAAAACTTAACACCACATACTAACTTGAAGCTTGCCAAACGCAATGGAAGGTTGTTCTATCACAATTTGTTTATGCGTTTGGCTGTCGCCGACCTAGGTGGGCTACACAGCCAAAACTTTCCTTTTTACTTCTGACGCCTTTTAATAACTTTTTCGTTTTTGCCCAGCGGTATTTAAAGGGAACCGGGCATAGAATGCATGCAATTTTACAGAGTTTAGCGCTGCAACCTATGAACTTCAACGGTTCACGGGCTACATTCTGGTGTTTTGGCTCTTGCTTACTATTCAAATAGCAATGAAGTGAGTGTGTTTTTTGAGGGCCCACTGAGTTTGCTCTTCTGCGGAGTGGAAGCATTTGCACTGAAATACTTTAGAAAACACAACCGGCGCTAATAGTTTTGTTTGGCTATTTGCTTATCCGTCCAAAGCGGGATAAGTTTTACACGTATTCAACCAATTCCACCGTGTAAAACGGAAGGAGTTGGAAATCGGCAAAAACCTGGACTGACTGCTATTCGGCGTATGCTGTTGCGTGTAGGAAATAACTTTTATGTTAAGTTGCTACGACTCTTTGTATGTGTTCTGTAACCAGAAGCATTATACCCTGCCATATTTTCCACAGAATTTCTTTTACTTTATTCTCAGTCGTATTTTTTGCGGGCACTTAGTTTCAAAGTTGCACTGGGGTGGTTCGGGGCGTCCATTACTCGCACAAAGGAACCGAATTTTTAAAACCTGCAACTTATCCCTGATGAACTAACGCAGACAAACAATTGAGTTCAGAATAACAGTCTAAACTTTTGAGCACCATCTAAGCATTCCGGATCCCAGTCTTGCTAGAAAATTATCCCACTAGAATATTTCTTCCGAGGGCATAATTGCTTCACTGGACAATGAAATTTGGTAAGCTGAAGAAATATGAAGGCAGATTAGGACGGTTTTCGGTTTGACCACATATGGAACAAAATTATTCCATTGGCAAAGGCTTTGCAGCTAAGAGCACTGTGCGGTCAAGGAGCCCTGTGTTTCGGCAAGGTGCGCGTTTGACTTCAAAGATTTTCACTAAGGATTTAGTGGCCCCCCACTTTTCAGCGTTCACAATATTTTAGAGGACGTTACACGAGTGCACGAAGGTAACCCATGTAGCAGTTGCGCACGCAGCTGGAAGAAGGCGCCAAAGCCCTCTGTCATATGCCGACACGTAGAGGCACAGCGCAAATGTCTTTGAAACCGTAGTTTGAAGGAAGAGATTTTTAACATAATGTTTTAGTATTCAATGGTATTTATTCGAACCCCTAAAATTTACACATGCGGCGCAGTTTTTTTGGAAGTTGTTTAAACGTACTAGAGGTCCCTTGCGGGTGCAGAATTTGTATTTTATTGACTGTTACTGGCTCTGCGTGGGAGATTTTGTGGAAGCGCTTGTTTCTTTACATGTTTTCTTCTGTATTGGATTTAGAAGTAATCGCTAGACTACATGTTCAAAAATTATGCCCCCTATGCCGGTGCAAACTTAAAATGTAGCAGCCATTCACGACACGTGGAACAAAACAGGAAAAGGGGTAACCATTAATTTCAAAACTGGAACAACTTTAGGGGAATGGGACGGTCTTGTGGGCGCACGTAACGTGCTCGTCCGGGAAATATTAGGGATATAGTGGACTACAGGCCGACCATCAGACTGGGTATGGCAGTCATGTTACCCCCCATCGCGAACTCGTACTTGGGTTCATAAACCGTCCCCCACACCTTGGTTGAGTAGTTTGGGATCGTCATTGTGGTTAGGATTCTCTAAGGAATCGTAGCAAATTAAGGCCAGTATGGATCAAGGATTTTCTTTGGTCCATCGAGGGTGCACAGTATTCATTGCTGCCACTCGAAAGAGGCAATAAGACAGCGGCATCTACAGTTGGGGCTCAAAATAGGAGAAAATGCGTCAAAAGGGTCTGCTGGAAAGCGTGATGATGTGAAACAGACTGCGGCCCGAAATAACGGGAAGCCAAAAAGGTCACCATTCCCAACCACGGCGGTGAGGCGACACTGCCCGATTTCAAAGGCGGTAACCGATATTTAAGTGCAGATGAGTTGTATGCGGTTGATGGTAATGGGTGTGAGCACCCGTGATTATGAGTGTTTAATTGTGCTCAATTGGGCTTAGTTGTGCGCAACTAAGTTAGCCTTGAGCTTTCAAGGACATGAGGCCACAGAAAAACGTTGTTGTGTGATGGTGTCGCCTGTTTGTAAGATGAGGTCACCTCAGAATGGCAGGCTTACAGTTTGGAGAAAAGCGTGGAGCTTTGCAAAGCGAGTCGCCTCTGAGGCGTCACACCAGGTGTATTTAATGAGTCTCCGTTTGCATTTTCGCTCTGCTATCAATGAACTTTCCGATTTACAGGAGGAGTGTCCAGAGTGTATGCTATAACTAGGGCAAGTTCGGGCCGGAAGAACAGGTGTCCGACAAAAGTGGCTTCCATTATGTTTTTCTCTTTCCCCCATCGCGGAAGGCGGATTATGAGGTCCAGCATACGGTGGTAATATTTGTGAGGATAAGCCATGCAGTTGAAATGAGAGTTCTTAACCGTGCAGTCTTTTGAATGTTGCGGACAGGAGGTGCGGGAGGAGGAGACACGGCACGGGAGGCTATGGGAAGCTCTCCAAAAGCTATATTAATCAAGCAGTATCCGTCAAGGATGCACACATCCTTTATTCCTATTTGATTTTGTAAACAATGAGATAAGACGAACGCTGAAATGTCTTTTGAACCCCGGTGTTTAACTATCTTCTGACGAAAACCTCGTCAATCAGGAATATGCAGACATCGTTCTCACAGAAGAGGAAATCTCCGGTGTTTTTGCATGAACTAAACGAAGTCATCCCGCCCTTTTGTATGCACCTTGCACCCACAAAATGTGAGGTTATGCTGGCGAATATGCAGTCACTGGACACGCAACTTACAGTCCCAGGAGAGGTGTACGAATTTGTGGAGCGTTTTGCGTACAGTGGTAATTGCATTAGTTCTGATCGTAGTGTGACAGATGAGGTCATTGCGCAAATCCGTAAGGCTCGGGCCGCGTTTTCTTATTTGAAAGATCTATGGCATCAAAACGGTATATCCCTGTTGAATCCAATTTAACCTCATGATAATTCCCCCCATTCATTTGCTTACTCCGCCTATGTACTTTTGATCTCCAGTTGTTTTGCTTATTCGTACCCGTCACTCACCTTGCCGCAGAGGGCGTCTCGTCCAACACCTGTGTACTGGCATGTGTGTCTGTGTGTGTATGTGTGCAGCCGACCTACTTAGACATGCGCGTTCATGACCCGTTTGCTGAGCCTGCCTTGACTTGTTTTCTCATGAGTTCCGTGTGATCGCACGTCCAATGAGAATCACGAGACTACCGTCGGAAGGCACAAACGCAACCCACGCTGCTGAGCTATCATTCCGCTCGCCGTTGTTTGGTGTGCGGACGTTGACACTGCGCTGACTGGTCAGTGACAGACCTGTGAACTTATTGACGCTACGAACGTGAACAATTGAGGTTTGTTGTACATACTTGTTTACCCTTATGTAGATAATACCGTAGAATTATGAACCCAATTCTTCCTTTTGGTCTTCGGGATTGTCGAACCTACGCGTCATTCAAGTTCCTTAACGAGAACCTCAACAATCCCTGAATAGCATTAAATGTGTGTATCGGGCTGCAGTATCGGTGTGAGGCTTGGCCTTTTCAAGTAGCGGAAATAAAACGACTTTAGGTGTGCGACACTTGTTGTCGCAGAACTATAGGTCGTGTGGTTCTGCGTTGGAGAATCCGTAATGAGACAGTAAGAAATCGATTTTTTGGTTGTGCTTCGCGGATTCTCATCGAAGAATGTGCTAGCAACAGGAATAGCCTTGGATAAGTCGAAAAGGCCCATCAGAACTATGTTAATGGACATGGATTATGGGGAGTCAGGTTCAGTCGACCATCTCCAGAGCAGAAGCGGGGGCAGTGGCGTTGTAGCGGTATAGGTTACCTGGATGTGGGTTGAAGGGTGTGTTCCTGAACAATGAGATATGTAAACCTCGCGGCCTCCAGCTAGCTCATCATCCTTATCTGAGACAATCGGGTTGCATTAGGTGTGGTCGTATTAGTAGCTCAACTAATCGGATATTGTACACATGACTTTGCAAGTAAAGATAAGTTGGAATAATTCGGTATAAACGATGAGTCAGATGAGGTCAAAACCTATAAGACGGACATGAAATAGAGCCCCACAATAGCCTGAACTATCAAGCAGCTCCCAACAAATATACGTCTGAGATAAGGAAGCTTATTTATATATAACCGAAAGATGAAAATCAAAAACGCCAACACATTAGGTGATCGGTTTTCCAGAAAGGAACCCATAGTTCGTGAGACTGCTGCAGGGGAAGGCTACAAGTCGATTCTTTTAAGCTACGCGGTATTGGTATCCGGACGCAGAAGTGCAGCGAAAATGGGATTTGATGCTCTAAATGAGCACAGTTGACACCAAGTACCCACTTACTCACTGAGGCATTGCTACGGCTGCATCCATGGGTGTACATTTGAGGACGTATGCAGTCCTCGGATCCTAAGACTCACGTCTACACCACTGAACCTTACGACTGACCAGCTTTAAAGTGGCCACGTCCGACAATGCATATGGTTGCCGAATACTGGTAGCAGATCATGGGTATAAACACAGCTCCCCCATTATCACTAAAGGGACTAACTGAGCAACTGGTGAGTTTATCCTTAAAACAGCATGACTCCAGCTTCAACGTGGGCACCGATTGGGATTGAATAAGCAGTTAATGAGGTGGCCACTGCAACTTTGTTTACTTATATGTTGTATATCGAGTGCATACAAGGCGTAATTGATTGTACATTTCCCTACCAGAAACCCTGCCGAGTGAAAGCGGCTTCCTACAACTGAGAACCCTATCAACTACAGGTTACGTTCGTACTGATGCAATTAGTAAATAGAGTCACGATTATTAATAATAATAACAATAATAATGTTTATTCCCAACCAGTTGTTGGCATACCATGAGGCATGATCACACGATTACAGTGGTTGCGGGTTCCTCAGGCATGCTCTTGGCAGACAGACGACACGTTTTGATACGGAAGACTGCCGTTGGTCGTTCGATTCGTCTATTATGTACTGTTAGGGCCTTGCAGTCAGCCGCGAGCATTGGTCTGGGCCTGGCAGTTACTAAAAGTAGCCAAGGTGGGCAACATCGAGTGTAGTTGTGAGTATGAGGAGTCCTTACACTAGGCTATCACGCATAGTTGAGGCATCATGTTTATCGGCCCGTATAGATACTGGCTTCATGTTGACCGTGAGTATGAAGATACATGTATAATTACAGGTTTAAGTGTGATAGATCATATTTGGCCATTGGGTTAGGTTACCGCGCATAGCTGAGGCTTTATAATCAACGCCGCACAGAAACACGGGCCTAGCAGTTACGATACGTATCCAAGATAGGTAACAGCGCTTAATGTTTTCATGATGACCGGCAATGGTCGGCCTTATTTTCCGCTAGTGTATTTGGGCTTGATGACGTGTTCTAACTAGGGAGCGCGATTGTTTCCAATGGTAAAGATACTGTTGTTGTTACTTACCATGCAGTTATTTCATTATGCTGCATTATGTGCTGACTAGTTGTGCATACCAGAGAACAGAGATCACCTACAGTGATGTGTACTATGCTCAATGTTGCAAAATGTGTCAAATTCTCTTCCAACAATATGCTGAACGGGAGGCGAACTTTCGAAGTTCACTGAACGAATATATCTATTTTGCTATGTTTGGGGCTCTACGCACGCAGACGTTTTTCTACTGCTTTTCTGGGTGAAATTTTCTGTCGGCAACATGTGGATGATACCTCATTCGTAAAGAACGCTGCAGGATGCTACAATATGCTAAAATGCGAGTTAGTGTTTTATCTCTCGTAAACCGGTGACAAAATGCAAATCGATTATGGCCCGTGACCTTGAAATTTCGCACGCCTAAACAAAAGGCTATGAGGCACGTATTACCAAAAGATGCAAGCGGATTAGAATAACTCCCTGTAAAAGTTACAGCTTCGAAAACCCTGTAGTTTTGGCGAAAATAATTTGGGCATGCTTCTAGTGAGTGGCCTTTCATATGAGTGGCTCTACCACACGTGCAGCGGGTGACCTCCGATATCAAGCAAAAGGTAAGAAATCAGAATAAGCCAGTGAGATAAATGCAGTTTCTAATGACAAGCAGTACGCGAGGCTCGAGCTCCTCAGTCCGGACTTGAGTAAGGGGCACGGGGTACATCTCTCAGTCATCTACCATCTTGTAACTAAACATAAGTCGGGAAGTGAGCAGTTTGCTCCTACGCGCAAGTTGTTTACTCTTCTAAGGTACCGACGGGCAAACAATACCCAGTGAGAAATTTTGTTATATCAAAATCAGAGGCGCAAATTTGGGCGGCAAGAATCATGTTTGGTTGTGGTGCATTGTGGTGATTTTCCCGTATTTGTAAAGCCACTAATAGGAGTGCACCTGCTGCATAACTTCAATGTATTTTGGTTGTAGACATTGTCCGTCAATAACCGACAGATGCGCTATTTTACGGCCTGTCTGGAAAATTCCACGCAGTAAGTCTTCTTTTTACCATATTACTAGCCCGCGGATTCTGTCAGGGCCTACAAAAGTTGTGCAGCGTGAATCCACGACTTTTTGGCTGTGCGCTATTCGCAATCGGGTTTTGCATGCACAATTTGAAATGGTCCATTCTGACAATTTGATAGAAATTCGTCTGGAGTACCCAACGGTGGCCTGAAAAAGCAGGTGCACACTCAGACAGTCTCAAGCACGTCCTGCAGGAGGCGTCCTGGCACCCTGAGCAGCTGCCACAGGGACGTAAGATACACACGTTATGACACTGCAACCAAACGGAACACTTGGAGAGCAACGTTCTGAAAGTAGCCTGCCGAAAGGCTACGTACTCTTCTTCCATCATTTTGAGGCAGTGGGGCCACGATCCTTGAAACTGCAATGTCATAGTATTGGAGCTAACAGAGCGAGGTAAGTCTGCGTCCACCGACTCATAGCTTCTGGTGCAAAAATTCAAGTGCCCTCAAACGGTTGACACCGATGCTGGTAAGTACGTGCCTCTTTCAGAGACCAGTTCGTGCCAAACAGCAAGAAAAAAATTAAGGATGTTTTTAGGCCGTTTTCTCACCCACTAACGGTGACTTTCACATTGTAAGTTACCTGAGCAAAAAATACTCCTTACATTTGTGTTCAAGCCGCCATTGTCACTTTTCGATGGCCTGGGGGAAAACTCAACCTGGTGTTGGATAAGCTACGGCCACTGAAATCCCGAAAACCACAAGCACCGCTAGGCAGCGGATCGTCCGACCTAAAGTCCTGCTGCGTCGATATTCAGGGTCCTGATGGACAACCCACCGTTGTTGATAAAGATCAATCTCTCGTAACCGAAATAGCACTCTGAGAGTTCTATCGTAAGCTTTTTGACCTGCCGACTAGTCGCACCAACCGCCAGTACTGTGTGACTAAGCTTGCGCGCTATGCGGTGAGGAACCGTAGACCCCTACCCAAGGTAAGCATGCATATAACCCACCGCTGCTGCGGTCTATCCACCGGTTCCTCCAGGTATGTGATTGCCAAATGGTCTGTGAAAAATCGTTGCTATAATGTTGATTGCGACCAAACAACAGAAGCCAAGCACAGTGCATTCTGGAAACCCGTGTGCGTTGAGGTTTTGTCCACAAGGAGGGACAGATTGAAAGCAGGGAGTTTACAGTATAATGCTAGTACCACCGCTTTACAGAGTTAGTTAGAAGCAAAAGGCAATGAGGACTTTAGCTGAAGCATGCAAATAGGAACGCCTTTTGCCATTGTTTGAGCCGCCTATCCGGCTTTTGCTGCATCTTTGATGTAGCAGCCAGGCCGGCGTGTTCCTCTGACTTTGCAAGCCAAACTATTCAAACCGTCGTTTTATCAGGGGCAGCCTAACCTCGTGCGCCAGCGGAGAGTAGTCCGACCAATTAGTACAAACAAATCTATCGTAGCTAAGCCCCGGGTTTTGACGAAGTAATCGATAATCTTTAATCCAGCTAGCGATGAATCCATTCACTTCTAGCTTTACTTTTGACGGTGGAGTTGTGAAAATCTTCTTGGATTCTAATATACTCATTCTCTGCTGAGGATTCGTGCATTTCAAGGGCGCTTAGTATTTTTTTGTAGCCTATTAATCACTAAAAGTAGCTGCAGAATATGGCAAAATGTAAATCAGCACTTTGAAATGAGGTTGTGTAAGCACAGCCGTACGGGAGCGTCAGCCTTAAGGCGCTCGGTTTATAAAGTAAGTAATGAGGTCGATTCGTTGTGAGCCAAACAGGATTCCTAGTGAGGTGTTGAAAAACTAACTAATCCCTTCAATTTTTCAAGAGTTCGGTAGATCATTGTAAGCCAAGCACCAAGTGCGTGGTAAAACATACTGTAAGGACGTTATAATCATTGAAATTCCTGATGAACTTCAACTTTTCACCTAGGTCTGGTTGGACCGTTGTCGAAAACTGCATTTCGCCAGCTGACTAGGAGCTGTGGGACTCGAGCAGAATGTGAGTCCCGCACCCAAGCTAGTTTCCCTCGGCTGTATTGAACAATTTAAACTGAGAATGAGGGTTTTTCTTGACCTACCGAAGGGTCTTATTGGTTGGCGTTAAACTCAGTAGCTCAAGATATTGAGCTGTGCTATCAGTCCTGTGACAGCTCCCCAACGCTGACGGCAGAACGCCCATTATTTAACTGCATTTGTAGTGAGGACCCTGCTGGCCTAAATGCTTTCAGCGTACTATCAAGCAGCTTGCCAAGAAACTCGACCTATAGGCATAGATAATATACAATTCAGGACAACATATGCACCTTATGTCCAACTGATGGAATGTTGTGAGCAAGTTTTATATACTGAACTTGTTACGCTCTTCCAGCATCGTGCAAAATGCCAGGGGTTAGTGAGTGTTTCTGTCTAGCTGAATAACGCATCTCGGATTACCGTAAGCAGGCTACCGTCTCCGTCTATTTGGAAAAAGAATATCAATCACCAACCTAGATACAGGAGGGCTCCGACCACATTTTGCGTCAGCAAGCGTATTGTAAGCTGTAGCAATCTTCAAAAAGCATCATAGATGCAGAAATGCTCGAACGCTTCGTCCTTTTTAAGAGAGCGAATTTTTGGCAACTCTAAATGCCGCAAAATTGAGCACTGTTTCCTAGTTCGAGGCACTTGGTGACCTTGAAAAATTGCCCAATTAAACAAATCACTCATGCAAAAGATCTCAGAAAAACGCACCGGATAGAGATATTTCCACTAATGAAGTGGTAACTTGGGAAACATGGTTTCCCGAATATCATTCTTATCCGCTGGATACGATCGGCATATCTTGAGATCAGTTGGCTATAGCTATGGACAGGTTCTTCGCCATTTTAATCAGAATAACTGACCCAGAGCAACAATTTACTGCACAGCGGCGAGTTTTTGGCTCTGGGGCTTTTAGTAACCTTTAGAGTTCTGCAATGAACCAAGCAAATTTGGTGTTTCTACTATGAATTTTTGCGTAAAAAATTTGCATTCATTTTAAAGAACAAGTTAAAAGGATGCTAAATTTGATTTTTTAAGAGAATTTCTTCGGTAGAAGCAGATCAGACAGGTGCTCCAACCGACTCAGTAGCGCACACGAAATGAGTTTCCATGAAGCAATAATGCTACTCGAGGGGACTATAACGACGTTGCCAATGACAGCAGCGACCTCGTTGGTGCCAAGTTCTATCCTTCCAGGGTGCTCAAATCATGTAAATGGCACTGACAATCATTCATATAAAGATATTCCAATTATGCATCAGTGGTGTCGAGAAAATACGGGAGTCTTCAGAGTATAAGAGTGACTGGAAGTTGCGATGAAAGCCACTTATGTGCTGTCAACGAACCAGTGTGAGAGGCTTGTGAAGCTTGTGTTCGTCAGCAATTCCCGGGCCGTCCACCGAAAACCTTTACATAATATCCCGACGTTAGGGACCAAACGCAGGTTCCAAAAGCATGTTAGTTTTGTGGAAGGAATAAAAAAGATAAAACACGGAAAAGTTGAAACAGGAGAGAGATCTGGCTGCTTTTGAATGAATGAGATTGTTGGTACAGATTGTTGTTGCAGTGGAATATTTTCAGGTAAGGAACGATCCAGAATCGTAGTTATTGTCCATGCTCAGAAAAGAGGGCATAGCGAAGTCAGTTGAGCCAAAACATCTTTAGGTAAAGACAGGAGGTGAAATACCGCAACTCAATGCGAATACAGACAGATGCATTGGGTGAAGTATGAATTTTGCGATACTGAATGTCTCAAAGCGATTCGGTTAAGGATAAAAGCAAACAAAAAATGGTCAAGAAAGTTCTAGCCCTTGGTTTGTGAGGAATTAATGGGACACGACCTCCACCAACTTTTTTGGGACCCACGAGGTCGGACACAAAACGTGACACCATACAAATAATATTTTTCCAGATTTGGAAGATTTATGCTTGATCTATGCTAACTTACAACAAACCCACTGCCTTTGTCGGTGACACTTGCATTGTGTCTGACGATCTAACTGGAATCTCACTTATAGTGTGGAGGGTCTAACTGAACCTCTTTTGGGACCCTTAGAGGTGCCTCTCCGGGAGTTATCGTATGAGAACAAGATACACATCACATGCTGCCAAAAAGTCCGATCTCGTTTTTGAGGAAAGTACAGCGGTGGATTAAGAGTGGGGACGATGATACTGTTAGGGGCATCTACAAATTTTCCCGAGAAGCCCTGGAAGCTTCGAAAACCGTCGCCAGTCAAAAGATATAAGAAAAGACACAGCGGACAGTTTCCACCGTAGTTACCGGCAGTTTTATATGGCGGTAGGCAAACTCTCGAGCCACGCGCTCGATAGGCTCTAGCACATAAAGTTTGCTGGAGTGGTTGGGCTTCATTTCCTCTGAGATTTCATGTGGATGTAGGCCATGACATGCGGTGTACTCAGCCTTCTTAAAAAGATGAACGGGCTGCATTCAACGGCTCAGGAGCCGGAATTATCTGTTCACTGCGGGAGTTTACTAAATCACTGCTCGGTGAGATGTGGATTGATGAGTATCCTTATACGGACACTTACGTAAAACTGAAGGGTGTGCAGCCGTTGTCAGAGAAGACCTTTACGGTGATACTACCTGGCCAAATAACCAGCCTCGCTGTGCGTGGTGCACTTCAGTGATCTTACTAGGATTCCCGCCTTGGATGTATTGCAGTAATTCGTATGTATGCATAAGCGCCATCCATAATGGTAGATCAGAGGCCCATAAATACTGCTTTGTATGGCTACTGCAATGATTGCTCAATAAATGTGAAAATTTTTCGAATTCTCGCAGTCGTCTCCCAATAGAAAATCTGGTCAAAATATGGGTTAACGTTTAGTTTTTGCAGATGAGGGGAACCAAGGCTTGTCTGTGTTGCGTAATAAGACTGTAGTGTATCCTGTTGATATATGCCAGCGCGATTAAGAGATTAAGCAGGGTGAACAGCTACGGTGAGGACTTCCGTTTTACAGGTTAACACTTGTCAAATAAAAACATCGGCACTCAAACTGAGTTTACTGTCTTTGCCATAAATTATGTGGATGTCCCGGACCTAGTCTGGGCCTATCGATGCAAGCGGAACACGATCATATTAGAACGAAATTGAATGCCCTGCAATATCAGGTGTTTGACTACGGGAGATGACCGCTTACTTACAGCAAGACGATAAGCGCCTGTAACAACAACTCCCTGCGCGCAACAAGGGATTTGCATCACAGTGAGAACAGTATAAAATGGAACGCTGACATTAATAGCCTTTCAGTTGTTGTCCCAGGCCGTATGAAAAGGCAAAAGTAGAACGAGATGAAGGAAAGTTAGTACCAGAAAACACACCATGGTAATTTCAAACGGTTTCAGGGAGAACACATTAAAAAGCACAAGAATTACAAAAAACAAAGGAAAACTTTGAAGTAGTATTGAGAACTAAGACGGTTTGGTCGAATACGGACAGCGCCGGTGCAGTAAATGCCAACCAAAAAGACTAACCACTCCAATCCAAAGCGTTTCGACAAACTGGCTGCACACTGTGGGTTATGTCAACAAAAAATAGCAGCTAAGTTCTACTATGTATTCGACAGAATGCTGAAGCGAAAAGGCTGCCTCAATCATTTATGTCGATATCAGCTTAACTCTGGAAGAAATTTCAATATTGTTCTCGCTAAGAATGACATGGAAAAAGGAACTTGCAGCAACGGGCCTCCATCATGGGGCATGTTTAAGCCAAAAATCTGGCCATTTCACTGGTATGATATTTTGGTCGGTTCCCCACGTGGTAGTTGATTCGCCTGTGGAGGCACACAGAGGTCTGATAGCTATTTGCTATACACTAAAATAGGCTGTTCATTTAACAAGGTTGACCTTATTGTAGCGACGGGTTAGCAGCCTGAAATCAGTACAGTCCGGGCGAAATCAGTTTCACGCTTGGTACTGAATTTACCCACAGTTACTGTCCCGTTGAATTTCATCGACTAACCGCTCTCAGATGAATCACGAATATTGGCCACCGGGCCGTCAGCACACATTCCACGAGTTCACATTCCATCTCCAACAGATGTGATTATACGATACTTCAAGCAAGCTCACCAGGACGCGCGCATATGCTGGATGACCCTGAGAGAAGAAAAATTAGGCACATAATTTTCACGGTCCTGGCCGTGGTCAACAACTAACGCTTCCAGGGTCAGTCATGTGAGTAACCCGGATTCTAAAAAGGTGGTTGATGCTATTTTTTCACTTTGAACCTTATGAGAATAAGACATGTATGTTTTCCATGACAGTGTTTTTAATTTCCAGCTATACAGATCAACCTTAGAGTCGTTTTACCAGTTCCCAGAAAACAGAACTCCTCCTAGTTGTCCTCCTAGTTGGGTTTTAAGACGTTTGAAAATGTTTCCTACGCAAGTAAGTGTCTCCAGATTGAGTTTCAGGAGACGAAAAACTGCAGAAACCAGTAATTAGAAATAAACGATGATTTGAGAATAAGGCTGTCGGAGCAGAATTCTGTGAGCTTGAGCCTGTGGTTAGAGCATTACCTCGACAACGCAGGTGGAAATTTTGCTAAATTATCTTAATTTCTGCTAATGATCCGAGCATATATCACTATTATCTCCTTATATCTGGGAGTTTGGTAAAAAGCCGTTTACCAGATCTTACAGACTTTTCACCATTATATCGACGTTGTCGAACCTAGAAAACTCGGGTCAGCTTTCTCTGGGAATTGGTACATATATATGAACGGGGTTAGGTAACAGCGTAAGACTCTGCAGAAACATTCTGAGCATCTTGCTATGACGAAAGTGCAAACGCAACTCCTTCAGCATCCGGGAATCGTTAGGTCGTGCAGACTAATTGCAAACTGGTATAAGACGCTCAAATAAACTAACCAACGCTAAAAGACTTCAGGCGTCGGTTGCAGGTCAGATAGAACCGGAAACAGTAGAACTCAATCCACCCAAAAAACAGTCTCCAAGCGCGAAACGTTCAGCCTTGCGGGATTCTGGAAGTTATACGTACGTGTGCCCTAGAGTCAACCACTGCAGTTATTCCAGACCTACAATACATGGTAAAGCGCTGATAAACTGAAAGTATCGTTGGTTTTTTGAAAAGCCGGACAGATTTATTTTTTCAAAAGCTTTTAGAGGACTGATGTTCTGGAGTGGTCTGTCCTTGAACCACACTCAGTGCAGAGTCTTTTATTCTTGTACCATTTCTTCCTTACGTACACACTTTCAATAGCAGTTGGTGGCAGTCTTCTGCCAACTTGGTTTGCCTTTCAAGAAACTTATGCCATGGGTCGTTCGAGAGATTGGTTGACGTTGTGCTGTACCCTAGCTAAATGAGTCAGCCTTCTTTAACTAGCCTGTGTAGGCGGATGTTATCTACGTCTTCGGATAACAGGTGGCGCACCCAGCAGCATAAAATTCCAGTATCACATTGCGGCCTAAAAGTGGTAGGAAACTTGATGTTGTCAGGTTTAACTCTCAACTTCACCTCCTTGCCCTGAAGAGGCCAACGTTTTGCCATCAGAAATGCTCTAGCGTGTTAACAACAGGAACTCATCTAGCTATGAGTTCGCTAGTCGGGATAGACAATTGGGGTCAAAGCATCCGCCTCCTAGCATCGCGGTGTACCTATAAGAGTAGTTTTCCATCCTAATGAAAATGCATCACATGCTGCCTTATTGTATATTTTGTGGAATGCCTTTTCAGAATTCCAAGGACAAGCTCACGAGAAATTTGAATAAACCTCCAACTACCGGATATCGACAAACAAAGGAAGGCGGGTGATTCCTACTACAAAATGGTTCGCAGAATTACTGATAATTACCAGATGATTCCGAGAAACTAGTTACTTATACAATGTCACTGAAGCTGATATCTGACAAACACGGTCAAGTAACATTGCTCTTCACATTGAGCCTGTGTTCAGAGTGTAAACAATTCCGGCACGGCATCAAAAAGACGAATTGCCGAACAACGTGCCAATAAAAACTTCTCCACTGTCACATGATATCCCTTTGGGCTATAAGGCTAGGATTTTAACTAGGTCTAAACATATCCGATGCGCTTCTAGTCCATGGTTAACCCAGTGACATGAAGAACTAAAGTAGGAGAAGCTTAGTAGTAGTTGTTCCAAAGCTATCGAGTATCACGTTTGGTCAGAGACCCTTATGTCCGCTATTTCAATGCACATGAGGAACCTTACAAATGTGTATCTGGAAAGTGTAGGTATACGAAACATTTTAGCATCTTCATTTTGTCCATGTACTACAACATCGCCCTAATTTTAGCCGCTGATCCCAACAGTCTAGAGTGCATTCGTTTTGAAATCTGACCAAATTCTGACGTCAAAATCCCGATATCAGAAACTTTTATATAAAAATTTCTTTAATCTATGAAACCAACACTGGATCTTCAGACTAACGAGCATTCATAAATGAAACAGTTGCATCACATTTTAACCCAGATTTGTGAACAAAAACCGAACTAAAGAGACAAACTAGTAGTGTTGTATTGGCCCTTCTTCATGCAATATCTTGACTGAGTATATATCTACTGTCCGTCCAAAAGTGCTTCACAAATAAAGGCCTTTATTTGACGGACTCTAGAGGCACAAAATGCCGGATCGTTTTCAGCCAAATGGTACTATACTTTATTCTATGCTAAGCATACCTCCGTACATATAGGACGGAATGTTTTCCAGACATTTTTCACAAACCGGAAGACATCTGACTTAGTGGTAGTTTTTACTGAGCCGTGAACGAGATACAAAGATCAACCGCTTGGTGGCTAACTCGATTGACATGATATTCGAAATAATTTGACGCAGATTGCTGAAAGTTTGAAACTGCAGTGCGCGACATCCAACATGTTCTTACTCAAATGTTACTCAAAGATTGGTCAGAAAGATGTACAGGGCGCAAACAATCACGGATACTCAGAAAAATTGAAAAGCACACAATAGATCGCCTTAATAGTACAATGTATGATCACATGTAGCATTTTCCTAGTTCATGCCAAGAGAATACTTGCCAAAGTGGCTGACATCTGGACATGTTAGGACAATTCGTTTTTAGTAGTTCCCACACAGTTGCTGCAGAAAATGTTTTGCCCTTATTTACCCACCTTAGTTTTGTGTGTAAAAGCATCCTTATTATTATCGCACACCTATTCTGTGACCTGGTACTATAGTTGGTACTAATTTTCCGATAATACTGAACTCTGATCCGTTTGTTCTCCTTGCACTCCAGAACAGCTTTATTCGATGGATGTTTGATCTACTCTATACAGACTATCCTATGATTTGCACTGACTGATGGATTAAACAGTATACCGAATCAGGGACTGAATCCTGTCACAGGAACTCAGATATTTATTCTCGTCGGGTAAAATGTGTAAATATTCCCCCAGATTTTGGTAATCAAAACTTTTAATGGAGTTCTTCCAATAATTTTTACTCTTTTTGAATTAGCCCTCAACATAGAGTACATATTTGAACCCAACAGACCCAACGTGTAAAAGGTGTAAAGTTTACTTCACCAGTGTATAGCGATCGAGGCTTATTGATTGAAGCAAGTAGCTACCAGTTTTATACCTCAGGCTTATGCCAGCTATTTCACATGAAGTTCAACCCATTAGGGAGCAGCACACATCGTTATATGACTTGCGTACTAGTAACTCTGATGCCTGCATCGATCGAACTACCATGATCTGTTATTGGCTTTCTTAAAACGGCAGGAACTCATCAGCGCTCGCGGATTAACGTTGTATTTCATTGTATCACCTCACAAATGTTTAACTTTTGACTAAACGAAACACCTTATACCACAAACAAAAGGACCTGCACAAACTTCAAAGGCCTTGAAAACCCGTTATAACCCGATTTGTTCAAAAATTATTTAATAGCTAAAACTGCTGGAAAAGCTAAAGTAAAGGACCACAAAATTTCTTTTGGCACTACTGTCCCACGTGAATAAAGCGACGCTTTTTAACCACTAGATAATGAAGAACCTAGACAATAAAACTTCGTCCAGATCTACCACCGTATTCGGATTATCGCTGCTCCGGATGGCGGCCTTTATTACCAGTATAATTTTTCAAATCCGATGTGAATAGAAGAGAGGGAATTAGGTTTACAGTTTGAAACTATTTGCGAGAGTTTTTCAACGGCATCCAGCTCAAGTGCTAAGAAAGAATTTCACTCAATTAAGTCATTTCAGTAGATTTACTGTGAGATGGTCTACAGGTTATCTGGAACTGCAACGACCAATCAGCTCAAAATTACTGCCTATTTGCAGCAAGAACTACCGAGCTAATTCCGACAGGTTTTTCTAATGAACCCCCCCTGGTGCATAGCTATTAAGTTCAAAAGTTATGCGTTCAACTAAACGGCATCCCCGAAGCTCGTGACCGTCAATTTGATTGAACGATAAATCACTTGCTGCTACATCTACAACCGTATAGCCTGTGACAAAAATTTTGGCCATTATAGTAGAGATTTTATCCGAGAATCACTGTACAACTGTTTTGTACTTATTGAGAGTCGATGATAGTGCGCATCTCACGAAACTCCAGGCTTCATAAACTGGTAGCCGTGACAGGCAATATCATCCATTTGGTAGTGTCACCCAAACTGACTTTTCAGTAGAGATTTCATCCCATAGGTAAACACAGTCTTTACTGAAAGGCTGAGGAGCATTGTTCAACTTTCTCAAATTTATTGAGAACCATCAGCTGTGCGCATCCCACAAAGCTCCAAGGAGTCTTGAACCTGTGACTTCACGGCTGGTAGTTCGAACACTTAATCGTTCGGCCACAGGTGGCTGATCAGCAGTGTGCTTAGCTCCCACATAGACATGACATAGCGTCATCTATCAGTCAGTCACGGAGTCCACGCCACGTAGTCACGTGTTGGCTGGTTTCATCGAGTAAAGGCTTCCTAGATGGAAGGTTAGATCCCCATGTGAATTATTCTCCCACCTGAGCTACTTTTTGGTAGGTGAAATATTCTTCCCACCGGCGTCGTATAAATATAATTCACATGATGAATGAACATCCCATCCAAAAAGTTGTCACTCCGAGAGTCAGCCTATAGGTGACTACGTGATTTGAATTCCGTCACTAAAAGGTGGGTGGAACTATGTCCTCTCCAAGTGCGAGTTAATCACATTGCTGATCAGCTGACCTTGGCTGCGCGGCTAAGTGTTCAAACGAATAGCTGGTAGGACGCGGGTTCGAAACTTCACGGAGTTCCGTGAGATGCGCGCTGCTGCTGATTCCTAATAAGGATGAAACAGCTGTAAAATAATTCTCAGTCTGTAAGCATAGATTCACTTCACCCCATAGGTCGAAATCTCAATTCAAAATTCCCAAATCTGATCACCTGCCAACAGTCTGAGTTATTTTCTTTTAAAGTACGAAAAAATGTAACTACTCGCCATTTTTTTTTGAAGAAATTGAATTTCACTGAGGTCCTGAAATAATCAAAGTAGCCATACTGCTTATAATATGTTTGTCGCTCCTGTAAGTTCTACCTTAAATGTGGCTTGTGGAGACTGCATAACCAGCAAATACCAAGACGGTCGGATTAAGGAGTTGTGGCAGATAAAAATAACTGTGCGTGCTGCTGCAGCAGCAAGACAAACACATTCAGCTTTAACGCTTTACCGCTAAACTCTGATTTGGCACGGTTTCCCCCCGCATTAAAATCGGTAACCTTCGGATTGTACTGGGTTTTTAGATGAGGCGCACGTTTATATTATACTTTTAAAAAAATCAAAAATTTCAACAAACTTCGCTTCGGATAGTAAAAACAAAATGCATCAACTGTACACAGCCTGAAAGCGTTAGCTTCACTCTACTCTTCGCTGCCAAGAGAAACACTTTCATCTGTGGAATCATAGGGATAAAATTCGAGGATGGAATTACTGCGGATGTCAAAACCTACTCGTTTTTCACTTGAAGGGTTTTTTAGTTGGGCACTGTCTTTTTCTACCAGCGTTCTAGCTGACTGTGTCCGTTTTATTCCCAGAAACTGTTTCGAAGGTGGTTTTGTTGTGGACAGGGGAGAAACTAGACTGCTCAACTGACTGACTGAGGTGGAGCGCTTCAAAATAGATTTCAATGGAGGTTGTAGAGAGGCAGGTGATAAAAATGTCGCTTCGGTAACGGGCTTAGTGGCAGGATGTGGCAGGAGGTCTTCTTGTGTCTCACTTAAATCTGATTCTTCTTTGGAAGAGGGTTCTTCAGATTGTTCAGTATAGTCTCCGGAGGGTAGGTTTGTTTGTGACTGCTCAAAAGTGGGTTGGGCAGCTGAGGTGGTAGGATAATCAGCAGAAGGCGATAATTCCTCTACGGGCGCTGCTGGCACTAGTTCTTTTTTTGAAGAGCGATCAGGAGGGTGAGCTACAGAAATGGAGGGAATCCTGAGTTTAGGTATCCTAGACGGGCGAGTAGATAGTGATTTCTTTGATTCAGGCGGATGAACGGTTTTCTGTTCGGTTAATTTGAATGGTTTGAAAGACTGGTTTGTTGGACTTTCTTGTGGAGTGTGGTCTAACGAACAACTCCGTGCACGTCTCGGCCCTTGGTTTGTAATAAATTTGCTTGGGGGAGATTCTGGAGCAGCTGGCTTTGATTTCTTGTCATCTTTTTTCTGTGTTATTTTATTGAGTTCTTCTGCGTGACACTGTTCTTTTGGCGTGGCTGCAAGCGGTTGCGTGGGCTTTATTTTCAAGGTTATGTTTGGTTGAAATTCCTCATGTTTAACAGATTTTTCAGTTTCCTGGTTTTCAGGGTTTACAGGGGTTTGTTTATCCTTCAACTTCTGAATTTCTCCTGATTCCAGACCTTCCTCCTTAACGTCTGAGATCTGATTTACTGAATCACTGGTCTTCGTTTTTTGCGCAGGAAGTATTAACTCCGCTCGATTTGCATTCGGAGGATAGAATCTTACCGGCAATACTGATAGAAATGTCGGACATTCCGATTGCATCTTGCGCTCGGATGCAAAATTGCTAGCCTGCTGTCGCGTGTGCGATTGTGTCCCATTAATGAAGCCAATTTCAGATCCGGATTTCGAATGACTCCATGCTGATTGTGATTCATTTGACGAGGGAAACCTCTCTTCTGGTCTGCTTTCTGAGTACTGCAAATTTGAATGCATTGGTGTCATCCTAAGAGGATACGGAAGTCTGGCCGATGCGGATCGATGTAGAGCCGTTGGTCTGTAGTCGATCTGAGCGGCCAGTTCCTGTCCGTGTGCGTGCGACTGGCTAAAACCCCAGTGTTTCCTTGGTTCCCATTCTCGTTGTTCCCTGTAATCCTTCTGAACTGTTGAGTAATTCCGATAAAAGTCATTTATTGGGTATGGTGCTCGTCGTGTTTCAGGGGATTCCGGTTTCGGTGGATACCAGCGTTGCCCGACCAGACCCAAGGGACCTGGATCTCCTGTCACAAATCCAATCTCACCGGCGGTTGTTTGCGGGTGACCGATTGATGCTCGTGCAGACATGGGCCTACCCATATAATAAATTGTCAGTGACTCAGGTGGTCGCACACGCGCATTAATGGGTGGTTGAACACTTGATTCAACTAGCCTCAAAGGCTTGGAAGGCAATGTGGCACCGGAAAAACCCTCGTTGATGGTATGGAACGATTGTGTTCTCTTGATGTTGAACGATTTTTGATCCAATAGGATGTTGTGCCGTGATTTTTGAATATCATCATCCATTCGAGAACGGGGGTGGGCAGGCATAGCCGGGGCAGCTAAACTGATATTCGGTGCGCTTCGATGGACTTTACCAAGTGTTCTCAGTAGGTCCGTTTCGGTAACGCTCGGTGTTTGTCTATGAGGTTGTGTCGGTTTCGCCATGTGGGAACTAATGCTCGAATCTTTAATTGGCGGACACAGATGCACACTACGAATAGCGATATGACATTTATGTCCCAGTACTGTTATGTGCTATGGTCGGTAATTACCTGGTTGCTCATAAACAGTTCAATTTGCTCACTGCACCAATCGGTTGTGGTTTATAGCTTCCAATAAATGCTTTCCAATTGGCTGCACACAAACAAGTGTAAATTTTTACGCACACTGTGGTTGACCTCTACAAGGTCAAGAGACAACCGCAATGATAACACACAAGCTTGAAAAACGTTTTCTGAGCACTGTGTGGTTGTATTGATCGGTAAAAAATAGCCATAAAAGTACGATCTACAAAGCAATGATCTTCTCGGGTGGGGGTGGTGCAATTTGTAGTATGTACAAAAGAAAACTGCGGCTAAAAAAATTCACGTTTTATCAGTTACTGGGGTGTAAATGGGTATAAATACAAAGCTGATAATTTTGAAATTAAAAAGGCAGGCAACCGGGGCGCCACCGATAAAATTCCTTTTGTTTCTGGCACACTGTTCTCATCTGTTGAGGATAATTGGACTGGGGTTGTCTGGGGATGATACCAACATGACAAAAGAGGTTTTCCTTTTGAGCTGCTGATTTATTGCAATTTCTGAACTCAATGATGGGACGTATTTTGGGGTAGTAAAGCTAGTCCCACTAACCGATCGGAACCACAAAGAGTATTAATTCCTCTAACCGATTTCTACACCTCCACTGAGACGTAAAAGCCCCAACCTGTGATTTACGCATAATTTTGGCTTCATTAGCCATATTTTCATTTACCTGTGATCACTATCCCACTCCAAAACTGAACTAAGTTCTGACGTAAAAAAACGCCGTAGACCAGAAGCATTTCAGATGGTCGTATTAGCTGTGATCCTCAAAATTCTCGCAAACACACTCTCAATGAGTGAAATTTCTCCCAGCATTTCTCTTCTAAGAAGACTTCCTTGAAGCTAGTGTGAACAGTGGACCAACAGTTTGGAGGTACGTTGAGCTCACGCCTGATGAATGAACTAATGTTGTTCGGAAAATGTTTTCATGTGAGTACGAATGCCGGTGTATCAGGTTCCCCAGAGAGAATTGTCTGCCAAGTAATGTGCTTGACGAAACCGTCCTAAGAGGCAACAGGTTGCTACTTGTTGACGAGGCATGTAGACCAAAACCGGCAGTTGCGTGGTCACTTGCCGTCTTTTGAAAAAAGAACCCAAAGTGCTCAGAGACACCGGAAAACATATCTCTGTTAAAAAAGACGCTTGTTTTGTTCTCCAACTACCTATTTTAACGCGTAACTCAATCCAACGCATCATCAGGCGCGAGGTCTCCGTTGTATCACTTTGAGATAAGTAGCTGGATCGCAATATCAGGATGAGACCCGTCGCATGCTTTGCTTCACATCGGGTCAAGCTGTGATAGCTAGCAACGATGTAAAATCGACTCAGCTGCTTCCGTTTATTTCAACATTTGTTTGGCCACAGGTCTAAATTTTGCGTCTGTGTGGTGTTCTACGGTTGTTAGAATTCTGTGGAATAGAATAACTCATTTTCTGGTATGGTCGTTCTCAGCAAGATGATCACTGAGAAACAGTGCAAGGATTGCCAGCTACTTATTGTGAAGTAAGACGTGTCAATGCACGCCGGTTCAAACCAGTCCTACCAAACCTAACTGCCCATTGGATGTAATCGAAGGTCAAACGTAATTAGACAGGCTTTAAATGTAGATACAAGGTTACACTAAGCTTTTCTCACTGCCGGACACTGGGGGTAACATTTTGGACTTACCAGACACCAGATGAAGGAACAGTCCATCCGTCAATCAAGACACCATTAAATAACAAGTGTGACGCTGGCCATAGTCTGGTGTTGGTTGTGCAGGGTGTTCGGATCGACCCAATTGGTTGAAACTTATGATTTTGATCTCAAAATCAAGATGAAGCTATGTTTTTTATGTGCATTTATTCTGTGGTACACACTCTAGGTTATCGGGTAACTTACCTTCCTGATAATCAAAACAGTATAAAAAATGAAAGCCGTAAAAGTTCCGGCTAGTTCCATTTTGCTGAGTTTTCTATAGACCAATTCTTCTAATTCTGGCTGCAAGAGGGTATGATAACTGACCAATGTACTAAATTTTGTGTCTCAAAAAGCTACGTTTAATATTGCGCCGTAGGCGATGGTCTGTACTCAGACTTGAGGACAATTAAAGAACAGACATAAGGCACCAGGCGACTAAAAACTACAGTCTGATTTCAAAGCCACCCAGAAAATTGCTCAGTAACTGCCTTATCAATAAAATTTCACATAAGGATAGAAAATTTGGTCATTGATAGCATTTCTCGTTTGTTTTTGGTTGAGAATATTATATTTCTCACAGGTTCAAAATAAGATAATATTTCGAATCGCAAACGGACTAAAAGTTTCGGCAAAAAAGGATATTCACGGTCCATTAGGTTATCTAATTACTGAAAGAATCATTTCCAAATAGAACCAATATGAACAGACCCCCATGGAGGAAACTGAAATACACACAAACACTAATGCAAGCATGGTTTCTGACTTTGCTAAAGAGGCTAAGTGAGAAAATAAATTCCACCCACACTTGAAGAGTTTTCAGTCTGCACTCAGTCAGGTCCTCAACGTTGCACAGAATGAAGTGACCTGGCTACTGCCGATTAGTCGGAGGAGCAACGCACAGTTGTTCGTTCCTGATAAGAACAAATTGACTGGTAGACATCTTCGCAGTCATTGGAACTTTTCCTACGTTTGAAAACTCAATAGCCCACGGTAACTGGTCAAGGTGCGCAGTATTTATCAAACCTATGAGCATAGTCCTAGACAGCATGATTTTATATTTGTGTAGAACAAGGAAACAAATATTCCAGGTGATTCATCTGTACTCAAAGAAAATCAAATTTAGGATCCACTCTGACTTTAGTGAATATTTCTCTGGTGTTAGATAGCCGATTAGGTTTCGTCAACGGACTGGATTAAAACTGGTGCGGACCACCGGACAGAGAAGCCAGTCCGGGTAAAGTGACATAAGTACTGGTCTGAGAAGTCGTTCCCGAATGGGTACGGATAGACATTAGTTTTTATATTTGAAAGTGTTTGTCCTTGTTTTGTATCAGCACTATGTATGCCTTAAATTCCGTGGAGGGTTCGAGAAGACAAGCTTTGATCAGAAATTCACCAATAAATTTTAGCCAGGGAGGCGTTGAACTACAGTACTCTGAACTGGTGCAGGTTTTAGCGGAAATATAATTGCATTTTTGAGAACATTCACAGTTAGGCGTTAGGGTTTTCACCTTATGTTTAGAAGTACAATGTTCACAGTCTAACAGTCCCATTACAACGTACACAATATTCAAAGTTGTGCACTCCGTAGGGACTGGATTTCCCACAAGGATCACCTCTGTACGAAGTCGTTACGCCTAATCTACACCCTCTCTAGTGTCGTACACTAAATCTAGTGTAAAAGCGGACAAAACGAGTCAACCATTGGGTCAACAACCACAGGAACTTGCAAGGCCCTTGAACCTGCATGCGCAACACAACTAAATTCTCCTCTTGTGCTGCTAGACTGGTCAGGCGCGTTCCAGACCAAACAAAGCGGAATAACAATGAACTGAAGTTACGGATATATGATTTGGACTTATTTGTTTTTTTCCGTCATCGTGAACAACTGACGATTATTTTTGATGAAAGTGGTTGACCCTTGACCCCCAAAACCCCGAGTGGGACCACTCAGCTTTTGCGTCTGTCTAACACTGATGTGACATAATTTTCTCCACTTTGTCCAAGTTACCCATGGTATGGAAACCGTCACACTCGGCCGCAAAATATAAAAAGTTTATCAAATTAAACAATGAAACTAGTTATCAAGAGACAAAAGTCTTGTTACATAAATGATGCACCGTTGAATCCATTTTTATCTGCTTCAAACTTCACAGCATCTGTTGGTTCCACTAAAATGTCATTTTCCTTCGGGTCACAAAAACAGAGGTCTATAAAGTAGGAGATAATGGGAGTGAAGACTGCAAGAACAAAGGATGACACTGAGGCAGCATAAAATAGTTGCCTTCCAGTAAAACGATCCAAAAGCGCACCCCATATAGGTCCGCCTATGCAAGAGGTTATACTGAAGAGGATAGCGTTCATCAAAGCATGCATACTTGCGACAACATCACCAGCCTCTGCTTGAACACCACGTCCAGCCGACCCAGCCTGGATAATCAGGGCCGTATAGAGAAGCGAAAATCCAGTGGTAAATAAAATTTCAGAACCAATGTAACACAAATAATTGGAAAATACACCAAACGACAGTACACGTAAACCGAACAAAATATGGGCAGCTGCAATGCAAGCAGTTTCTCCAAAGCGTTTCACCAGAGAACCTGCAACGAAAAATGCCGGCACTTCTCCTATCATTACAGACAAGACAAGAAATCCGATAAAATACGGAGGAACATTGTATTCAGAGGTAAGAACGAAAAAGTAGAACTCAAATAAATAGGAGTAAACGAGACCAGAGAGAAAGGAGTTGATTGAACATTTGATCATTGCTGGAGACCGAATCCCAATCAAAATGGCTTTTCTCAGGTTAATTGTGACGGGTTTTATGCCGGAGGAAGGAATTCCGCCAACGATTGCGCCGAGGAATGCAAAAATGCTCCCAAGAATAATGGTCGGTTTGTAGTCAACAACATTTTCCTCACTATGTTGGATTGAAGCGAAACCTGGGCTTGGTTGAGCGCTAGAAGGAGTGAACTGATTCGATATAGAAGAGATGTATAGACCAGTGGATAACGCTGCAGCCACATAGCCAGCTGATCCAAACGCACGGGATCGACCGTACATGTGCGCTTTCTCCTCCTTCAGAATCCCATAGGTTGTCGAATCCAGAAGATTTGGAATAGAGGAATGGGTCATGGTGACAAATGATCGGAGGACGATTGCCATGAGGAAAATTGAAACGGTTGCGACACCTGAAATACCGGAGAACCGATTCAGATTACGTGGTTGGCAATGTTGTGGAATATAGGTAACTCGAGTGCGCTGCTTGGTTGTTGGTCTGTTCCCACTTCAACTGCCCAGATCAGCAAAAGACCAACAACCATGCAGATTGTGGTATTTCAATACACAATGTTCTTCGACAGCATTTAAATGTTGTTTTAGTGAGCAATTTCACAGGTTAAGCGAGATTCAGCAAAGTTTAACTTAGTCAACGATTAGCAGGGATTTTGTACAGTTGGTATGTAATCTTCGTTTATGATGTTTATGTATTCAGAACTATGTAGAATTTAAATGCCTTTAACCTACACTATCGAGTTTTCCTATGTAAAAGTAATCCGATCTTACCAGTACAAAACAACGATGACTGCATCTTCGTTCAGCCCACACGCCTCTTCAAGTAACATTGTAACATAGAAGTAACTCACAAATTATTTTGCAAGCCTTATTGTCAAGTTTTCTCGACCCGATTGTTTACTGAACCATCTCGCAGATGGTCAGAATTTAAACGAGACTCTGATGGGTGCAATGCTTTTCATTTGATGAGAATTATGCGCAGCAATGTACGTGGACCGTGAGGAAGCAGTGTTTTTACCAAGAGTCCTTGCAATTTGTGACGTAGAACAAACAGTAACTATGAACGTAGTAAGGAGCGAACATACGCATGGTGTTCAACTGTCGTTATAGTCTTTGGAGCGGCTAGAAGGTCGTACGCCCGTCCGCATGTCAAGCGGAATCTCCTGTCAACAGTGGCTGCTGAACACCGATTCTTAGGTATATTATTGAAAATGACTTGGACGAGGCAAGATGGACTTCTGCATTTGAGGCAGTAAATTCAGTGTAAATCCGAATGTTTGAGTGTAGCAGGTGAACATGCAGAAGCCTGTTAAGTACCACAATCAGGGTCACGCACGATGATCTCACACCGAAATGATAGTTCCATGCTTCAGTATACAGAGGTCACCTCACCCGGGGAATAGCTGCATAAAATTTGGGTGCCAGTTAACAGCCAGATTCAGCCGGAAGATAGGTCAGGAAATACGCTGTAATATTGGGTCGTATTTCACATACTTCTATAAAGGGGCTTAGATTGGTTTGTTTTTTTCTTCAGTTAAGTTCGGCAGTCACTAGTACAAGGATAGAACGACTTAAATACTTGCTGTCGCTGATGTCACTTGAACGCGGAAAAAGAAGTCACTACCTTTTACTGTGTTACGAAGTTTGTGACAAGCTTCTTCCTCTACTGGATGCGTGTAACGACAAAATAGGCGGAAATTTTCACTCGCGTTAGTCGTAACATCATGCGTCCGCAAAGTTCCATTTGTGACGATATATTTGACGTCCATCGGATTTGTGTCGTTCTTCTGAAGCCGAAACCCAAGTTTGAACTTCGATTCGCGCTTTCCGTTGCTCATTACATTACAGTGTTCTATGAACTGTGGCCAACAAATTTGCTGGGATGAATACTTGCTGCAAAAAGGGAAATAAAAAGCGAAGAATACGTTTAAGGGTTACAAGAAGTCAATCCGGAAGATTGTTCGACCACCAATGGTGTTCGGCAACCTAAATGAAGGTGTTTCAGAAAGATGTAACACTCATATGGACTACCAGATCCTTGATCCTCTGTTTGAACTTTCGGAAATTTAAAACAACCTATTAATTCACGTGAAGCGAATAGGCCAAAATCGCGGCTTGTGACAGAATTGCCTCTAAGCAGGTTTGGAGTTCAGAGCACTCGGTGTCTCTGACATACCTGTTCCTATGCAACTCAACTTCTGTTGAATAATTTGCTGAAGGTAGCATTAGCGTCGTACTTAATTTGACTTATGAAGCTCAATATTTGACTTTAAACGTCACTTGATATACCACGGTGATGACAGCAGACTTTTTGTGACGAAGAAACCAGTGTGAAACACATGTTCCATGATTCTTCAAATGTTGTCATGTAATTCCTACCTAGAATGTCAGTCATAGCTCATCTAAGAGTGACTCTTCATCAACCTTGTTTTTCTTTACCTGCCTCCATTCTGTGGATAGAGCTACCTGTTGAACAAATACTGTCGGAAGCCATTTGCAAGACGTTTGTGTAAGACAACTGAGGAATCGAATTAAACGAATTAGCGAGTCTTGTATGAACAAAAAGATGAAGAAGCCCCTCATTCCAACGGATGACTTGCCTTTTCTTAAGGCCATTGAGAACTAGCTGCAGGATTGTATACAGCTACCCGAACCTCTAAACAAACTAAAGGTGGTATGAGGTTTCTTTACACATACCCACACACACGCACATACATGTACACTGTATCAACGTTGCAGACGGGAATAGATCAAGCACCTGGTTTACTTGCAGAGAAATCGTTTCCTGGTTTTGGTCATTTTTATTGGAGGGTGTAATGTGTTCATGTAAAGATCGTCCACCTTGGAACGACTTATCTCCTGACAGTGCGGTTTTCCAACTTAACCTTTGTCAGCTACCCCCTGCAAACCCTACAGACTGGATTCCATGAGTTCTAAAGGCTCGTAGGGTAACAGAGACAGCATAAAGGCAGACGAGGTGCATTCAGTCCTTTAATTGGGATTGATTACTACTCCCAGTGAAAGCATTTTACAGACAATTGAAAGAAAACAAAATCCTTAGTGAGTTTTCTCCACTCTTTTCGTGATAGCCCATCCGAGGACAAAAGGTGGTTCGTGGATATGGGAAATAGAAAGGCAGCTAAATTTCCCATTCATTATGTGGAAAAGGGGTTGTTGTGCCTGAACGAAGGTGGTGGTTGCAAGCAATACCAAAATATCTTATATGGTTTTCTGCGTCCGTTCTAAGGCACTGCCATTTCTGGCATGATTCATCAAGAGGTGACAGTAAAACTCAGAGCTGAAGTGGCCGGTAGGTTTCAGATACTCTCACGACAACCGTCGTCAACTGTTATGCGGTGAGCCAAGTGGAACGTCTGCCAAATCAGTCACTTACTGGAACGAGCGGCTGTCATCATTTAAGCTGTACCTTTTAGCCAATCGCGATTATGTTGTAGGCGAAAATAGTCGAGTATGTTAAAAGACACTAAAAATTCGCCTTGCGCAAAGGCGTAGAGAGATTTCTCAAAAGAGTTTCTGATGAATTTCATTTCACTATCACAAATAACTGCAGCTACATGATTGCATACCTAACCCACTATGGGAACAACCGAATCTTGGTATAACTTGTGTGCTTAATCACCCAGACAGCCAAAACAAGTGTTCTACCGGTCTTTGGCTATATAAAGGGTCAAATAACTGCTCTGCCGGACCTTTCCGTTTGCAGTCGGTGAAAAATGCACCAGATTGCAAGTGTGATTCCCTAGTTAGATAAACGTAAAAGAAAGTGCTGTTTTTTTCAATTCAAGTGTTCAGTAGCAAAACATCCAAACTTGTGCAATGTGTGAACATCACATCTGCTGTCGTATGAGAATACGTTAATCCGTTTGCATCCCTCATACTACCTATATATACCGCTTATACCATGCACAGTCAAGGCAAGTAAAAATGACTATCCCAGTGTGTCACCTAAACCCTTCGATACCATCTTAGTTTCAACAGCCTGCTTTAAGGGCTGCCAACCGTGGTGGACTTCCCCGTTCTGCCGTATGACGGTACCCTTAGCCGACCCGTGTTTTACAAGCTAATTTTTTAGACTAAATTTACCTAAAGATCGCACGGTCGAGTTGTTTTTTGCGTAGTACACAGTATTTAAAGATTTACAACCAACACAGGTGAGTTATTCCGCTCCTAAGTTTTCCATATCCTCTTGCCTTAAGAACTTAGGAAACCGACAACATCGCAAACTTGATAATAATCTGGTGTTTAGATCCATACGTTGGATAAATCGGTATTACCACTCATCATCACGTACAGACAGCAGAATATGATAACTGAATGAAGCAGCGGAATGGTTCATGATTCAAGGATTAGCATGGGGCGAAGTTTGCAACGTTTCGTAAGTTTACGGAGCACTCAACTTGTAGTTCCCATCTCCATCCGCCTGAGACCCATGGATTTACTACCACAGTAGACAGTGTCACACAAACGACTGTGAGCCGCAACTGGGCTGTGGGCTGTTCATGGGATGTCATAGAGAAGCGCCACTCAAAAGGTCCTATACAGGAACATAAGCAGAATGCAGACGATTTTGGAGACTTTGAGTGAGAATGTTTCGAAAACATCAATTGAATATTACCTCGACGAAATGTCCCTAGGAAACAGTCTAGAAATATTATCGCACCGCTTTTGCGTTTTTGATGTTTTTATCGCTGTCTGAACAAAGTGATATTCTTTTCGATTCTACATTCGAGTTCCGATTAAATTTCCGCTATAAACTGTAAATCATCGAATCCTGTGCACGCCGAGTGAGGTTGCTGTGAAATCATACGTGGTCGTCTGTTTTTCTCGCTAGGTACATTAACGTTTTGACTTGCGTCTACTAACATGGGTTACAGTAGTTGACTACCAGTATAAGGCTAAGTTTTGATAAATGTTTTTTTTGTCTTCATACAACGCGTCTGAAAATCATTAGAAGTAGACGTGTAGTTTGATCACTCCCTATGAACTAATAAAAGCATTGAGCTTATGTTAAAAGTTTGATTTTCTCCAGATTACTGATGACAGGACGCTGCGATATAATGATTGTTACCTCTTTAAAGATAACCACTAGCATCAATAAAATGTACATCACAAATTATTCACGGTGATCCACTCACAGTTCTATAACCAAAGAACCTGCAATTACGATTCAGCTTTAGGTTATTGTCAGTGATTCACATGTCATTTCATAATTCAAAAACATGTTTAATTTGTTTACGGAATCATAACCACACACGCTGGTACTACAGAAACAACTTTTCTTTGCCAAAAACGATTCCACCAAAGAACTCACTTTGAGTAATTACTTTCTGTTCCGTTTGAGCTCCACACGACATGAGGAACAAAAACACCATTCTCGTGAACCTTTCCTTCGAAGACATATTCGGTCATTCGGGGGAACGCGAAGAACGAAAGTATGAACATCGCTGTTGTAAGTGATAGCAGGAAGAACACCTGGGTGCAAATGGTCGGTGGCAAACTGGTATTGTTACCAATATTTTAATGGCAGTGAGTATGCTCAAGACTTCGCATAACCATAACCAAGTATAATTTACACTGCATGCTAATTGTGGCTTTATCAATCAAGTTTAACTCGCGTGATCTGGTTGACACTTACCGGGCTGCTTGTGTGCATAAATTAGATACGGATTTTTTTGCAAACTAGATGCAATCATTGGAGGAGTTGTTTGCCTCATCACTGTGCGCCATTAAGATACTTTTCACAATTCGCGTTTACTGCAGCACCGAACTCGGTGTAAAGGAATAAAATTCTCTTCATCATATGAAGAACAGTGAATTCTGGCGTCGCAACTAGTGGTGCAAAGGAGTATGCTCGGAAATGGAAGCGGCCGAATTTACACATGTTTTATTAGGAGATGAACATTCAACCCCCAGTGTGAGAGACCCTCTAGCCTACTGGATGTACTTTAGAGCGGCTTATTTGCAGTTCTTTGAAGCAATGGCTAGGTTTCCAGCACGGTGAATACACGCATTGTCCTTTAAATCAAGAATGTGGAGCTATTTTATTCACACACACTTGAAGAGATGCACTTAATATGCGCACAGCTCACAATCCCAATGTGTTCTACTGACCAAAAACCTCATAAAAGGTGCACTTTAAAAAATAGACCTTGCATTTTTGCGCTACTTTTAATAGCATTACTGTGTAATCCGTATAGTTCGTCTCTAATGAAATTTTTTCTGTTCACCTGACCATGCGGTCACCTATTCTAGGTGGATCACATCAAAGAATTGACAAAAGCTGCTCAATTCAACTAAACAGTCTCTTCCTGTGAGGTATGTAGTTCCGGAGTCTGCTCCTACGGGAGAACCAGAAAAAGCCTCTTTCGAAGGTATTCTTCAAAAGGGAGACGAAGGGGACTGAGAATACTCGTCACAGAAGGTCAGTGAACAGTGAGACAATAGACGGTCTTTTTACAACACATTTAAACCACAAAAGAAGTTCCATCTGGGTTTCAGTTTCTGTCCACTTTAGGATCATCCGAACGTCCGGGTAGGTATTAAATGCTACATCTTTTAAAATGTCTAAAAAAGTAGGTTTTGTTTGGCTTAGGATCTTTCGTTGGTTTGACAAAATGACCTGTCACAGTTTTCATCTTCTAAAAACCCTACAATCATTCTAACCTTTTCTACTGACCTGGATTATTAGGTCAGCAGTTTTTAAACTCAGACCAATTGACTGTCATCCATCGGATCTTTCACACAAAACCTTGACCTGACTTAGTTTAATCAATACTTTAGCCTGGTAGAGGTTTCTGGTGTCAGTAAGCTGCACCTAAAACTGAAGTTTATGTAGAAATAGAGTGCAATCATACATATACAGTAGCTCAAGCTCCTTCGATGATAAAAGACATTCGCCGCATATAGTGATGTCCTCTGGTGTTTTGATACTCGAGAAGCGGATTCTAAAACCTTGGGTATTTTACTCTCAACTTTATTCAATCGGTCGGAATATGTGGAATTTGACTGTAGGAATCAACCAATCGGAAACACAAAGATTACATGTGCGACAGATAAAGCCACGGTGATGGGAAAACGCACGGGCATAAGCCACCTGCGGAATTAGGGAGCGAAGCGATAGGATGACTGTCCAAGCAAGAGGGCCCAACAGCTCAGATTAACTTTATTCATCTACAGCGCAAAATCTGAGGATTAGAATGTGTTTTACAAGTTCTACGGGATAAAATAACATCTCCTCTGCACAACTAAGCAGGAAGCCATTTGTGGCGTTTGTCTCGGACACTCGATGGATTTCTGGCACTATGAACCAAAAAACTTCTGGGGGCAATGCAGATTTTAAAGTATACGACTTACGACAGGCTTAATTTTTTTCACCAAATCGAGTACAAGGGGAAAGCTGTAAATATATGCGACTGCTCTAGGAGTGTTTATGAATCTCACCACGGTCTCTGACCCACTTAACTGCAAAGCTGTGTGTATCACTCAAGATAAACTTTACAGTTCGGGCGTATTTGTCAATCTTAAGAAGGCTTTTCATGCTGGGACAACGATTGAGTGAGGTTATGCACTCCGGCACCACCGGGTTCAGGATTATTGCATACGTAGGACGGGGTTATATCCTTATTCGAGTCCTGTCCAGCTTGTAGCCAGCGGCCGGCTGAGCAGCATTATTTTGCCATTAGAAATGTTGTTCACAAAGGGATACTGACTGGACTGTCCCTAACTCAGCTATTGGGGATCCTTATACAAAACACTGATATATGCTTCGAGAGTCTGTATACTGCTGCTAGCGGAAAATGGATTAATTTTTGCAACCTGAAACGGAATTACTGCAGCGCTTTGTGCTGTGCCACCGAGTTTTGGCTGAAACTCCAGCGGATGGATGACGTCGGCAGCTTGATGTTAATTGTTTCATGTCAGCGCTCAGCGTTACTAGCAACGAGACTCTGCGTGCTTGTCACGAGTGCCACTAGCATCAAGTGTTTATACCACAGTCGATTTGACGAAAGTTGTTTCGGGTGTCTAGTGTCCCAGGCACTTCTGAACTTCACTTCCGGTTAGAGTGCCAGCTACCTAGAGCTAAACAGCACCGAAATCATTTGTTTGCAACGGCCAAGGTGTCAGTCACCGCAAATGAATGCGTAGCTCCTTCTTGATGATGCCAAAGCCTTAGTCTCGTTACTGTATACATAGATATAGCGAAACTCTGTAGCGCCAACTCAGGTCCAACGTTTTCAGATGCATCTGGTTTCTCGATAATTGCACAACACTTCGGAAACGGTTCATATTATTCTTTTTTCGGGGAAGACATTTGGGAAGACAGTTTGCCATCCACTAATTCTAGGGGGTGTCCACAGCCGCACCACCACAGGTGAATAACGGTTGATTAAAAATAGAATACTTTTGTTGTCAAGTTCGTAGGCGGACCCTTGATTGTTTAGGCAACCAGAATCACTCATTCTGTTCAAACACACTCGCTCACAGGATGTACAAGTCGCTGTGTGGATTGGGAGAAGCATTTGTGATTGAACACTGAGATGTGACTTGCATCAACACTTTTTGGGCGTTTACAGAATGCATTTGAGCAGGTTGTTCTATCAAGCATCGAATCTACGCAAGTAGTGAAACTATGAAGATTGTCACAATGGTGAAATGTCGACAATCCTTAGAAATAGGCTACAAGGTTCAGGTAACCGTGGCTAAACTACTGAAGATACGGATGTTGGTGCATCCAAGTGCATTGATTAGGGCTCTCTCGGGAACTTCTACTTTTGAAATGTTATGTGACCATTTAATCCAACTACTCATGGGCTAGACTTTTCGGTGAAATCTGTCAGGCATGGTGTCTGTGTTCCATCCTCTCAGGATGGTGGGAACAGGACAGTTGTCAGCTGCGATACAAATTTGGCATTCAGCTGCATTTTTATAGACGACCAAGTACAGCCTCTGACTCGTTAGCCCGATCATATGCTACACAATCGATTTGCAAGTCCTAGGACGTGTTGTTGCTGGGCTGATAGAAATCTTAAGAGTATGCTCTGTTGTAATTATTTGGAAGCATTGTTTTAAACGCGAACAGGCTGATAAAAGCAAAATGTTTTACAAACATTCATAGTTAGACCAAAACGAGGTGCATCCGAGGTGAATATCGTGGTTTCTCGATTCCATTCCGCCTCGGAAAACATAAATACATAGAAAAACATATTTGCATGCAAATCGCAGGATACGGATATTAGACTCATGCAACTATGCTTTAAATGGAAGCTGCATTGAGTTAATCTGATAACCATCGCGACCGCACTTGTCGGTATGCAAAGTTCGCGTCGGTCGTGTTTTCCTATAAACAGTAATCAAATATGGCCTAAACACAGTGGTAGCCAAGACAGTTAGCTCCACTTTTGTGCCGATTTCGAACTCAGAGAAAGTGGTTCCACGTCTGTGCGATCAAGTCTTCATAGCTGTCTGAAGGGTTTGATAAGTTTGGGTTATTTTCAGCACTTTGAGAGCGACTCACAGTGCTCCATGTTGACGAGTCAAGGGAATTCGGAAAAACCAACAAATGAGCAATACGTAGCTTATTTCCATTTTGACCTTCTTTATTGCTATTATTATTATTTATAGTTGTGTTATTACTATGGGAATGTTTGAAGTCCTTTTAGAAATTTCGGCTCCAAGAAGGAATTCTTTTAATTCGACTAACTCCACAGTTTCAACTTATGCACGAAGGACTCACATGAAACCCAGCTGAGTCCCTCGTTTATGTGTTCTCCTTCAGCTGAATGCGCTGAACCAGGCCGCCGCATGTTTTAATTGGTGTGATGAGCCCCAAGAAGGGCAAGACCGGTCGTGAGCTGCTGAAGCGCTTTTCGCAAACTTAAGGGTAGTGCATTAGGTCATCCACGGTTTCTCTACAGACACCGTATTAGGAACGATATTTACCAAGCGCATTTTTCTGTGAGAAATGCTGTGATTCTGCCTCCAAGTCTCCTCAGAATGAGTGGCTATGACAACCAGCTCATTGGAAAGGCAGTGCAGGCATTTTTTACTAACACGGATCAAAGCAGACACGCTATAATACCAAAACCTAGGGAGCGTTTTCTTCACCCTTCTTAACTGATGTTGTTAAGAGAACAGCTGCAAGTATAATGATGTAAGGAGCGGCTCATCAAGGTCTTTTTAAAACAGACCCACCATTTATGGGAAAGGTTGATCTTGTGTTCAGGTTTACAACAAATAGAGACAGTTAAGCTAATGCACTCAAGTGCTGCTGGTTTCATCCAGCCATACGTTCATCCGGAACGCTAGGTACATTCTAAGCTAGTCTCTAGTTGCCCACTTATCTATGGATATAATGCAACTTTTATGTCCTGATAATGTGATATGTATATCTGAGTGTACTGTCGGAGTTCAGCATACCCCGAAAGTTTATCAGCTTCATTTGTGTTCAGTTGTATTTTCCGAATATGTCTGTCCTTATGGATTTCGCTATGGAAAAATATCAAGTTCTTAAATACAGATTGTCACAGAAACTAGATCGGTAGACGCAGAACACAAAAAAGTCATGGTTAACCGGAGAATTCAGTAGTCATCCCTAGGATACAATCTCCTAAAGGCCTCATAAACTGGTAAGCGTGTGGAAGCCAGTATCATTCAGTTCGTCGTGTCACCCGATTTTGGAATTTTCAACTAAGATCTCATCCTATAGGTAAAGACAGTCTTTACTGAAGGGTTGAGGAACACTGTTTAACTTTCTCAACTTTGTTGGGAGTCATCAGCTGTGCGCATCCCACAAAGCTCCAGAAAGTCTCAAACCAGTGACCTCATGGCCAGTAGTTTGAATACTTAACCGTTCGACTACAGGCGGCTGATCAGCAATGTGCTTAACTCGCACACAGACATGACATAGCTCCATCTACCAGTCACTCACGGAGTCCACACCACGTGGTACGTGTTGACTGGTTTCATCGAGCGACGATTTCTCAGATGGAAGGTTTATTCCTTTTATGAATTATTCTTTGTGTTGTGCTAGCAAATGAACTATCCTTCCATTTAAAAAGCTGCCACTTGACGAATCCAGGCAAAACGTGACCACCTGGTTAATGAAATATGAATAGGGCTATATCTCGGCTAAATGTGGTTTAATCACACTGCTTATCGGTGGATCGTGACCGAATGGTTAAGTCTTCGAGTGGCTAGCTGAGAGGCCGCCGGTTCGAATTTCTTTGAAGTTTCATGAGGTGTGCACTGCTGACGAAATCTAAACTGGAAATATTGTCTCATCTGAAAAAATTCGTGGACTCTCTGGAAGGTAGCGTAGCCGACTGGGGTGTGGAAAATTGTACAGAAAGCTTCCAGAAGATGCTTGGTGTGGGTTTTCTAGGAAGCAACTTTTTTTCTTCATTTTAGTCCAGAGAGATCCAGTAGCTGTGTATTATTAGCGAGGCCAATAGAAACAAAATGGCTGTAATATTCCCAAACACTTTTGAGAATGGTTTGACTTCACCTGCATCGATGAATCGAGGAAGTCTGTGACCTCCTTGCTACATACAGACTGGAATTTCACACTTCCTGAACGCGTGGAGATTCCAAAAAGTCTTTTCCAAAACCTATGTACTGATGAGTTACATAGTGCATATTTGAATTCTCCAGGAGTTGCTTCCAAAACGCCGTAGAAACTATCAGCTTAACTAGAGCTGTTCTTTCGGAAGCATATTGTGTTGTTCTTTTTCTAATTCAGTATACTTATATACCATTATCAATGCAGCCAATTTGACTAAATTTACTAGGGATAATTGGTGGCAATTGGTTATGGTAAGTACAAACTCGACCAAATTTCCACATTAAAGCATTCAGTGACTCATGTTGTCGTCCACCAATAGCTTTACCTCTTTGAAACATGTCCCACACACTGTACTGAGGAATGCTTATGAAACAAGTTTTTGAAAGCAATAATGCTACAATGCTTACCACATGACGATGTTTCGTACCATCGGCTATTGGTCCAATGACGAGCCGAGCAATTGTGGAAGCTATGTGGGCAGCAAGAGCAGTTACCCCAAGCTGAGTTGAAGTCAGGCCACTGGTGGACAATAGTGGATTTATGTAGACCATAAAGGATCCAACGACTAAAAGCAAGGATTCCGAGTGCAACATGTTCGAAACTTACCAAAAAATTGACAGAAGTAATTTATTCTGACGTACGTCAGTTTCCGGTTGAATTTGAAACACTTCATGTTTACCAAGCGATGCCAGACTTTGTTCAGAGCAGGTAAACTTCACCCGGTTCAGGTGGATTGACGGTGTCGATGATATTTAAACTATACTACTCCACTAGGCACTCAGATCAGCCTTATGCGCAACTGCGATAGGTCGAACTTGGATGTGTTGTTGTAGACCATGAATACTGTCCGAAAACGGTTAGCGAGCATATGAACCGGTACCAACATGAATGCTTGGCACACTCCACTGTTTGTCCAGATTATCACCGTTTGTGCACAACGCTACTAGACACAAGCAAGGTACGCTGCTGATGTGAAATCGTCCAATGCGAATGCAGCTTTCCATTGATCAACCCTTCCCGTCTCTGTTTTAGTTTGTTTAGCCACACGGATAACAAGATAGACGGACCAGTCTCGTTAATGTCCTACGGCTTGTTCCTTGTCGTAAGCTGTTTGATGAGGTTGATGATGGTTGATGTTTGATGAGGTCGACCTTACAGTTGCTTGGTACTTCAAACATAAATGTATACCCTTCGTAAACAATGCCAGTCACTGTAGATCACTAAGTCAAGATTACAGCGTGGGTCACTTAAGAACAGTAATTCAGCGAAATACACTCATTTGCAAACAAATTTGGTCTGGCAAGAGATTCACCTGGAACCCAGCTGAATCTCCCGTTTATAATGCGTCTAAGCAACTGAATGTGCTGCAGCAGGTTGACGGAAACTCGGAAACCGTGCCTAGTGGATGAGCCCCAAAAAGGGCGAAACCTGTCGTGGGCTGTCGAAGAATTTTCAGCAACTTTATGAGCAGTGTATTACGTAAAAAAAAGTAATTCGACCCTAGGATGTCAAAACCTATGACCAGACTAAACTGCTGCGTTCTTACTTACTTGAGACCAGAAATTGTTCTGAGGTGGCCTTAACGCAGCCCATTCCACATTAAATGCACCTCGGCGCGCAAGTGATGTCCAACGGATGCTACATTCACTGTTCATTTACGAAATAAACAAATTATAGGGACTATGCTTCCCAATGAATCCAAAAAGCGCGAACCGGCTAATGGGTTTCCAAGCATTTTTCATCCACCTGGTATGCACAGACCTATTGCGGGAATCTGGAATATTAACACAAATGAATCCTCTACAGACCTTAGTGTAGCAACTTTGGTTCAGTACTATCATAATTGAGGGATTCTCTTAAATTTAGCATTACCGCTGCTCTATTCTGTAGATATGTTTTTAATCTTGGGATTCTTGGGTTGACGGATCCACAGTCAAGCTGAGGGTGCTGTGGCAGTTAGCAAGGTTTATTCCACATGAGTTGATAAATCTCCTTTGTTTTGAGTACAAATGACTAAAATGAATTACTTCACTGGACACTAGTGGTGGATGAAGACCACTGATCAAGAGATGTGAGTTACACTGCACGCTGCGCGCTTGCACTCTTAAATAAATAACAAAGACACGGTTAATGTGGCTTTCCTTAGTAGCGGAGGCCAGGAACCGTTTCTAGTAGGTTCCCGCAGGAAGGAATATCGATACGGAGAGGCATTAATTACTGTGTAAATAGATAAAGTTGCAGATCTCAGAGGTCTACTCGTGGATTAATGGATTTGGTGTAGGTTTATTTGTTGTATTTTAGTCTTATTTCATGGCCTCTATATCTTTAAACCGTATTCTGCGTGTGAAGAACACGATCAGCTACTCATATGGTTGTAACGTATCATACTAAAAGAACTTTTGTTTCCATGGAACACCTTAGTTGTGGTTCCATTATCGTTGATTGTTGCGCATTACACTATACGCGAGAATCTAAATCGAGGTTAAATTTTTGTTTACTGCAAATTCCCCCGAAGGACCAAATTGGATAGTTCACAATTTACACCTTTTCCCCACAATGAACTGTCACCTGAAGCCTCTGGAAATAAAATTTTTTTTGTAACATTTGTCTCTTCTTGAAGAATATTTGATTTTGGAGCGTATTTTCACGGGCATGGGTTGCTATAAGAACTTGTGAACCATTCTTGAGGGAACATCCGAAATGGTTTGCCACGCCCAGAAGCAATTAACGTTTATTCACAAAATTCAAGGATTCTGACGGATTAAACAACGAAATTTTTAGGTAAACCAAGCGTGTAGACGTTGAACGTTGTTTTGCATGTCCTTCTAATGTCTGGTGATCAGCAAGGAAAAGATTGCTTAGCTAAAGTAGTTCGGCTTGGGAGGATACGACAGCTTTGTTTGCTGTAATGTCAGCGTTTTCACACTGGTCGTTTATCCAACTCATCTTGTTTTAGGGTTTTCATTTAACGACTAAGTCCTTGAATTCCAACCTTCTTTGGACACTTCCAAGCAAGGTAAGTTGCTATTGAAGAGAAGGCTGGTAGCTCAGGCGGCATTTTGGTTCGTTCGCTGAGTTTGGCAATCCGATTGCAAACTTTTCGTCATCAATCGAGGTGACATCACGATTGCCTTGTTTGGGAGCGGAGTGGAGCGCACGGGTAGGCTGTGTGTTGAGTAGTGGTGCCTGTGTGATTTTATACTTGCTGCTAGCCGGGACCGAGCGACAGTCACGACTGGTTGTTCGACCAGGCGGTTCCTTTGGTTGGTCCGTGGTCATGTGACCCGACTGGTCGGTGACCACGTGACCTTCAGGCTTGGTTTCTGAAAAAACTATCGCTATATGGTTAAAACCAAAATGCTCCCTCAGCGATAAATACAGCGTTGTTTTAATCCATCGATATAGTCAGTTTCCCTGTAGAGAATGCACTCACCTGTTTACTAACAACAAAGCCTCCGGGTATAACTACTTGAGTCCCCTAAAAAGCTTTTTTCCCACTGTTTACCCTGGTTATTTTACGATCTTCGTTCACTTGCGGAATTCAACACTCGATTACTTTTTAGTGAGATATTACGTAGGGAGAAGTAGCTGGTGTGGAAAACGGGGTAGCAGTGGAGTTCCTGGTTCTTGGCACCATATACGGCTTAGATCCTTTCCCCTATGGATTAAATGATATATGAAAAACCCAGAAATTATTCACAATCACATAAGCGTTATTTGTGAGGTAACTAATATGACCAAAAGCACCACTTACTTCCTGGCTTAAGGCGGCTGCCGTATTTCACCATCATCAGTACTGATGTAGGAACAGTTTTAATTCGCATAAATTTTGCATAGATTTGGGACTGAATACCCATCGCAATTGTTTTGTTAGTTATTTTTGTGACGTAGGTCTTTTATATCCCAAATTCCCTGAATATTCACATCACACGGATGGTTAAATAAAATTTGACTCCTGAAAATTTGATATATATTACCGTCCTCCCCCGTCCAACAGTTTGGGGTAAACAAGGAGAGACAATCACGCAAATTATTTAGACGTGGTCAAAAGACGTTTGGAATAAAAGTGTACGGCTCAGATTATTCTATGAATCAATGATCTCAGGCCCTGCATGCTTTAGCTTGCCTCTGAAGGCAGTTTCGGACAGTCGGTGGACCAACACGAGCATGTGGTGTGTCTTCGTGACAAGCTACAGGTTTTAAATCCTAGAAGACTGATACGCCAAAGCACATAAGCATTTCGAATGGAGGCCGAATGATATACATACTGAACTCAGTCATTCTGTCCAAATTGAGCGGAAAACTTATAACTGGGTTCGCATATAAAAGTCATAGTTTTGTGTCTGAAGAAATACTATCAATTGGACTATTCTGGTATCTGGTTAAAAAACATGTCTCGGCCTATCACTGACATTGCAACCTGTAGCAAGGAGTAAAGACCTAGAGAGGAGAATGGATGATGGACATACCTCTTAGAAGACATTTTCGGCTTCTTGTTTTGTACTCGGCTACCCAAAAAGCAGTTGTTCAAATCTACCTGCAGCAGGATCTAGTCTAAAATCAGGGTAATTGTTTAACTTATTTCTCCTGTATACGTCTCCTAGTGAATCTTAGAAGCCAAAGATCAACAGGCGAAAGTTTTAAGCCATTTTCTTAAGTCCATAACTTCACAATATTCCGTGGGCAAAGTTAGGGTGGTTGTGTCCGAAAACAGGGTTTGTCACATAGTCTTGCACTTTGGGTTTAAAAAAGTGAAGAGGGCAACAACACTGCCAGTATTTCCGATCAATATCGTTACTCCCCAGCTGAAACTCCTCAGGGTCATTCAAAAGATTGGCAAGAAATGACTCGACGTTGGATAAGTTGAACTTACGGTGCCTATGGTTTTCAAGACAGAAGATTGCAGGAAAATCTTCTGATATTTCACTAACTTGGAGGCTCACCGATATTCATGTAACAGATACTATACTACATACTACTAAATATGGTAGCAGTAGGCACAAAGTTAAATGAGTAGAAGAAATCAGAGAAATGAGGGATAGTGATGAGTGAAAATGAATAGTGGCCTAAGAGTTTTCCTTCAGAGGATGCATTGTGTTCCAAACAAGGGTAATCACGGTTTCTGAATGCACATATCCCTGCTTAAAAACCATATGTGTGCCACCAAAGAAACATTTCCGGCTGCATCTGTTCATATCCAGACATGACGAACAACACTTTAGGATAGTCGAATTAACGAAAAAATCGCCCGAGCGAATGGCGCGACCTCTAAACCTTATCAGCTTAGTTATGCCATACTATTTAACCAGGATACTTCACGCGTCTAACTTGGGATCCAGTTAATCTGTCCTTCGAAGCTGGGTAAATTTTCGTTTTAGTTCTATTAGTTTCCTTGTTTCAAAAGTACACAAGAAATCCATATCAATAAAAGCCTGCTTTATCACCTCCAGGATTGGTGACGCGAGACTTTCGGATAAAAAAGCTGACAAAAGATGAGGACGAAATCACTAGTTCATTCAATGTGAGCTCACCACTCACATCCGTACATCTTCATTCCGCAAAGACAACAGTCACCGAACTATTAGGTAGTCGTGGGCCTCCTAAGAGATCCCCAAGAAAAGAAGACATTTGTGAGATTCTCAAACTCACTTTGAATCTAATGGAGAAAACTATGAATATATGAGTGGAATGTCAATAGATCCGCAGTTTCATGCTTCGTCGACCATATCACAGCGCGAAAACGGGACACGACTGTATTACTAGGAATCAATCACAAATGATGGATACGTTATGCAGACTAGACTTTTTCATCACCAAAAGGAGTATGCTGCAATGTATAGCCCAATTATTATGCAGTCTTCTACTGGCGTTTTTAAATGTCCTCGTTATCACGTTGCCAAGTGAACAAATGCAAACGGTTTTCAAAAATACAGCTCACACAGATCAAATCCCGAACTGCTACAGCAACCTTCCGTACCGTCACGAACAGAGGTTCGGACATGGCTTAAGCGAAATGAAATGTAATGCGTAATGTAACGTACTAGTGGAATCCAAGGCGGAACAAAGGGAGAGGGTTATACAAGCCATTCCAGAGAAACGGCTAGTCATGGAACTTTACTTGGTAAATCTGAGATAAAGCAACTCAGTCAACTCGATAACTGAAGGATAAGGCAAGAAAACTAAACTACCATGCATCGAGGTCACTTCTGAGTTGACTGCAAGGATACTACAACACCATAATAGAAGGGTGGTCTACAGAAGTGCGAATGCGCTGCGAAGAGCCCTGTTGACAGTGACTATTGTTATCTATCGAATGCTGGCAAACAGTTCGTGGGACAAACGGGGAGAACGCTACCAACCAGAATCAGTGAGCATAAGCTTTCTGCCAGAAGACGCGATCAGTGGGCTGACCATGAGACAATTCGCTATTAAGGATATGTGAAATTCATACTTAAAGATTTACACGCGGTACTGGTAAATACAAGAGAGCAAACAATACGGTTGCACGGAAAATTAACGCCAGTATGACTTTAAATTACTTGTCAAAAAGTGCACTAAGCCAACAGCATGCACCTACAGATGGTCACGCTTTCGAACCTATATCTAGTAGGATGCTAAGCTTGATCAGTTCACTTGGGGCTTGCTGACACCAGACTGCAATTTCGCATGATAGAAATTGTGCACAACATTGCGACTTCGGCATTTGTGTCGAACGCACATTCCATTCGAGCAACCGTATACACTCTCGTCGTATGAGACTCTTTCTTGGGGAGGGTATAGATGAGCGTCACTTCCTGTACTATCCAGCGCGCCAGTGACAGTCCTAATTCCTTGATAAGCTGGTGAATAATGGGCGTTTTAATCAAATATCAGTAACCTTGGTTGTTAACTTTCACTGATGTTCCTCTCCCAGGTTCTTTTATGTATATAATGTATATATATATATTCGGCGTTTACGGTCTACATCGTATTTTGCCACAAGCATTGGACTTTCTTATATCAACTCCACTACTGCGCATTTGCCAGTATCTCATCCTCTAGAATTTCACATCACACTCACAGCTGTCCCGATCTGGTTGTCATTTACTGCCAACCATTAGTGTGTGAGTATACTTGGCTGCCTAGTGTAATCGAATAAATAGATCGAAATTACTGGAAGCGAGTTCCAAACATGCCTCAACATGCCAGACCATTTAGCAGAAACTTCCACTTTGCTTGAAGCTGTCAGAGTGCATACAAACTACCCAAATGATCCTCCTGCGCAGTATTTCGGTCAAAGGTCCAACCGTTCTTTTCCGAGGGCTCAGTGTATTCCCACTGTTTCCTTAACTAGAGACAACTCAAATAAGTGGGGTGGAAATTAGAAGTTGGTCAGTGGTGTACACCAACTGTCAACACAATAACTTGTAACCACCAGCAGTCCATAGTTCACTTTGCCGACCGCTTCAAGAAATGACATAAGTTCCTGTGAAAAAAGCATTCATAAAATAAAGCGTAACGTGAACTTTTTGGCGAAACATGTAGGTCCTTCACGTGCATGCTTTTACCAGTTACATCGTTTGCTTTTTCACAGTAGCCGACAAACTGAGCAAGAGATAGGTGATTTTTACTTTACTAGTAGGCATGAGTCCGCCGGACATTTCACATGTAGAACGTCCTCGTAGCTACTTTGTCGCTATCTCATGAATGTTAAGCAACCACTGCAAGCAAAGATTAATATTACAAACCAACGAGGGGAAAATATGTTCCACTTTTTGACAAAAGACGCCACAGTTACGGAAGGGTCTGTTAATTAGCTATGGTCTACTCACATCCTGTGGGCAAAATAGTGACCACTGTGTATTTCAAGAACCTCCATATTCAGTATAAAGCGAGTAGAGCTTTATTGTCCACATGTTATGATGACAGTATTTTACACGCGTCAATAGTTATCAACCACTTAGCATGTCCCCCTTCATTTCAAGAAAAACTGTACAGAAGCCCGCTATCATCCAATTAAAGAACACTTTCATTCACGTGTAGACGTGGCGTATACCAACACATCAGCTGGCTAATGTATCTCTATTTTCAGCGATCGATAATCACATGATTTTCATGCAAAACCTAAGCCAAGACACCAGTAAATTCTTTCTCTTATGAGTATTCATTACCGCCCTGCGTTAGTCAGGCGTGGAGAAGTGAGTTGGTTCAACGATGGCAAGCAGGAGTACACTCTATATCAGAATAACATACTTTTGTCAAGCTTTTGGTAAGGAAACAAGTAGCCAACTCAAAATATGTTTGCAGTATTTGGCTCATTTGGAGTCTATTTGAATCCAATTTTATCCTCGTACGGATTAACATCAATGCAAATAGGATTCGTATCCTTCATCTCCAATGGTGTGGCCACCTTTTCGCGTATCGTTTTCGGAATACTTGCGGATAGAACAAGGAAGTATCATCGAGTGAGTCGAGAATTTATTGACACAATGGTGTTGCTGGTACCCTTTCTGCGATAGCATGTCCTCTGGGCTCGGTGCTGAAGCTGTACTGAAATGTTTGAAGGATACGTTTTTTTGGCGAGACCAAGCAAACTTTAACTTTAACGTTATAGGCGTATTTATTCACATATTTTTGAAATCAATGGTTGATATTTTCGACTCGGACAGTGACAGATCTGAATATAAATATTTCGTCTTTTTGGTGCAGGGAAAAGTCTGCGAGGTTCCTCATTCAGAATAGCCTACCGGTGAACGTGTTCTCCTGAGGGCTGTGGCTAATATTGATTCCTATTGATTCTTTATAGTACTATATCCGCTTCCTTACCCGGATTCACTGTGCCAGGACTTTGGTCTACCGGAGATGGATGAGTGCATATACTCCGTAGGTTTAAAATGTGATAAGAATTTTCTCTCCAGCGGGAACCAACCGAAGTGGCCAACGTAAATCAGCCTCTTCGTGGAGCCGCTCCTTTTTGTAAACCAACAAAGAGAAAAGGGGCCCAGAATAGTGTTCAACTGCGTGGAAAACAACTTTCTACAATTTTGCTCTAATTCAGTCCTTGCCTATAACAAAATTTGTGAAGCACTCATGCGTTGGACGGAAATCGATGAGACGCACACCTAAAAACCGGTAATAGCTACTGTGGCAGAGCAATGTGCTGTTTAGTATTATACGATGTTATTTGAGCTTTGCAGGGCGTATCAATAAACTATATGAAGAGATATTGAATAAACCTACAAGAAAAGTACGGTTTTGGTACCTCCAACTGAAACCAGTGGCTGCATCCGTTAATAATTCGTCTATAAGCATCGCAACCCTCTCTCAAGAAGAATATAATGTGTCCACAAGGACAGAGTGCTACCAAAGAAAAAGTAATAGCTACTGTGGCAGAGCAATGTGCTATTTAGTATTATACGAACTTTTCTGGCCTTGTCCGAAAATTATTTGCAGCGAAAGCCTTGGGATGCCATCATGATAGCTGCTTCCGCGAAGGCTCGCCAGGCTAACTAGTCGTGGTAGAAGAATGTCTACTGTGCGCATGCCAACTTGTGACAAAAATAACGCGCACTTTTGTTTAACATCACGATGTTCTTTAGCAACCAGGCGATTGTATCGAAAGCTAGTAATGCTGGCAAAGTACTTTCATCTGAATCAGGACCGTAGTAGGAAATTCCGTTCACATTTTCGTAAAGCTTCTTTATTAACCAGCTTTCTAACCGATTCTGTGGAGCCCATGCAGCGCGAGTGGTTTTATCTCCACTGTCATAATCCAATTCGGTCCATCGATTAGTTTGGCGTAAAGGAATCGAAAATGACCTCACACAGTATTACAGCGCATGAAACGTGATGAGTATTATCAGTATCATCCAGGTACCCATAGATGGTAAAAGAACAATTGTGTTCGTGGTGTGAGGATATTTTGGAATTCTAATCAAGATTTCGTTCCCTAACTGAGGCTAACCTATCTGAAAAGCTGAACAGCAACTTACAGCTGTTTCATCCTTACAGGGAATCATCATCGCTGCGAATCTTACGAAAATCCAGAAAGGCTTGAATACATGACCTCTCCACTGGTAGTTTGAACTACATGTGGTTCGCCAATTCATGTGTTTCGCTACATGGGAAATATATTAGCAGTAACCGACAGCTGTGGTGATAACATGCCGGATGTCTTCTTTTATATATATCGCCCGTTGCCAGGAGGGCCTTGATCCAGTGGGGTGTCTTAGACTCATGATATTTGTATTCACTTTGGAGCCAATGACTCCATCATCCATTGTCTTATGATAGTCATACACTAACAGGACAGCAGTAACCATGGGATCTTTCACTCGCGGTTGGTGTCATACACTAACAGGACAGCAGTAACCATAGGATCTTTCACTCACGGTTGGTTTTTCCTCCTGATACTCCTTCGATTGCCGGATGGAAATTCAGCCAAAATACCGTGAAGTGTTTTGCGAAAACAACTTCATAAGCGTTATCCGCTCCCCCTGCCAAACATCTCTAAGAATGGAGTCTTATCCGGGTAAATGTTTTACCTGTTAGCAACTATAGTGTTCTTTGTCTCTGAACTGGACGAATAAGCGTGACAAATTTGAATTTCCTAGATGAATAGATTGGGTATTGTTACTCTTAACGTACTTGACTAGGTCTTTCCGAAAGCACAGCGCTTGAATTAGCTCTTGGTGATCGCGAAATTATCAATTTTTGAGTCGCGCAGATCTAACCTTTTGCATTTATTGATTGACTGACTTGTTATAGCTGCAATCATACTATCTGCTATCAACTTTTCTTTACGGAGTTTAATGCTCACCTTCAAACGGACTAACTCACACACTGCAGTTGCTTAAAAGCGATTGACGTCGAAGTTGATGAAACACGTAGTTTCGGAAAAATTTCTCAAGGAAGACATCTGGTTTTGCAGTGGAGAGCGTTTCCTGATATATTCAGAAGACGTGGGATTGAACCTACGAACATAGAGCTCACTAGACTGCAGTGTCATACATGGCGCTTGAATAGACTAGCCAAAACCACTCTCATAAAAACGTAATTCGTTCTCCATCACATCTTTCGGCCGCTCCTGAAGTTTGCGTCTAAAACCCACGTGCTAGCGGCTGAAGGTATCCCTGAACTTACGAAATAAAAGGATCTAACACTGGAATATTGGAATTGTGTTAGCTAGTTATGGTATCACTTTTTCACAGCGTCTTTATTTCTCTCTGCAATACTACTTACGTCCCAATGACACGAATTCACTTCACTTCAATCGACGTCTCACGTACCAAGTTGCAGTTTATGGCAAGTTTACAATAGAAAAAATGTCAAATTAATCTGGACCGGTAACGTAGACCACCAGGCTGGATCCCACTCACAGACAGTAGTCTTCATTGCCATGAGGACGCTGTCATATTATCGTGTGGTTAGTGGATGCAAACGTGTTTTCAGTATTTTGTCCAAGCCAGTAGAGCACAACGAGACCCCGAAACTATTCAACAGTTCAGACATATCTGTTGGGCACACAAAGTAATTGAGCATACTTTGAAACGGCACCTGATGATGCATCCATTTACGTTCGGTTAGTTAAAATCTGTTAAACAAAAGACGAAAGTGAACACACTAACGCGTAAAGTTTCCAGTTCCAAAGATCTGTCGTCACATTTCGGGGAGAGCAAAGTCTGCTTATTATTTAAGGGACGACTTTTGCCACAACAAATGGCTGGTAATGCGAAACTACTCCAGTGCATTCGCACTCTTCGTAAAATCTGCAAACGTGGATTGGTAGTTAGGCATTTCGGCAGAGTGTTTAAAATTGGCCTTGTTGTTCATATTTGAGATTTTATTTTATATCTTCACCAGCTGATTATCGTTTAATTGCCTCCGCTTCAAGGTCATGTGTTCTACACCTACCAGGACTAAAATAAATCCTTCAGTTGTTGTATCCCTTCGAGGGAACATCTCGACAGCAGCGTATATCTTTTTTAATTCTACGGAAAGCAAAAATCGCGCTAGTAGGTTGTAGCTCTTAAATTTGTTGACCCTGGGAAAATGCATATTTCACCTTTTATAGCCAGTAACGTCCGCTTGCTTGCCATGTCATTTATCAGAATTTCCAGTTAGCAGACAACTCTAGACTACAGGTGTAACTTCGCTTCAGGATATCTGCCTCTACAATGATCTCGACAATGGTATCATTGACTTGCTGAACACAATATGCTTTTTGTTGACTGCTCAACTCACTTCGTCGGCAGAGGCGTCGTCGTCAGGCTTGGTAATGGTGCAGCTGGACGACCGGATTAATCGAATATCCAAATGCAGGATATCAAACGTGGCCTTCCCTGCGCTTGGCTGGAGATACTGAAAGATATAGCATTTAGCCGATATCGTGCATGTTCATGCTGTTAGTTTCTTCCCAGATTGTCCGGCTGAATGTTGTTTGTGTTTGCGGTAGGCGAGCCATGGGTCTCCCCCCCGTCACATTTTTCTCTCTGTTTTAATAGTAAGGCTTCATGCAAATGAACTGATATGGTTGTACGGCAGTAAAGCACCAGGCTTCTTTGGCGTTGTTGTCAAGGGTGACGATGAATCGTGAGATGCAGACGCCACTTGCTAAGCACCAACCACTCCACCCTAATTGTAAACACAGATATAGCCCTCAGCGCTCCAGTGTCTAAGCTTTCTGAGTGTGCCGATACCTTTCCCGCCGAAGCGATTTTTCAATTGGATGTTAATTTTTATGACATACCAGTCTGGTCGAATAGACAGGACCAATTGCTACCTCCTTCGGATGGCAAATTACTTTGCATTATACTACATGGGTTGGTGTCCCACTTGAGCGTCTGTTTGAATAACATTGATATCATCGCCACACAAAGGCCTGCTCAATTAGTTCTTCGGGCTACTGTACTTTGATCCCCTAGTAAAAGGTCTACTCAAAAGTAACCACAATGTGCCGTTTGGTCATCTTTGTGAGTCCTGAAGCAAACGTTCTGCTCACCCCAGTAAATCAGCTCACAAAGAACAATACTTACTTTCAAGGATCTCTAACTTTAGCACATTGTCAACATCTGACTGAATAGTAGGACTATTCTTTCAACCTATGTTGCTCTGCTGAAAAAGTGCTCACCGAACCCGAGCAAAAAAGAAGCGGCATTCAGGAATGGGTGACGCCTGGAAATTAAGTGACTAGCTGACAAATAAAGGGTAAAATCAATAGGCTGAACAGGACTTACTGTCTGCAGTTAGCTTGGGAACAATAACTATCGTGATATGTACAGAGCACTCCAGCGCTACGTGGTAGTCGGTTCAGAAGTCGATCAATGCGCATCGGTCTAGATTAGCCCACTAATAAATTCGCAGACCTGATAGACACCAACTATTTGGAAGACCATGTAGCGCGCACAACCAGCAATGTCTCCGCTGCTACTTCAACAACAACAAAAACAACACCAAGGCATGCTCAAAGTGAAAAAAGTTTGTAGTCCCAACCTAGTGTAAAACTGACGGTTAAAACTATATGCTGGTGCACCGAACGTGCCCATTGCAGCCATGTTTAGTCAGTACTCCTTCAGCACGAAAACATCCGATCGTTGCAGGTCATCCAAAACATCTCTTGTGCCTGAGAAATGGAAATTGAAACACAAACTTTTAAATATCCCACTATCCTTATTTTTGAAGTTTTTTTAAGTGTGATCTTACTGACACTGGATGCCCTTGCACATTCTTTTTATTCGGTTTCTCCAGGACCTTAGAGGAAGTTCAAAGCCCAGTATTTTCTAGATTTTTAATTACCTTTGGTAGGGTTGTTCCAAATTTATTTTTACAATTTCTGGCCGATGGACGCAACGGGTCTTTTAGTGAAAATTGTGGAGAACTACTTTGAAAATCGAACCAAACCGAAATCAGTCACTTCTGTTAGCCCAAACAGATGTCTTTCTTTCCTTATTCCTTTTCGCTTCATTTGTCAATCGCCAATTTGTTTCTGGTACTTTCTCTGCGTGTAAGCACATCGATTTTTTGTGATGGGTTTGTGACTATCGTTCTCTGAAAGCACACAAAAAGGATCAAATAAAATTGCCTTTTTCACCAGTTTAAAATCCCAAGGTGATTCTTCTTTCCTCTTTTTAGGTAGATGTAGTCAAACCCCACTAAGGGCTTACCATCGCCCCTAAGACTTAAAGCCTTGAAGTAACTTGGGTTCACCTCACCAAATGTCCTTAGACGGTCACCTCATATTCAGAATATGTTTTTTACCCAAAATCGGATTGTTGTCTCTAAGTATTCCCAGACTAAAAACGTTATTCCATTTCTCAAACACTAGACTCAAATTTTTATCGCTTTTCTTCTGACTGAATATGTTTCCGTATCATACTTCATGACATGTAAGAGAGCTAACTGCTTCTTTGTTGGTCACTGAGATAGGTTTGTAAACGCACTAAGGTAAGTTAGTCATTCTTATTATCAGCTGAATGAGAACGTTTTTATCGGAAGCGAACATCCCTTGCATCCGACTTTATCTCAGCCTGTATCGACTTCCAGTACCAGCTCAAGCAAAAACGTTTGGGGGGTCAGGGTTACCACCTGTAGGAATTCCGTGATTCCCTAAATAGCCTCGTGTCTGGTCCACCCGTGCATACCACCTCCCTCAAATTGTTTCCTCTAGTTTGCATTTCTGTTACCTTGCATGCCTGCTTTATGTATCCACTAAGTATGTGTACGCTAGGCTTGTACCTTTGGTGATGCACGAAACTATTTTCGACTTCACATGAATCACTAAGTATACATCGTACAGGTGGTGGGAACTGATGAAACTATTTATCAACTACATGGCTGAACCAAGAAAACATTACTGGGCGCACACTGAGCCTAGAAGGGTTTCGAAGTGCATTTGAAATGGTAGTAGAATGAAACATTTACTTTAATGAACCCGTCGGGCTGGATATTTTCCATGAAGTATTACGAAAGCTCACGAATTTATCATCAATGTGGGCACTGATGACGACTGGTGACAAAACCTTCGCAATTCAGCTGCCAAACCCACCGAAACAAACCCATTAGAAACCGAAAAGACTATTCCGGGGCCAGAGTCGGCTTTTTACAGAAGGTCAACGGGATGAAACGGTAACAGTGGTTCTCCCCATTCAAAGCCTTATTTGAAGCCGAATCTTATTTGCAAAGAGCTTAACTTATGATATGCCTCTAAATGAGTATTTGTGTGGGCCTACCAAATTGATAATCACATATGTATTCTCATCATTTTATTCTGCTGCACGACAGCCCAAGACCGGTAGTGCCGTTCTTGGGGCTCCTCGGGAATCTCTGTCAACCCCATGTTCTACTAGGACCCGAATAGCACGAATTTAAAAAAATAAACTCATTTGCATATTGTTTTGGTAAAGAAAGGAAGCAGTTCATAAAAAGGACAAATGAGGAAAACCGTTTTAAAACTCATGTTAATCAAACAGCAACATGCGCAGAAGCCGTTCTTGTGTTTTATTGTTCAGCAGATTTCGCAAGCAAGCATTTTACAAGCAAGTATCCTCAAATTCATCAACAAGTCAGTTGACTGCCCTTTGCTTTTCGTCCATAACCGTAACAGTTTACATTTTTTGGCAAAATCCGATCATTTGCAAACGAAGTTACTACAAATTGAGGCTCAACTGAATCTCACATGAATATCTTTTGCATTTCGTTCTTTTCCAACTGAATGCACTACACAGAGGCAGCGTTACGTTTTCGGTTGGGATGATCTCCGAGATATTGTTCACAGAAGATTGTCAGATAACCTACCCCTAGTTAATTGGTCCAAGTCGTTCATCTTCAAGGCGTGAAACAATATGAGGAAATCGGTTTGCTTAAATACCAGTTTCATAAACAGTTGGAGCATGCGGTTGGGGAAAGCTCGGCGACTGTGCCTACCTGATGAGCTTTCAGAGGAACAAAATCGGTCATGGGTTGTCAAAGATTTTTTGGCAAACTTATGAGTAGTGTGTTACGTCTATACAACGTATTAGGATACTGGTATATCGTACCTACTGAAACATGAAACGGCCTGGTACAGCACATTGTAACCAAGAGAGTTTCATTCGGGTCTCCCGCGAAAATCGAAGTGGTATGCAAATGGAAGTGATACCAATAAACCCAACATACCGCCGCGAGGTCCCAACTTCGGACGTTAGCGTATTTTCTCTGATGCCTTGTTGCCCGTGAATTTGAAAACATCTCTTCTATCCGAAAAACAAGGCAATTTCAGTCTTGTTGAAAGGCCATGCGTCACATGAAATACCACCCCAAAGAACTTTCTTTTACACCATCCAAATGTGGCATAAGTAAACAGTTACGCATTTTTACGTCACGTTTAACTTGTAGGTGCTCTTCTGGCTTACAATAATCAGTGCGATGGTGGTCCTGTCTTTTGGATTTTTACCCAGAAGTTGGAATGCTTTCTACGAAGGCAGAATTTATTCGGACGGGACGTTCATCTCGAAATGGATTTGGAATGAAGATGGCAAGTCTAAACGAAAGTAAGTCCGGATGAAGAATCTCCGTGTGGTTAAGATTTCTTAACAGACTTTTTATGACCAAAAACGTGCGCTGCGGTTCAAGCTCAGCTAATTATGAATTGTTAGTTAAAAAACGGATACCACCACAACGGTATGCACAACACTGGATCTACCCCACATGAGGTTTACCACCTGGACACTCCTCATCTACAGCTGGATGCGAAAACCACCTGAAGGATTTCGTAGATTTTGGTTGTCCGTAAGTGGCACAAACGGTTGACCCCCAACAGAGATCAATTTAATATCAGCAAGGAATCTTGTTCATTACCTCTCCAGTCTACTTATTGGCTTAGTATATCTTACCGGTGAAGCTTTTGTTGCAGTAAAACGTTTCAGCGGTTGCTCTCCTGTTTTCTTGAAATACGGGGGAAAGGTTGTCATAGACAGTGTTTGACCGAAGACAATGCTTACAGAACGGTGGTTTCAGACATGAAATCGTGAAAGCTATTTCTTTGTCCATGTATAATGTTTCAGGCCGAATAAACTACTAAAGGCGCGTTCACCATGCGTAAGAGTAAACTGAGGTTCCCATGTTTCTCACACATTCACTAAACGACATAAGCAAGTAAACGAATGTACTCTAATGCTGTGCATTTCCGTTTGGAGTGCACTATTAAAAAACACCATCAGCATGCGATCGGTAACCAGAACCTGAATAAATGAAGTAAACATTGAAAGCTAATAAAAAAATTTCCCAGTGCAAACTGAAATGGTATGGACACGAGACTTGAATGAATTCCCATGTTCTGTGATCAAGGGCTGTGTCAAAGTTCAATTCGGTTGATATTGAAGACGCCATCATCTTTGTCGTTTATAAACAGTGCTCCTAACAATAGTGATGATTTTTGATAAAACGTATATCTCTCTCTAAACTTTCACAGATAGTCGTATCTCTGGTTCCGATCGGTGCAATGTTTGTACGCATACACCACAGTAGTTTGATGCAGACGTGGAATTCAAACGGACGGACTGCTCGTTCATGTTTTCTTCAGTCGGAGAGGCAGTACCGGAATTAGTCAGATGCTAGTTTGAACAATTGCTCAAGATGTCGACGCATATTTTCTTTACAACAGGCACTAAAGCAACCAAGTAGGAATAGCTGAAAATTAACTACCTTTCTCGCGCTTTTAGCGCTAACCAAATGGATTTGGCATCACCAATTTAAGGACCTAATCAAATCTTGAATTTAGCACTTGCTTGAACTGGCCTTGACCGTAGGCCCAATGGTCCTCTGAGCCCACATGCTACCGATTAGTGCTATACCGTTTCGGTGCAATCCTTCTATCCTTATAAAGAAAAGAATGTTGCCTGTTGTTGCCTGGAAGAGCGTCTCGATAGGATTACGAATACCAACTACCTTATGATGTTGGAATGTACTCTTTCCATCACGTTGAACTGTTATCTGAACAAAGGTAAGCGAACTGGAGACGGGCTAAGAGGCTTCCAACTAAATAGTACCACCTAATGAGTTTAGTTACCGATTTTTCGAAAAGACAATACGAGCCTCAGCAAAGCCGCGTTTAAAGAACTTTTGCACTCTTCCCACGGTTAACACCAAAATGTTTCTCGTTCCAGGCAAAAAATGCCTCAGCAATCTTCAGGCGTCATGAGTAAATGGCGAATAGCTAATATGAAGTTTAGAGTAGCCGAATACTTAAAGAACGTTCTACCTTCCGCCCACTGGTTCTTAGCACCACGTGAACTTGGTGGGGAACGTCTTGGAAAGTTTCTTAAGCTCGAGAAATTCTGAGATCTCCGCAATCCTTACAGTTGTCTAGAAAACCAAACGTGGTTACAGAGCATCAGGTTAATGGGCTAAATTCCTCAAATCCTGGGGTGACTTCGTCGAAAAAACTTCGCAGTTTTATTCCCACTTGTGTAAACGGTGTCATGTTGGTAGAACCTAGTAAGATGGCATGCATGAATTATACTGTCAATAATTTAGAATATCAGAAGTCAGAGCTTCCATCAGGTTAAATGTTCACAATCTTTGTTACGCTGTCCATAAAATTTAATAGCTCCCCACTAGTAGTTAGTCCAAAATGCTGTTGAATTTCTCTCCGTTTATGTGAACAGTTAGTGATATACTAATCTCTCCTAACTTGGCTTGCTGACTTAACCGGTTTTCTTGCAAGTAAAATGCTCGTATCTGACATATTGGTCTGTTATTCAGTTCTGATTTTGGTAACCACGACGACAATTATAAACAGACTAACTTCGGTTGTTATGGGAATGATAATACAGAACCGAACCACCTAAAGGAACTAAACAAAAAATGTTTGTTCAGGGCCCCGAGGTAGACAGTGAAGGTATATATATATATATATATCTAGCTGGAACACCGAATAACTCTCATTTGAATTAGACAAATTGAAGAGGAGAATAGCCCCAATACACACCAAGTGGGAGCACCATACTCCGGTTTTATTCCCATTAGAGCCCATTAGTAGTGCGTTTTCTTTGTCGTGTTAACACTCAGATTCCAGCTACTGATGACGATCATGTTGATGCATATGAGAAGAGTTTTGTTGAAGACCTCTATAGCCTAAACTTTGTAATATATAAAAGTAACCTCTGATTATTCATCATGTGTGTAAATCACCCAACCAGATCAACAACCTGAATGCTGCAATCGGCATTTGCGTCAAGAAGTAACAACCGACTGCATTACTACGCAACACTACGCAGCAAAAAATTGCACTTTATAGACCAGTAGGTGCCTAGATTGCATCTAGTAGAGCCTAAATCCAGCTAGCGTTTTGATTAACTTATCAGATTCGCCAGAGTTATGGCACCCCTACACTGAACAACTCTTGCAGCGAAAACTTTATTTATTGTTAAAAACCCGTTTGCGTGAGACGCTTGCGGATCACGACTACCATGCTCACATAGCCGGACTCTTTGGGACACGATAAGTTGGTTCAAAGTGGACCAGCATCCCAGATACCGCCAAAGCTCCCTAAAATGTTTGTAACTTTCAATGGTTAATCAGCCGCAGAGTAAATGAGATTTCTTTCGAACACTAAAGTATCTCATGGCTCTGGCTGCGCCGTGACAGAAATGAACTTGGATTTAGATAGCTGGTAGTCAATCTGTGCTCGCTGGGTCCGAACATGATAAAGCCTTTGACTAGTTGTTGCCTGGAAAAAGACTCCTACTTTGAATCGGATGTGTTAGTGATAGCTGTTTTTATAACTCCAATGACAACTTCTATGATGCCATCGAAAGCTGAACTCGGTAAAACCTAATCGCTCGATGACGAGTCGTTTTTAACAATTTTATGTGTACATCAAATAACAGACCCCAGATCAGTTAGGATAACTAAGGAGAATAAGCACTAACGCAGCTGAACCAAAAACTTTTGTACCATCACTATGTGTCACTTGGGGGGGGGGGTGGCTCAGTGGTTAGGACGTGAATTTACCGACCGGAAGGTCCGTGGTTTAAACCTGACCTCTGCCTCTCGACTTCCCCTGTCCAGGATTGGGTAACCTGGCAGTATCCCAGCCCTCGTGCTTCCTTCGGGTAGCAGGGCAGCTAGGCACCAAGAGGGTGCTAAAGCTGAACGATTATGTGTCACTTGCACCAACTGTCTCTTGAAGCTCCAAATAGGATTACCATAGCGCCTTGTGAGTCAGTTTACAGGTTGTCACTTTTTAAGGCTGTGAACGCCAATTTGAAGCGTAAGTCAAATTAGGACTAGCTTTAAGATGGTGTTCTGCTTGAAGATACGGCTCACTCCAAATACACCCCTCCTTCAATCTCTTCAGGTTTTCTCCGTATTAGGTTTAGCAAATGATAATGCAGGGTAGAAAGCGTGATCGAGCTACCCTATGCTTATTAACGATTAATTAGCGCTGATTTTGGGACATTTTGAAATGACGGCAAATTTTACGGCATTTTCCGTTTTGGGTAGAAGATTGATCAAGCAAACCTGTGGAACTGCTTTCACGTATAGTAATCTGTTGCTTCAAAGTAAATCCACTGCATAAGGAGGTAGACATTCCTGACGAGAAAACCTTGAATGGCAAGTTTAGCAGTTTTGAAGTAATCATCTCAAATAATACGATATTCATCGCATTCAAGCCATGCAAACTAACCTTCATTCAACTGTGAATATTTTCATCGCAGTGGACGTAAGACCCGTTTTTGGCCAAAAGGATGTTAACTGGTTGACGTTGGTACATGGAGAACTGGAGCAAGATGTTTTGTTAACTGCTGACAATTTCTGACAAGAAGTGGTACCCGCCCTGACCCTGTCTCTTTTCTCCTTAAATTAGTGCAACAGGAAGCTAGGTGCATTTTGCTGTGCTCAAATCATTTTCAGTTGTGTCTAATTCTTATTGTTGTTCTTTTACTACGAAAAGAAAGTTCATTCTCACTTACGAGTTTAGCTACAGGCTGAGTGAAGCGAGCGACAGCTTTCTGGATTACTAAAGAAATAACTCATCAAGGAGAAACAATTTGAACAGTCAATCATTAACCCACACCTTAGATTTACCACTAATAGCAAGTAAAACAAAAGAGGCAGTAGCACAAAAACGTATCTGAGTAGCGCAAAATCCCAGCAACTTTATCTATCCAGGTTGACTTTTTCAGTTTTTCAACGGGGAAAAATGTAATGTGTAAACATATTTCGATGAACTTGTCGGTATCTGGAAACATGGACTGACTCCTTCAGAGTTGTCACTACAACCATTTAGCTAAGGTAATGACTAAGCAACTAGCAATTGAAGTGTTCATCACCTCATCACATGAAAATCGTCCCAGATAACATGTCTAAACTGCATCAAACCGTCACAAGAATCCCCATTACGACAGCAGAGAGATAAGATTAGGATAAAAAATTTCTGAGGAGTAAGTAGGAGTAAAACCGTGAATACTGTGTAAGATGTATTGTGTAAGATATGTACCAAATAATGCTCTCATCGCTCTCGCCTAAACATTCGTTTTCTTTCTGCTGGCACAATTATTCTGTTGAGTCCACACCAGAGGGCAGTGGACTCGCGTTTCACTGTTATTAGAGCTCATCAACAGTGTTGGAGTGACATAATTATTCCAAAACAGAGGATGACTGATCAATCGATAATGATGTGAGCGCTACAAATCCAGCAAACACCTATAACCAAATCAAAACTGTTCAGCAAGTTACAAGCATCGTTGGTGTTACCTAACTGTGAAGTCCTGACGGTGGGGCAGTCAATCGTCGCAATCAAGACAGTTACTGGATCGTTGTTCGATAGGTCAGGCAAACCGCACTCTGGCAACTCACCTTGTCCAAGTGTGAACATGTTCGCCTGTTCAGAAGTGCAAATTCAGGTGCGCCCAGCATGCGCTTGCGTAACACACCTACCTGGCATGTCAGATTTCAGGAGTTCAGAGCCCAGCACTGCCAAGGGTATGCACTGCTGATGAGCTATAATTAGGCGAAACTACAGTCCAATGCTCCGACCCTTTGGCGTGGACTCGGCAGAATAATGGCACTAAGACATGGGACGACTGTTTAAACGAGACTAATGTGAGCATGAATTCTACAAATCCCGCAACAACCTATGACCATTATGTAAAAAAAGTCTGCCCCACTGAGTGTTACACAATTTAGGTAGTCTCAACAGCTAATCGTACAAGTTCTTACGTGCACTGTGCCAAGCTTTTGAGAAACGCTTTCTATTTCACAGGTATTATTTGACAGACATTCAACTGGAACGATTCAGCTAACACTAAATTTGATGGACCGATAGTTACTGAAATTTAAGCTGAAGGATGCAAACAAGGTTACTCGGAATCATTTTCAAATTGACTGCCTCTGCAACACCGATGCACATTTCTTAATTTGAGGATAAACCTGTTATTTGTTCCATTGTTTACCCTTGCGAATTTGATATGTTCACTAGTGCACTTTCTTTGCAGCTTCGTTATCTGCTGGCCTACTTATCTGCGACAATGTTTTTCGAATGTGACTACTATGATAAATCCACTGAGCTTTGTCCTCAGTAGAACTGACGTCACATCGAACCAAGCGTTCTATTTGGCTGAAAGGCCACCGACGATGATGAAAAGCCAGAGTTCTACCGACCAAAACATACCTGTAAATGTTGTCTGTTCAGTTATTGGTCCCACTCACGATCATTTGTGCCATGAACCACGAAACAAAATACCAGGTGAGTACCACAGCGATGGAGGTCAAAATTTTTTGGAAGGTGAAGGTAAACAAAACAGAGTGTACAAGCAGTTTCACTCAATAGATGGAAAACGTACCGAATCCAGCTAACCACTCTTCTGTCCAACAAAATTTAATGACTACCAGATCATTTGGATGAGAAAAGCTTATTTATCCGAACTGACTGAAACATGTCATAACAATTCTGAGCTAGACGAAATCTTCATATAGACAGTGTTGTTTCTTCACTGGTTCGTTGTTCCTTCGACCGGAGAATCTATGTTCGGTGCGGATCACCCTTAAACATTCGCAAGACTGTCCGGCTTCGCGTTTGACAAACTTGTGGTCACGTGCTGCTGGGGGTCATGTGACCCGTAAATTGTTGGGGAAGTCAATCAGCTATTTTTGGAAAGTCGGTCACTAAGCGTGTCATGCATACTACGAGATCGATTTTCTCTATGAGCGGGTGTGCGTGCACATCGATAAGTAAAGTAGACCAAATCACATCCTTAACAAAAGTAAAACTGTGCAAAACACTCGGACCAATCAATTCCAAACTCCGCTACAAGTGCATATTATTGCTTAACTCCTACTAATGCAGTTAGGTAAAAAAAATGACGAGAAGCATTCAAAGTAAACGAGAATTTGGTGTTTGAACAATCAGATTCAACGGTATTCAAAGTTGTAGTGCACAGTGATGGTGTCTCCTCATATTGAGACGAAACGTTTGCAAGTCAATTCCCGAGCTCAGCGAACAGATCAACAGCCACCTGATCAACAAGCAACAACGGAACCCGTTATTTTGGTGTCCTTTCTTTAACATGGCAAGAATTAAAACTAGAACACCTTAGCTCGCATCTTTCGTGGGACTCATTCATCCTGTAAAAGCCCCGTTATGTTCTACCTTCAGTTCTGACTGCCAACTTCAGTATTTTGGTGGATGTCCATTACGACTTTCTTATTGGAAATCTAGTAAAAGATCACGAGAACATGTAGGCCATTTGAGAACTCTTTGCAAACTTTTTTGTACATGACGTATTCTCTGAAATTATTGGGTAGACGTTAACAGGCAAAATACTTTTCATAAGCTTAGAAAGTTCCGTCCGCAGAATGCGTAACAAAGGTCATTGTACTGAGGGAAAAAGGGGGTGAGATGACTTGGGGTTCTAATGCTTACACCCACTTTAATAATAAATTAAAACGCTTCATGGCTGGAGTATTCCGTCTAAAAATAATCACCCTGGATGAAAGAGGATGGCCTAAAAATGAACAGTTCTCGAAAAATAGCTTATATTTGCTAGCATCCAAACACAGCCCACGGAATTCATTTCGCTCATATCAAAGTTGGTTAGTAAGACCCAGTCGACCTTAAGTGCTTTGACCTGTGCCACCTGTCTGTCTTCGGGACTTCTAATTAATCAGACGCCTCGCCGATTGCTTGACCTTCCGCCAATCGTACTGTGTGTTTTGCCAACTCAGCAATTTATGACCTGTCCGTACCACGTTTGTGTCATTCTAATCATACACAGACCTATAATCAATGGCTTTGATGACTGCATTTCCTGATACTCTAATTGTATCATGAATTCTGTTCGTCAGTCGACAGACAGCCTGTTAGTCTCGCTTTCTCAACTCCTTGCAACGTCGGTCCAAGTAGCTAGCTACAGAGTGGTTCTGACGGAAGTCAGTGTGCTCGTGTTTACTACTATGAGTACTGTCAAAAGCCTGTGATGCTACTGCCTCTGGTGTCGCCAATATGAAACTCTCTGTGATCGAAACGATGAGCATCCGAGACTCTCATTCTCGTATAAAGGATTAAGCAGAACGCCTTCAAATGTGGCATACTTTGAAAAAGTTGTTAATGCGGAGGTCGAATGCACCTCTTGATAAATATGAGTTACCATGAACTTTATAACACGATGCTAGACTTAAGTCATTTTTTAAGTTTACTTCGTTGCCTGCAGAATGTTCTAAATTCATCTATGTGGTACGTGGATGGTAGGTTAAATTTCGAGAGTTCATAGTACGGTCCTGCCTGATCGCTGGTGCACAGAATCGTAAAGTCTAACTTCATATAAGCGACAATAAAAAGTATAACTGGTTGCGCGCAGTACAGTCAGGTTTACATGAGTTCGGGATCCCATTTTCCATAAAATAGGTAAAGTAGGTAGTGTGTGCAGCAAAAAATTAAAGTCGACTACAAAACAATGTAGCTTGTGAGCAACAAGGCATTAGTTTTCACCGTTAAAAATGGGTCAGAAATAGGAGCGAACACATAGTACCTTTCGGGATACTGAACTAGGCAGAAGCAGATTTACTGATATTCCTGAAAGCCAACCAAGTACACAATGTAAGTGTCGTCTGACCCAATTTTTTTGGTGAAAACCAGTTGACTTCACTGAAAATACTGACCCCATAAAACTGCCCAGCGATTCCCTCGTAATTTGTGAATGTGAGCAACGTGGTCTGCCAACTCTATCGCAATGACGGTGTCGAATCGGGTTGAATTAGGAACACATTTGGATATGTCAGGGTATCTCGTATTACTGAAAACATTAAATCCTGTCATATGAGCAGCGACAGTTAGTTGAAAACATCCTAACTAATACAAGTGGTAGGTGTCATATAAGCTGTACGATCATCGTTGTGAACCGTTATATTACCCATTGTGAAGCCACCGTGTATCTCCTGGGATCATCCAGTCACCACTAAAAATCGGGAGATTTTACGGAGGGGTAATTGGTCCAGCCATACTCATGAAGATCGATTTAACCCACGTATATGGCCGGTACCATCGAACTAGGCTTCCATGACGTGGACATGTATGGAGTTGTTTGAGTCGCTTCTTCATCATCTGATTCACATATTTATATTTCAGTTGTACATTATTGGAATTTTGGTGAGACTAAGTGTTAGCAAAGGGTTTTAACTGTTCAGGCAGAATCAGCTGAAGACTTGGTGCCCTGGCAGGTTGTCTTCAGGCTTGAGAAGCTTACTTGTTGGGCCCTAAGTGATCGTGAGATTCCAGCGGAAATGTCCGACTACTGTACAGATTCGCAGCGGCTAATAATACCTAATAGGATTCAGTGCAAATTAAATAATTTCACAAAAGTCTATAGTGTTGTTAGGATTTATCCGTTTTATCATCCACGCTAAGCCGCTCTTAATCACATAGTCCCAGGAACAATTTTGGCAGCTACTCAGGCGATTTCCAGTTTAGCAGATCAAAAGCTAAACAAGTCTGTGCTCGTTCCCGAGTAACGAAAACATTACAATAAGCACTGTGAGGACCTACACTGATTTGAAACACGAAAGTTGCTCTATCGTTCCCACTTCCGCAGACCTAACCATACAGAAGAAAAGTATTCTCAAACGCTAAAAATCGCTTTCTATTCCTTTGAGAGTAAAGTAGCTCTAGTTTGGTTGAGGGCTATCAATTAGTATGATTATTAGTACCAAAACGTCTAACTACGCTGCATAAATGTTTCCAGGCCATCTGGTTGAGGCTGGTGACTGCCACCTATGAATACGACACTATACGGATCTGGTAAAGTTTCATTACTGACCAACCATTTTTTGAAACCACGGAATATCACCGCTTTTTGTGCCGGGTTTTTCCAAATTCTCATATATGCTTTGGTCGGCCAATCTTGTAAGGACGATCAAGCCATTGTTGCGACACTGCCTCAAAACTGCTCATATGTGAATAGGAGGAATCACTCAGTATTCGTTCAAATTCGAGTGGAGATGACCACCAAACCGGTTGCCCCAGCAAACGCTGATTACGACGTGGTTGAGAAAACGGATCCATAGAAAATTGTCTTTCGAAAGATGGTATGAAAAAAGAGACTGTAGACTAGACCCGTATTGTGGTGGATAGGGTGATAAAGCTCAAAATATCAAAATGCTATGCCTATCCTCACAGAGTTTTGTATAGGCATCCCTGAAAGAATGGACGGGCACTTTAAAAACGAGTACATGCTGATTGTTACTGAGAAATTAAGTTTGTCCACTTCTAATTCAGGCCCTTCTGAAACTCCGCAGGGCTTCGCGATAGTAAACGCGATATTCATTTGTTTCTGTGGGGCCAAACAATGTTGAGCCCAAATCTGATGTCTACTTTTAAAATCCATTTCTCAACGGTTTTGCGCGAAAATTGCGAAGGGTGGAAAAACCCCGAGTTTAACTTCCCATCAGGCGGTCCCTGGATTTAAAAACGGTTGTAAAATGTTTATCGCGTAAGAATATTAAGATGTTTTGTCTAAATCCAGCTTTTTCACGGTGTCCGTACCTGTCAGAGGTTTCCCATTTCTGGCGTCGCTGTCCGTACAGTTGTTTGACATTCGATCAGAAAAAACTTGACACCTCAGCTGAAGACATTTTTGCTTCAACAAAACAAAGTCCTGCAGCTTCACCACATCCGGAAAAACTCCCATACCAACCTCGTTACTGTGGACTGAATGATTTGAAACAGAACCTTAACTAGATGACAAAATGGTTGCTCGGTTCGTGAAAAAACTTCTTGGCAAGTGTACTCAATCATTAGAACTCTTTCAGATCATATTAGATACCGTTGAGCACTTTCCTATGATAGTTCGCAGATACCTCACCTACAACCAACCACATGTTGTAAGGTTGCCTTAACCCTGCACAATGGTATGTCTTCTGCAGATCATGGGCAGTAGTTCAACAACATTTCATGTTTCTAGCGTTTGAGTGAACTAGTCAAAGCATGTATGGACTTGCAATCGATAGTTTTGCGAATTGATTTTCGTGACGTTCTCTCACTGAACCAAAGATTTAATTGATGAATAGCTCGTTGGTTGCTCTCCTTACTTCCTACTTATTCCGAATCCAGTAGTTTAACTGCGATTCCAACAGAATCCGATCCAATTATGCCCACCACCATGAGCTTGAGTACGAGCCTGCAATATTTCTGGAGTAAGGATAGGCATGAGATAATCGATGGATAATTATGACCTACTTGATTCAGCAACCTCTTATTTCGTCGCTCATCCGTTGCTCGTTCTTCACGTGACTGCAGTCGAATGCATTAATTCAATGGACGCGCACCACCGAAAATATCTTATCTACATTTAACCGGAACAGCATACCAAGACCACCCATCTATAAATCATTGCCTTCCAGTTTCTATATATATTTCTATTTATGTATATATATATATTTCATCTAGGCGTCTCTGGTCTCTCTCTAGTCAATGGTTTTATACTCAGTAGTTTTTCTACTTGGATTTGGCAGTCATAAAGCCACCAGTGATACCACCAACATGTGCAATAGGCCACGGAGCAGCTATTACATACCGCCTGTCGACAAAGGAAAAACTATCGCCATCTATTTGATTATAGTGTGGCATGTGCCCACCCAGCCTGGTACTCGACAGGTCAGTGGAACCATCTTAGCTCGGAAATGATTTTCAATCCGACATAAAACATTGGATTCCAATTCTTACGCCAGCTACAGCTAAAATTAAACAAGCCGGCATCTTAGCTAACATCCAAGCCCGCAAAACGTGATAACACGAGATTATTTTCAGGCTGCTTTCTAAATCGTCAACAGCATCGTCACAATCCTTTTGTCGAAATGTTTATTTCCGAGACCACTTTATATGTTAACTGTTGTTGCGCGTTTTCTTTTTCCAGATAGACCCAATTAACCTTAGAGAGTGTATTCAAACTGTTTTGGCTTCTGAAGAATCACTCTACGTTCTAGTGAAAACAACTTAATGAAGATGGGCATTATTTATGCTTACTATCTTATGAACCTTACCGAGGAAGTTTTAAAGTATTTCACTCAGACGTGCGCAACTCCTCCTCAAACCCGAGCTAAAGATTCACTCATCCTGTTGTTGAAGTGCATCTGATCACGATGCGATCCATATTGCTATACGGATCAAAAACTTGGCCGCTGCGTGCCGACGACGTCAAAGGAGCATTGCCCGAGTCTGGTAGGAACACCGGATAAGCAATGCTCAAGTACGTCGAATGGTATTCGGAAGAAATAACTCACCTTCGGTAGCTGAACTGATCACACTGCATAGGATGCGCTGGCTTGGCCAAGTGCTGCGTATGCCAGTCGACCAAATTCCTCGTAGGGTTCTTTTCGCACGACCGCGTGCAGGGTAGAAGAAAATTAGGGGAGATCAGACAATGACTGAAGTACAAAAGCCATTACCAGCAAACTCAGCTGCGCTGGTCATTGCCGTCCTCCTGGATGGAGACCATCCAGGCCATATCAATGGTTAGAGACATTGTCAGACATGGCCCAGTCGCGTCATCAATGGCACTCGTGCATCTAAGCTGTTGCCTTCAACGCGTAGCTCTTTTCCAAATCCCCTCACTTAAAGGTTTCCTGACGGACCAGTATTTATGCATCAATTTATCAGCTCTCGCCTCCAGTACGCAACTACCTACCTCATCTCCCCATGGACGAAATTGTGGCAGCTACAACCGCTGCACGACAATTAGGCGGTTCTTACAGCTGACAATGATGATGATAATGAAGATTGTAAGACTATGAAGTCCACTGAAAATTTCATTTATCTTCCAAAGATGAACACCTTAAAATGGCGTTTTTCTGAAGCCATTCGTGGAGGCCCTGTCTCCCATGTTTTCCCTCAAATGTGAACACCTTAAAATGGCGTTTTTCTGAAGTCATTCGTGGAGGCCCTGTCTCCAATGTTTTCCCTCAAATTACCCAACCACTGTTTCTCTAGAAAGACCTTAGCAAATGTTTTTTTCGAAAACTCGTCCTGTTCAATTGTAACTAGTGACAGACAGAATGTAAGTGAGACAGCAAACTCACGTAATGATAGCGTAGGTGACAGTGTAGGTGATTTTCAGGGTCCAAGTTAGGACGTCATAAACAAAGACCGCCTCTACTTAGTTACCTGAATTCTGGTTATGTATTGTCAGTATTTTCCCTGTTTTTTTTGCCGCAGATTCAATGAATTTCAATGTTTGCGGTCGCCTAGTGTGGTAAAATTTTCCATCACTATACTACGGGCACAAAATATCTGTGCTATGTAGCGATAAATAAAACCGACCTAAATTCATTGCTCTACTGTTACGTTTTAGCGATCGCAACCACGACAACCTTCCTCATGGCTCTCCTGCTGCGCTCCATCTTCAACGGTCTCTTCATGCCGACCACAAATTTGCTTGACTCGGTTACACATGCTGCATTGGGTGAGCGCGATGCACATCTCTATGGTCGATCGCGTGTGTTTGCTTCGCTGGGTTATGCGGTGTCTGTCACACTGACCGGATTCCTCATATCCCATTATACTGCACCATCTCGGCCGTCTTCTTCATTCCCCACCGTTGTTGAACCCTCACAAGACTATCTTCCGGCAATTATGTTGGGTGGCGCGTTTGCTCTTGCCGCAGCTGTGTCCGGTGGAATGACTCAGGTTTCGGTGGGCACCAACGAGATGGAGATTACTAATGTGTTAAAATTGGCCTTTCGGTCGGAAGTAATGCTGCGGTGTATAGTCACTTCATTGTTTGCGGGCATTCTGCTTTCGTTTAGCAATGATTACGCATTCCTCATCCTCACAAAACATCTGGGTTTGCCCCCGTATTTTCTTGGAATTCTTACAACAGTAAACATTTTATCTGCGGAAATTCCGGGATTTTTGTTGTCAAATGTAGTGTTGACTTATCTTGGGGACAATCTGTGCCTTTCTTTTGCATTTTTATTGGTTGCATTGCAGAACCTTGTAGTTGCATTTACCCGAAACTGCTGGTGGTTATTGTTTTCTTCTAGTTTCCTCGGTTGTTGGTTTCCCCTCATGTATCACACACTCCTAGATCAAGCAACACGCGCCGGTCGTATTGCCCATGCCAAAGCTGACATAGTGGCCAGTATGCATGGCATAATGAATGCCGTTTTGTTTGGCATCAGTGCCTCTTTTGGGGGGTTGCTCTGGGGCGTTTTGCTAGAATTCTTCTCTGGAATACAGCTGTTTTTTATCGTTTCGGGAATGGCATTTGTTTTGACTGTTTTGGTGCCTCCTTTTTGTTTAATGATTCCCAGGTTTGGGATTGTTTCTGAAAAGCCGAATTCTCCAACATAAATACAATCTTTGATGCGCACTTCCAGAGACCAGTTCAGTTAGTCAGCTGGAACGAAATAACAAGTTTTATTGACTCTGATCATCACAGCTTTGTTTGCTTATGTGAAGGACGTAAGAGGAAGGGTAGTCATACACAAACGGAAATATCTCTTAACAATTCAACGCATGGAACACTAGTTAGACTGCTGCTTTGGGAAAATGAAGAAAAAGCACGCATTGAAAGCAGCATCTTCGATGCCTGAACTCTGTAGACCATGTGAAACTGTCTTGTCCACCAGTGTCACCAGATATTAGTACAGCGGATTTACCGTTCCACTGTTGTATTCTCCGGACTCCTTGAAACGCGCTTTCACCTTATTGGCCTATTCCTGAAACATGTCCCCTGATGCAGTGGTTCATAAGCACAATGAAGCTGGTTACAACTCCTGTCTGAAGAGTCTATCCGAAGCCTTTTCAACTTTAGAAATTTGGTGAAAATTCACATTTACGTTCGCATGCACCACAACCTCATGTAACTCCATTGTCCCCTACTCAACCACATGGTCTTGAGCTAGTGCTTCCAGCCTGGTAGCCTACAAAAACTAATAAATATAAGTTTCACCCTTTCCTGCTTCACAGATTTACGCGCTTTTCAAAATTTACTGTAATTCTGTACGCCAAAATTCACCAACGAGCACATGAAACACTTTTTGACTTGGCTTACGTATTCCGAAAGGTTTGAAAACAATCGGTATATGTAGCAAAATAGACGGTTTGGTGTCGGTACAGTGAAACGATTGGTTTGCCGTGGTCCAAAAAATCAACACGTACAGATTCTCACACCCGTGGTGCCATCGTGCAAGAACAATCGATCCATTGTGACCATCTGAGAAGACCAAGGAACCAGTCACAAGTGAGCAGCTGACAGCCATTGATTGCTGCGCGTGCGTTGCACCAGAACAACATATTCATTAATTAAGGCTAATCTTATGTTCGGTTGAACTGAATCCCGCCGGATTATCTTTTTCTGACAGTGCAGAGTGAGACTGGTCAGCTGATACTAAAGTAAGTGATGGTATTACTTGACTATTAGCGTGATGTTTCGTGAATACCCTACCAACGAATACTTGCCGGGGATTTTCTAGTCATTCACCATTCTGAATCACTCATAAGAGTACTTCACAGTATGTGCTGAACGCTCCTGGTTCAAATGGGTGTTCCTCGCACCAACTAACTCGAGTACAACTTCTAAGCGTCCAGTGTTATTCGGTGTATAAAATTCTAGGGATACAGTACTATGAACAGGACCTTTATAAAAGAAACGTCGCACCTCCGTCATTTCTATCATCCCCCCTCCTGGCAGAAAGTCGTTTGTTGTTTTCAGAGCCCTGTTACGCCAAATAAACTGACCACCGTGAACTATTAGGGTCGCCTTTTTTGTAAGGTCAGTTGAATGCTAGTAAATCGAATAAGGATAGTACCATAACAAGGTAGTGTCACACATGACAACCGTCTAGATCTGTTCGTATGCAAACTCGGAAACCAAGTTTGTAATTTTTACACAAATTTCATGTTTGGTGACAGTAGTGGGTTTAACGTAGGCACATTCAACCAATTCCCAATTCACTTGGTGGACGGGAATTATACAACATGCAGCAAGCAATTTTCGGAAGTCAAACATGTAGATCTCAACAGTTTCATGCTCATTACTGGGCTGAAGGTGTAGATGAAATCATAATGATAATGCGTCCAGTAGTATCTAGCATCAGACATCGTGGCAATTGCTGGATATTGTTAAGTTAATCTGATACTACGTCACCAGAATGCAAGTTATACGATTAAACGTGTACTATCTGGATTTTTACCGGCACACCTTTCCAAACTACGTTGGATAAAAAAGTCCTCGGTAGAGTGTGCCAAAAATGCTTTTTCTTCATTGCGATGGCTTTTACCAAGCTTTTCTTAAATAATGTGATAGAACAGGCCACCAACTCGACCCATTTGCAGTTTTCTGACGATCAATGTTTAAGATAATCTTGTTCTGCCACATCAGTGGCAAAACAACTGAGTCTTGGTCGCATACTTAAGGGTTCCCAGGGAAGGCAAGCGATTGTAAAACCGTCACTGAGTACGTTGTGTATGGATGCATGTAACAATGAAAAAAAATTAAAAACATTAAAACGCCGCTCATAAATTAGTTTTTCAAATCAAACGGCTACTGACTAACCTTCTGAAATGGTGTAACTGTGACATTCTCTGAGTTATAAAATGATACAACAAAGAAGATTTCAGTTGATATTCATTCCTTGTGGTGTTAAGTGCGTTCAGAAATTCTACAGAGTTCCAATATTGTCAAGAATTAGTCTACAAGGAAGTCCAACGGTCCACATGCCGAATAGAAGTCACATAGATACCCACCTACGCCATCAATATTTGTTGCTATTCTCACGCATGGTTTTCTCGCAAAAAATCGGGGAAGTCTAATCCTACTAGTTGATTGGGAACAATCAGAAAGCCGGAAGCTGCATTCAACTCGAGTGTTCAAATGTTTCATCAACCTCTGACTTCAGTGACTTGGTGTTTTGAGCATTAAGACAAGCTTTGGGTTTCCAGTCAACGCATCGACGAAAATAGGATCAAACGGCTTAGGAGAATTGACAGTTGCGACTTTAAATACAACGACCTTCTTAACTAAATGTGAACCTGATCGGCATACACAGGCACACACTGAATCTTCGGAACTCATATTTTGAATATTGATGAATGGTTGTTCAGTTCTGACTACTGATTCTCTAAGGTGAATGATGTAGTCATTCCGCATGAATTACATCAGTTTAATCAAGGTCACGTTATCGATCGAATTTCAAAGACCTAGGTCAACGTAGCGCGTAGCATGATTTATTCTGAAAAATGTACTCGTCAGCTGCTGTCTGAATAATATAGGTATTATCAGTCCAAATCTGGACTGAATTATTTTGGTCAACTATCGTGTTCACAGTTAATTAATCAACCAATTCTCGGGAACCTGTCCAGTCTTCATGTTGATACTGTGTTGTCCTTATGTCACTGGCGTACAAACACAGGCATGAAATGAAAAAACAGCGGTTCCTAATTAAACTAGAACGTCTGATAACCGCATAAATGGTAAGAAGTTAGATGAAGATCCCTGAAATTTGCTGCATTCTGGACTTATGGTATTTGAAGAAAACTAGAATATCGCCGTTCAGTGAAATAAGAGAATATTGCGAACTGGGCTACGGCAAAAGTATCTTGTTTTGCTATACTGTCCATATCTAAAAATTATTGCCTAGTTGTTATCGAATTTTCTTTTTTGCGTTAGCAGGTAGATCTGCATTAGGCCGGTTTAGAACCGATATCATTGGAAATGTCTGCAAATTATCCCACCAAGGTTATCTTTCTTAGCAGAAGAAACAAGGTGTGATAACACCTGATGAAATACACTGGCACTTGGAGAAACCCGTTTACTATATATTACGCACTTTTTCATGTGTAAACACGGAAAACCCAGGACAATACATGGTGTGGCTTGAAAGTCATCGGTATGCTCAGTACGGCTTCACCAAATGGGCAGAAAAATTACCGTAACGGATGACGTTAAGGGCAACGGCAAATAACCATTCTGTCTTACTCTGAATTTACGTAAACTAGTTCCTTAGGTTTTAGCTTAAATGTCTTATGACATAGTAGCTTCCTCCAATCTCATTTTGGGTAGCGTGTTTGGCATTCAGCCAATCAAATAATTTCTAAAAATAGAGTTGTACGTGACAGGTAATTATAAATTGCCCATTACAATTGACATTTTTCCTCAAAGGAGGTCACTGTAATGAGGTCCTATCATCGAAATCAGTAAAGGTCTATCAATGGTGACAACTAAAGTCAGATTGGCCGAGTTCTATTTCTCTCAACTTCTCCTGCATGAACGATGAATTTCAGTATTTTACAGCCCGCACGCGAGACCGTCCTCCATCATTTTTTAAAATTATAGCTGACATTACAGTGGATAATGGCCACTTCCCCCGTCAACCCTCAGTCACAATCTTGGGTGAGTAGGCGTTTCCGAGCACATCAAGAACAGACGATACATCCAAAGCCAGGTGAGTGCAATCTCTCAAACACGTAAACAGCTCATTTGACACCATTTACTTCCTTGAAATGCGGTCAATATATCATGAATCCCAGAAAATAATGAAAAAACGGTTTTTGGCTGGCATCATTTCCTGAATTTATCAGCCCGGGTGACCATTTCAACCTAAAATTTGTGATGCCGTTTCTTCAATGTTGGTTATTGAAGTAATTCGTAATTTCTTCGAAGTATTTTGACCAAGGTGACATCCGATGGCAGCTGAAGCACGGGAACCCTTGTTATAACTGTAAGCGACAATAGACCTCAGGACACATGTGGTGATCAGTCTTTCGTTCTCACAGAATCAAATGCCACATTGTCTAGACGTGACCTACTACTCACAGGGTTGCTGAAAACTCTTCGACAGACCACGAACAAAGATCATCAGGCGGGTGAGGTACACTGTTATACCTGTTATGTCCGCAGTGCAGTGCAGTGTTTCAGACTATGAATTGGCTAGGACCTTCTATAGAAACTGAAAAATGCTGACCGCAGATGTTAAGGGATGATTGGGCTGACGGATCAATGGAAACCCTGTGCCTGAGATCCCTGTTTTCGTTCGAACTGCAATAAAAGTGAAGGGTTATTTTAAACACCTAGGTAGCCGAGCAATGAACCAAACGGAATTCAGTGCCCTTTCAGTGTACGAACTGCCACTTTTAGGACCGAAACGTTTACCCTTAGATTGTATCCACAGTGCTTGCTTCATAAACAACCAGTAGAAGCATAATACTGTACTATTAACAGTAATAACAATAATAAAACTTAGTAAACTCATGCTCATCGATTTGCGACGTGTTGCTTAAGTTTCGGTAACAAGTTTTACGCTCTACCTATTATTCTCAAAGAATAGTGCGAAATGATCAGGGGAACACACCGTTTTGAAAGTAGACAGGTTAACTTTGGCGTGACGAGTAATAAAGGAAAAAACTTGACAACACCCAGGAAACGTGCAACAATGAGAACTAACTTAGCAACTCCAAAGCAACTCAGAACGAATCCTTGGTAAACAAAGGTTGATTGAGGGAAGGACTGCTGAGTTGTTAGGCCGGGAGAACCGATAAAGTACTGGTTTTTGCTGGCATGGCACGATAACAGTGTTAATCACAAGATGCATTTCAGTCGGCGTTGTAGAACGACAATAAAACCCCAGTTATACTACTTTTCAGCCGATCGTGGCTGAAGGGTTAGGTGCTCAAACTACTAGCAGGGAGGTCACAGGCTCGAAACTACATTTAGTTTCGAGAGGTAAGCATCGCTGATGGTTCTCAATAAGGGTGAAACAGCTGTGCAGCCCATCCCGACTTTTCAGTATGGATTGGGTTCTACGTGGTGGAATCTCAGTTAAGAATTACCAAATTTCTTCACACTACTATCAGTGAACAACCCTGACCGATTTGGACAAGATGGCTGATCTTAAAAAAATTTACGTAGACGGCTGGCCTGACCTGCTGCACTCCTTGAGATACAACGAATTTGGAAGACGCTAGCATTAACTCTGGGCAAATACACCTTGATACGCTTCTCATCCCGTCTTACATAAAGCTGAGTAAAGCCCAGTTTGTGTAGGACCGTCGTCTCTTTTAGAACGACCGTTTGGAGAAAACATGTTCGCTTCCAAGATGCCCACAGAAGAGGGATACCCATGTCTGATCCGTTTAAGGGCGGAACAGACCACAAAATTCCCTCCGATATTCTAAAAACAAAAGTCAGAGAAACAATGCAGACTGCAACTATCAAGCTAAAACATCATATAAGTTCTGTTACAAATCACAGGCTACTGACTGTGGCCAAGTAGACCAAATCCTGTTTTATTCTTGGTGATTTTGTTCCCGATAAAATTTTCATTTCGTTTGTTGTTTGCTGACTGCACTGAATGTCAAATAACGATGAACAATACTGAACGGAATTAAGTTATTAATTGTGAAACTTGGCTACCTTAGCATTTAAGGTCATTTCACCTGAGTGCTACGTTCAAGGTAGAAACGGTTCGCTTGTGTGCTATTGTTCCCGCGCAGTCAATCAAGTTATGCTGCAAAACCGCATAGACCGTAAATTTGTGGTAAAACACGGCACAACTCTAACGTGGTGAACAGTTATTTTGTGGGACAGGATGAGAGCAACATAACCTATTTTTTACCCTACATTAGCCCGCAATAAAAGGAGGTGGATTTCATCAGCTAGGAGTTGTAGTCAGCAAAATGTACTCGGACACAAGTGTAGCAACCCATCATCATTGCTACTTGGTCTCCATCCGTATGATCAACGCTTATAATTGAGGTTTAGAATTCTCCATCCACTGGCGTGCACTTTAGGGGCTGAAACTAGCGAATTCGGCTTTCGCATCGGGTCAGCTAGGCACAAAACTCATTCCTTGTCAAATCCAGAGTTCCAACTTTTCAGAGACGACGTTTAGCAATGTTGGAAGTGTTTTAAAAATCCTTTCAATAGTCCGGTTTGCAGGAATTTGTGAAATCTGCCTGCACAATGTCTTATATTGTTTAGTAAGGAGTAGAAGGTCACTGCGACACAGGAGCTTAAAATAACTTTCATGTCAGCGGTAGTCGAGGTACTGAATCACCCTACCAGCAATTATGACACAGTATTTTCAGGTTAATAGGAGCTGGAGTTATGCGTCAGAGCTCACAGTGAGATGAGAGAGTGTTTTCTGTCACTAGTCCGTCAGAACAGAGGACACCACAGGTGATATCATTTTGGGTAGATATCTTTAGTCGTCTAGTAAGTGGATAGCCGGATAGGCTTAATGTTGTCAAATGTGACTGCAGAGACGTCCACTACTCTTTTCCACCTTTCTCATTTAAATTCGTTCAACAATTTTTATGACGTCGCACAAGAATCCTTAAGTTGATGAGGCAGGATGTTTTCAACAGGGTTCTACACATTATCCGATACCAAGTTAGTAGGCTATGAGTCCAGCGGAACGCCTGGGTTTTCTTTTTAGGAGCTAAACAAAGTTGAGACAACTTGACCTCACACTGGGTTATTTTCCGATTTCTGCTAATGCGTATGCGTATTCCTACAGCCATGATATGTATGTCCTCGGAAGTGCAAAGGGTTTAATAAAAAACACGCAAATCAGCTCATTCGGACTAACAGGATTGCTGAGGTTCCCGATAGGGAACTTTGAGCGACGCGTCCGTTCTACAATCCCGAATATCAAAAGGAAGAGCTGGGTTCGAAATTCAACGGTACTACTTACACAAGGGTAAGCAAATTTATACAACAAACCTCAGTTGTCCACGTTGCCGGCATCAACAAGTGCACAAGTCTGTCACTGATCGGCACAATGCAGTGTCAACGTCCGCAGACCAAACAGCGGCGAGCCCAGTATTGGCTCAGTGGTGTGGGTTGCTGTCGTCCCATCCGACGACAGTCACGTGATTCTGATTGGCGATGCGTTCACACTGAGCTCATGGGAGAACAAGTCAGGGCAGGTTCAGCAAACGGAACACACTGGTGCACCAGTAAGTGGTTCAGCTGCACACATTCACACAGATACATGCTAATGCACACGTGTCAAACGGGAAGACCTTTGCGGCAAGCTGATTGGCGGGTTCAGATGAACGGAACAGGTGGAGATCAAAAGTACATAGGCGGAGTAAGCAAATGAATTGGAAATTGTCATGAGGTCAAGATAGATTCACTAAGGAATTTGCTGACGATATACGGATAATCACACCAGTGGAAGAAGTTTGGTACCCCCCCAAACGCATCGTCATATTCAACCCATATACTTCAGAGGGCAATCACATATTAGTGTATTCCTCGAAATGAGTGTATTTCTCGAAAACAGTCCAATTTGGGTTCAAGTAGAACATAAGGTTGATGGAAACTCGGGGACTGTGCCTACCTGATGAGCCCCAAGAAGGGCGAAACCGGTCGTGGGCTGTCGAAGAATTTTCAGCAACCTTATGAGTAGTGCATTACGTATAGACAATCACATATGTTTAGCCCGAATTGTCGCCTTACGGAGCGGATTTGATTTTCTGGACACAGTAGTCTTAGTCGTATTCATCATAATTATGACACACAGCCAAACCCCCTTTCGGTCCCATCTTAAATCTGTTGTGCACCATTTAGTTACTACTTACCACTGTAACAACTCATTTTTAATTTTTCCACAGTTCACCCTGTGATGTCCAGCGTCGAGGTAGGCAGCACATGCAGTCAAAACGAATTGCAGGTAAGTTTAGGCACAACATCCATCGTGACCGTAAGTGAAAGTGTTTAATAAACATAAGCGTTTTGCTAATTTAGAAACGTGAAATAATGATGTGTGTAAACTTGCCAGAACGATTTACACTGTGTGCTGATCTTTGCTTCAGGCGATAGAACAACTGGCAGAAGACCTAAGAAGCGCCAAAAAGAACTTGGCCCGCTGGATGGAACAATTCACAAACGACTCTAATGGACTTGACCGAGGTTTAGCAAACGCCCTGCTGAAACTCAGGGAAGCATTAGGTAGGTTAAATGTTGAACACACTCCTGGTATTGTACAGCGTAATTCCATCATTCACTTGAGAACCGGGATGAAAAAGATATTTGATAGCTAGATCCCAACCACCGCAGATGGTTTCTATTAAAATCAATTAGTATCTAGGCATTTTCATATTCCCTACTCAATTCAAACAAATTTATTGCACGTCTCAAGTCATATGTCAAACAGGAAACAAGTATACAACATTATCCACGTACAAACTATATCAGTTAATCGGAGGCGAGATGGCTCAGGGGTTAGAGTGCGGATTTACTGACTGGGAAGTCCGTGGTTCGAACCCTACCTCTGCCTCTCGACTTCCGCTGTCTAGGCTTGGGCAACCTGGCAGGATCCCAGGCCTCATGCCTCCTTTGGGTGGCATGGCAGCTAGGTACCGAAAGGATGTTACAACTGGACGATTATCGATTATCCTTATCTATGTCAGTTAATTCTGGAATACCGGCAGGTCAAGAACACAGTTGCTTGCTCGTTCTGCTTGGTCTGTGTTTCTGAGCGATGTGACATGGGGGCCTCCGAAATTGGAATTATTCGTCATCTACGAGAGTGCGTCAGATTTTCCCTTATATTTGCATGGTGCAGTTGCCTTAAACACATGACTAGCTGTTTTTCCCAGCTGATAGGAGCAGTCCAACAAATCAATTCTGTCTCACCAACACTGACGTGAAATCTCAACGTACCTTCCTTCGAACAGGCTAGTAGGTAGTACTTACCTGGAATACATCATGAATTCAACACTCCAGGATTACTGTTTGGATTACTAGCGAACTATTGATTCAGCCCGTAAGAAGCCAAGAAAGCTACTGAATTTTTCGTATGCCGCATATAGCTATTGCAATGGTCTGTTTACTTTGACCGACTCCACCGAAACGCAGTTCATTTAGCTGATGAGCCATTCCGTAAAAAGTACGATAAGTTGTGTTCCCTGCGTTGCTAGCCTCATTCATTTATGACTTTTGCTCGGTATCTGCCAAAATCTCCTGAACTCAGTCGTTAATTTGCAGTATCTCATTAATTCACATTTGAAAGGTGTGCAGCAGCTGAAGTGTTGTCTTGTTGCTGTCACTGAAGTAGTCGAAAATACAAAGATGAATTCAAGCGTTGAATCTTCCAGTAAGGAATTCGTATACCACCCCCTAATTTATCTTCATACTACACCTCCTTGTGAATCACTGGAAGCTAAGAATGCAATCCGAGCTAGTTGCCAGAGCAAAAACAATGGCTGGTACGCTCGACAGAAAGCCGAATAAACAACAGTAGTCCCACCTCCAAGACAGACCACTCCCAAATGAGATCATTCCATTCTGGTCCGGTACTATTCAACTTAAAAGTGTCACTGCTGAATTAACAAACCCCGACTCCAAACAAGATCGCTTCATGCGTCTCCAACGAAAATCAGCTTACAAAATTCATGTATTCGGCTTCCTAGCATTGAGGAACCAAGTGGACACATGGCTAGTCACAGTAGAAAGATTCGTTTTCAAAGTGGTTAATGATTCCGAGCATGATTTTCAGCCACGAGGATCTCAGCTGAGACAAAAATCCCTTGAAATATGCACTTGTAAAGGTATGTTACTGTCACAGAGAGAGCATTTGAAATTAAGTAGGTGGAACAACTACCATCTGGTAGTCTCCTAGGATGTAGAAACCTGGCAATGTACATAATAACGAAAAGTCAAACATAACCTGAGAAATGCAATGAAATCCAACGACTAATTGCTTATCACATAGGTCTCAATAAGAGCAAAATTGCTGATTTTATTTGTAGTCCAGTGATTTCCAAATTCTTCAGTTCCTCACAGTTCATCATCAACACAGCGTTCGACAATATCATCCTCTCATTTTAGATATGATACACAAACAGTAGAAGTGCAACTGTTGAAAAGCACCCAATATCAGTTGCTACTCCTGAGAGAGAGGCCTTTCCCAGTGACGATCACTCCCTTTAAGAATATACAGCATCGCTATTCAAAAGACTCTGCTTAGTTTACGACTCTGCCCCTTGAAAAAACCACCCGGTTTTTAATTTTGCCAGTTTGTCCTAAACCAATACGTGATATCCGGACAGGACACTACTTCATTCTTGCAATATTACACACATGCTACTGATGTTGTTTTCCTACTTTGTGATTAAGCTTGCATCAGCTTTGTTCATAAGGAAACAGGGGCTTGGAATCAAAAGTACTTTCAAGTACTGAGACACTTTTCGGAAATCCCCAAAAGATTACCATAAGACGAATTTGTCGGTCATCGAACTTGTCAGCGTAAGACAAGAGTGCGAGGACTTTCTCCAAGAACACAGCATTATCTCATGTGACAGCTTTACCACACATCAGAAGATCTATTCAGATAAATCTCTGTTGTAGTAAAAAAAGCGAGCGAATATGATTCAACATAAGACATGACCGAATAGACACTGTCAATGCACCATTATTGACCACTAGTTCTCAACATCCACGAACAACATCGTTTAGGTCATTTCTGGCAAGTCACACAATTACCGGAGGGGCTTGATTAAGTCTACCACAACCACAGTTTTCTTGAAAATTCATCAGCACTCTGCAAAATGCTTACTTTCTTTTGCACTCCATGTAAGTAGTCATAAGTTTAACACATACTTGTATACTTGTATAAATACTATATTATTATATAACAGAAAATATATGTATCTGTTTACTGTGCCGCCTCCCAGGTAAGTGCCCTGAAAAGAAGAAATCTGCCATCCCACACGCTGAGAGTGATAGCAAGTGATGCCAAGAAAAGCGCGATCAAGTCACAGTTAGTAAACATTACTATAATGTATGTGCTGAATTCCAGTGAAGAATGGGCAAATAGTAAGCGGATATGCGATTTGCTGTGATAGATACCAAAGTGCAACTGATGTACACCAATCTCCACCATTAAGCCCAAGGCGATCACACCAATCGAACAAGCCCAGATACCCAACATTTCGCCTCGGGGTAGCCACGGTGTGCTAGAGGGGCGATAGAGATAGTCGCCTGAATCGTCACGAAAATCCGCATTTTGAACGTCCCTACAAAATCCGAGTCATTAGCACGTTTATCCCGTCATCCAATCCGAACGCACAGAGTTGTGCTCCGTACGCTCCGGTTGATAAGCTCAGCTTCGTCAAGCTTGGCTGTCTGTCCGTAATTGTTTCGAAGTCGGCTGAGGTCTGTTTGGGTCACATACCTGAGGGGATTCGACACGCGGTTTAGTTCGCACGGCCTGATTCAGTTGCGCGAGTGCACCGGTGCACTGCTTTGCCGAGGGACACGGGACTACTACCCTGTCTGCAGCCCACCCACCTGCCCGAGTAGAGAACAGCGTCTGTGGCGTAAGCAGGTGCGTGCGTGAGCACAACTATGTAGAGGCGCAAGGAGTGGATTGGGTGACGGGGTAGACGCGCTAATGACCCGGATTTTATAGGGGTGTTCAAATTGCGGGTTTGACGGGGCGGAATTTTGTTACCACTATCGATCACACCCATGCGGTGGTATGTTTGGCTTGGAATTGGGTGTCAGCACCTGCGCTAAATGCGTTTTACCCAATTTTATTCCTATGATAATCTTTGCATTGCATGCTCGTATAGGATAGTTATATTGAAAGAAACTTTTAGGAATAAACAGTGTTTAATTATCGTGTCGGCTCGTCTGCCGGTAGAATATCGTTCTGGAGCTGAGAAAGATTGTTTTTTTTCGTGCTCAATTACGGCCAGTTCGTTCAATTACCAAGGCTGAGAAGCTAATCCTGGTGAATTATATAAACACCCAGGTCAGACAAATGAACTCAGAAGGCGTACAGTTAGGTAACAGATTAGGATTTTATGCTCGGTATATGGATAATTGTGAGCTTTTCAGGTGCTTTTTGATTGTTGTCCGTTTCTAGCCGGTAGGATCCTTCAAACCCACCTCCAGCGCCTTGTCACTTAAGGGCCATACAGACCATTCACTGATGCAGGTGGCTCATGTATGGAAACGCTGGTGGAGATCTTCAACCAAAGATATCTGTACTTCAAACAGTATGTAGCTTGATTCCGACCGCATCATTATTCGGCATCGTATAATAATGCGCTTTCCATCAGGATCACGCAGATCAACGCGGGAGGGGGAGGGGTTCAGTTCATCATTATCTAACAGTTTCTTGTGGTACAACGCTAATAAACGCATCCGACTGAAAAGGTGTCGGGAATGCATATTCACATAATATTCACATAATTCACATAATACTAGTTTAAAGGTGAATGAAGGGGAGTGGAAGAAGCTGCACTGCCGGTTTCAGGGACTGTCTGTCGAAGCTATATCCGACTCGTTTAAATAGAAAATGGGTATCGTCAACAGAAATAGGTCCTTGTCAGAACAAACAGCCCAGCAGCTAGGGACAATGATGGCGTACGCAAATCCCTCAAATGCCAAACACAAGAGCCAAAAGAATGACAACACAATAAGGTACTCGGACCAGATTATCTGTACCCTTCACTCATCAAAGGAGGCGAAGCCCTGATGGGCTATTTGATGACGTTGCTATAACCCATAGAACGAAAACAGAATATAAAAATGGGACGATCCGACTCTCCAAAAAAGACCCAAAAACATTAAACGATGGCCACCTTGGTAAGAGTAACATCCGTCAATCTCTCTGGCAGTATCTTGTGTATTTTTGTATATCATTGGTAGAGACAAACTAGTGAGAGCCAACATGGGTTTTATCCTGCTCAAGGATGTATTGACCGTACCTTGCTTTCCCCTTTCAAGCGACTAGCAATGGTTATTTTTCATGTGGAGATTGTAACTGATTATTGATCGGTAGGAAGATGAAAGATCCGTCCAGCTTGTGTGGACACGAACGGGTCTAGCAGTCTAAAAACAGACTGACTCTCACCCGACTTCTCTTTAACTTTGCTGTGCTCCTTGGCAGTTCTGTATCTGCCTTGGGAACTTCCGAGCATTCCTTCGCAGAAATTGCCTACAGATCGAAGCTACTGTCCTTGTTTCGAATCCGATAGATGTATAAACCATTTCAATTGGCATAAATATCTCCACGGAGGGGTTTAACATGGGCTAGACTCCTGCGAACTGCAAGTTGCTTCCAGCGACCAATAGATGAGGTAGGTAAATTCATTCATTCAGAAGTGATTCAGTCACCTAGTCGGTCGTACCTCTGCAACAGAACTATCACCTTCGGTGCATAGCTACTTTATTAGGTAACTAGGAAAATTCAGAATCAATTGACTGACTAGGCTGAAGCTTTCGATGCCTGGCTATCCATTTCCCTCAGTGAACGAAACCGTAGCACCTTTAAAAAACGTATTTGGTGTAGTTGATGAGCTGAATGAACCTAAATGGAATCCATGCGTTAGTGTTCCATGCCTGTTGGATTTCGTTCCACTCATTGTTAGCTGCTGACCAGCTCAAATGACGTTTGTTGGTGCCCATCAACTTCCTATAAAATTCATGATATGCTTTAAAAAAATAACCATCCGAATAAGTTCAAACTGAAGATTACAACAGCAGCCCGCTGCCGTTCACACTGGCACCTGGCGTCACACTGGCATCTGTCGTCACGCTGGTTGTCTTTCTCGGTGACTGTCGAAATATTGCACGAAACAGATGATTGCATTGTATGCCTATCTTTGACCTCAGTCCGGTGATTGCTGTAGCCTATAAAAGAAACGCTCAACAAAGATCTGGGCCTATGGTCAACTACTTTGGTTCTTCTTTACTGAAAACGATTGGCATGTACTTCCGCACTAGGACATGAAATTCTCTAGAACCAGAAACGAAATAAGTTAGTGGTTCAACGTGAGAGGAAACAGTAACTAGGCGACAGCTTGTGCCGACTACATTAGGTAGTTTCCACTTCTCTCCCTTGTGACAAATAGTATTCCACGTCAACACTTTTATCGTGATTGATATAGCGTTCTATTTCCAACAAAACACAGGGGGAAATGTTAATTTTGCGCATACCCACTTGAACTCCGAGATATTTTGCAATTATGGGGAGGAGAGAGCGCATTCAAAAACAGCGCCATTTCGGCCACTTGAGAAGGGTACTGTTTATACTCCGGAAGGACCAGTCTCGGTGCCATGATAGTTGAACGGATTAGGGCTTTAGACCTCTGATTGCGTCAATCCGTACTTCTGCAAGTAGAATCTCAGTACAAACAGTACCTTTAGCACTCTATGAGAGAGGAACGATTCTTCAGCAGAACTTCATAGAATAAAAACGGTAGCAGTGTGCACAACCCTTATGTGAACAGCCCTTTACACTATGCATCCAAAACAGCACACTGTCTGTGTTTTCACTTTCTAGGGAAACAAAAGTGGCAACTGGAACGACCTCGGCGATATAGGATGCAAATCGTCGTCAGTGGAGCACAATATTTGGACGAAGTAACCGTACATCAAGTGGAGTGTTTCAACCGAATAAACGAGTATTGCTCACTCGTCATACGACAAGCTGTTACTCTTGAAGTGAGTGAAAAGTTTGGGGAGAGTTTTTTTATGGTATTAGGAATTGGAACAGGGATTATTTCTATCATGGATCATTACGCTAGATATGTGAATCAGCCTGCTCCATTCGTCCAGATTTGATCTGCAAGCTGCAAACCATCCTTTGCTTTCTCAACACTCATAAAATTTATTCAAAAAGATGTATATTGATGATTCCGTGTGTGGCGAACTGGACACAGTAAGGATGCAGACCAGCGCAAGCAGTATTGGACCCCATGAGGCGTCAAAACCTCGCACGTGGATATCTTCTACTGATATTGAAGCCCGGTCGGACTCTTACCAGTATGTTCTGTGGTCATAAGAGAGAAAGTGGGAAAAAGTATGAGCAAATATAGCTCATGTGATTAATTTGTCTGACCTAATGTCTACTTTTCGGAGTGTTTTTGTTTCTGACTCGCATATTCGAACTGATTCAGGTGGCAGCAGATTGCGTTTGCACATATCTTGTGAAACTGTCGACTAACCAGGGTTTGACCAGCTGTGAATATACAGCATGTTACGAACTTGGTTATAGCGAGAACTATTTTTAGATATGCGATGAATTCCTCGGAGTCAGTTGAAGCAGAACCATCATCGCCTCTGCATTACGTCATGAAATATGTTGCAGATTAAGGCGGTAGTGGCCGTCCGTGTGCGTGTATACCGAGGCTACTGATTGGGTGCACAGCCAGTCTCAACAGGTGCATTCTGATGGTTTTTAATTGAAAGCCACATGCACTTCTCATACCATAAAGGATGCCGATTGGCAGCTTACTGAGTTCCTTCCAATTATTCTCATGTTCTCTTCAAGACTTCCGAAAAGTTTGCTCATCGGCACAGATGAAAACAGGAGTAAAGCGATCAAGTAAATAAGCTGGCAGGCAATTATAATCTGAGAACTTGTGGTCAGTACTAAAGATGTGTCTGTCCCACACCTCAACAGTTATAATGAGAGTTAACCAAAGTGATGGCTAAGACCAACGGTTAATGTAGATTATTTCTTACGTAATAGAAAACCTGCACCAAGGACCCCAAACGAATACAGTCAAACGAAGAACAAAGCTGATTTTGGAATGAGTTACATCCTGAATACTGGGATATTGAGCTTGTTGATAATATCGCGATAATGCTAATTCACAAACGAATCTATTGAATTGTAGAATTTGTGTGCAGAATACCTCTCAAATATGGAGGCTTCCCGAACAAAAGCTCACTCCGACTCAACCAATCAGCCGCCATCAAAGTCAAATATCGGAATGGTGTCCATTTTTCTGAATCCCTCACCCGATGGTAAACTACCGGATGTGGAGAAACGGGTACGCGCTGCGCGTGAGATGCAAACCAAAGTGAACAAGGTTGAACGTATGGCCAAGGAAGCAGAAGTGACGATGAATTCAGGAAGGAAGTTGTTCAATGAATTGGTTGACAAATGTGCCAGTCACCTCCTACAGTCGGACATTTGAGCAAAGTTTGTGGAGGACTTGTATATACCTGTCAGATAAATTCGAACCCTTAAGATCTTTTTTTTGGAATTTCTCTATGTTGAAAATGGCTTTAAATTTGACATCAGAACCACAGGAAATCAAGTAGAGGTCAGCGAATTCGAGATCTGAAAAGAAGCCAAGTCTGGTTTTTATTTCCCTAAGCAGTTATGTTCAGGCTTTCGTGAACACAGATATATAATTATTGCTACTGGATTATCTACGGCAATTTATCCCAGAATCGATAGAAGCTTGTCACTTCCAAGCCTGAGTAAGCTATCATTGCATTTGCACGGATGGCATCTAGTCTGTTAAAGAAAAAGCGAGAGGAAGACCCCAAATATAAGCATTTGGACGTGATATGAATGGGATGCCGACAACCAAGCACAAGTATAGTCGACAGACGCATAACTTCAAGGGCTTTCGGTCCGCCGGCTTTATAGACAGCCATAGGTTAGACATAACCAGCTAAGCGCAAATGATAAAAAACTCAACCAGAGTGAGATCCATCTAAGAGACCTAAAGTCATTCATGTGAATTCTTCAAAATGGCACCCTCATCTAACGACGCCTAAGAACCTTCTCCAAAAAAATTGCTATTGCAGCCCAACCATACAGTTTCCTTCTAGTCATCCGGATTCAGGCAGACAAACCATAATCCTCAGATTCCCGTTTCTTTCGACCGGGTTTGACCAGCAGCCATCAACTGCAACTTTCACCGGTACTGTTTGACACCGACAAAATCGGTGAGCGTGAACGTCCCAACGACGCCTGCGTTCGATTTCAGTGGGCAATAACAGCAGCAAACTTGACCGTACGAGAGGATAGGAGCAAGCAGACACAAGGTTGATTGTGACCACCTCACTTCAACCAACTGATAACCTGAGACTTTTAAATCTTTAACACAGCGAAACTCGCATTTTTATGGCACAGGTTGGGGAAGCAGGAAAGGAAATATCATCAAATAGTAACAAGTTGGCTCTGTGACAACAGAGTCGAACCTGTACACGACTTATGGAAAGTAGTGTTTCTGAGTTCTTGGATGATAAGTTGTATAAAACTACAGCTTTGTAAACACAGTCAGCTTCACTACAAAAATAGATTGCAATAATTACGCTAAATTCATGGCGAAGGGAGAATAAAAGTGTTCACTTCGTTAGTCATCAGTATACATAAGTGGTGGGCAAGCTTAAAGGGTATACGGTAAAGCACTGCAAACTGTATTTACCGAAGCAACATTTCGGCTTATCAAGTGATCAGCGCGTTACACAATTATTTACTACAATGAGAATAAATCACGCTAAGTCTCTCGCGTTACCATTTGATGGCAAATTTCCGCATATTTTCAGGAGGCTTACTTAATCCCGGTTGCTTTGCTTGAACTTGATAAAAAGTTCACTACTACAATCTCCAAAAATATTGCCCCGTTCTGTTGTCTCTGGTCAGATACTACACTGACGAAGCCTGTTGTGCAAAGCGTTGACTCCACACTTGTTACAGCTGTAAAAGCACACAACCGTCCGTTTCACCTATGAACCATCTTTAATCTGAAGGCGACTGTCGTGGTTGATACTGAGGTCATATGTTGGAACCAGAAGCCGTTCTTCCGTATAATTGGAAAACGCGACTGAGGGGCCTCTTCAGTACCAATTCTTCCAGTTTTTTACGGGATTCCTCCACCGAAAAAGGCACACAGTATCGACAGAGGTTGTACCTTCCGTGATAACAGTCGAGGTAAGTGAACTGCATGCAGAACATATCTCTACCTAAGGTGACATCAATGAGAGCGACATTTCTAAACAAGAGTTCGATACCTCCGAGTAAAGGAGGAATATCATAATTGTATTTGCCAACTTTATCAACAAGAACTTATAACTTGCTTCACAATTCGTCTAATTTACCACGCAGTTAAGTGATGACGGAAGCTAGATTTTCGCGGGCATAAATTTTTCATTGGTACATCAGGATGATGCCAGGTTGAACATCTTCCCGCATTTCGAAATTAATCACTCAGGACACTTCATGAAGAAAAGTGTACCCATTATTCTGTTGAAAATTGTTTGACAGCTCAAGACGAGTTTCGTCCTTCTAGGGGCTCATCAAGTAGGCACAATCCCCGAATTTCTGTGAACCTTATGTTCTACTTGAACCCAAATAGCATGAACTTTGACGCACTCATTTGCATAGAAATTTGGCTTTTACGGGGAGCTCCAGTGAATCCAACCTGAATCTGTGGTTTACGATATTCCCCAACTGAAACCGCTGCACGAAGGCCCCCCATGTTTCAGTAGATACGATATTCGAGTATATCTTCATAGTATGCAAATCAGTCTACCTGTCAAACTGTGGAATTCGGGTTCGGGTAGAACATAAAGTTGATGGAAACTTGGGGACTGCGCTGAGCCCCATGAAGGGCGAAATCGGTCGTGGGTTGTCGAAAACTTCTAAACAACCCTGTGAGTAGTTTCTTTCTGGATTACATACTGCGATATCTCGAATAATATACCAACTGAAATACGAGGCGGCCTTTGTGCAGCATATTTAGTTGAAGAATATCCCAAACGAGCGATTCAGGTGAGTATCCCGTGAAAAGCAAAGTGGTTCTCATAAACCTGTCAAAATTGGACAAATCGACCATATTCTTCCGTCTAGTTGAGTCATAAAACCATGCCCATGCGGTTGGAGAAACATGCTTTTTCGAAAACAGCTGAACTCTATACGGAATACACAGCTTCAAGGCTTACGCAAAGTTCCCAGGAATACTGAAGTCCCATTAACGGAAACACCATCTGGTGATGCCGTTTTATGCTACATATCTTCGAATAATTATCAGAATTTTTATTTCTAAACAAGTACGAAGCGTCTAGGTCTCACTAACATTTTTATGGTAAACATTCTCCTTATCCGGTCTCAGTGAAGTTTTGTTGAGTTTTTATTAGGCGAAAGTCTACTCAATTGACTTGTGTCCGTCTAATAACCTTTGGGACGACAGGAATGCATAATCTATTGTCCAAAATACACGCGTCCACCGTAATTTCAGGGGGATTTGATCAACTAAGATAGCCCTTTAGTGAAATCTGCCGCGCGACATCTGGGACAAATGGCTCTTCAAGAAAACCCATGTCCCAGTTGAAAACTGAGCGTGATCCACCTGAACCCAGAACTAAACAATATTCACCTTTTCGACTTGCTCTCAGAGCCCACGAGAGTATGCACGGAAGTGACCCATGTTCCGTGCTGAGTGTGTGATCACTGTTCGGACGCTGGATACTAGCCACACAAAGCCAATCGGGTTACCACAAACTTGGGTCCATTCGTGTTAAGTGAGTCGTGCTAACATTATCCAGTTAAAGGTCAAATGAGTCGGCCTATTTGCGTTCGCCAACAAAAGTAAACTTATGACACTCATTTGCTAATCAATTTGGTTTTTGCGACTCACCTGGAACCCAGCTGAATCTCCCGTTTGTGATGTGTTCAGGCAACTGCATGTGCAGCACCAGGCCGCCTCATGTTCCAGTTGCTACGATAGTCAAGATATCGCGATACACGTATATTCGTAATGCACTACTCATAAGGTTGCTGAAAATTCTTCGACAGCCCACGATCGGTTTCGCCCTTCCTGGGGCTCATCAGGTAGGCGCAGTCCCCGAGTTTCCGTCAGCCTTATGTTCTACTTGAACCCAAATTGGACTGTTTTTCGAGAAATACACTCACTTGCAAATCAATTTGGGACTGCGCCTACCTGATGAGCCCCAAGAAGGGCGAAACCGGTCGTGGGCTGTCGAAGAAGTTTCAGCAACCTTATGAGTAGTGCATTACGTATAAATTTATGACAGTTCGTTCAAGTCTGTTAAAAGCTATATGGTTGTGCTGGTCCAAGAATCATCGTTGAATCAACGCTGTGAGGAATGGCGAAATAAGTCCTACAAACGAGCTTTATAACTGTCCAGGTAGTCTGCTCATAAATCGTCTTCGATCTAATGTTATCTCGGAGGTCCTTTATCGCCAAATTCAACCTCAGGATAATTCCATTAGCATGGATAATGGCGAGGATAGTTCAATACTGATCTATGCAGCGGCGAACCCTTTTACAAATCATCATACGAGACTAGTGGTATGACACGCTTCTTAGAGGGTTAGGATCTTGGAATATTATTACTGAGTTGGACGAACAATTTACTGCTGATCCGGAACAAAGCTGAGGATAAGGCCCAAGAGAATTTCACAAAGAATGGTGCTTACTAGTGCTAGTCATTGAAAGTCGGCTCATACTCATCTGCTAGTTAGGTACCCATTTCTCGCTTTCTCACTTGATTACAAGCTCAGGGAGGTGCCTGCTACCAGTTCAACTTTGTCCGTCTACTTCTAGCCACTGTAGTAGTGAGAAAACACGCCCAGCTGACCAATCCCGCTCGCGTAACACCGAAAGCCGACACTTGTCATTTTGAGCGAGAATAAAAGCGGCTACACAGCGGCTTTTTGATGCCATGGATGCAAACTTGCAACCATTCAGAAGAAACATCCCAGTTCTTTCTACTTCGACCCTAATTACCGAGCATTCGTAGAAAAAAATTGAAGTTACTAATTTGCCTCTAAAATGGTAAAATCCCAACTTGTCCCAAGAAGTTATCGCATTGGGTGTCATGAAAATAAACTTCAGTCAAAAAAGTGGTCAACTTAGTGTCAGGTGTAATTCCGATGAGTTCCAATAAAGATGAAGCACCTGCAAGGCTGGACTGGTTGGCCGCACCTTTAGCCAATAGCCAGTAAATATTCTGATGTTATGCAACAGGACTAGAAGTTATTTGAGTGTTTTCTTCCAGGCTTCAATCGGAAATGGGACAAATTCTGATTCCGGAAATCAAGGAAGCATGATGACCATAGCATCGTGATCCACAAGTCCGCCCAGATTAGCGTCGTGTGCAGGCCACCGTCACTCATCGTCAAGCAAACTGCAAAAAGGTTGGTCATTTGTGAGCAGGGTATTCATTTACTACTAATCGAGAGCACAAAACTAGGAGTACCATCATGTGCTACGAGGCAACTAATCCTGCACTGACGAACAGCAACAGTCAATAAGAACTTTAGAAATCAAAGCTTTGTGCAATAGTGAGGTGTTGATACAGAAGCATCAATAAACAAGCCAAAAGTGGACTGTTTTGAGGGTTGCAGATATGAGATATTACAATAAGCGAGGATAATGCAAAGAAGTGAACTGCTTGGAGCTCGCCCAACTCAGTAGCGGGTGCCACTGTATTTCTGTGCATATTCTAGAGCTTTGGATCCGTTACTGCCGTTTTGTTGAGTAAGCTGTTCAAATGTACAAGTTACCTTTCAAGATCATACGAGCAAATTCCATACTGGCATGCGTCGAATGCGACCCTGAGGCCCGGTTCCAAAATAAGAGTTCTGGATTGTGTGTGTGTAGAACCGCGGCCAGCAGGATGCCTGGCTTGGTAAATGTCCAGTAACATATCGAACTTAATGAACAAATTGGTTAAGACCCAAACTGGTAATTGTCGGCACTGGACAGCATCAAAATTTCGGTCTCAGTAGACACAAAGCATTTGCTTCTAAGTTTGGGATGGGTGTGAGGAGAGAAACAGCGCACGGTTAATGAAGTGAGTTGGCCTTAGTAAAACTCATGTACGCTGGTCAGTGAGACATACAACTATCAGGTTGTATCGGGTCCGAGTTCAAAAAGCGGGTAGCGTTGAGCCGTCTAATTGCCTGCTGAGTCCTCTGTTCTTATTCACAACATAATGCACATCAAAACCGAATCCAGCTGTTTAGCAATTAATTGTTCAGATGTGGAATAGGGTATGATTAGGCGGAGAACAGACACAGCTCGGCTGCATTCGGAGGCGAATTAGTTGGAATTGAAATAGAGAAATCTACATATGTGAATCACTGTACCAAAGATTAGTTTGACGTCGGACTATCTGGATTATTAACCACTAGTAATAAGCGAACCGAACCATGCACGATATGGTTGATGGTTCACTAGCATGAGCATCAGTTTTTTGCAGTTTATTTCCACTACTATATGGTAAAAGAGTAGACTGAGTAGTTTCTGCTTTAGGACGAGAGCAGAAAAACGCGCCACAAGCTAATTGTAAGCACAGCTGGTAGGAAGAAAGAACAGCGGGCAACTCCATTGGTGCATGTGTCAAAGCCGTTTTTTGATGCCACTGCATATACCTTGTTGTCCCGTAATTAGTGCCTTTACGTGATACGCAACGGGTCTACGATGAAGTGCAAGACCAATCAATTGTATGGCCCAGCTGACAGTGGCCACTGGTCGATAGATACTGTAAAATCTCTGCCAACATAAAACGTAATCTGCTAAAAAAATAAATCGAACAAGATAAATAATATCATCATTTTGATCAATAAGATGTACACAGGGTACAGCACAGCATAGCACAGCCACATTAAAATAAGGTAAACTCAAGTTTCCTACCAGTTGGTCGGTTTCAGAGAAACGCAAGGCTAAGGAAGGCACAAAAATCAAAAACTGTCTCTGCTACAAAACTGTGACGGAATGAATATGAATATAATATGGCTGCCTCTGGAAAAAAATATGAATCTGCAAGAAAAACGGAAGGATGCGCCGAAAGACCACAGCAATCAATCAGAATAATTTGACTTAGTGTTCACTTCAAAGTTATGAAAGGCTTTTTTGAGTATGTTTCGCACTTTGGAAGCGGAGTTGGTTTTTCGAGGGCGGGTACTGCTCTCGCCAATCAGAGGCATCATCGTTGACAGAAGATTATGAAAGAGACGGGGGAAAAGGACTTCTTGCTCTGCCAAAATACGTTTGATGCGGAATCTTTCTTTGGGAGCATCAAAACAGGCGGGACAATTCTCTGGTATCACTGGTAGCTTGCACTGTGCATAAGGCAAAAGAAATGTCGAGATTTACGGTTGACGAATAAGGACAGGAATTTACTAGTGACCTCAGGTGCGGAGGAGACAAGTTTAGAACTAGACGATGTGGAAACAAATTTATCAATGGTCGACCCAACGCAGTGCTCTTTTAAGACCAATAAACCTGTGGAACACTAAAATTGATCACCGCAAGGAAGGTCGTCGTTACGATCAAGACTGCTGGTTTCACCCCCCATTTCACGGTTGTGGAAGTTGTTTCTGCGTGGTACATCACAGAGACTATCACCATTTTTGTAGTTTCAATTAATTTGATCTGAAACACGTGGCTCTCGATAATTGGCGCCTTCACCGTAATCAGCTATGTGAGTCCTGCTAACCCTCGACACTGGATTGAAAGTGCAAAGGGCGACAGCTCATAGCAACATTTTAATTCAATTGTTGTTGTGAAGCGGTAATTCCCAAATCCAAAACCCACATCGTCGTTTTTTAACCACTATGTTACACGTATGAAAGAGCAGCCAACATAAAAATAAAAATAGGATGAAAATGTATTTTCCTACTGAATCAACGTTTACCTGAACCTTCTTAGTTAAAGGCACCCCGTGCGGTGTGAAGGCACTGAGACGACTAGTGATGCGCTATGCAACTTTTCTGGTTTCTCCTTTGTAAAACAAATTTTCTGCCACACTCTCAATTAGTTTTCGCTGGCATGATCCGACACAGACTGATGATAAAGAGAACGAAAGCTTCATAATCACCATTTTGTCTAGTAAGTGCGACCTACTTGTCCTCGAGATGACCCTAAATATAGAGGATTAGTCGGCCATGTACATCAGTCGGTGGAGCAGAGTGATAGAGCATCGTGCGAATCTAAACGGTTGTGGTTTCGCAGATTCTTGGCTTGCTGTTCCGCCCAACAGGGCATATCCAGAGAGACGACAGCTGAAGACAGACTCCCCTGGAATACAGCAAAATTGCTGAAACTGAATGAATGAGGTGATCACAGAACTATCCGGAAGGTCATCCTGGAATCTTCGTGATGAGATGAGAAGCGTCGAGATAAAAGAGCTCAATGCTGATTAGCCCATATTTCGTCGACCAACCAATCAGGGCGTGCCTTTTGCTTACCCGTGGCTGGCTCGCCAAAACACTCGTCCGATCGACGCAACGTTCGGTCATTTTGAGCGTACGGTCTCCGGAAACATATGAAGAGCCTGATACAACAGAAAACGACTTGATGCGAGTGTAGTTCGAACGAGAGTTGATATACGGCTGTCCTGCTCATTGCTTTTTGAATAAGTACGGATTTTTCCTATTCTCTCCAACCACGAGTTCACTCACGGTGTAGGTTTGTACATCTGTATCGCAAGGTAGTCAGGTAGATGTAATAAAATCAGGAAGTATGCACAGGAACTAAGCGATCGATCGCGGTTTTCTGTCGATGTAAGTTATATCGAAAACGCTGTTGCGGGTTGCTCTCTGGAACAAGGCACACTGAAAATGGGCGGTTGCTAGGTCTACTATGAGGACCAATCGAAGTAAGATGACCTCTTTATCATTAACCCAAATCTTTTATTTACTGACTGAATGAATCTCACATACTTCGACAGTTACTGAACAAGACGCGGTTTCCACGATCCAATACACGGTGTCACGTCTCATAAAGTTCTGCTCGCGCTGGAGAGCGGATTACATGAGGGTCAGCAGTCTTGAAGCAGCAGGCCGAACGGTGTTCTGGTGTATACGGACAGAGTCTGCCCACGCTGTACGCATGGTGTTTGGTGATCGTATGAGACAACAACATCAAGTGGTAATGACGCACTAAATATGACAAACTTCGTCAACGTGCCCCGCGTGCACCCAACGCGCCAGGACCAGCATGTTCTAGAATGTACCAAGAAACCCGGTAGACGCAGTTTGTCAGTCAGTCAAGAACGACTGCACGTGATACCGGTTGGACATGGCATAGCACGCAGGCGACAGAACAATTTCAATTCCCAAACGCGATGGGCCAGAGTCGCCGAAGTCTATGGGCCCAAGGGCTCCAGAAAAACAGTATCCAGTTGCAACGCCAGTAAGGTTGTCGAGGTTTTAGCGATCTTATGAGTAGTGTGTTGCGGCACTGGCGTATCGTTACCCGTGGCTGGCTCGCCAAAACACTCGTCCGATCGACGCAACGTTCGGTCATTTTGAGCGTACGGTCTCCGGAAACATATGAAGAGCCTGATACAACAGAAAACGACTTGATGCGAGTGTAGTTCGAACGAGAGTTGATATACGGCTGTCCTGCTCATTGCTTTTTGAATAAGTACGGATTTTTCCTATTCTCTCCAACCACGAGTTCACTCACGGTGTAGGTTTGTACATCTGTATCGCAAGGTAGTCAGGTAGATGTAATAAAATCAGGAAGTATGCACAGGAACTAAGCGATCGATCGCGGTTTTCTGTCGATGTAAGTTATATCGAAAACGCTGTTGCGGGTTGCTCTCTGGAACAAGGCACACTGAAAATGGGCGGTTGCTAGGTCTACTATGAGGACCAATCGAAGTAAGATGACCTCTTTATCATTAACCCAAATCTTTTATTTACTGACTGAATGAATCTCACATACTTCGACAGTTACTGAACAAGACGCGGTTTCCACGATCCAATACACGGTGTCACGTCTCATAAAGTTCTGCTCGCGCTGGAGAGCGGATTACATGAGGGTCAGCAGTCTTGAAGCAGCAGGCCGAACGGTGTTCTGGTGTATACGGACAGAGTCTGCCCACGCTGTACGCATGGTGTTTGGTGATCGTATGAGACAACAACATCAAGTGGTAATGACGCACTAAATATGACAAACTTCGTCAACGTGCCCCGCGTGCACCCAACGCGCCAGGACCAGCATGTTCTAGAATGTACCAAGAAACCCGGTAGACGCAGTTTGTCAGTCAGTCAAGAACGACTGCACGTGATACCGGTTGGACATGGCATAGCACGCAGGCGACAGAACAATTTCAATTCCCAAACGCGATGGGCCAGAGTCGCCGAAGTCTATGGGCCCAAGGGCTCCAGAAAAACAGTATCCAGTTGCAACGCCAGTAAGGTTGTCGAGGTTTTAGCGATCTTATGAGTAGTGTGTTGCGGCACTGGCGTATCGTACCAGCTGAAGCATGAAACGGCCTGGTGCATCACATTCAGTTGAACAAGAACATCATAAAGAGAGACTTAGTTGGGTGTCCTTCGGAAACCAAATTGGTGTGCAAATGAATGCATTTCGTTCTGTAGAACCTCTTTGGAAACCGAACGAGTGCATTCGAAATATGGAACAAAGGGTTATCATTAAAAAATACCACTGACATTAGTACGAGGAACTTCTGAGAAGTCAGTACACGTCTGCAGAAGGCCAGAGAGACTACGGTATGAGCTGTGAGCATTGCCACGGACATGACACCATGATATTAACATCAAGTGCCTTTTTTAAGTTACACGTTGGAATGCCCGAAAATATGAGGTTTCAACACAACACAGCGTAACCACATTATCCAGCAAGCCAAGTTCTTTTTCGCATACTAACACTAATGTTGTTATTGATGGAGGCGTTGGCCTGCAAAAATAAAAACGAAGTAGAATGGATTGATGACAAACAATTGTGAGGAAGCAGAGCTCAGAGGAATCACATACACAGGCGCCACGAAACACCTACCGTTTCAGCAAACTTTCGAGTTTGGTATTCGCGTACAAACACAAGTGGCCGAATGACTCGGAGATCTCCTTGCCTGAAGAAAAACAGTATGATATGAGAGTGGTGCATACAAACGGAAAATTTCACAGCTCAACGTACAACCATGGTAACTAAACGAAGGTTTTCGGAGTGCATATACACTGATTCATGAAATTTTGCCAGATTTCTAATTTTGGGTCCATTAAATAATATCAAACAGACGTGAAGTTATACATAGTTTGTTCCTATCGGAAGAATACCTAATTAGGATCGAAACGATCGGTTTACTCGTGCACGTCAGACCATCTACCGGGTAAGTATAAATGCCAGTGAATGAATGTGGTCATGCGGGCCTACAGGACAATGCTCCTGAGATAAGCGACCAGAGTTGATTCACAGCGTCATACTCCAATCGCCACTCTCCATCCGCGCGTAAAATTTTAAACAGCTAGAATATTTGACAAAAAATTGCACCTTATGATCAACTGGTTTCTTCTTCTGGACATATCAATATATCACTATAGTTACGAATTTTAAAAAAATTATCTACTAGATAAGAAATCAAATTTCGAACATATGAGTTCCCTGTCTTAGTAAGATAGCACGCTACTAGAATGTTCAGATTTACCAAGCTAGTGTAATGTTAATTACAAGGTGTTTCTAAGCATATGGAGCTGCGCCAAGACGCTGTGTCTCCACATCCTTCACAAGTTTAGGATTGTATCTTGACATACAAAGGACGTAGAAGCAGCCAGTGGGTGAATAACATGACAAATACATATCTGGATGGTGGACCGGGATTCATTTTTTAGAGCTGTTTGCGGCGTCTTATTTGATTTTGGCTTCCAGATACCTTGTTGTGCTGTACGTGTGAAAAATCCCAAAGAATGTAACCGAGTCGGATGTTTACTTGGACATGCGAGGTTGAAGAACCACTTTATCATGGTCATGGTACACTGCAAACATACGACCAAGGCGCAAACCAACTAGCTTTCCAGTAAAGGTAGAAGACGGCTGAGAAAGTAATGGTGTCCTGCTATCGGGGTTAAGCGGTGTGTATGAAGCCCACTAAAATAAACAAGTGGGTTGCTGAAAAAGTCGAATGCACGATCAGCGTATTCGACGCACCAGCATGAAAAGAGAGTCAGTTCGATTGACATAGACTGATAACGGAATTCCTGGAAAACTGGATCTTGATGAGACGAAAGAGGAAACAACTCCAACTGAAAAAGGGTATCAAAAGTACATGACATATACAATCGGAAATTTACCTGATACGGTAATTAGCTTTCATGGTCAGAAGCAGCCCGTTGTGAAAGCAGGACATCAGGAAACTACAGAAGACGAAAGATAAATCAACAACCATCAGACTGAAAATTCCTGTCGGAGATAAAAGAAACCACGTATGCGTCCATAAATCTGACGGCTAGCACCTGATAAACCAACCAACCTCTAACTATCAGCGACACGAGCCAGCAAAATGTCGTCACAGACATCTCCACAGAGTGGCTTCAGATCGCTCCATCAATAAGAGACCTTGTTCTGGTGGGGAGCAAATACCGAAGGGCTACCTATAAGCTCCAATTACGAATACATAATCATAAACGTTAGGTCAAGATAAGTCAATGCTACGGTGTGTGGGTAGCAGACCAAATAAATAAAAAAACTAGTATAACAAACACGACCTGGAAGGAACTTCATTGGCAAATGGGTTCGGGCATATCTGAAACTGAGAGAGAAGACTAATTTGGGGGAGGGGATGGACTTGCTAAAAATGTGCAATCAGAAAGACTGCGCAACCTTGCTAGGGCCCCGAATCACATAATACGTTTCAGGAACATTTCAAAATCTAGCTCGAACTCTGGGGAGGTAAATCTTCCGAAAGAATTCTGCGCTGTTAAATAGGTGCTACGAGTTAAAATCACTATATACAGCTAATCAGAAATTAACGGATATCCGCTCATTTGATAACTAATAGGAATTATGCGTAAGCTGCACAGTCAGTCAGAACACGCTAGATACATCTCCATCATTGAATACTCCGCCATCCGTTTCCTACTGTTTAGGACTCTTTCTGGTTTTCGATAGATGCGGCGGACTGGTGGGTTACGGAAAACCAAAGAACAGAAGCCGAACGATGCTCAAACGAGATGGCAAACGGTTTCCACCAGGTGAATCTATCGAGATAACCAAATATTAACAGAAGTTCCGGAATGAGTCTAATATCGTGCAGTCACTTATCAGAGTAGTATCACGATAAGATTTAGGGTGAGTGTTCCCATGAACAGTAATAACCAAAGAAAGGGAGGACAACGGCGACGAATGGATGATGGATAGATAAGTACTATAGAGAAGGTCATAGTCAGTCCTATGTGGAAGGGGAGTTCGCTTCCACAAAGACCAGTATATCAACTCGACTAGTCACACAAAACAGCTGACAAGTCATGTGGTCTTTTGATTACAAGATGATTAATTCCAGACACATCAGTCGATCGAAAATGTCAACCGGTAACTTAGATAGTATTGGCAATGGCTAAAAATTAAACTCATACACAGAGGGTTGAAGACCACTTCAGCTACGGCCAATCGGTATTAAGCTGCATAACACGAAGTGGATACTCATGGGGTGATTGACCCAAAATGTCTTTGATTATGATATATCTGATTATCATTTCACTTGGTATGACGTTTTTAGGCAAACAACAAACTATCTGCTCAGCAATGTAAACGGACATCTAAGTAACTTACAGGTGGTGAAAATATTTGCAGAAGTCATCGGAAAAATGAAGTAAAGCTAATGAAGCCGGGCTTTTCCGGATGGCGCCACATCCGTTTTTAATTTTGTTAATGTGGCGATAGAATGAGTCGCCTCGATGGAATCAGATTTAATGCCCTCAGCGCAAAGTATGTGCACATTTCATGTACGATAATTGGTACAAACTGTACCCAACATCTTATTCTTAGTAATGTTAACCCGACGCCAGGCCCAATGTTGTTTGCAGCATCATTATTACACGATAGTACCTGAGTAGAACAATGGACATTCGGCGGCAAACCATCGAGTGACTACGACCGTCATATTTTCGAGTACTGAATGCCCTATCTCTCAACTCTACTGATGTCAGCGACCGGTACACAACCGGATACTGCCAATCTCCATTGCTCGTCTATAGTGAACAACCTTGGCTCTATGTATTTTTTGTCAACGTTAGATCCAGAAGCCCAAACTACTCAAAAAGGGCCTTGTGTGCCAAAAAAGGAGAACGGAAATAGCAAAAACTGACTACGCCTTGACGTTAGTTTGAATAGCTCATATTAATCAAGGCACCAACTGTGCTTGGCTTAACGCTTCCGTATCTGAGACAGACAATCCGTACAGATTCTGAACCAAGTTCCATCGACACCACTATACGGAAAAGGGGATGTCGGCTTTTCTTAAGAGGACACTACTCGTAGGATTGTTGTAAGCTCTTTGATTGCCCACGACCGGTTTCGCCATTTTTGAGGTTCATCAAGTAGGTACAGTCCCCGACTTTCTGTCAACCTTGTGTTCTACATAAACTCAAAGTGTACGAAATTCGCGAGGAACACTAGTTTGCAAACCAATTCGATTTTTACGGGGGATTCAACTGAATTCAAGCTGAATCCCTCGTTTGTGATATTCTCCAACCGAATATGATACATAGAGGCCGCTTTATGTTTCAGTTAGTATGGTATTCAGATATCGCAGCATATTTTCCAGAGGGAAACCGTTCACAAGTTTGCTGAAAAGTGTTTGACAGCCTACGACCGGTCTCGCTCATCAGGTAGGCACTGTCCCCGAGTTCCCGTCACCTTTACGTTCCAAATGAACCTAACTTGCAGGAAACTGGCGAAAAATACTCAATTACGTCTCGATAACAGAATGACCTACAGTGTAGGTGACCAATGTGGCCATCTGCAGAAACGCTACCAGAGGGTTGAGTATTGTTTAACACCACTCATGGACTCGTTAAGATATTGTCACACGATGAGTGCTGCCTCAGTGTAAAGGACGTTTGAACCACAGTGAGACTTGGGTCTCTCATCGTGTAAGACATCGTGCACTGCATCAGACTTCTAGGAAACCCTGAAAAGTTTCTTGATTCCGTATATTTTAAGACACAACACACTCTTAACTCAAAGTATTGAACCCATTACACTCAGTCAGTTGCTCTCCATTCTCGAAACGTTTCAAATGAATGAGTGGATAAAAAGCTAGAACCGCGAGTTATAGCAGCATATTAATCGTCTATCTTTCCCTTGACATGAACATACCACTTAAATGACTGTCACCGGTTGGGTAGAATTCAGTTCACCACCAGATTGATGGAAGCTCAGGGAGGATGTCCAGCCGGTGAGCCGAACGAAATTGGTAGTGGACTGGCAGAGTTTTCAACAACCTCAGGAGGAGTTTCCATCAGGGAAGGATACCACAATATCTCGAATATCGTATCAATTGAAACATTAGACGGCCTTCGTGTAGCACATTCGGTTGAAGAATACCATAAAAGAGGGATTTAGCCGGGATTCAGTTGAGCATCCTGTTAAACCAAAACTGCTGTGCAAATGAGTGTATTCTGCAAGTGATTTAAGTTGCTAGACATAATGACTCAAGGGATACCGCTGGAGAATACGTAACATCACTCCCCGACAAAATAATTTAGTGCGCTATTCCTTTAAAGTAAGAACACCCTCATTACTGTGTGCTAAAATATTATCCCGTATGTCACATGCATTGTCTGAAAGTTGGCGCGGATCCGTGAGAACCAAGCTGGGTTCCCTCCTGCAAGAGGATGCATCGATCACATCTTCATTCTCCGACAAATTCAGGAACAGCGACGCTGCTTCCCGCAACCAACAATGGTTGTGTTACTTGATCTGAAAGCTGCCTTTGACTTTGTGGACCGTCAGGCACTATGGCAGTGTCTGTGGAGCAAAGGTGTTCCCCGTAAATTCTTGACCCCCCTTAAGACCCCAACTGTACGCCAACTCCCGCGGCCATGTGAAGGTCTACGGTAAGCTCTCTTCTGAGTTCATCACATCAAGTGCTGTCAGACAGGATTGTTTTCTTTCACCTTTCCTCTTCAACTTCGTCATGGATACGATCATGGAAGATGCACTATCAGCCTCTAATGCCTATTGGGTCGAAGTGCTCTCGTGGCGTTCGCACACAGATATCGAATACGCAAGCATAGCTCTTCTTGGATCTGACGCCGTGGTAATGCAAACAATATTAAATAATCTAAATAATTCCGCTCACGGATTGACATGCGCTTCACACCGGCAGTGTAAAATTCTACTGCAAGAATGGGTGGGCTCGGAACCTAACGCCATGCTTGCGGATGAGCCGAATGAGATAGTAGACAGATTTGTTTACCTGGGCAGCTGTATGAGTGTCGGTGTTTTCGCGAAAGATGATATTTCCGTCTGGATTGGGAAGACTAGAGCAGCTTTTTTTGAACCTGCGTCGCCTGTGGCGTAGGCGTGACATCAGCTTATCCGTCAATGGTCGAGTTTACAATGCTGCGGTGCACTCCATATTACTATACGGGTCAGAAACCTGGCCGCTGCGTGCCGAAGACTTTCAGTGTTTGACCATCGATTTCTTCGGAGCATTGCCCGAGTCTGCTGAGAACACCCGATCAGCAATGCTGAAGTACGGCGAATGGTATTCGGGAGAAATGACTCACCCTCGGTAGATGAACTGATCACATTGCATAAGTTGCGCTGGCTTGGCCACGTGCCGCGTATGCCAGTCGACCGACTTCCTCGAAGGGTTCTTTTCGCCCAATTACATGAAGGATGGAAGAGAGCCAGAGGCAGTCAAACAATGACTTTGCAGCAAAGTGTAAAAGCCATCACCAGCAAACTCAGCTGCGCTGATCATTGCCGTCTGCCTGGATGGGGATCCCGAGACGGGCCAAATCAATGGTTAGAGACATTGTCAAACATGGCCCAGTTGCGCCATCAATGGCACTCATGCATCCAAGCTATTGCCTTCAACGCATAGCTCCCTTCACAATCCCCCCACTTAACAATCCACTGACAAGCCTGTATTTACGCACCAATTTATCAGCTCCCGCCTCCAATGCGCAGCTACCTACCCCACTTCCCCAAATTATCGGTGGAAGAAACTGTGACAGCTACAACCATTGTACGACAAGTACGCAGTCCTCACAGCTGATAATGATGATGATGAAGTCTGATAATGGTTGTCCGGAAACATCCCACACACTGCTGATAACGCAGTTCTACTTTGAGGTGGTGCTGCTTTCCATATTACTGATTCCGAAATTATGTTTTGGAATTTGGTACATTGTTGCATACCAGTAATAATAACCCAGAAATTAGACTGGTTTACTGCCCAACGACCGTGCTATTCGGGGATAACTGTTTAACGAAGCACAGCACTCTATAAAAATGGGGGCCTCACTGCTCATCAGCAGATGTGTCTGGATAACCCACTGTGGTAATACGAGACTCATATAAATACCGTCCATTAACAAACAAAGCAGACAAAATGGTGGTAATACGTCTCGAAAGGGACCAACCACTGCTGATTGGTTTTTAGAACACTTGGAAACACCGCAACTATAAAGATCATATCAAGACCTAGTCCAGGACAAACAAAGTGAAGCAAACCAGGGACGGCATGGCTGTTTACACTAAAACGCTTACTGTTCATGGATAACAGTACAAGTCTGTCTTGCAACCACAAAATGACTTAGACCATCTCGGTTTGTTTACACACAATTAAGAATTGTCTGCCACGGATCCATCGTGGCAGACAAAGATGCACGTGAGCAGTGTCTTGCAAAACAATGCAGTAATGCTTATAGTGAAGTTCTGGTCAAATTAACTCGATTCGGTACGTTGATAAACACAACTGGCTGCAATTAATTACAAATGGCTGGGATAGTAAGTACAGGGTAGCCCACAGGAAAGGCGATCCCAAAGTAAAGATAACTTCACTCCACTTCCGTAAGACTACTCCTGAAATTGACACGTCTTGAAGGTCCAACTCCTTACCTAACAATAGAGAGCACTCCCAGTGGTGTGAAAAAGGTCCTACCGAATAAGACCAAGAGGCGAAATTCGTGTTTTCACACCAATCAGGTATCTGTACAGTGGCATTAGTGGAACACAGTTTCCCCTGAATGACTGGGATAAGGCGATTTTCATCCTTATCGCATGCAACGACGCAAAGACCACAACTTTCCCTCTCCGTAGATATCACTTTCCAGAAGGAATTAGCTGTGGTTGGTAACCTGTGAATTCTTTGATAAAAGGAGACCAGTTGTCGAAAAAGGTCAGTTTCGGAGATTCCTTGCAGGCGGTAATTCGAAGTAAACCAAGTTTAGTACACTTTTACCCCAGGATGACCACTTGAATGGATGGACCCCTCTTAAAAATGTGTCCTTTAGAAGGATACAATTACAGACTTATTACCTCTCGAGAGACCATTCTGAAATACCGATCGAAAGAAGCGTTTTCTGCGAGTTGGTCTCTTCTGAGACACAGTTTACTACTAAACTGTTCTTCATTAACCCAACAAACGGGTTGTCTTCGAGACTGGTCTGTCCTGAGGATAGCCTCTCCAGAGAGTGAGATTTATAACCAAGACTTCAGCCTCTGGAAGCCACTACAACATACAACCTTGAAGAAGAATATCGTTTGACGATACCACACAGTGCACAAGTGTGATCGCCCGTCAACCACATAGCAAGTGTGTAGATGTAACGGAGATTTAGGCAGCCTAGATACTATGGTTTTCCCTCGCTGGAGAGGATGCCCACAGCCGATTGAAAATATTTACATTGAGATTGTGCACAAATGTGGAACGAAACTTGGGTCCATGGTGCAATTCCAGTTGGCGTTTGTAGGGTGGTGGCTTCCAAACGGTGTTTTACTAACCTCTAACATCGTAATGGTACTCGTGGACGATAAACGTGGACTTCTCTACGGGATGTTTATTACACTGCGGATGCTGTTACGCAGTACGTCATCGCGTTATTATCGAAATTTGAAGGAGGTATGTTAATATTTGCTCGTGCAGTTGGTGTAGGGCGCTCCCCCCAAAGGGAGACCACGAGTTGAGCTGTCCCTCATGGGTGTCTCTTGTTCAGGGGGGGGGCGGCGAAACACATATATTCCAGCTGAACTTGGGTAACACATTTGTGATCCTCAGTGTATCTTCTGGTGAGACTACCGGTGAACTACTTCGATATCGATATTAGCGATCATTTTGAAAACTTACTAGGTCAACAGGGTATCAGCTCAAGGGGACATTTAACGGCAGCATGACGGAAAGCTAATAGACACTTCAGAGTTTTCGACAAGAATCGAGTAGTTTGCTGAATCTACGGAGACCGGTATTGCGAATTCTTAGCAGCTTAAGTAAAATTACATACTGTGCACAAAAGAAGCTGATCGGACAGCGACCCAAATTGAAGCAAAGAAAAAAACTTCGGAGTAGCGGATATCCAGCTAGCCTGGTCAGGCGTCAATTGCGAAGGGTGTTGGTACCGGTAGCGAAACCCAACAGGAAATGGATCGGGACCGCTGTTATTCCATATAAACCGGGGACATCGGAGGTCATCCGAAGAATTCTAAATACGGTTAACCTAAGAGTAGCTTTCCAGAGGTGGAACACTCTGCGCTCTGCACTGGTGCAATTGAAGGATCGCCCCCGACAAACAGGACCAGGGACTGTCTACAAAATTAAGCGTAACGACTGCACTATAAAGGACAGACAGCCAGGGGATTTCACAGCAGAATCGGAGAGCATAAGAGGAAAATAAATAGGCCGCCGAGAAACGCGGATGAATACCAGGCGTTACTGAAAGACTCTGCAATTGCGGAACACGCATTGGACAGGGGACACAAAACATATTTAGAAAATGTTGAGGTTTTGAGGCGAGGACTACGGTCCACGTCACAGAGACTGATGGCCGTGACAGTAGAAATAAAAAAACCACCCCGGTGTTAACAGAATAGAAGGCGTGGAGCTGGCAAGCGTGTGGAGAACGGTTTTGGATCAGTCGAGCTGACACGTGTTGGTGTATGGTCATCAGAAGGATTAGTTATCATCTGAATTTCACTTGACTTCACCCCCTCCCCAACTAAATTATCGCAGCACTCACAAGCCCACGAAGGCCAAGGAAAATCTACCAGTTGCACCCGTGGTAAATCCTCAATTGAAGCACCCTGAAGTGGAAGATTAAGGAACAAGAACCGATCGGAACTAATTTGAAACTCCTCCAACCCATCAATTCAAGATTTTGGCAACCACACTAGCCGACAGGAGCCGTTAATTGACACTCAACACTGATTTAATGTGATAATCTGAAGAGGGTTTACTGATTGGTTCCCCGTCTGCCTTAAAACCTGGCCAACTTGGTAACCTGTTCACTTGGCCTGATGAAGCTTTTGTGTCAAAAGTGAAAGGTTGCCCGAATAAAAACTATAAATAAAAAACTATAGCCCTTCTGAAACGGAAAATTACATACTATTCAGGATTCCAAGGGATTTGAATAACCACATTCAGGGTTATATATAACTCGATTAGGCAAACGTTAAGGCCTGATGAAAATGTCCTGTATGGAATTTTTGGAATTTTTCAGTAAACTCTTCAAAAAAGATTTTATCGAACTGTGCCGTCGTGGGTTGCCCCAGTTGATTGGTTTGGTTAAATATCGATTACTTGCAGAAAAACGTGGAGTTTCAATGCCAAGACATATAACCATCTTTCAACGTGAAGAAGTTCACAAACCTTTCGGCCACGTCATCCAAATGTTGACCCAAGGCAATGACGTTGTATCCATTGCGTCGAGCGCAGGCGTAAATTCGACCACGCTTCATTCGAGAACAGAATGAACAGATGCTGGAAACTTCGTACGAAAGCTTCTTTGCTTGGCGGATAATACCTGCAGCAGACGAATGGATTAACAACTACAGGAGAGGAGTGACAATTAACCGCGTAAGGTAAACCATCTGTTGGTAGATGCGAATGACGGCAATGCCAGAAATTCACAGTCTCATACATGATATACAACTTTTCAATGGGAAACACAACAACACTACGAAATGGAACTAAGCCACTATCTTGTTACCGACATCTTAAAGGTTAAAGTTAGAGATACATGTCGACGACCGAAGAGGCTAGCAGAAAAAAATAAGTGAAAGAAAAACATCATTCCTGATAGGCGGTGTGGAGGGAAAGTACTCAACTTAACCCGGCTCAAGGGTATGCCCGAACAGAATTGTTGCCAAAACCAAATGCATGAGGGCAAACTGAATGAGAGCCATGTCAAAAATCTTTCAAATAACATAGAGCTTGTAGAGACAGATTGGTAGCTTAAATCTAACGCACCTTGTTTTTCGTAAAAATAAGGAACCCCAAGATCAGCCATATAGGGAATCAGTGGACTTGGGTCGTAGGATGGGGTACCTGGGTCAACAGTCACAGCACCTAAATCGAATATGGCGGAAGGCGATAGTCCACCAGGAGATGACAACCGACAACCTCGAAGCATGCACTGATACTGGTGAAGACAATGGAGCAGCGACAAACTATCTTTCCCACCGGAGAGACAAACGAGGACACGGTCACCCGGATGGATCATGTCAAACTGACGGATAGCCTGATGCGGAAGAAAGAAAAAGAAAAATACTGACAAGGAATTGCTGTCATTGATTAACCTATGAAGGTGGTAAGAAGAAACTGACATTCAAATTGATATTCATCCGAAAAACACCTTCAAGGCCAAAACAAAAAAATCCAAATGGAAAGACGTGAGTCATTCTCCGTAAGATGTTTCAGATTCATCCAAAACTTATCTGACAACCAGACCATTTAAGTCCGATTATCCCACAAAATTTCGGCGATGCTTCGGAAGCAGTGCTGGTTAGACTATGAGGAGCGAAAAGCTTTCGTCGATAAACGCGCAATACATGCAACATATTTAGACTGGGACTTCTTGAAAATGAAATTTATTTGGGAAACGCATACAGATGGACTGAGTAGAACGGACTGGTCGTACAAGAGAGTGGTCCGACTCAACGAAATCATCCACGAGAATCAATAAGTTACTTAAATCATTCTTGGTCAGGCTGTTCGACATCCACCAGCTATTCAGCAGAACTCAATCATTAGAAATCAAATTAATAAGTTATTCAAATGCAGAGAGTACTTCATTCTCAGATCAACACTGTTTATCTGAGGACCACGTGACCGGCCTTCTATGTTCATGTGATCAATCTCTACGAGAGGGGAAGCACCTGCACTACGGAACTTATCCGGAAGTGACCAAAATTTGTCCAAAAAAGTTGACAGAAACGCAAGCTACGGGGATACCTTAACAAGATAGTTATTGGCTTTTAGAGGTGAACCACTAAATCGTATTACACTGTACCTTGATCGATAGCACGAAAAGAACGTGGTCTGTCTCACTGTGAGATCAGTAAACCAAAGCTTATAGAAAAATGGCATGTCATAGAAAACCTTATAGGGTTTCGAACAGTGTAGCTAGACGCCCGCATTGTGTCCCTCGATCGCCAGCTCATAAGGTAAATACTTTTGTAGTTTACGGTTTCCTTGCCCAACAGGATTCAAAATGGGGAATGTTAGTTAGCCAGGCCGAAAACTAAACACAACAATGGTCCTGTATGCGACAGCCAATTTGCCAGTCAATAGCTGAATGGATCATCACTCTAGTGACATGAAAAGTGATCACAGCGACACAAGTTGCAACTCACCCGAAATACAAGCTTGTACAGATCTCTCGGAGGTGGTTGCCATAATGTGTTAGATGGCTTCAGGCGGCTTAGGTCTCGTTGACCGACAAACTCTGCTGTGTGTTTCATGGCTTTGTGACCAACACTGCAAACGCCATTCAGCGGATCATGGGAGGCTTGAACCAATGCACTGTTATTGAGGGTCGGCTCGTCAACTGACTGACGAATATCAAAATATTCGGTCGATGAGGAAACGACTGTGCTCCTCGTTAGCGCGAACTGAGGCGGTGCATCGAAGGAATCAAATATGGGCTGTTCAGTACTCGATGATTGATTCCGTCGTGTTAAATACGCTCCATTAAGGACTGATTCAGACAGTGATGGTTTCAGCCCCATTTTTCTGTCCGGCCGCTTTGTGGTACTTTCTGACTGAACCCGTTTTCGATTATGGCGCGCCAGGGCTATATTGTTCACCGTAATATCTTTCACCCTCAGATACCCCGAATTCAGCGGGCCAATGGAATGTGGCCGAATGAGTTGACGAATGGTCACGGAAACGTCTATTTGCTTCTTCGGCTTATCCGGGTCATTGGCTGTATGGTATGATTCACTTGGTGGGTCCATCAAATAGGAGGAAGTTTTGGTCCGGAATAAGGCTGCTTCGCGTTTGTCATTTTGCAGATCCGGACAGAAGCATATGCTCAACGAACCCGGGTGCCACGGTGAGGAATGCGGCACACGGGTTGACAGTTGGCCTGGGGATGTAAAACGCATAAGAAATACACAGGGTCGGGGGTACCAAAGTGGGAACAACTCACTATGCAGTACGCTTTCTTCCGGGCGGATTCATTTGGAATAGACAGGTGATGGTGTTTGAGAGCGCAGGATAGTTAAAATGTATCATCCCCTGATGCCATAAATCGCTACAAAAAATTTATGACTCAACATACGTCTATCTGTGACCGATGAGATGGATAAAGTCAATTTGCTCAACATCAAGTGTTCTTATGACTTCCAGCATACTTCAACAGCTCTGACGATGAAAGAATTTTCTCCGGAGTAAAGGTCTTTTTATTTGCAGACCCAATAACCAATGTTAGAAATCTATACCACAGAAAAAAATGAACCTGAAGTTGGGATGTCAGATCACACAGTTGCTGGATGATTTAGATTGCCTGGAATACCTAGCTAATTCGCTGTCGACGACCGCATCGAAACAGGGTGGCACAATTGCTGAATGATACTAAATTGTTAAAGGAGTGGAAGTTCAGGCACATTTTGCCGATACAACAGCACCAATCAAGGTCGATCACCGTTGCCTCAGAAGCGTGACCGGTTTTGGATGGCGTCGGCGTGTTCCTAACGAGGTGATTAGAAAACGGGTATTTGGTTGTGCTGCAGGTACTTCAATTGGGGAAATCATCCAGCCCCACCGACTACGATGGCTCGGTCATGTGCTACGCATGCCGAAACACCGTCTACCGAGACGAGTGTTGTTCTCCGTGCCTCCTTCAGCATGGCGCAAACTGCGAGGTGGACAGCGCATGACTTGGCAGAAAGGCGTGAAAGAGATCACGAAGAGTTTGGGTGTTGTTGGTGTTGTACGCCTTCCAGGATGGGGTCCCCGTGCCCCCGCCTGTGCTTGGTTGGAGACGTTGCAAGAAATGGCGTCTAATCGATGTCAGTGGCGTTCTTGCTGTCAGTTTCTTTCCAGATTGTCTGATTGAGGGGTTGGAGGTGTAGGCACCTCAGAATGCTTGACATAGGCCAGCACTAGGTCCCCTCCCTCATCCACTTTTTCCTATTCTTTTCACTCTAGGGCGTTTACTATATACTTATATATATATATATATATGAAATTAGACGAACTTTATGGTTGTACGGCAGTGAAGCATCAGTGTCAACACTGATGTTGCTGTCTTTGATGATGATGATGATGATGATGATGAATCAAGGTCGAGTACAGGACAGTATGCCTACGGCGAAGCATAGAGTTGAGAAGCCAACTCCGATGGTAATACTGCACCATCGACCCTCCATGTAAGGACTCAATTCCTGCAATTAATCGTGTGGTACGTACATGATGGTGATGGAATGAAATGATTATTGCTAAATTAATACCATGCCTCAACGGACTCTTCTGGTACGCCATCGATTCAGCAGGAAACCAGTGGACGGTGGCCAACAGCAAACGTAGAGAAGACGAATTAAGGTTTCCACAGCTCCACTAGTTTTGGTTAGACAAATAAGACCCTCAGAATCAAGAACCAACGATGAGGAACACACAAGGATAAAAAACCCTCTGAGATGGTACGGGACGAAAGTCAGTTGCTGTCGTAATTCTCACCCACCTTTGACAAAACGTTTTTCTCACCACACTTATTACTTACTATCATTATTCTGCCACACGTCATCGTACGTGGTACACAGGCCTTTGCGAGTATATATATATATATATATATGTATATATATATATATCAACTTTCTCCAAGTAAATGAAGTCAATCTGTACTGAAAAGCCGAGAGACACTGTACAGCTGTTTCATTCTTATTGGGAATCAACAGCAGTGTGCATTTGACGAAATTCCAGGGAGCATCGAAACTTGCATCTGAAGGATGAGTGGCGCCATATCATATCCAAATGCGAGTTAATCACACTACTGATCAACCCCTTGTGGTCGAACGGTTAAGTGTTCAAACTACTAGCCCGATGGTCATCGGTTAAAAACTCGCGAGATGCGTACTCTTGGTGATTACCAATAAAGATGAAACAGCGGTACAGTGTTTCCAGCCTTTTTAGCATAGACTGAAATGAAAAAAGGAGTCATTTTGGAGGGCAAGATAGCTCGGATTAGCAAGGATTGGAAGAAGGAAGGTCGTTAGAGCGAAGAAACATCAGTAAATATGCTATTGGAGCTTTAGCCTGAGATCCAAAAAGGCCTCTGGTTGAAAGGTACTGCTAACCTCTCGACTGCTCACCGTAAAATGACGCATGTCTACAACCTTCAGGTCTGGGTGCTTATTCCAGATATAGCAGTTGGATGCCAATACTTCGTACTGACGTGTTTTTGTTGATGACGGCGTAATAAAATGCAGGAAAAATGAATCTTTGGAGGATATGGATTAAGTATTGGAACCGATCAGGGAAACAGGTGTCGTATCACGACAATGAATGTACCTCGAAAGCTGAGCAGAAAATAAGCGGAAAAACTCCACGAAGATACACATCACTGGCAATTATGCCAGCGAAACATGATCGATTCATACCAGGAAGTGCTTGCATGCACATAAATAGAAGGAAAAGGTAGGCCACACAAACATATAGTTCAACGCAAAGGATCATCATCATAAACTTCACGACTTGGCAACTTGCTCTGCTTCGGAGAAATACATAAACAAACTCTTAGGAGAGGCCAGGACACCCGAAGTCATTTCTTCACGTACACCTGGATGCGACTCAGAGTGCAAGGTGATAGTCTGAGTTATTCCAAATCTAATCACTATGGAACCCGAGATTATTAAAAATAATACCTCTAAGTTCACTATCAGACCGGATCAACCAGGTAACCGAAAATCACAAAATCAGGCTATAGGAGCACAGGAGGTACCTAAAATTAACCGCTCACCGACTTCATTGCGAATCTGAGCAGCTGCCTCACTGGGGAGTAGAAACCAACGAAGGTCGCCACTAGACTCATCGAAACTAATAGTATCGTCTGGAACGGGGAAAGATGTGGAAAAGTCGACCAGTTTGACGGTTCTGCACATTTCTTCGTGTGCAGCTCTAAGACAGGCCTGAAAAGAGGGAAACAGGTACAGAGATCAGCTAGCTAGTACAGAGATCAGCCACCAGCTAGAACTTTGTAGGAAGTGGTAGTCAAATTCAGGTAGCAGAGAACGTCCTACTTGCCGTCATACAACCAATCCAACAGCACTCACTTCATAGGATTCTGGAACCGGCATTTCAGTGGTTATACGAGCGGAAGACCACGACATCTTTCCCTCTGAGTAGTCCACGTTACCCAGCCACTTGCGATCACGGCTGATTTCGTGCTGGCGATGGGACCATTCTCCTGTTGATGAAATGTATCGATATAAGGGTAGGAATATCCAGCCGTGGTTGGCGACGAACTTCAACGCGTCCAAAATGAAATCGACCTCAGCATCCGGAATGAAAAACGGTACAGAGATACGCGTGAAACCTGGTCTGAAAGGACAAAGTGGTAGGAAGTGCATGACTCCCGAGTCACTAAGCGATTATCTATTGCAATGAATGCATACTTCACGTACTCTCTGATATAACGGAAACTATTATCATTTTGTGAATCCGTATTCTTCAGTGAGATCAAATATTTACAGGATATGTCGAAGTGGTATGACACCAGCGTGGAGTACCACGCGAAACTGCACTTCACCGAATGACCACGAACATGTAACCCTCTGTGGCCCCTTTGTTTTTTTATCTATTGCATGACCAGGAAATTAGGGGGAACGATAGACAATAGATCAAGATATCCTCTCTTAAAAATATGAGCAGAAACTAGAATGTCACCATATCAAAACTCACTAGAGAGTTGCCCTCCATCAGCCGGCTCTTTAATACAACTACGTGGACATAGCTGCTTGATGAAAGATCGGAAGTCCAACTAAGGAACTAGGGTCAACGAAGCAAAGCTCCTATGGGTTGAGCAGTGGTGATTCCCAAGACAGCCACCACGGGTAAATGTCGAGAACGTGCTTGCAACGCTCCAGACAGTGTTGGCCTACCCGTATTTGATAAAGCACAGAATGGTAGCGACCGCAGCTAATGTCACACCAGTTTTTACATTAATAAGACCAATATCTGAGACCCTGCAGCCCAAAAGTGTGACGCGGACGCACACTACAGCTCCAAGTTGAAAGAACCTGATGCGAAGTGACCGGCGGATGGAAAGTGCTGAGGTATGCAGCTTTGTCCTCCCTGGTTAGAACTGTGCTGGTAATTGCACGTGCTTATAACATGGACGGATCTACGACAAATTGGGCTCCGATTACTAGTGTATCAGAGAATAACTTGCGACAGATCAGAAGTGGTTCTAGACACTGCTGGCTACGGGTGATGCTCACACAAGAGTCATCGTAAAGTAGGTGAATAAACTTCAAAGTGCAAGGATTCCAAAAACAAGGAAGCCCGTTTACGGAGCGTATAGTAGTTCTCGGTTTCGACTGTCCTCTGTGAAGGTCGCGACGTGCATAATTTAGATGATAACGTATGTAATTTACCAAACAATCAAGTCAACGTAGACGTTTCAGGTAATTCAGAATAGTTTTCATTTGGACCGAGGGGAAAGTACAAATACACAGGATCCAACTAAGAGGGAAAGGTTCCCCCTGATTTTTCTCACATAAACTCAGTAGGGAAATGTTGCAAGACTAGTTCTTACCTGATGACTTCAAGCTGGGGAGTGTCATAGTGTCTTGCGCGTTTATAGGCATCCAACGGGCTAAAAAGCGGATAACATGTATAAGCAGTTCAAATTATCCGACAAACGGCTACAGTAAGTGGCATTTGTTGGTGGGTGCTAACTATAGTTCGTCTGTCCTTACATGCAAAGTCGACAACTGATGACAAAATCATCGGACGGGTGTGATAAGTACGGAAAAAGAACGACAGCCTCAGCCTGACTGAGAGTGTGACCAGTCGGGCGACAACTTACGGCGTAGGCCACAGGATCGCGGGACTACCGATAACGTACTTTACAACGCGATACCTAATCGAATTGTCTCAACCGGCCCTAAAAAGATCGCATAATTGCTGAACCGTAGATTTAAAATGCCCATTGGCAGTGCTCTGAAATAATTGATACAAAACCGTGGATGACAAGCCACAACTTCATGATCTGCGCTCACAAATGGGTGTACGACAACTGGTGACCAGAAAATGAACACAAAGTATGCAAAAATAGACTCATTAGCTGATCACCAGTGATACTGGTGAACCTGATTAACCGAGAAGCAAAATGGCGGGAAGGCTGATATAAGAAACACAATAAACAACCTTAGAAGGTCGTGTGAAACGTGAACTTAAAAAAGATAATCGTTCAGCTGTAGCAACCTCTCGGTACCGTGCCACCTGAAGGAAGCACGAAGGTAGGGGTACTTCTAGGTTGCCAAAGCCTAGACAGGGGAAGTCGACAGGCAGAGGTCGGGTTCGAACCACAGACCTGCTTGTCAGTAAATTCGTGCTCTAATCACTGAGCCATCTCGCCATGGAATGTGAACTGGATGGAAAGCAGTGTCTTCTCTAGCTTATATGCTGAGCTCGTTTGAATGGTGTTGCGTTATGCAAACATCGTCTTATCATGTATCACGTAACAACCAGATTGAAGTGAAACGGTGCTCAGCAACGCGACGACATAAAAATTCAGAACCTGGCAGAACTTTAACAAGATCGAACATGAAATATACCTGGACTGTACGCTAACCAAAATGATGAACTTAACAACCTGAGTCAAGTAAGCTTACGGACAACACACCTAGCCTGACTAGAAAAAGGTAGATGTCGAATGGAAAACTACCTCACTGCAAATTTCACATGCGTGGGTCTTGAAAGCCATTCTCAATCACTATAGCGCCACCATTTGGATGCAGCAGGATGTGGCCTGAAGATCCAAATACGGCGCAGAGGTGGAAGGTAGTGTAGAAGCAGGCCTGATAACGTGAACAGAAAGTTCAACTACATAATGGCTAAGTATAGACCACACATACATGAAAACAAAAAATCACAAACAGCACCAACGTGTTGATAAACGGGACTTAAGCTATCACACCTACTAAATTCCAGCGACGCCAAATTGCACATAAAAGTCTACACCAGATCACATGCCAACATGTGACTGTATACGTTAGCTATTGCGTCTTCCATGCTTACCAGCCGACTAGGGTTTCCTCATACAATTTGGCCAAAGCTTCATCGATTCCCAAAAGATCCATGGCATAAGGTCCTGCACAAGCACACCCACCACGGGCCTGGATCCCGAACAAATCATTCAGTAGAGCCGAGACGAAGTTGTGATGCAGAAACAGACACCGAGCTTCCGCTTTCGGTCCGCCAGCTGTTCTGACTGGACGAAAGGGATGACGCACGACCACCGATATGATAGGCAATCGTGGAGCTTCTTTGCCGCCCAACACAATAATGTTCCGGCAATCTGCTAGGCGATCCCAAATCCGTCTTCAATCATTTAGAGAAGTGGAGTGGACAAAAAGCATAGGTAAAACACTGTTAATGGGTTACCAAACAAGTCCAAATCAAAATAAGTAAAGTTCTGTACGGAAGTAAGACCTTTTTGGCAGTGTAAAGGACAGTCGTATTTACAGGCTACTGTCAGTCCCTCAAGTCATCGCAAAGGTCACGGGGGGAATAAGATGCCAAACTTGGGGAGCTTTAGTATAAGCAAAGTTCAAGCAGACAAGGTCTGTAGACGTGTCTCCTAGCAAAACCTGAAGTGCACATTGCAAATAAACACCAAAATGGCATTAACTATGAACTCACAATCCTAACCGACTGAATCAACCAGGGCAGACTGAAAAACCAGTCTTGCGGGAAGGTCGAACACTGAGCAGCAGGAATAAGTATGTGATTAGCTTAGGCATATAATGGAAAACTGCGTACCAATACTGCGTATTCGTTGTAACTGTCATTGTTTTGTTCATCGACATACGTTTGGCACAAGGATGTTGAAAGAACAAAAGGTTGAAAGAAACAGCGGGTGCAGCTAACAAAGCATGATGATGGATTGCGCTCCACTTATCAGGTGTAGGTGAAAGTGTACTCAAAAACTGACTGGTCATATTCAAGAACGCGCATTTGGTTGCATAACTTACCTAACCAGTACATCCTCCCGCTCCATAATGGCGTCACAGGTTACTGCCTCCTTCAACTGCATCACTAAACCTGCTCGAATAGATTCGACAATCGCCGGAGTTCCACCTTCTTCGCGTTCCTCCACGTCCTGAGTAGAGAACCAACAAAAAAGGCCATAATCTAACATGATGGCAGTGGAATTACTAGATTTGGTCGGAACGCAAACACGATAAAGAAATACGATAGTATGGCATGAAGATGGCATTATAGTACACGGTTCGGCAGTTTCACCATGACCGGAAATTGAAGGGAGCGCACAGGAACGTTGGCAAGAAATAATAGGCGGATGATAAATATACCAGCGAAGTCGGATCACAAGTAGCAGAATAAATCGCAAAAGTTTGAGAGACGTCTTAGTTAACGGGAACCCATTAAGTTTTTTTCTCTGCCAGCCTCGTTAACGCGGGAACCGATGCATCATTTTAAACTCAAAATTACCTCACTTCAAGTCTGTAGCCTATTTTATTGAACTTGACTTGCCGAGCACAGGTCGGTGCACGAGTTACTGCCTGGACAACTCTAGCATCAGCAGTGTATTCAATGATCGAACATCCCAACTTTGTCATTCAGAACCAAAGTTGTCTAGGAAACTAGATTATGCGAGAATAACCCGTCAAAATGCGACGAGAGTTACAGCTAGGACAAGTAGTCACCGGTATACCGCTGTGGCCTGCGACGATGTTTGATGGAAACCACGGTTTCATGGACTATTGACGGCAAGATAAGTGCAAAACCCTGGGTAATGATGACGAAAATTTTTCTCATACCCATCCCATAAGCAGCAAAGCACTTACTACCGGAACACATATACATGAATGATCACCATCATCGACAGAGCAACATCAGTATTCACCGCTGACGCCTCGGCGCTGTCCGACCATGACCTATTCGGAAGCCTTTTGTGAAGGAATAAAAAAGGATGCTGGAGAGATTAAGCACAGCCGTTCCACGTTGTTCACACCTCCAGACAATCTGGGTAGAAACAAAATACCAGTGACACCGATAAGCAGCCGTACATTGGTGTCTCCGACCGTGAACAAGGAGGATCACAACGACATCACCCTGGAAAACGAGGATAAGTGGTCACGTATGCTACAACCTCCAAAATGGAGAACCAGGGTCAGACCAATAAACACTGACAAACTTGCAAGTATAGTATGGGCATCCTCGAGTATAGTTCAGTGAGTTACACAGGCGCACAAAACAGCACACCACTTTAAGTTCCAGTCTCCTCGCGATTGATGGGATGAATCGCAGGTGGAATAACCAGAGAGTTTACAGCGAACAGCTCAAAAGAAGCGGCCTTGCGAACAACTGCAGCGGGAACTCACGGCAGAGTAACGAAAAGTAGGAGGACCTAGGAAACAATCGGTCCCGCAAAGGTGAAACGATGTGGTTGGACCGACTTCAGCTGCGTGACAAGCAGAACATACACACTTACATCATGCTAAGAATGAACATGCGATAGTATTTTTTCAGCCTAGCCGGTTAGTCGCTCGTCAGGTTTACGTCTCATTAAGTTGTTCGTCATGATATCGGCACCCAAATTTTGCGTCGGATGTTTGTTGCTTTTTACACGTATAGAACATTGCTGATAAATCTCACTGAGACTAAGCATCCCTTGAAGTAGCAACATACCAACATGTCTTGACTGAGCACCTATGGAGGACATCTGGGAGTTGTTGCAACTCGAAGGAAACGCGAGGAATGAGATACTGTCACACTGCGCAAATCTAGACAGGAACAGTCGAAAAGCCGCGGTAGGCTGAAAATGAGCTCCCTAGTTCTCCAAGAGGTATTTACTATGCTAATGTGTGGTCAGAATGTCAATAGCTGAATGCATATTAAGATTAGCATCATCTAATGACACTGTCATACCTTCAGATAGACCTGAGCATCTCGGCGAACGAAAAATACAGTCCCACCACCACATCCATCTGGTTGTGCTTCGCCTGCTTTGAAAAGCCGTCGCTTAGCAATGAGAACCCCCGGAGTCTGTGGGCCGCCGACGAACTTGTGCATTGAGAAGTAGACAGCGTCCTTGTACACTAGGTCACGGTCTGCCCTAGAAGCAAAGAAAATGGTTAGTGAGTCCAACTTGGATCTCCATGGTCCTACTTCTCTTATCGTGTACAAAAACTAACTGTTGGTACCGAAACACGGTGATTGTGAGTTTAAGTGGTTTGATACTTAGAAAAGTCGACGGCTTACCCAGTCCTTACAGGATTCATGTCAATGTTCGTGTAGGGTGCGGCAGTTGCGTAGTCCCAGAAGGCAAGACCACCATATCGATGAGTCAAACATGAAAATGCGTCAACATCAACCATTATTCCAGTCACGTTAGATGCTGCTGCCATGCACACGATTAGTTTGCAACCCATCTCTTGAGCATTCACGCTTTCGACCTAAAACGATTGGAAGGGAGTAAATTTCTGCTGTCAGATACTCCGAACACGGTAAAAATTACGCTAATAAATTCTCAATCTACCCGAAGTGGTGGACGAATACCTTCTTGATAGTAATAGAGCTGCAGTCACAAAAACTGACATCGTGAGATTGTTTATTCTACGGAGTAAATCAGATACAGCAGGATTTTTTCGGTAAATCAACGCCTAGTATCAATACCACCAAACCACGACCTGGAAGCAATCGCCTGGAAACTTTCTAAATTTATCCGTATCTAATACTTGCTAACAGACGGGACAAGCTAATTTGGTGTTGATGAACACATTTCGCAATTAATGACAGCAGATTAAGATGCGTCATCCAAAGAAACCTTGTGAAACGATTGCGCAACCGGTGTAGTAAGAGCTCATCAACCTGCGAATGGTGGTGCAACTTTCCAAAAACTGATCTACTGACAGGAAAACACGAAAAAAAGAATAAAAACGAAATTCTGGATCATCAAATAGTTTGGGTATTGTTACTGCTTTGGGAGTGTATCTGTTTCACCAAATTACGTTTCGTTGAGGTGAACAAATCGCCTGGTAAAGATCCCGTAACAGACAAAATGCTAAGCTCAATCGGACAAATAGAGATGGATTTCAGTAAGTATGGTCGATCACGAAATTTTCTTCCTTCTTGAACTCTACCTTCGTGAAAACAATAAGCTTCAAGTGCAAAGGTACCCATAAAGTGGGCTACGAGGCTCCGTTGTTACCGAAATAACTGCCATAAGACATGGTAGGTGGTGCAATAAGACCTTACTAGCAAGGAAGCAAACACGATCACAAAGTGGAGTTCGTGAAATATGATTACGCAAGTGTGGCGTCCTGTACCTTCCTGTAGAAAATTACTACCATAACCGATAACATAATGAACCTAGATACAGATGTGAATCGTCCACTGGTGCTTTCCTGGCATGCAAAGTCTGACAACTGAAAGAGTAGACGGGCGGGCAACTAAGAGCTGGTCGGCATAAACATCTCAGGATGGCTACACCTCGGAATGGGAACCGATATCACGGGTACTGCTGGTAGTTGTTAACAATACCTACAAGACGCGGATGAAGAACACCTTATCCCGGAAGGAACTGATGACAGTCAGCTTTTTCAGGGTCCCCCATATACCGTGCTGCTAAGTCCACCGCTGCCGCTGCCCACCTATCGATCCTAAGGCCATGTCATTTACGATAATCATCGATAGTAATACACTGGTCATAAATGTAAGTGCATGGCTGCCATTCCCAAATAAGGTGAAGAAAAAGGAGGAAGATGGAAAATATCCTCAAGAAGCCTTATGGTCTTGGAGGGAAAGATCAGAATCAAGGTACATAGGTATTCAAGCACCCTGAAACTAATTAATCTACGTATCGACCCAAAGGAAGCGATATAAGCAAGGCTGGTCTGATGTTCCTACGAACATCTGGCGACATAAGATTTGGACAGCCAGTCCAACTAGAAACTGACAGCATACTCCCCGCGGCAACCATTTGCGTATCAATTCATTTGAAGCTTAAAACGACGTGCAAAAGAAGTCACAAGGGTCGCAACCAGGAAGACGTGAAGAAGCAGTTGTGTCCAATTTGAAAGTAGTCGATTACATAAGGCTTTCCCATCGTCAACCTCTCGACGATTAGGGATGAGAATATCGAACAACACCCGCGTGTGAAGACGGTAGATGGGCACGCCAGTGCATTTTAAGGACTGTGAACTGTGAACGTATAGATGATGAAAAACAATTTTATTTTGTCTCCCAAGAGGACTCACGATGTACAACCGTACACTATCACCGGGGGCACTGACACACTGTATGTCACTGATAAACTAGTGTTAAGTGAACCCTAAATTCACCTAAGTTGACGGAAAAGCAGAGTGGGTCCTAGCAACTTTAACACTGGATGTTTTGACAATGTTGCCTTCCGAAGCATTTCATCACTATAGTGAGTGAATTTGCCCACCATATCTAGCATACTGAATGCGACGAATAGTTTTGCTTTGTATAATCTTGCAAAGGCACCGGTGGCGTTGAAAGTAGCGACCTATTTATCCTATTTCGTATCCTGTTTCCTATTCCTACCTCGTACCGAGGTATTGCGACCAGGGCTGAACACAAAGTCCTTAGGATCTCTATCCGATGGAAGGCTAAAATTTCCTTAGGAACGGCTAAGAATTTCGGCGAAAACGGGGAATATCCTTCGTCATTATCATCAATGACAGCAACGTCGAAAAAGAATACTAGTGTTTCGCCGCCAACCGCACACTCACGCCAACATATTCAAATAAAGGAAGGAAAACTGGGACCACAAATACCTGAGATGCGTTTACTATCACCACTGTGGATAGCAACCGAGGGTATGGACATTGGTTGACCGTCATAGTCCTCAAAGTCTCCAGCCTACAATGGGAAGGGTCGCATGGACCCCATACTGGAGGAAAAACAGCACAACAGCCCCCCCACTTCTCGTAACATGTTTCATAACCTTCTGCTGTGTCACAATTCATCCATCTCCAGGTTTTTAACATTGAATTAAGCACGGAAGACAAGGTGATTCTCGGTAGACAGTAACTCCGTAGAACATGACCGACCTAAGCTTGCAGTGCCGAATGCACTTCTCAAATGAAGCACCTGCTGCTTCACCGACCACCAGTTTCCTGATCACTTCATTTCGAGTTCGTTGAGTCTAACTGATTCCAACCATAGTTCTGAGAGATCTATGGTCAAGGACCTGTGGGTCTCCCATATCACATACCTGCAGCAGAGAAGTCTGGGAACTGTATACTGATACATACACCCTTTGAGACCTTTTGACGCCATAAGTAGCACGAATTAGCAAACGCCATTTTGATTTATGTGTTAACTTCACTTGTCAAATTATCGTCAGACAGAGTCCAGGTTCAGAGACGTGCTGTTCCATAGCCTCTAATGTATTACCTTGAAACCTTGGAGGTTTGCTCAAAGACTCTTTATCTTGCAGCATGACGTTATGTGTTGTGGGCGCGATACATATGCCAGAGGACTGGATGACGCTAATCAGCTGTCTAATAAAGCTTGTACTTCGTTTTCAAAAACAAGAACATTGTTCCTTGCATATTCCAGGTTAGTTCTCTCGGAGGATCCCATGAAAGATGAAAACAAACAAAAATGAAAAGTGTGGACGTTCTTGTGGGGACATAACTACCTACTGGGAGAAGTTTGGGGCTCCCTGTATATGCACAGGCCCACCAGTATGTGAGTACGAAGGGCTTATAATAATCACGGACGTGTGAGGTATACAATGGTGCATAAGCACGTTGAGAAAGAATGGATCGACAGAAGTGAGCACACGCTTGAAGTCTAGGAACACCAAGATTGTAGGGCACCCACGCGCATTCCGTTCCTATAGCATCTGAAGGGTTGCGTGAATGCGGTCCACATAACCCTCCTATGCAGCCGGAATCCTAATTGCCTCTCTCAGATCACACCTTTACATGCCCTCGTAGGACAGGAACCGTGAGGTTAACGATAGGAAAATCCCTTGCTTAGTCATTCGAACCGTCATCTTCAGCTGTGAAGATCGCGTATATGTTGCACAGTGATTACAGCTGCCATAGTTTCGTTCGCCGATGTTCTGAAGACACAGGGGTGGATAGCCAGAGGCTGTAGCTGATTTAACTGACGCGCGAGTACAGGAATGATAGAAAACGTTATATTAGGGAGACTGGGAGAAGACATTATACATTGAAGGCAACAACTTCGGTGCATGCACACAACTGGGTCATGTCTGCTAATGTTTCGCCTCGGGGTTCCCATTCAGAGAGGGCAATGATCAGCGCTACGGAGGTAGCTGATAATGATTTACATACTTTGCTTGTCTTCCCCTGGCTCATTTCTGCCCTTCGTATGGTTGTATGAAAAGGGCTGTCTGGATAAGTCAGTGGACTGTCCTACGGTGCAGGTGACCAAGCCGACGGGACCTACGGAGCGTGATCAATTCATCTATCGTGGGCGAGTTATTTCTTCCGAAGAACATTAGACGTAATTCAGCATTACTGATGAGCTGTTCAGACCAAACTCGGACAATGCTCCGAAGAAACCAAAGGTCAAATACTAGATTTTAACGTCCACACCGCACGGCTACCAGGTTTCTGACCCAAATAATAAAAAATAATAGTTCAGCTGTAACACCCTAGCTACCACGCCAACGGAAGGAGGCTCGAGGGTTGAGAAACTGCTAGGTTGCCCAAGTCCAGACAGGAGCAGTCAAGATGCTGAGGTCGGGTTCGAACCACGGACCTTCCGGTCCGTAAGCTGGCGCTTTAACCACCGAGTTATCTCGAACTCATACAATATGCAATGCACCACAGTATTGTAAACTTGAACCTTCGCAGGTAAGGTGAAGTCACGCGTGCATCAAAGGTGCATCAAGTCGATAAAAGCTGCTCTGACCTTTCCAATCCGAATAAGATTTTCGGCTTCGGTTAAGCCACCGAGACTAACACAGCTAACCAGGTAGAGAAATTTCTCTACTTCCTCAATCGGCTTATCCGCAAGAACGAAATTCGGGCTCGAGTCCACCAGTTCTTGCAGCAGCACTAGACTTTACAGGTGTGAAGCGCATGTTTCTTGTGAGGGCCTCAAAAAAGTGACCTGTCAGACCTGATCGAATTATGGCGTAATGGGAACGCGAGAGGGAGGATCTTGAACTGTGGCTCTCCACTGATGGCTCCTGGCTACGTGATTCAATTGAGTTCATGGTTGATTTGTGGTCGCCAGGTTACACAATGCAAGTGTTCGTGTTGAAAATTGGTGCTCTCCAGAAAGAGTTGATGGTCGGCACATAACTGTAAGAATCAATCTCCGTTGTCTGTGCGGCGAGCATTGATCCCGAATCGACCGCCTAGATGTGATTATACGTAGCTCAGACGACTGATTTGGGCAGTCACGTCAATAACAATGGTGACAATGTCAGTGCTTTTTGCTTGGCCAATGAACCCGGGTAAATCTCAACAGAAAGTATCTTTCTGTGTGTGTGTTCCAGGGGCACAAAACACATCATCCTTAAATGGGTACAAGGTATGAGTAATCCAACTTGACATACAGTACCAACGTTGAAAGCACCTACGTAGAAAGGATTTCGTTGGTTTATGAGCGTTATTCAGTTTGTTGCCAATGGGTAGCGGGGTGAAAAAGTCACATAAATCCTGTTCGGGGACCGTGCCCTTAGACTTTGACTCAAAAGAGAGGCAGCGGGCAGTCGGATTTCTCAGGCGACCACGCCTGGAGCTGATGACTCAATAGCCTGATGTCTTCGGCTGCATGGTGCTGGCCTAGCCCGAGGGCGCAGGGAAAAGAGCACACGTGTCGCACTGCTGATGCCGTTGCGCAAAGTAGATGCGTTTGGAGCTGCATCGCGCTCATGAGGTTTACTTGCTTTTCGAACATACTGGGTAGTCCACCGAAGGTCACAGTCAACCGTTGGGCAATCGACGTGAAGTTTTTAGAGTTGATTTTTCTAACTCGTCCTTCAGGGGAAGGTAGCATCGCCGTTTCCATGAGTATGAACTTACTGGTCGCCTGAAGGAAACACGTTACTTTCTGCACACTCCTATCGGAAGGGACAGTAGGACTGTCCTCCAGACCACCTCGTAATACGATGACGCGTAGTACCGTGTCTCGTTGCTCTTAGTCTGACTGCACCCATTGGGCCTTCCTGACACGACTGCACCTTGTGGAACGAAGTTGAAGCTAGTCAAGCCCGTGGAAGTATGGCAGCACTAGAGCCCGACCACCAAACTAAGGTGGCAGATTTAAGTCGGGACCGCTGCCTGGTTCTCTGAACGGATTGATGCCGCTGCTTTGGCAGCCAGCCAGAGGCATGGCTTGCCACAACCCATTTCATATTGGCCGTTTGTGGTCCTGTATATTTTTTACGGTGGTAATCCTCGGAAAAAGGCCGAAACAAAATAGGTGTTGACCTGCAAATGATCGCCGCACATTGAGATGTAATCAATGACAGATACAGAATTGCTCGTTTCACCATAGAGCTCACCGCAGTAAAGGTTCATGTAGAAGACCGCTCAATTTTACCGATCCTCACTGCAGTTGATGGTGAGCCTGTCCCTGGTTACAGGTAAGAAACAATGAAAATGAAAAATGACATAACCGGGCGCAAAAACAAAGCAGCATTAGCATTGGCATGAACACCGCGGAGGCACTTAAAACTCATCTGAGCAAACGTATTGCCGCGGTCAGGGATGCTCAGGTCTGTTCAAACCAACGCGGTGTCCGACTCCGTAGAGAGTGCATGGATCAGGTATTCAGCCCTCTCCAGATCAATTACTGCGGTACACAAACCCCAACAATCCATGGCAGCCGCTCCCATTGATCATCATGCGACTCTCGGGTCACTCAGTGAATATTTAGTACGGAAAACACTGTTTAACAGGAAGTAAAACTTCCAAATTTGAATAGAAGTTATTACATCTACACTAAGGCACAGATCCTACACGGCGATGGATTCAGAGAAAATCGATAACCGGGCGCACGGCAAGGTCACCCTCCATCTTGGGTCACCTTCAATTAAGGGGTCTATTGCATGCAGTGAAAACTGTTGGACCCCACTGTTCAAATTATAACGTATTGACGGCACCGTGAGACTGGGTCAAACAATGCGCCACGAAGAGACGGGAAATTGAAGTGGTGTAACGGTTTGTGTACTCCCGCGACCCATTGAGCAGCACTCGGGGGTGTCCGCGCGACACTCAGTCTCATGCCAGTTTGGTCAAAGGTTATAGATCTAATGAACAGTCTCCTGGTCCTCCAGGTTGGGGAAGGAAATGGAAGAGACCCAGAATGTCGGTTCTGCCAGAAGATTATTAGAGCTGATCCGTGCGACCGCCCCCCGGAAACCATCTGTGAGCGAAACAACCAAGAATCAGAACGGACCGATCATCTTGAATAAAGAACGTCACGACCAGTGAGTGGAATACTTGGAAAAAACAACCATCGTGGCCAGAAGCTGCCACCCAGCTGGAGCTTACAACTGTCGTAGAAACCTGGCCGGTGAACTTGGAACTCCCTAAGCCCCCAGGGGTTTATGATCCACCCTCATTGTTTAAAGATGGCTGTGAATTCCTCATTCAGCGCTTATCTGAGGTGTTTGTCTGCATTTTGGGAAAAGCAGAGTCTCAGACAACTCGAAAGAGTCGGTGATTGTGCCCGTTTTCAAAAAAGGTCCTCGTAGTGAGTGTGGCAACCACAGGGGGATCAGTTTAACCCCGGTCGTAACGAGACTGTTGGCGTCACTTGTGCTTCGTCGCCTTATGGTGACTCGTGAGACACTGACTCGAGAGCAGCAAGCGGGATTCCGGCCTGGTAGGGGTTGCGTTGACCAAATCTTCACACTCCGTCAGGTGCTAGGACAAGGCCGTACGTACAAACGACCCACAATTTTAGTAGCCCTGGATTTACGAGGCGCATTTGACTCGGTTGACCGCTCTGTTCTCCTTGATACGACTGCCCATCAAGGAATGCCCCGGAAGTTCGTGAGCATAATAAGTTCTCTGAGACTTCCGGACGTGAGAATACACGGAGAGCTTTCCAAAAGCTTCTGTACACAAAGTGGTGTCCGTCAGGGGTGTCCATTCACTCCATTTTTATTAAATTTCGTGATCGATGAGATAATGAGACCAGCGCTGGAAGGTCTACAAAATCCCGGTGTTCAAATAGCCTCTGATGAAAACCTTGTCAATCTGGGATATACAGACGGCATCGTTCTCGTCTTCGAAGAGGAGGCGCAGGTGTTTTTGGATGCGCTGACCAAAGTCATGCCGTCCTTTGGTATGCACTTTGCACCCGCAAAATGTAAGGTTATGTTGGGCACTAGACACACCAAATTTCGTTCACCGATGATTTGGGGAGGTGGGATAGGCAGCTGCGCGTGGGGGGCTGGAGCTGATAAATTGGTGCGTAAATAGAGAGTTGTCAGTCGACACTTAAGCGGGGAGATTGGAAACGGGAGCTGTGCATTGAAGGCAATAGCTTGGATGCGTAAGCGCCAATGAGGTCGCGACTGGGCCATGTCTGACAATATCTCTAACCATTGCTGTGGCCCGTCCCGGGGTCCCCAACCAGGAAGACGGCAGTGACCAGCGCAGCTGAGTTTGCTGGTAATGGTTTTTACACTTCGCTGCCAATTCATTGTTTGACTGCCTCTGGCTCTCTTTCATCCTTCACGTAGTTGTGCGAAAAGAAGTAAGTCGGTCGACTGGCATACACACTGGCACGTGGCCAAGCCAGCGCAACCTATGCAGTGTGACCAGTTCGTCCACCGAAGGTGAGTTATTTCTTGCGAATACCGTACTTCAGCATTGCTTATCTGGTGTTCCCACCAGACCCGGGCAATGTGCCGAAGACATCGATGGTCAAACACTGAAAGTTTTTTGACGTCCTCGGCACGCAGCGGCCGGTTTTCTGATCCTTATAGTAATATGGACCGCACCGCAGCATTGTAAACTCGGCCCTTGACGGATAAGCGGATGTCGCACCTACGCCACGGTTGACACGGTTCACAGATGTGGATAAGCTGTAAATCAATCCGATTTTACATTAGACTGAAGAGACTTTATGGAACCAGCGTAAAATAGGGGTCTACGTTTACCAACTAGCTATTCATCCAGGGCAACTCTGCGAATGTGAGATATAGTCTTCTTTGGTTGCAGATACTCATGGACTGGAATGTTTTGTCCAGTGATGCACCACGGTAATAGTACTACAGTTTACCGTAAATGAAATCACGAGACTATTTTGAAAGGTCTCAGCTGTAGCACCATTTCGGTGGCTGACTGCTATGCTACCGGAAGGAAGCATGAAGGCTGGAATACTGCCAGGCTGCCCAAGCCTAGACAGGGGAAGTCGAGGCAGAGGTCGGATTCGAACCAGCGACCTTCTGGTCAGTAAATTCGCATTCTAACCACTGAGCCAACAATATTAGGGTACTTTTTGAATAAACGAGCGCCTAGCTACACCCGAGCATTGACGCCACGTGTCGGACCTCAAACAATTATTCCGTGTCGAGTCGGGGTACAGAAACGTGAAGAAACGTTAAGAATTGGTAAAGGGAGTACCTCCGTGTGGGACAAGTGAAACCAAACACGTCCACTCATTCCACGACTGGGGCTCTCACCTTACCCGATGGACAGGCACAAGATATTAGCTCCCGCATGGGTGCAGAAAAGCATACTTTCACACCTCACGAAGGCCCCGTAGAAAAACTATATCAATGTGCAAAGAAGCGGCAGTCCAACCAGTCTTACATACTGGTGTGAACCTTTGCCGTTTCATGCGGCTTCAAACTCATGGTCTTTGTGTACAAGGTGCAATCACGGGACTCCAACGACTCGACAAGTGCAATTCTGCGACTAGAAAATTCGTCTCAATTATTGTACGATTCCGGTGTCTGTTTTAACGACAATGTCCTTCATCGTTCGAAAGCCTAGTCAAACCCTGCGGACTCAAACCGGTTCCTCTTTTATATCCACGGTAGAAATGCCATTTCGGATTAACAAATCTAAATAGAAGCACATCTAAATCTCAGCAGTGGATGAGGTCAGTTTCCAGAACGGATTAGGTATCAATCTGCGCGCGATGACTGTTCTTCAGGGAAAGCAATAGTACATTGTGCACGTGAAGCCGGTGTATCGCACCGAAAGGGACAGCTACCATAGAAAAATTGCACGCCTCATAAGGATTGCCGATGGGATAGAAATTACACATAATCACATCGATCGTCCACGAACGAGAATTATTTGTTCCTTTCATGCATTTGTGGCGTCTCAATGAATCCGAAGGCTGCAAGCCCCTGCTTGACCCTGAGTAGCAAAAGCACACTATAGACAGGTTACGCCATCTTCAAGAGCTGCTTGCTGGAACCCAGGGTGGATCTCATGTCCCACGAACGTCTAGTTTATCTTGAAAAAAATCATCCAGCGGTAGCATACTTTTGGTGCCTCACTGCCATGCCACCCGAAGGAAGCAAGAGGGCTGGGATACTACCAAGTTGCCCAAGCCTAGACAGGGAAATCCGAGAGGCAGAAGTCGGGGTTCGAACCACGGACCTTCCGGTCAGTATATTCGCGCTCCAACAATTGAGCCCTCTCGGACAGGGAACTAATCATATTCCCTGCTGTACAGCAGCTTCAGATGTTGAAACAGATGATACTATACAGAACCCAACGGATTACACTTATTCAGGAAATTCAGTTCGCTGCACACACTGACCATCGGGCGATTAAGTACAAGAACGACATATGGGTGCGTCTGTACAATTGAGGCTGAAAAGTAAAGGTGGCGAATCTTCTGGTTAGTTTCACTGGCCCTACAAAACGCTAGCATTTACCTGCAAAAGTGATTCAAGAGATTTTAGTGAAACCGTCCCTGACTGATCAGCTTCGGCTCGACAAACCTTGAACGCCAGATGACGCCATGGCAGAATATTAGAATGGTGTTCAAATGGACCAACAATGACGATCTAAGAGCGTGTTTATTAGAAGGTTCTGTTACCGGTGGCTGTTCTAGATGAAGATTGTGTATCAGCTTATGAACTGCACCCGTGCATCCACTACCAACAAAAATAACCGCATCGTCCTCAGAGGCACGAACCGCATTCCTTATTATATCTCGAGCCTCGTGACGGAACATTGTAGTTTGTAAAGAGGTAACGCTTGTCGTCGTGTGAGTGTTGCCGTAAGTGGGAAGCACTTCCATACTTATGAATTTCTCAATGAACGCAAGTGCTCTACCTGATGCCGTCCAGTCACAATAAACGGCTAAAACTATAGAGAGAACTAACAGAGCATACTTTTTCTGTCACCAAAAGGGCCGCGGAAGATAAGATCTTTACCCACAATGTTATCATTGATATAATTCATCAAAACTAAACTCTCTGTAGCATTGTTCGTGGTAAATTTCACGGGTAAATCAAGCAGAGAAGCATGACAAGTGTTCCATTCCGATGTGTGCTTCAGTGTTTCTCGTTTATCCAGCACAGGCTTTTCGGGCATTGTGTAAAAGATTCGGTGTACCGACCGGACATGTTGAAGGTTCCAAGTCCGGTCACGGCTCCCCGACATCACACCAAGCACTGAACTCACAGAGTCGTGATCAGCTCTGAAACGGAGGGATTACTGCATTCTGATTGGTCAAATGCATCAGTCAGGCGCACGCCAGCATAGGCAAAGTATTAGGTCTAACGATACGTCCGGGCCCGAAGTAGGTCCGTGAAAACGGAGCGTTCAGTTTCATCCGATGTTCTTTGAAAAGAGGCAATATTTGGAAAACTGTTTGTCGCAATACACTAGTTTTCATTGGTAATTCCCGAAGACGCTGAGGAACCCATTCCTTAATCTCCTAAACTTATGCCTTGCGATAATGTTGGTCGGTGTTTTATTCCCTTGTATTTGTGTGCCAAATTAGGCTAAGCGCACACTTGTATCTGTAAAACACAAGATCTGCCGCAGTGTTGATAGGGAGTAATCGGATTCAACAACGATACGTCGGAGACAATACAATCAATTGGGCAATGTCGTGTGTACCACGTCACGGATACTTCCAGGGCTTGCTAAAAGGCTACCAGAAGGTCAGGAACATAACGGCCTTTCAAACTGCCCAACAGATGCATCGCCGCACCTTGAACGCGTGCCGAGTTCCGCAAGGCCAAAGCGACCAATCAGAACACAGCTTTGGCTATCAGCGCACTATGCGTATAGCACGAAAGTAGCGGACACCGGTCGACGAGCCGCCAATAAGTTTGCGGTGTGCTCCGATAGAACGTGTTCCATGTGCGCGGAGTTTGCTGATTAACTTGGACGCGCTAAAGAAGGGCAACATGCAATTCATTCACAGGACAAAAAATTTCCGCGCACGTGTTTCTTACTACCGCTCTAGTAATAGGCCTCACGAACTTGGCATCCTGAATCAGACGAGAACGGTGCGGCGAACAGAAAGGGAACCAATGTGTGGAATGTTTCCTGTCCTTATCCTTACGATTTCTACCGGCTCTGGGTGATATGGCTGATTACCTTCTCCTTTTCCAGAAAGCAGCCTCCGCTGACATTTGATTCCCTTCCGGTGGTATTTTTAGCTTCAGGCATGCCGGTGTCAGGTTCTCCGGGGGACGCTCTCAGCTGGTTGAAACATTGTGACCGATAGCCGACAGTGTACCCCTAACTGGCGACCTTAAAGGATCTTTCAGTCACTCCCACCTGATTATGTAATACTCCTTCCTCTTCCTCGCTCTTTGACCGTTATTCCAGTGTCCGGGATGTAGTTGTGCATAGTATGTTCGGAATTTTTTTCTTTCTCTCTGGTGCAGAGTTCGAACGTACCGTCTTGTTTTTTTCATTATGGAATGGTGGAACTGGTCACACATACTTCCATGTATATTTTCATTGTTCCCAGAACATTCATGTGCGGACCCGTACAGCCGGAAATTTTGGAAGGCTCTTTCACTTTATGTGCTCACTCAGATCCATTATATCATTTGCCATTACTCCAATATTTCAAATTAGCGGGCTACACGAGTCTTCGACGAAGCTGCCGTCAACTAGCTTAGTTGTGGTTTCTACCAGTGATGGTCCCACAGGAAATGCCGCGGTTTTCCTGCAGGTCTGTGCGACAGCAGTACGGACCCCACATATGAGTTCCATTGCGTAGTCTGTATCATATAAACACACGTCCATATACACTATGGGCCAGCTGCCACCCTCTCTCACACTGTTTTTCCACTTTTCTCCATTCAGCCGTACTGCTCCAACTGATGGTAAGCTTACAATCGCTGTTCCCACCGCCGCGGATGTTAAGGGTGGTCGACCTTAGGCGATCCTTCGTCTCCAGGTAGCGCTACATTATAGCCCCGCTAAGACCTTTCCGGCCACCCTAGGCTTCCGACAAGGAACCCCGTCCCCCTCAAAAGCCCGTCAAACTGTTAAGGTAATAAGTCATTCGGATCCGCGTCCGAACCCCGTAAGTCGAACAACGAATCAACTCCCGTGTGACTCCCAACATTTGGTCCATGGAAATCAACCTATCAATAACTAGATTGCCACTTTTATCTCTCAAGCGGCTTTATATCCCATCTGAAATTGCTCTTCCACACCTCATCTTGTTCCCAATCCAGCCATATTTTTGGACCTACTCAAAGATGGTCAGTAAGAAGTCTTGAATCAGATAACCCATAAACACATTCGCCAATATAGACTTAACTGCTTCTAGCGTCCCAGTAGACAAGTTTGAATCAGGACGGGTGCACCCAGCAAAACATAGGAGAGAGCCGAGGTCACCAGCATCCCAAACACCCCTGACGGCCATCCGCACTGAGCTTCAATCCACTCACCTTGCGATAGCTCACCGTACACCCAGCACGAACCCGCCCAACTGTCACGGTCATCCCGGACCTGATCGCCAAAAGCAAACTTTCCACAAGTATCGCAGTGGCCTCAAGCAACACCCTGGCCGTGCCTTCTCCTATCTACCGTCACGCCCGTCCTCCTCCAACTACCACACTGATAAACCTAAAATTTTACCTTCCGTTCCCTTAAAGTAGGTGAAAGTACCGGTTTGTAAAATAAGGCTCTGCAGCAGAGGGACTGGATGGCAACCCCGGGCCACTGTTATCTCTTCATTTCGTATCCTTGAATGAATCTTTGCCCGCAACAGATGCCGAACTATCACAATCGGCTGCGTCGCCTTCTGAGCTGATTTGCCCTGAAGCCAAATGGCTAGCACAGTCACTTAACCCTTGGGTCTCGCTCCCAGGCTACGAAAAGCCCGATTACTCATACAAATAATGCGCCCTTCCGGCATCAGCTACCGATCATCATTTCCCCAACCATTTGTCCGGCCTCACATTTCCTGGTCACTCCCCTATTCTTCTGCCTCCGGCTCTCTCTCGGTTAATGCTAAATAGATTGTACCAGCCACCTAACCAAGACCCTATTTAGAGCGGATAAATCTGTTGTTAATCGACTTCATGAGGCTGGGAACCCTTGACCACAACAATACTGCTGCTGTATGCTGGGTTCTCACCCACCCTTATTAATTCCCAAAGGATACTGAGTGCAATTTTTGCACATTACCCCTAAAAAATTTTAGAGAAATACTTTTCGCGGCAACACCAGTCAGACATTTCTGATCAGGCTAGCACCAGCTGAAAAGGTGGTGATGGTGATGGTTTCAGGAGAGCTTGGCTAATAGTTGGCCGATTTTTTACTGATATTTCCTGCAACGATAACTTCACAAACGGTCCGAAACCTTTTCCAGGAGCTTCTGGTATTTCCGGTTAAGTCGCAATTTTGAAGTGCGTTTTTCTCATCCTTCTATGAACCTCAAACAAACGGCCTAACCGCCCTGGATAACCTTACATCACAATCGTTTAAGCAGGACAAGATCGAACCTAACTCTATACAGGTTGTGTGCTAATACTGCATCTATTGTGCAGTGTGCTTTAGCACTGGAATCAGCCTAACTTAAAAACGATGTCCAAATCCCCTTAGGGACCTGCAATGCGTACAAGTCTTTCTCCCGCTGCCTTTAAGCTGCGCAGGAATCTAAAGTGTTTTTGCCGCCTCTCCATGCAAAGAAATGATTTCACACTTTCCTCCAGCAACATCACATCTCTGCTTGAAAACCACACGTTGTATGGCCCATGCAAAGACTCTGAAAAACATCCTCAAGTCCTCTGTCATACCTACACTTGGCTCTCCAACGGAAGCGATTCTTCTACGATCTGGACAGATTCCAAGGCCCTACTGTTCACTTCCCGAAAACAGCACATCCACTCGCATTACTTCACTTAACCCTTCTGGCTGGATATAATGCTGTCACCGTGGAAGCGAGCTGTTATTCGCTTCAACCATATAGGCCTTTTTCCACAAGGCACTTCGGCTTACTCGCCAATGGGCTGTAGCAACCCTCATTCGTGTGAACTGAATTCCTCAGAATGCGATTCTTCATTCACCGCTTCTAGAATGACCTTTGGTAATGTTTTATCCCATCCTGCTTTTGCTTTACTAGTTTGGCTTTAGTGTGTACTCTGATTCTACTGGTAGGCTTCCTCTGTTTACTTTACTAACGGCTTCTTGAATTGTAGGTACTGTAAAATACCCCCTGACAGTTTGCGTCATTATGGTACCACAAAAAACTCAGAGGGGACATTTGCACCCTGACTGTGTCTAGATGGCCCCTGGTCGCGTAAGATGTCGGAACCCTACGCACGATTAGGCATTTGATACTTCGTGCATAGCATTTTGCCAGGTATGCGCACAAGATAGAAAACTGACGCCTAACCTTAGAAAAATATTTTAACCCGTTGTTTATCCCATATGATTTCCCTTTTCCACTTCTGTGGGCCATTTAAGAGATGAATGCAATCGGAGACCGCGGCCAAAAATGCAGACACTATGACGCTAGTTCAATGAGCCACGACATTACTTATTCACGCAAGTCAGATTCACACCACTCAATCACTTTTTGATTTTGAGCCGGTTATTTCTCCGTTCAGTGCAGGATACTGTTTATCCCGAGTAGTTTAATCTCCTACTGAAAATGATATTTTCGGATCGATCCCTAAACCAGTCTTTTTAGCAGGATTTGGAGACAATCTAGGCATTTTGCTCCTGAAGGACGTAGTAAGGTCACTTTAGTTTGCGGGCGACATATGTATTCTTGATGCCAAAATTCACCGTCCGAATTTTTAGTATTCCACTGACAGAGCAGTTGGATGCCCTCATTCGCCTTTGGATGTCACCTTCGCTTGCTGAAAATTAGGTGCCGTTTATGCTTAATAGCATAGAAATCGCGTTTTGTCCCCGTTCTTCTCTTCCACATTGCACAACAATCTGAGTCGATACTCTTTCTGACTGCTCGAAACTATGGTCCCCTGGTTTCCCACGGCGAAACTAACTTGCTGCATCCGCTGACACCATATTTTCCAAGCCCAAAAAAACGTCAAAGACGTCAAAAAGTGATTTTTGGAAAACTCGCGGAAGACTTTTGTAAAAATGTGTTGGTTCCTATGGTCAGAGAAAAAGTGAATTGACTTGCCGGCGTTTTGGCCACAATTGCTTGGCTCTTAGGCCCTGGTTCTCCTGCCTCTAAAGTGATTTGTGCTTACACCGCGACCTAGTAGGATGGTTTCTCCGAGCTTTCAGGAAATATTTTAAGTGATTAAGAGTGTCCTCCCGCGTGCAATTCGAATTTTTCTTTGAATAGGTTTCATCAGATTATTGAATTTTGTGTAGGGTGCTACAACAAATGTACATGGTGGCCATGCGATGAACTGAAGTGTGCGCGCATCACTTTACTTGCCCGCTGCATAGACAAGCGGATGTATGTATGTTCACAAAACTTCATTGGACTGTGCTAACCTATAACGCTTATGAAGGGAAAAGATTGGTTATGGGTCAAAATTTTGAAGTACCCACCAGTAGTATGTGAGACAGTTAACTGGCATACAGGCCAAATGCGTCTTAAACATTCTTTCAATAATGGGTGTAAAGGTGGCTGTTGGTCCGCCTTATGTTAGCTGACGACCAATTTGGTTCCATACAGACAGAGTTATTGTCGCACCGGATGAGTTCTAAGTCAGCTGAATATTACACCAAAATCTGGGGCATAGGTCTAGCTACGAAAAATAACCAAGAAACCAAATGCTGGGGTGTTTCAGAGAAGTGAGAATATTAAAGGGCAAGGCGTTTCCGGATCAAGCCGAACATAGGGGGAAAATAACACGGACTGCAACCAGTTGAACAGGATCACAAGCCGTCCACGGATGAGTAACGCCGCTAAAAAAAGGGACACACCTACGAGGTTGTTGTTCGGTGACCCAAATTATCCACTTAACTAGCCAGGGGTTATAAAATCGAAGACGATTTATATCCATGTACGCAATTTTAGGTTACAGCTGAAGCTAGTTCAGGGGGCCGGTGGAAATGACTGGGATAATGAGGTATATAATGACGAACATATAACGGAAACTGTCGTAGCCTGCGCAAGACAGTACATAAATGGGCGGATGAAAAGTCTCACTCCAGAAAAGCAGTCTCGTAACAAAATTGTCTAACATCGCCTTCCATTGCTTTAAGTCCACGGCGATCCGGCACAAAATTAAAAGGACGATGACCGAGTTTTTAGATTATTGTAACATGGAACCCCAATTCAGTGAAAAGTTTACGGGTACTAGAAATACTGACGCCTGAGGGAATGCCTGAAGAAAAGAAACCACACCAGTCAAGAAGTTTTGCTCTTCTTTTCCACACTGTGTACATAGCTGGGCTTTGTACTTGTGTCCGAGGGTATGCAAGGGAGATTCATCGCCTTTTGTGACCAGGGTCTTAAATGCTTTTTTAGACAGCTGATACTTTGGCAGAAGCCCAGCTTGGTGCCATAAAATATGAAGTAGGCATTTGAATGCACAATATTTTGCCGAGTACTGGTGTTCCAACCAAAATGGCTTTAACGAGTCTAAGGCGACAGACTTCGAAGAAGGCGAACTTTATAAAACTGGACAGAAGTATGAGTGCTGCACTGCTGAACTGCCAGGGTTTACGGACAAGCTCGATTAAACGTGGGCGTCATAAAAATCCCTTGTTGCTGTTAAGGGCTGAATTATTGGTCAGGTTCATGAAAAACTCAAATGGAGATGAAGATGGGAAAATTCGTAGTGAAGATAAACGGCAAGTTTCGTATAAAATATGGTTTACTCTAAAACTGATTAGACCCACTGATGTCGCTGTTGAAGGGAGGTCGAGTGCAAAAATGTTTGGCATAGAACCAAACAAGCACATTAAATAAATCGTCTGACGCATGGGTTGCGCAAACTGAACTTACAGCGCACAACATGGATTGTCAGGTCCGAACAAAGGCTCATCGGATTAGAAAGCACTTGCCTAAGAGGTGGATGGGGTTGCACGGTAACAATTTTACTAAACAGCCGGTTACCGGTGTGGGTAATAGAGAGAAGATCAAAGTAGTTACTTGGTTTATCCAAGGTTGTATTAAGTGGCTAAAATCAAGAAAGCACGGAATATGGCCAGCAACGCTGAGTATATTTCGCAACCTTTCCGACGAAATACTGAAACCGCCTGAAGAAGAAACTGGACCGTAAAGGAGGCAAGCGCGCCAGCACAAACCTCTGTTTTAGATGTTTTTGCATTCTATTTAACAATATGCCCGATAACCTCGTGTTGAAGCCGTGGGGTGATTTAAAAAATTAGAAAGACTCAACCCGATCAAGGACGTTTAGCTAACGACTTGAGACTGAAAAACTCGTAACTCATAACTCATAACTGCAACAAAAGAAATAAAGGTGATACGTGGCTGAGGGTTCGATATATTGAAAGGGATGTCCGTACGGAGAGGGTCACCTACTGATTCATATTTTGGATACAAGGCGAAAACAAATCGAATTAACGTAAAGGGCACTGTAGAAGGAAAACAGTACTTCTCAAACACGGAATTTTACCGGAATACATCACCAAATACAATGGTGCCGTGCAGGGATGCCATAAAACTGAAACACAAGGCTTGGCAATAGGATTTTTCAGCTCATGGCAAGAAGGAAGACTTTAGGTTTACATCAGGTAGCGACAGCATTTACATCTAGCCGATTTTGCTTGAGCTCCCCCTAATCATACCCTGTGGTTTTTAATCTGCCGCTGTCTCTATTGTGTAAATCCTCTGTCTTCAACAATATTAGCGCAGATAATTGCTTCTCCATTTGTTGTCCCCAAAGGTTTTTTTGGGTTGATGACTTCTGGTTCCAAGGGGTGACCTTTTAAGGGAGAAAGCGCCTTGGCGGCTGCGGACACATTTCCGAGTTTGGCGCGTGGATTTTATTTCATTAATGCTGGCGGTCAATGGATTCACAATGTTCAGTGAATGTATACACGGCTAGGAAGCAGAAGATTCAGGCAGTTGAATCAGCGGTCGTTGATTCTGTATACGGCTCCGGGGGCGTAGCTAAATTAGAGAACACAGCCTTCCTTCCATGTCTGGATCAACTGGCAATGTGTGAAGCGTTGTGTGGTCCAGCATGTGTACCCTTGATTAGAAAGCCGGGGTTTTGTGGGCTCGGTTTGCTGTTTCATCAATACAACTATTTAGATCCCACAGGCTGAAAAAGACAACACTAATGGGTCACAATGGTTGTCGTCGGCAGGTGGACAGTAGTAGGCTGCATTAATAGTGACGGTAATGAATACAGAACGATGATCTAGCGTAAGTGCCTGAAGTTAGGTTGGTGCGGCTCGACGGTTTGCTTCTTCAAAGTTGAATGTGAGTGAGCCTGGTCTGAAACAAAGACTGTTACCGAAGAATGATTTTGGAGAAGACGCGATTAAACTGACGTTTAGACTTCAAAAGGACGTGTGGATAACTAAAGCTAGTATCCTGTAACATAAAGAAAGACCATCTTGGACTACGCGATTAGTGCATGTTCCCATTGTAGACGCTTTGTGTCATTTTTAGGGCGATGGACGCTGCAAGGGTGAGAAAGTTGTCAAAGGGAGGGTAGCGTAATAGATTCGATTTGAAGCCAAGAAAGCCCCAAGGTATGCAACATTTGAGGGGAAGGCTGCGAAAGGAAGATGTCTTGTTTTGGCCTTACTATGCGCGTGCTGAAGCACGTCTTTATGGCTTAATAGTTACAAAAGCCGTGCGATGTCGCAGTATTATCCGAAAAGACCTATAAATTTGGAACGTGGCGGCGGAAAACTTACTCTAAAATCGGGGAAGTTGCGCCCGAACAAGATGAGAACCCTCACTGCTCTGCTTGAAGAGCACTGTGACTAAAGAACAAAGATCAACCATGATCCACAATCCCAGATCCTTATGGTGCTAATGTTTTGGAATAAACATCGATGTAATGGTTAGGAATTAGTGAATGATAGGATGAGGAATCGTTTTAGAAAGGAGACGTTCAACGGTAAATTAGGATGCTTTGAAAAGAAAAAGGGGGTTAAAAGGTCCTTCCAGTGTTAACTATGGAGGAAATTATCCAGGACACACACTATCAGTCACAGGATGGGTATCACTCAGCGGCATTACGGCAAGTTTAAATACTAGTACCACTCTTGGGGTGCCAGCCGGATAAGTCAGCACACAGCGTTTCGTCCGCTATGTACTGGCCATCACCATATAGGAACAGCCAAGGTCCTCGTGGGTTGAAACCGTCAACAGTTGTACCCTAACCAAGGAGCATGGACACTTCAGAGGAGAGGAAATCGTGGCAGCTTGAGAGTGAAACAGCCGGCTGTGTAGTCGCAGGTGGCAGGTGGTGGAGCAGGATTCGGTTGAAAGAAACCTAGTTTGTCTCACACTGAGCACTTAGAAGCAGGAAAAGCGAACTGAAGCCCACCAGAAACCACCCAAGTACTGTGGAAAATTTAGAAAAAATTAAAGCCAACCCAAGGTTCGTATTGCTCTCCGTAATCGCGAAAATGAGAAGTTATGCAGTTTAACATGTATAAGTAGTAATCGCTCAGGTGCGGTTGGAGTGTTGAAGAGAACTGCTCGCGATACTCAAGCTCGAGAGAATCCTCGGTGAAACTAAAAAACCAAACAGGCCGCCAGAACATCCAGTTTGCCTAAGCTACAGCCACACATATAATTGGAAGGGAGCAGTCAGATGCAGGAATACGTGGAGGTCATTAGAGCTTCCTGGAGAGCAATCAGCCATACCTAGTCGCCTGCTTCCGGAGTCTGACTCCTGTTTCATTCTTTCTGTCAATTTTCCATCTCAAGGTCATCTGAAAATTCAGTTACTGTTTGTACTATCACCGGGTCATGCTGGGATGATATTTTTGGCAATTTGCGGTTATGTGCTTCTAGATCCCGTGCGAACGGAGGCTTCCGGTGGAGTCAGCAGTAAGTTGTAGAAAGTGTCTCACTATTAAAAACTTTATTACTAAACTGGTGAGCCCACGAGTGCAGAACATAGAAGAATTGTTTCAGTTTTAAAATATCGCTATCGCAACAAATCCGAAATATCTGGAGGAATTCTTGGACCAAATATAAAACAAATGGTTTCTAAAAGCAATCTGTGGCAATGAGCTTTTTGTAGTTCAGGCCAAAAATAATGTTGTCCCACTTTAATTACTGTGGGCATCCACAGGGAGGCAATGTGGGTCTTAGTACTCCAGGCCTAGCATAGGTCACTGGATGAGGGGTAAAGTAGATTCAATTCCTGTGGTAAAGGATGATTCTACTTCTACAAACCGACAAAGAATTTCTTGCTGTTTTCCCCCACACAAAATGTTGTAGTGGTCTGGCTACCCAATAAGTTACTTTAGCAGGAGTGTGTGGCAAAGAAGTAAAAAAAGTAATAAAGCTAGACTGAGTATACAATAACAGAGAGGTCAGATGGAACAGACTCACTAATAATTGTTCTCTTTAAAATAGTTCGTCGTCGGCCCAGGTCAGCGAATAAACAATAATCCAATCATGGTTGCCCAGGGGTCTTCTTCTGACAGTTCCCACATATAATAGATTCCGAAGATAGTCCGAAATGTTTTGATATCAGAGTTAGCACAGGAGACTCGCGAATGACCGCTGTAAGCGCGAGCGAAATCAGAAGAGAGAGTCGGAGCACGTGACCACGTTTGTATTGCGTGAAATTGTACAAGTGCACGTTTTTTGTAGTTTTTCGTATCCAAACAAAAAAACGGTTATGCAATTAACAAAATACGTAATGTTATAATGGAAGCAAAATAAGGGTGCAAAACACCACAATGTACCCACACAATAAATACCTCATTTACGACTGTATAATTATGCATCGTCGCTGGATGGCGCTCTAGGTAGCGCTGAATTGTGTCGAAAACAGTCACTTTATGGGGGTGTATAGACCGTGTGAATTGCCGGAAAGTGTATGATAAAAAATGTTACGCATTGGTCAAATGCGGGATGTAACTGGAACAAACAGTAAAAAACTGTTGAAGTGCACATAAACCAACATAAGATTACATTCTTTATTAAGAGCCTATGGAGCCTTTCCTGAACTCCTCATAAGTCACAAAAACGAAGAATCGAAATGTTCTTTTAATAGTTATATTCTGTGGCAAATATTTCTAAACAGCGCTTATGATTATGCTTGAAAGGATACTTATGTGACTTTAGACCAAGGAAATGATCAAACTGCCATGCTCTGAAGGGTTTCGTCGATCCCTCTGTGTGGAATACAACTTTCGTTCTCCCAATCAGTAAATCACAGAACTGGACACCTGATTACTGACATAAGCCATTTTCTGCCTCCCAAGAGGAAAGCTTAGATTTCTGTTTCCTGATAAGCTTGTTTCTTAAAATTTTCCGTATTCTTTTGAGCATCTGATAACGCAAGCCTCGGGAAACAACTTACGAACCTTATTTGTAAGGTATGTATCAAGCTACTCATTCTGCATATTGGAATGTAGCTGAAAAAGCTAAAATAGTGACTGAAACAAATAGATTTCCGGAACAGCGGGGTTTTTAGAAAATCGTGCTAATACGAAGTAAGGTCAGAGTCCAAGAAACTGAAAGCTTTTGTGAATTTATCTAGTTGGGAAACATTAAAAATCAGCTGAAATCTTCAGAAATACTGCTAGAAAATATTAATATTCATTTGGTCGTTTGGGATAGCGAACTGGTCACCTACACACCCACAGTTATGATGGACTGATGGACTGCTTTATGGTAGGTTTCAGAAGTGTTTTTTGATCTCCTAAGATGAAGATTTTGGTCAAACTCACATGAAGCAGCAAAGAGAACAGGAAATCCATGTTTAATGTCTATTTCAAGAATACCTCACCTAACACGCCTAATACCCGTGCAATCTGATGGCAGATTTTCTAGCAAATTTACAAAACCACACCGTAACAGCATATACAGTCTTGAGAGTCAGCCCTTCCGTAAAAGCACAAAAAAATGACAGCAATACTATTTTTACTTAACAAAAGATACAAAATTAAATTGAGTTGATGTTCCACTGACATGAGTTATCTACACTTGTACACTCAGTTATATGTGCGTTTACCTCTCCATCCTTCGAATACATGTCCCTGACTTGAGAGTATCGATTACCCAATAAGCAGTGACATAGCTTCGTGATAATTACTAATGTGCTTGTTTCAAAAGCTACAGTTTGAGGCACAAAATACCGTCTTCGGTGGGGGGCGTGAAATGTAAGGCATTGTTAACGTTAACTGTCGAGCAAAGTTGAAAAAGTAAAGCGGTAAGGAACAACCACCGTTAGAAGCCTGGTAATTGTATGTTAGCTTATCCTGGTAAAGAACAACTCAGTACATTACTTACTGAAGTAGTATATGGAGACTGCTTATCACCTTCAGAGGGTTTAAATGAGTACGTTTTGCAAGCAGGTATCTAAATACGCATACAATGCAGCCACTGCGCAAATTGTTAGGAGAGTAAGTAATATACCTAAATGAGCGGCATGCACCAAGCTTACTAGAAAAATGTTTTGATGTCATTCATAATTTAAGTGTAGGTTGTTCCCTTTTATCAAACTACATGACATACATTCAAGAACACACGGCTATGGGCTTCAGGGTGATGAAAGAATACGCTGATTAGCAGAATGAGCGTATACTCTAATGAATACTTCATTTCAGCCTGGTGGTTTAGGTAGAACGAGATATGTCCCAAGTGTAGCTCCAGCAGCGCAAGACAAATGAAGCACTAGCAGTGGGCATGTCAAAAGTGATTAACTGTTTCAAGTGTCAACATGTGTCATGGAAGTATGCATAACCCGCTTACATTTCTGAACTCTTGCTAACACATCACGAGTTTGTGGACTGTCAATCTTGTGTTGGGAGCAATAAATTGACTGAGCAAAATAAGCTCGTATAATTTTTAGGGGGAAGCTCTGGATGGTGTGCATGGTTAGCTGTTTTAAAGTTCCAACAAAATTTCTAAAAATCCCTGATAGCATTCTTGCAACCATGTAGGAGTTTTGAACTATTACTTCAAACTAAAATTCTGGGAGTTTTTAGTTTTGGAGGTATTATTTAATAAATGCTGGGATGACTACATTTGGATCATTGTTGAAACAATTAAGTAAGTAAAATAAATACTGATTAGTGTAAAAATTTTACGCATGTGTTTTTGGTTAAACAATTGTTTGAACTCCTACTTTCGCCTTAACCCCCATAACATGTCTGGATTTACTGTAAGCTATCCAAAAAACATTTTTTAACCAGAAGAAATCTAAAACAGTAGCAAATTTATTACGTTACATGCTCTTCAAATGAACCCAACTGACTGGTAGGTGACGACCTGAACATTATTAAACAACAAATTTTAATACGCAGCAAATTTTTTACGGAGTAGCATTCTGAGCAGTCGTTCCATCAAAAAAGCAAATCGGTAAAATCTTAGGGTAGTTTAGCTTAAACTGCTTCAGCACAAGTATACACACAACCAGTTCACTTGACATCCTTCTCCTTCTTGAAATGTGTGTGGGGTAAGTATGTTTTCTTTTGTCTCCTTCAGCGTGTGTTTAGGCAACATGAATTCCGTGACCATTGCTAGGTTAAAAAACAATAAACAGGTTAAAACTTAATAGTCATTGTTTAGATGTTCGTCTTGTATACAGGAGTAACTAAATGCTGTTTTTCTTTGATACAAAACCAAACTTCTGCCAGAAACTTTAAGGGGAATAATGGAAGTGGTGATAAAAAATGAAACGAGTGTTACGATGTAAATTTAACTTACGTTCTGGAGGTTATGCAATAGAGAAATTGAAATAATCAGGTTTCTTAGATGAAAAGTTTGAAATGAAATAACAATGTTACGTGTGGTGACTTATTTTGAGTACAGAGCTTTTCATGCCTTGTTTAACTTTCTAATTAAGCAACTGAGCGAGAATTCTTTTATCATAATGTTTCGGTTGCTTTTTTGTCAGGTGATGTTTAGTTTGGGAAGTTCAATCTCTTTGTGTAGTTTAGTTGATGTGTATTTTTGAGTGCATTATGCATTATACATATTCCTCTAAAGTTTTCATATAATATAGGGTCGTAAAAATGGTCGAACTCCTTAATAATATTTTCGTCCCTGAAATGCCACAAACACATGTCAGCTAAACAATCAGAGTACAGCGTGTGTTTATTAAAAAAGTATACCTCGATATTTCGTACATCGCAATAAACAAATTGCTAGGCGTCACTGAGCGGCACCTCCAGCTGGAGATCGTCATTAGCAAAAGGTTAAGCTGCAACTTGATTGATTCAGTAAACTAAATAAGTTTGCGAATTGCTTATTTTTTGAGAATTATGTTGGACCATTCGGTAGACATTACCCATTCTCAATCAGGAAAATTTGATGTACCCACCATTGTTCTTCAGGAGAATAGATGGAGAATTTGATAAAAACCTCTTAAGAACTGTTTATCGAATGAGTGATATCACTGTTTTACCGAAAGTGAAACATTTGTAGATTGGTTAGGTTAGATATCCGTTTGAATAATGCCGACACTCAGTGTAGTTTGTACTGTAAAACATTGTTGTAGAGAAAAAATGCCTATTTATTCATTCGCTGCATGCGTTTTATACTCTCCATGGAAGTTTGTTTTTGTGTTTTGGTCAACCAAACTTCCGAGGTGAATTAGAAGCCCAGCTTTGATGGCTGTTGAGATTTGAGCTGCACTGCACGCATGAATTTACTGACATACATAAAATATCATCCAGCTGGGTCAGAAAGAGGTCTACATTATTCAGACATCGAATGGTAAAAGGTGGCTCTAAAAATTTGCGTGTAATTTATTGGGGTTTTGATATATCAGCCCTCTGCCTCCACTCAGACTCTACACACAACTGTACATGAACTTTCAGTTCCTTTGTTGGAGGAAATTTTGGCCCACATAAATTGCTTTCTGTAGTAATAGTGGCCTATTCAGCAGCAAGAAAGCAGCGTCAGCCATTTTATTCAACAGAACATGTCTAATTTACCCTTTGAAATGCTTCCCGTGCATCGCTCAACCAAAAAACCAGTGATAAATAAGCTTCCACAACCTGAAAAATTTTGTCCACATACCAAGAGTAGGTATAATTACTCAAAAAGAAATATGTACCAGTTTTGTTGTTTCTTCAATAAGTTCGAAACGTCCGGTAAAATGCATTTTACTTCCTTTACCTGGTTACCTTAAACTGATTGCTTGCCAGAACATCATAAAAAGCATATATTGCAGCATATACTGCACGCCTAACTGCATTGTGATGTGGTGAAAAACAATAGCCTCCTTCTCTTATGTTTTCTCGCCTTCATTTCGGATAGAAGTAATCAGGTGTGAGCCGATAATCAATCTGAAGTTGTCTATGTGAACTTCGCGATTGAGCCGTAAAAATTGCAGTTCACCAGGTTACCCGTCATCTCCATCTGCTGCAAGAACGAATTAACCGATTGAATTTTTTGTTTATTGTACTACAGCAGCGACTAAAACAAATAGTTTACTACGTCACACATTGATTTCACTAGCATGAGGCAGTAATCAAAGCACTGTTGCTTTTTGGCTAGTAGTAGCTTAAAATTATTGCTATTTTGAAATGACCTTATAAAGTTGTAGCTGAAATCAAAGGCGATTGAACTGTCTACTCCATTAGTAATTAACCGACTAATGTGACGTTATACGTCGAAATGGATATTTATTAAAAATTAGAAGTGCATACTTAAAAGTGCGCACAAACAACTGAACTAAAAGCTTGTCAGTATACTGGGAGACAAATGACCAACTAGGTTTACAGATATCGTAGGAATGTAATAGCCTTGTTAAAGATTTAAAAGCTAGCTATGTGCATACCAGAAAAGAATTTAAGCCTCTCTTGTTAGACTGAGTACAGAAATAAACGAATCTTACTGCCATCGACGCCTGTGAATGCCATTTGTGCGTTATATTGGACCTTGCATACTTGTTGTTGGTGAGTTAGAAAAACTTAGAAGGTGCCGGCTTCAGCGAGGGTTTTTCGTGCAAATAATGAAGCTTCTGTGGTCTACATACCCGAATGATCAGGATAAACGATAGTGTTTGTGGAAACAGTTTGAGGTTCTAAGTTAAACTACATGTAACTTTTGCAAACGCAGTATACCGTAGCGTAAAACGTGTAACAAAATATTGGGTTTAAGCAGAAGTTTATTTGATAACTCGATTTCTTTTTGGGTAGTCGATAATGTTGTCCGACTGCTGAGTATTGCGTACCATTTTCTGTTATCATATGCAAACGTAGTGAAGCGCGTGCAGATTTCAGTTTTATTGCATATGACAAGCGTCTACGCTAGATCAAGTGGTCAAAGAATTGATTCAAAAACACAGTGCTAAGAATTTGACTGTTGTGGCTGACACTTTTTATATACTCTTGAAGCTTAAAAATAACATTCCTTACTCCAGACCTTTTACTCTCACCTTAAATATTTAATACCAAAGTCGTAGAACATTATGATACAACAACAAATGTAGCTTCTTAAATCTAAACTGCTTTTGCATGGAGTTTACACGAGCCAACTAAAGAAGTGTTGAACTGTAAGCCTAATCCTAATGAAAACACGTTAAACTTAGTTAAGTTAAACGTTTACATACTGTGTTCGTATAATTATCAGGTCGTTACATACGAAGTATTTTAGTTTCAAATTTTACTGAAGCTCATCCTACAAATGACCGAATTCCAAAGTCGATAAACGCACAGCGTTTGTGAGGCTAAAGCAAACGTGTTTGCTTCATGACATGGCAGTGTTTAACCTCATAGTAGGCAAACCTCAATTCAGACGGTTGTTGTGCCATTAACGTCCTATTGTTTACGGCCAAGTAATGTCTGGTTGAATTTGCTTTTTTCCCGTATATCGTAAATATTATTCAGATATATTTTCAATTCAGTTGGGGTAACTCTATCAAAAATTTTATTCTGCCATTGGCGAACAGACCTCTAAAAGTATGCAGACGTCCGTAGGACGCCTACAGCTACCTTAGCATTTCTAGTAATAATATTGATATTTACGAACAAAGAAAAGTCACGATGGAGGATGTGAGGTATCACAAGTCAGGTTGAGCTTGTATTATCTACCATGATGCTGTGCATACTGAACCTGCCCAATCAGCTCTTTGAATGTCGAGGAGAGACACAGGTGATTATCGAGGACGACTGGTGCGGTTATTAGATGCACTTATCCTAACATACCATACCGTTGCTTGACAGGTTGCTTGACAAAGGTCTGGGCTTTTGCTAGCCAATTTTAGGGATTAAATTCAGAAGTAGTGAGGATCAGAAATATCCGTTCACCGTTAAATACCAAGGAAAGCAGAAGTTGAAGAAGTTTTAAGAAGTGTAGAATTATGTCCAGACTAGTTAGTAATCTTAGAGAGGACGAATGGGAAGAAGATGAATACAGTACAACTCGGAAGTAAGACAGAAAAATTTGAAACTGATGTTGAAATGAGACATACCAGCCGGATTCATGGAACGTCCTCGGTAAACTATACTCTTTGAAAGCCCAGCATATATTGGCCTACCCTCCTCAACTGTCCGGGAGTTCACGGCATGCTTTCTGCTTGCATAATTGCGTACCATGTCTTGGGAGCCTTTCTGGGCTCTTGCAAGGACAGTAACATATTCTGTAGCCAAGAAGGAACGTAGGTCCATACCTCTTCTGTACCATGTCTTGGGAGCCTTTCTGGGCTCGTGCAAGGACAGTAACATATTCTGCAGCCAAGAAGGAACGTAGATCCATACCTCTTCCTCTTTGTGTTGCTATACCATGGCTGTTCGATTAGCGAATCTTTAGGCAATGGGGGCTTGGAGGAAAGCAGGACATTCCGTTATATGGTAGTTTGGCAAGTATGCCACATCGTTTGACCTCTTCAGCCTGGTTAGCTTCATTTACCGTTCTAGCGATTCAAAGTCGGTACTAAAAATGCGACTTGGCACCCCGTTTCTAAGTAAGCCTACTGAACAAAGACTTTTAAAGTGTCTACTTCATTATGGAGCAGGACTTTTTTCACAGTTGCCTTGTGGAATTCACTGCTGATGCAATAATTGGCGCAAGTCATAAAATGCTGCTTGCGATAATCCAAACTTCCGTTATGGTCACAAATGGCGCATCTGTTAATACATGTAAGCCGACTAGAGAAAGGCTGTTTACAGTAGAAATATTGAATAGAATCGTTGGATTGAGGATTTTTTCTCTTGTAGGCTGACGGTAGTATGTTAAGGAATCACTGTCCACTCTTCTATATATATTATTTTATTATTCTTATATATTAAATCTGCACAAAAGTCTTGAAACATAATCAAGATTTCGGGGTTTTTCAGTGGCTCCTACTCGTTTACTTCCTTTGTTTATTTGCATCTTTCTTTACCTATCAGTTTAATTTTTTTAATGCCGTTTTATTAAATATTTTTAAAGTAATCAACTGTTCTTGGTTCCCTTTAGAGATACCAGTTGAGTGGATCCGCCAAAGTAGACCTCTTCTAGAAGGACTTTGGCTATAAAACAAAACTAAAGGGTTTATTCAGCTGGATACATTTTAATTCATTTCCCAACTTTAGCAGCACAAGATACCGCACTTGTACTCGGAACACTACTTATTCAGCCTTTAAATGGGCCTCAGTTTCCAACGGGTTACAGTCGAGCTTCTAAATCCAACGGGTATAGTGTATCACAAAACCATCATTGTCAGCCCTTTACTCCCACCTGCTGAATTCGGTCGTATTGGTGGGCGGCGCATAGTTTTGTCGAGTTAAAATAACTGTTTGGCGTTTAAACTTCGTTGACCACTGATCGGAAATGTATCTCTATCAGGAGCACAGATGCTATGCAAATAACCTGTATGTTTGTTGGTGTGTTTTGTTCCGCTTAATTACTTTACTTGCCGATATTGCTGTCATTGTTTGAACAACTCGCGCTTGGAATGTGGTAATGGTCAGAGGACAAATGATTGTGTGCATTGTGAGACACTGCCTTTGTGTGGAGGCGGTCAAAATGTTGATGACCTAACAAAATCAGCTCGTGCACAAATTTTTACACTGTTCAAAAGGCGTATTATATGAGCTTTCACAGTCTGAAACTGAAAGTGGGCGAACATGTTTTTGTGGCTTCTCCATAAAAAGACGGAGTGTGTTATGCTGGACCGACAGCAAATGCGTTCGGTGTATCGGTGCCGACAATGAGGTGTGTGTGAAAATAACTATCGTCTGATCCTTTCACGTTATCCACCTGCAAACAGTTGTGTGATACTTACTCTGAGTCACAAACTGTCAGAGGAATTCCATGAAATTGTTGTCACAGCTGTGCGCTTGCACAGATATTTTGGATTAAAAACTGAGTCATCAACTTAACTGACAGCAACCTCAGTGTGAAACGTGGGCATTCAGCCGCTGTATAACTACATCCTGTTATGTAAACACAGTCTTATAGGGAGAAAGAAAAGATAAAAAGGTTTGAGGGCCCAGTCCCAGCGGTCTATAGAAAATCAGTTTATTTCATGTGCGCTTTCTTGCACAGAGTTACATCCTGTTATGTAAACACAGTCTTATATGGAGAAAGAAAAGATAAAAAGGTCTGAGGGCCCAGTCCTAGCGGTCCATAGAAAATCAGTTTGTTTCATGTGCGCTTTCTTGCACAGAGATTGTATGTACGACATTACAGCATGAAAGTGAATTTTTGCTACCGTATCATCCAACTAAGCTGAGTAGCTGGGTTTAGGCTCTTTTATGACTCAGAGTTTCTGGCATTATTTTAATTGAGTTAATGAATATACTTAGCGTTAAAAAATTCGTCTTTGTGAAACACTGAGCCAAAGTAGCATAAAAAGGAGTTTTACCGAACTTGTTAAATACTGTTCAAGAAATAACAAAAACTAATCGTACATATGTAAACGTCGTGCAAACCCTTGTCCAAAATTCTCCGCAGTGTGCCAAACTGTATGGACAATCCTCAGGTTAGACGGTGGAATAGACCGATCAGGTTAGGTAACAACAATAAAAAAATGGGTCTTTGCATCAGAAATCAATTGCAGCAAAAGAAGGAAGTAGAAACCAGAAAATAGAGAACAAAAACCTTTCAGACTGCTGAATAGTTTCTACACTACGTGAATTCGTGCCGATCCGCGCACACTTTTCTTGTTTAACACAGCGGCAAGGTTTTGATGCATACTTATCCACCCAGTTTTTTATTACAAGCCACTTCCTGTAAAAATGTGTTTCGGATATTTGGAGAGTTTGATAGCTTGTGCAGCACCTCATCAACTGAAAGCTGTCTTATGCTTACATAAGTTTCTATCACACTACGTATCAAAATAGGATATCACTCTCATCATTGCTTTAACCTCTTGTCATAATCATGGTAATCACAAACAACAGCCACCTAGAAATGTGAATCTGAGACTCTAACATCCGGCTTTCAGCTTGACAGCCGGTTTTGTCGTTTACGTCAGTGAGATATACCGTGAATTATACCTGATGAGCAACAAGTACATGGTGTGTAACCAGCCACTCACTTGGGTATCAAGCCAACGTTGACGGGAAACTCGGCTAAAACTTTCGTATATTGTGTTTTAAAACAAGATGCTTGTTGCAAAGAAGACATCGTCATCAGTTACAACGATGTCGAGAGCAGTTTACTCGAGGTGACACCTCCTGCGATATCCACGGAAACATTTGGTTATCGACTGCCGGCTTTACCTTCCTTAGGGCTCAGCGGGTAAGTTTAGCTTTTGTCTTACACAAACTCTGCATAAAACTAGAACAGCAACTTGAGTGTAGATGCGAGTAAACAAATATTTACAAGGCAGACTGTTATTTAAGAGATACGCAAGGGAATATTCTAAGCAGCAGAATCAGTCCGTTTTTTCGTCACCACCACATTAGTTTACAAAACAGTGTTTAACTGTATATATCCTCAAACTGGGTGCTCATGTAGGAAACAGGGTTGATGAAAAATAGGAGACTGGGCCTGTCTGATGGGTCGCAAAAAGAAAAAAAGGCAGTGAATTAAATAGCAGTTTGAATCAGTCTTATAATTGAAACAGCCTAACTCCGAGTTCCTTACATGACAGTGGATCATCACAGAGGAACCGCTCTATGAAAGAGAGAAAGCTATCCAAAGACAGTGACACTTGCCTTTGTTACTAAACACTAAAATGTGTATTGATGATGGATTCAATTGCACGCTGAGGTTTGGCACAGGGGTGCAGTTTGATTCGTTAACTTACGTTCTGTACGCATTAAGGATGTTTTTTTCCGGTTTGGGAACAATAAGTTACCATGATGACTAATCATTCTATAAGCCCAATTAGTCACAAAAATCTACGGTGTTCTGTTATCTATGAATTTCTTGTTAATATTTCAAGTTATTACCTGTTGGGCTCCGAATTGTGCCCGTTTCGGGTGCAGTCTCACGGCAAGCTCCTTGAGTTTGAACTTGACAACTGTTGTCGAAGATGAGCATGAAACTGAGAAAATAGCATGTTCTGTTAGTTTAAGTACGGATAACCAAATCTTAATGAATGAGGTAGGAATTTTTCCTGACAAAATGGGCTAACCCGCCTTACAAGGCCTTGTGACTGATATTACCAAAAAGAGCAAAATACTGATTGTATGGCCAGCAGATCTCACGAGATTTAGCACTCAGGCAGACCAAACCTTGTGTGTAACTACAAAAACGTAAACGCCAAACAACCACCCACAAAATCCCATTTCTCTTTGGACACTGTCGGTCAAACTGATCGGCCCTAGTTCCAAACTCCGGAATCCGATTTCGCAGAGCATAACTGGAAGAGAAAAACCAACGGTATGAATAACAACGGATTGACTCGAATAAACCCTTTTTTACTGGAAAAATATTGTGTGTTGTGCAAAGAAACCGTAAAGCAGTGAAATTGGGAAAATTATAGAGCAATTTTCAGATGATCGCCAGTATGAAGTTTTGTTAATCACTCTGTCAAATAATATTTGCACAAAAAACTGCTACTACTTAGCTACTCAAAACAGCGCAGCTGCGTGCTATCGCCATTCCAACTGCATTTCCAGCTTTAGTGAAGCAAAGTGCTTTCAAGAGGTTACCATTATTGGAAAATACAGTCACAAAAAGCGTTCATATACGGAGGTAATTGGAATGTATCTGTCTAGCCTATGAAACGCTAGTTGTGTAAAACCTTCGATCGTGAGATCCTCATGGATAAAATGAATCTAGGTTTTCGCACTTGCCCTCTATCAATAATTTAATCTTGGCAAGTCATTTCTAAAAAATTGTGCCTCCAGTACAGTAAAAAGTTTGTGAGTTCATTGAGCTGTCTCAGACATCTAATTTCTTGTAACTAGATACATTAAGCCATCAGTAATATATTCTTCCAGCAAATAAAATTTCTCCCCAGGGTATAGATTTTCCGCAGGCTGATTCATTACATTTCTTTGGCCAAGTTGATCAGAAGAAAATTAAAGTCAACTTATGTGAAAATCCCCTTGAGCAGGTAATCTAGAGGCTTAGCCCTCTAAGACGATATCCTGTGAATCATATTACAACTATCAAACAATGAGTTTGCATCTTATTGGTGGCGGAAACTAAAGAAGATCTACATAATACAGTCCCCAGAACAAAATTAGATGACAAATGAGATTCTGTGCAAACTGTGATGAGGGAAACCGAGTGTTATCTCTTAGAATATTCGTTTTCCTCCTCTCTGAGAAGACTAGACTTCATATTCCCTTGACCTGGAAAGGATGAGTGTTATTTCCCTTGACTAACTTTTTATCCAGCAGTAAAAGTAATGTAGTGTGCTTAATGAAGGGAACAAGTCCCATTGTTTCAACAGTTTAGGCCATGTCTGCCTTAACTTGTGCGCAGCTTTTCCAGAGTCTGTAGCTACATATGATGCAACTCGGTGTTACTGCAATAGGTTCAACTAGGGTCATGTTCGGCCCACTGTTGCGGCTTATTGCGACGGATATAAACAAATAAAATTAATGTCTTTAAAAGTTGACCAAGTACAAAGCATGAATAGCAGAAAAAGTATTATTTTCCCAGTACTTGACACAACCAACAAATGACCGAAAATTACCCCGTGGATTGCGTTTTTTACCCGAGGCCACTTGGTGCATCTAAACGAGGTTGGTCAAGATTTCAGGCGGAAGGAGAACCAATCAGCTAAGTCAAGCTAAATCTTTGTTAGGTGTCGGCCGAGTGTATTAGTGTGTTAGGGTGGACGACCAAATTTTAGGCCGATGGGGAAACCTACATGGATTTGGGTCTAACCTAGGGCCTAGTTCTTCCGGTTCGGTTCACGTTAAGATCCCTCTTGAACTAGTGCTACGATAGTTGTGTAAGGAAAAGGGATTCTGAGCGCAAATAAGAACAAAAGGTTTGGTGTGTCTGAGCCTTCCATGATCCTGAAACATACCAAGAAAAAGAACAGTCGAGTTCCAAGACTACGGCTAGCTATCGATCATTCTCTGGTAAAAACTTCAGGTTACCCACCAGTGAACATATAGTATGGACGAATTAACAGCTGTTCATTTTACGCACCAACTGTAGAATGTAGGAGCCTTTGGAAGAAAGTGCTTCACGAACGTTTAAAATGAATTTTTGTGATGAATCTATTTAATGCCAGCAGACTGATGCCCCGTCACTTTCAAAATTCTAATCATATCAACTTGCCGATAAAACACAGGATTGGAATGCTGGTTTGCTGGCTGAATTCAACAATTTAGAGTTATTTTAAAATCCACCCACATGGAGATGACTCACCAAGTAGTGAACTTCATAAGTCTTAGTTTGAGTTGATCATCTTGGCCGAGTAATGACCCAAAGCTTGGACTCGGAATGTGCTCGTTTGCAAAAGCAACATGTGGTTACTCCATAACGCTGACTTAAAAAGTTACTATAGATATGCGCATTCTATCCTGAAGACAGGTTCACCACAGAATTCAAAATTGGAAATAAGGTTGTGTCCGGTGGTTTTTCTGTGCTGAAGTAGTTTCGATAAATTTGCTAAAATGGCTGCAGACGTGTACACAAACCAACTTAATTGTCATTGGAAGCACGAACTTGTGTGTTACCGAAACACTGTCACTTACGGAGTTAGAATGGTTTAGACAAGCCGGTTAAGACGTGTTATCACCGGACTACTCTATATCCCGCACGTAAACAAAAGATACTACCTCACTGTAAGTGTTCTCCGACAGATGAAGTTTGGAAACAGGGGCAAACCTGGGTGGGATTGTGGCTGAACAGACTGAACAGCTGTTAAGTAGATCAGTCATTTGCACACGGTGAATCGATGCAGTTCGTCGAGCCTGAAGCATGCAACTTAAAAGTTACTCGTCCAGTGTGAACGCGCTGTTCCTGTACAAGTTCGATACCTGGTGTCGCCTTAAAGGAGGTTTGAAAACATGCCGCGTATGTGGTTCAGATTTCTGTGATCAACAAGCGTTGAGTGAACTGTTTCGCCCCATAACGTGGTAGTTCTCATGCAATAGAAGAATCAGAGATGATAACACAAAGAGCATGCAATCGCCAGACCAACCGGTTGTTTACTGAGCGGAAAACTATTTTTTTCCGGGAAGCGACCTTGGACATAATTTTACATGATGAAAAGACTGTCGACCACAACCACTGCTCATTTTGGTTCATTCAGTTGCCTGAAATCATCACAAACGAGAGATTCAGCTGGGTTTCAGGTGAGTCTCTCGCAAAAACCAAATTGATTTGCAGATGAGTGTATTTTTCTGAACTACTCCATTCAGGAGCCGGCAGACACTTTTGTATGTTGTATGCGTTCACTGTATGTTTGGGACTGCATTACAACTGCACATCTGACTTCTTTTTGAGCCTTTTGGCTAGTGGGGACGTAAAACTGCTGTGCAAACACAATTTTTCTACTGGTTGCTAAATGTTGCATCCATTGAGCTTCAGTTTTTGTTTGTATCGGGATGAAGCTTTGTGACAAACTCTGTGTCATGTTTGCTCGATCTTCAGATCTGTCTCTTGTCACATTCGACTACAAAATTTCTTCATAGATAACTTACAGCTTAGGCCATTTACTTTAAATAGTTAAAAAGAATCGTCTAAGCGACGTCTGATCTATCATATTACTAATTGCAAGAACTATATCTACCAGAGGAGCCATAAAGTAATGTGCTACTAGCTTTACAAAACTTCATATATGTGTACAGCTTTTTACACAATAGCATCTTGGCTTTCTGATTCCTACGAACACACGTGGTATCAGGTGGGGCTTCAGATATGCAACCGTGACCTGCACAGCAGGATTTGAGAACATGGAAGAGCTACGTGGATTGAAATGTTCAGCAAATGTTGGAGCAGGTATCACCAAGTAGGAATCACCGGAGTAGAGAAAAGACGCTGAATTTAAACAGGAGACCTTTCACAAAACCAATTTGTAATGCTACCGGCTCTCGTAAATGAGTCAGCTTTGCTTTCAATAACTAAAATTTGGTAAACGGAACTAAAAGAAGATTCTTGTTTGAGTTGTTCGCGTTACCAGGAACTGGTAGTACAGGCTGAGGCAAAAATGAATGATTTTATTTGTGAAAGCTTTATCTGAGACAAGAATGTTCTTGAAAGACAACATAGAGTAAGGTAGTCTCTGGCTGCCTCATGAACAGATGGCAAGGTTTGCCTGACCCTGATAAATTTTGAGGAACTCATACAACTTAGCGGAATGACAGAAAATAAGTAGAAAAAAGCAGAAACTTCACAAGTCCGCGCTGTTTTTTAAGTAGTATCCAAGTACAGAGCAGTTGTGCAAGGAATGGATGTCTTCAAGTAGCATCTCAGCTGGTCTGTTTTCGGCCCCTATGTAAAGGGTGTTGCAATTTGTACTCTGCAAAATAACATGCAACTAGTGAAGCCATTACGCTTTGAAGGCAGAGCTGCTTCCAGATCTGTACGATCATTGTTTGATGTCCGTTGAATATTTTAAGCAGACACACCCAATCACATACGAGACAAACTGTTTGCGTTTATTCATCGTGTGCGTGAGGAAAGTACCGCTTGGGAAACGAGCACTGTTGAAATTCTGTGGCAATGTTCTGTTTATCATTGTTCTTCCTTCAGTCTATGACGCTCAACGCGTCCCAAACAAGAAATGAAAACCAGGTTTGAAAACCAGGCTTTGTTTAAAAGGACAGCTCAGAATGTATATCTAATAAATTTCCCTGGAAACCATCTTCTTTCCATTTACCTATTGAGCAGACTACGTGAACAGGTGGTCCCAGGTCAGTAGCTATTGTGATTAGTTCCAAAATGGCCGTCCAAGTACATCAGTTTTAAAAGTCGTGTTTCAAGCATAAGCAAACCAGATTTAACAGCACATTTTCTGTCACTTAGCATGGCTACGGTGGTTTAGATAATCTTGGGCGCCCTTATCTTGAAGAAATAACCAGTCGGGAAAGCTGCGAGCATCGAACAATATTTCATGATTTCCCTGCTACTGCCGTGTGTACGCACACAAATAATCGTGATTCAGTGGATCACGCGACCCGATTCCACTCAACGGCTCATTTGGAACTTAGACTATTTTAGGTAACACAATAAGATAGGAATAGATATAATAAGAGTTCTCAGAGAAGAGTTAAGATGTTTCCAAAACACCGGTACGAGTCTTGAAGCTTGTACCGAAAATCAGAGTTTTTCGTCTGACTGGTTTGGTCAGTAAGCGCTTACACTGATGTTTCCGTTTCCTCATTTACTGAACTAGCAAGCTGGTCTCTTCTTAAGATTCGCTGCGGGTTTTTGTAATGACCAGTGTCAGTGATGAGAACGTTGATGAGTAATTACTCTGAGTTTGTTTCTAGAGTGAAGTTTTGCTCATACTTTCTTGGTGAACGAAAGGATTTGCGAACCAGAAGCTTATCTATTTGGAACGTTGTCTCTGACCTTCAGTAGGTATGCGGCAGCAGGTTTGTTGGTGGTGGGACTGTGGAAGGAACACTGAATAATTGACGGAAACTTCATTTAAACACTGAAGAACCACTACAATTCCGAAGACTGCACTTTTATTTCAGGCAATAAAGCAGTGTCTATGAGATTTCCAATTACCACTTGTCATCATCCAGTCTAATTCAGGAATGTCTTTTGACTTAGGCTCTTTGACCTGCTGATAAAAGTACCACTTGTCATCATCCAGTCTAATTCAGCAATGTCTTTTGACTCAGGCTCTTTGACCTGCTGATGAAAATTCGCCAAAATTTAACTAAATTCCTCTCACGTGCAATTCTGGACACAAGAAATCAACTTTATCCACAAAGGATCTGTGAAGGAACTTGCTCTTGATTGAGAGGTATTAACTTTCAGCTTGCCTCAAAAGGTCCTTCTTTGTCCAGCAAATACAATGAGTATCTAGGCTTGGAAGACCGGCTGGGCGGAGATATATACACCGGACCTTTGCATCTTTATACAAAACAAACCAATGAGACTATGCGACAAACGTGTGTGAGGGACTTGCAAGGCGGCGTCCCACGGAACGTCTTCTTCATAGAGGTGATCTTACTCGAGTTAAATGGCAGAACACACGGAAAAATATGTTCGAAAATATGAATATATTTTCTTATAACGTATGCTCACTGAATCGAGGCACAGACGGTTGAAATTACTGTTTTTTAATCCAACATACTCGCGGCAGTCATGAGCTGCTTACGCAGGTGAGATTTAATTGATAGGAGTACTTGAAAAATAAGATTTCTGTACCATTATCTTAAGATGCAAACCAAAACAAGTTAGTGAGCACTGACAAAAAGTTAAGTTACGGAGAATGAATGAATGGCAATAAGTCGAAATACTTGCGTCACTTGTAGGGCTAAGGTCTAAAATAGCGTTCAAATATCAATTTTAAGTGCTTTTTTCGGAAATAACGGTCCACAGTTGGGATGTAGAAATCGATATCATATCAACACAACCATCATTGCATTCCAGCCTTCAGCTCACACTGGATCATACGGAAGGAATGAATGTGATAATTGCATAATCGTATTATAGCTGGGATCATAAAAGACGCTTTGTAGGTTTTATGGTGGTCTCCTATTGAAGCTTACTGTGACTTCTGTCAACAGTTCTTTTCTGATTAGTTCCTTGACATTCCTATCACTGGTTGTGGCTTTTCTACAGAGGACCATTTAAGTAGCCTGGTCAAGTGATTTCTCCAAAACAAGACAATCGCATCTCTGTTGAATATCACAAAATTGGACGAGGTTATCTTCCAATCGACAAAAACAGTTATCTAGTCGACAACTATATCGGTCTATATCTGTCTATATTTTATTTGTGGGACCAGTGATGGTGTGCTTTGTTGAGCCTACCTCGTGTGTATCTTGTGCTAAGTTGAGTCTAGTCTACTGTCTGACAGATCAATGTGCGAAAACTATTCACTGAATCCAGTTTAGCCAGTCGTAAACATAGCGCCTTTTTAGTCACACGGCCACTTTCTAAAATGTTTTTATCCCGAGTGCATAACGTGTTGATGGAGTATCGATCACAATTCAGGGTTCACGGAAAAGTCTTGCTTGGACTTGAATATCAAACTTACCTGTCTACTTCGTGTCTCTACTTCAATTCTGCTATGGTATGCAAGGATTTCGCTCGCGAAGTAAACGACAGAAAAATATTGATAACTAAGTACACCGAGTCTATGTTGAGCTGAAAAAATATTCTTTCATCGAGTGATTGTCTCATTGTAAGGACACAACATGGAATGTCGGTGGACGTGGCAATTTGTTAATCGCTGAAAATGCGAGATTTTGGAACTTCTGTTGGAAATTTCATCCTGTAAATGAAGCTTATCTGTACTGAAAAGTTCGGAAGTGAAGTGCTTCTAGGCACTTCAGTACAGGCTGGTTTGACTTAAGAGGGCGAGATCGCCATAAAAAAATTTGGTACTTGTCTAAGTTAACCGCATAGTATCTACAAATGAGTAATCATATACTGCTGCAAATTTACCTGGGCTTTCAGTACCTTTTACCAAACGAATTCTCTAAACAAATGTGCTGTGTGTGGCCATTTAGCCGATGGCCATTCGCTCGACCCATTCCTTGTGGATCATTCATTGTGGTCATATTTTGAAATGCGGCCAATCGTCAACAAATCTCAGTGATGATCGGAGCGGTGGTAGCTTAAAACCCAAACACCGTAGCCCTGATGTCGACTTCATTAATACTGTGACTCTTCCGCTTGAACCATGTGATACCGGTTCAAGAATACGAAGCAAAATATCAACAAGAAATGTACCAACCAGTTTAATCTTTAGATGTGAAGCATTACACTTTCGAATGAATGTAAAACATACCTTAGAATTCTTACATTTCTTTGGGTTGATCCTTCTCTACAGGAGCACCGTGGAACAATGCGTTGTAAGTGGTTGCGCCCACCAAATAAGTGTCATCATTTGTTGAGTACTATATGGAGTATCCTTAAGGGTAATAAACTTAATTAAATCATAGTGTTAGGATACATAGAAGTAGCCCTGATATGTCAAACGATGGCAGTTATGGATGGTTTATCGTCTGCGTTAACAATAACAAATTAACAATCTGTACAATCTCAGTAAACACAAGACTGACGGAACTTCAGAGGTTGTGCGTATGTGCTGAGAACCAAGAAGGGCAAAAGTGGCCATGAGCAATGTAAATGATTGTCATTCCCGCCAAATAGTCACTAAAAGTTATCTTCCCGATAAATATTTCGTTGCGAGCTTCTGCACTTTTGAGTTTTTGTCCATTAATTGCGACTACAAAGAGTAACGCTACGTTCCCTTTAACAATGACAACACCGGAATCTGCCTGAGTAATCCTTATTTCCATGCCCAGCGGCATTTTTATCTCGTCACACTCTTTTCCTAAGACTGCCTTGCTACAATGATCATTGATAGAGGGTTTGTTTTCCACGGCAGCGGGATAGGTATGTAATGCGAAAATGGCGCTACACATGTAGCCGGCCACCATGTCTGGCGCGGTAAATAGTGACTGACGGCTCCGGCCAGCTAGACAACGATCGAAGTAGTCGATTTATAGTTCTGATAAGGAATGCAAGTTTGGTACACACTTACACTTTTCTTTATTGGGCCACCAAATCAGATAAGTCACCAACTATGTGTTCATCGAAACTGGACAAACGAGACACGTAAACGTCTGAACAGAAAATAATAGTCGTTCAGTTGTAACACTTTTTCGGTGCTTAGTTACTATGCTACTCGGAAGAATCACATGGTTTTTTTTACTGCCATACTCTCCAGACTTAAACAGAAGCACCTGAGATGCCAAGGTTGTATTCGAAACAAAACCCTCCGACCAGTCTGTTCTCTCCGTAAACTCTGAGCTATCTTGATTTCCAATGTCCTAAAATTTATAATTCCGAAAATCCTGATTCCAAAATTTTAACAGTTCCTGTCAAGTATATTTGACTTGCGTTGTTTTTATTCTAGATTACTGCAAACCTTATTTCCAGGAACGTTAAGACACCACTAAGACTAACAATGCCTAAATAGTCTCGAAAGCAAAGTTTACATCGACCCACAAAAAACCCATCTTTGTGAAAAGGCCAAATGGAATTTTACAAAAAGGAAGAAAAACGTCACGTAGCGCAAATTGTTCAAGTTGCATTTGAACGATGCTTGATAGCCTTGAGTCTACAGAAAGTTGTTAAACGTTACATTGAATCCAAAACCATCTATCGTCCTTAGCTTATAATTCTTCTATTCCGCTTTACAACTACATTCGACTCCTAATCCACGTTCTTCCCAATGACGGACAAGAAGTTTGACCTGCACGAATCAAAGGCCTAATTTGAAAACGGGTTATTATTGCTCAGCCTAAAAACTTCTGAAAAAACAACCATGGACCTACTTATCGGTCTGATGCTCTTGAAAATCCGGCAGGACCTGTTGACTATGAAGGTTACTCAACTGAATCTTAGCGAACATGGTTTGTTTTGTTCAAATGTTAGGCGGTTGAATTTACATTAGCTTCTCTGAAGAACAAATTCGTTAATCGACTGACCTCAGGGCAGAGTGGAAGGAAATGAAATTGCTAGTTCACAAGTGTCATTCTTCTGGAGCCTAGCATCAATGGCTGAGATTCTGTCAGGTTGCCAAAGCCTAGACAGTAGCAGTTGAAAGGCACAGTTGTGTTCGAATTAGCGACCTTCCGGTCAGTATGTTCACTGCCTAAACATCAGAATATTTTGAGCTAAGAAATAGAAACGGAGTATGTCCAACGTTTAACGAGGTTTGACATTGAATGTTGTGTTTCACTAATAAAGGACTGCAATTAACGTGGTGTTTCCAAACGAAGATTTTAACAAACGCATTTTCCTTATTACACTCCATTTGTTAACCTACTGACCTGCTTAGTCAATGCTTTTGCAAAAACACTCTAGCTGAAGTTACAAGCATAAACAATCCAACACTTAGATTTCGTGAACACTCTTTTATCGCACTGGAGAGCATGCAACTTCCTCCAGCTGATGTTTCTCCCACTTTATCATCTTCCGTCAGGGCTTTTGATTTAAACCTTCGTCCTAATCAAGCGACTGAACGGATGAATTTACTGCGGAGTGAATAAGATGGGAAACTTCGATGATGTACACTGTTACGACGAAACGAATGTCCAAGGACAGCAGCCTTTCTTATAGTTTTAATTGGTCTTCATAACCGTCCGCTTTTATGGTATATTCTAGTGACGCTCCAAAAAAGCCGATAAACAATACGGTTAATACTCATGTAATTACCGGCCTTAGACCCAAACCGGACGATGCCCACCAAGCAAACATCCGCATCAAAACCTCGAAACTTCTCCGGAACATTTAGTTGTAGGGCATCCAATGGTTGAACAAGTGTGGAAGTTCTAACTAGACAGACTGGCTTGGTTGGTTCTCAGCAGCCATTTAAAAAAATAGACTCTGGGTCAAAAGTTTTCCTACTCAATTTTTGGTTTTCCAGCTAACGAACGCTCCAAGCAATTGGTAGATTCATCTCGTAGGTTATGGGCATGATGACTTCACACCAAAACAAACAAACACAAATATTTTAACAAACCATCTTTACCGAAATGCACTCATTTGCAAACAAATTTCGTTTTGCGGGAGACTCACCTGGAACCCAGCTAAATCTCTCGTTTATGGTGCTTCTAAGCAACTGAATATGCTTCACCAGGCCGTCTCGTTGTTCCGTCGGTACGATATTCGAGATACCGCGATAAAAGTATAGATGTAATACACTAGTAAAAGGTTGCTGTACATTTCTCGACAGCCCACGACCGGTTCCGCCCTTTTCCGGGCGCAAAAAATCATAAACGAGAGATTTAGCTGGTTTCCAGGTGAGTCTGTCGCAAAACCAAATTTGTTTTCAAATGAGAGTATTTCGCTAGTTTCGTGGAATTTGGTTTCAAGTAGAACATAAGTTTGACAGATACTCGGGGACTGTGCCTAACTGATAAGCCCCAAGAAGAAAGAAACCGGTCGTGGGCTGTTGAAGAGTTTTCAGCAACCTTATGACCAGTGTATTACGTCTAAACCATCTTTATATTTAAAATTGAAATCAACAGAAAACTGCAAACGAAAGGCAAAGTGCGTAGTAGGTGTTGAAAATGGACCATCCTGCCTTTTAAATAAATTCTCTAATGGAACTTTGTTTTACCGATCCAAATGGTTTTGCTTTAGAGGGCTAGTTGAGAAGCCTGCTGTTTGTATATGGTTTATTTGTAGGCAGGGTCATACAGCTTTTTTACTGGGGGGTCGAAATGCATACCTAAATTATAAGAATCAGGTTGGATGATCCATAGAAAATTTTATCCCTTCGCTGTTTTCCGGCACGAGTCTCTGAAACAGGAATTTGTTAATTCTGTGTCACATACTGATTCAGATTTAGGTCAAGGATAAACAGGTGGGTTTTCATTTTTAATCCGGATATGTATACGCCTTTCAGACGAAAAATAGGGCGTAAAATCATCTTCATGTTGACTTATGCGCCCATGTGGAGACTGAATGTGGTTATTATTAATGTCGGGTTTGAGGACAGACGGATATTAATGATCGTAGGCCTACTAATTCTCTCATGCTCAGCCCGTAAACTAGCCTACTCAGAAATTACTGAGTCGAGTTGTCACAACAATGAAATTAATCTGTCTCCGGTTATCGATTACTGAGAGCAGCCAACATATCCGACTTGAAGTGCGTCGAATTATCGATTGTGCCAAACATCGCGGCATCAAACAATCAATATTTGTTTACTACAATCAGCTGAGCCGGTTTACAATCGAAAGGACCACACTGCGCTAGGTAATTGAGACTGATTATTCACATTCATTTCGTCCCATCACAATCAAGGTTTGTAACCAAGCCACAGGTTTCATGTTTCAAGTTTCACCAATGACATTATAATGACTGCTCGAGAGACTAGATCGCACACATTCTAGTTTGATGCATACCAATTAAGTTTGACGTCCTTCTGAGTGCAAAAGACCTCTTGGGTGTTAGTTTCATGTAAGATTACACGGAAGAATTTCTAGAAAACCCTCCACTTCTAGTGATATCATCAACTACCCGGTGCATTCAGTTCTATTAAACTAGGTGAGCTTCTCCCGAATTGCAAAAAAAGTTAATATGATTCTTGGCTTACTCAGAGTTGCTCTTCGTTTAGGACCCTAGAAGCTGATCTGGGGCAGTGTCGCCGAATCACCAGGCAAAGTTAAACTTAGTTGTTGAAAAATGAACATCAGCTATCTAGCTAAGGTAGAAAAATTACCAAAAACAATGGTCCACTCAATAAGAGCTACCAATCAGACTCGGTCAGCTGGGTTCCCTCTTAAGGTGGAGATTGACCAAAATACCAGGTTTTAGGACCAGTATACGTCCTTCGAGTTGAAAAAACAATTATTGAAAAAGCTCGCTCTGTTTGCTTTTTGAAGATTTGCTTTATATTAAGGATGAGGACTGAACGTGGAAATTTAGCTGCGCCCAGCGTTCGCTAGTGGAGCAACGGTAACATGCTCTTCTTGCATGTCAGACGTCAGAAGTTCAAACCAAGTTACGGTCTGGAGTCCAGTGACTCTTCCTACAGTGTGGACTCACGAGAATAAGTGTGTCAGAAAATGAAGATGGTTGTTCAACCGAGATCAATGCGGGAATTAATTTTGTTTCCGTTTGTAAATTGTTAATAATGTTTTGGTTGCATGGTGCCCATTCTAAAAATCTGAGATGAACTGTAACCCCAGAATCCTAGCCAACTTCTCAAGAGCTTTTACGTTGTGCATCACCTAATATGGATGTGAAGACTTGCGAATCAGCTAAAATTACCTTGAACGACTTTGTGTTCGATAGCGCACATCAGACTATCATCTCCATCCGATACCAGGCAAAATGTCTGAACAAATACAGTACACAGATGGTACTCATAGATTAGCAGTGGAGCCTTCTGATCAAAACGATAAGGTATGTGGGTATATGTTTATGAAAAAAAAAGAAAACGAATTTGAATGCGAATTTGAATGCGGCTTCCCAACATTCTCAAGATTCACTAGTTTTACAGTTGTACCAGTTGTGCTAGTTGTACCAACGGTTCTGATGATCTCTCGATGTTTTCATGAAAGTTCCTTCTTATTACAAGGGGGAGGATAAACCACCAAACCAGGAGACATGTGTTTAATCAAAAACAAATAAATGGCCCAACAAAACATCGATGAATCCTAAGTTGATGGGCATAAGGAAGGTAGAGTTTAGAAGCTTTTATTGCTTTGCTGTGAGTTCTGTGAGTGACGCATACCTGGTCCTGAATTTTCTAGTAATGCGAGTATAGGTCACATGTAAGTGCAGCCCAAATTGGGGTGTTCATATACTGCTCCAATAAAGTAGCAAGAGATTTCAAGTTGGTCAGTCCGGAAAGTGAAAACTATCAAGCCTTGTAAAAATCAAGTACGGAATAATATTGCTTCATTTTGCTGATAGTGGCTTGGTTTTCGCGTGATTTCTTGCTTTCAAACCTGAGGTCATGTCTTCAAGACGAGAAGCACATTTTTCTAAGAAATGAGTTCTCGCCCAAATTTCTTATGTGTTACATTGGGTGAAGCGACCAATCTTCCAGCCACTATGAGTACCCAGTTATCACTTTTTGAAACCAACGGAACTTGCTAACTTCTCTTTTCCCAGCTTTAAGGGATATTGTTATTACCGGATACATTTGACATTACATTTTGTTTGTAATCTGGATTTGCATTTCGAAAACTGAGAGTATCCCTCGAAGTGGGAAACCAAGTTGTAGTGTTCTGAAAGTACATGACGCCGCATGACTTACCTCTGAACAACACCGCCTCCCTATATAAACTAATTTTGCACTCATACCTTATAAGCTGGAAAAAAGTGCTGAAATCAGGTACCAGAGGTGCTCTCTGATATCCATAAGAACGATCTCAGTGAATAAAACCCAGCTACTGTATAAACCCTCATTCGGGAAATTTGTAAAAGGGACTTAAAGAAATATTGACGTGTTCAGAGCATTAGCACTGCGTAATACTCCTTTAGTTCAGTGTGTGCGCACTCGCAGATTCCCCAGCTAAATAACGTTTGATGGATTAGGTTTTCGTTATCTGTTCACTTCCTGTATCCAGTCATTTGAAATTCTAATTGAAGTTGAAAGGCAAAACCACAACTTTTTAATCAGTAGAAAACAGAATTTTTGTTTTTTGCATTTGGATTAGCTCGAATCATAATTTTTGCAGGAATATTTTCAACTAAAAAGAAGTGAAATTTTAACGGTCTTCCTATACTACTTTCTGCGAGGGTGTATTACGTACTGCTTGCTGTGCTTTAGGTTACAAGGCAACAAGCATGCATTTTGAGAAATGCACTGATAGGAACACAAACGCACGACGAATTATTCTTGTACACTCTTTTTCATCACAATAGGTAAAACATTCTAACGAAGGCAAAATACTAGGTTAGAGCCACAATAATGTGCCTAAGTCTCAAACATCCGTAAATAAAGCTATCCCAGAGGAGTAGCAAGTCCTTTTGAATGCATACCTCCAAACTTAGTTGATTCCTACGAAATACCTGGGAAGAATTTGGTCTTTTTGACCAGACCACTTGAACTGATGTGCGAATATCAGCGTTACTTCTGGCATTGTGATCGATAGGTAGGGATTCTCATCACCTGTTGACCGGGGCACGTTAGGCACAGCTTATTTATCGATCTCGCCATAGCTGTGTCGTACTGTTTTGTCTGTGTTGCCAATTACGGAAGGCTTCTGATTGACAGGAGTGTATGAAATGAATGTAATCCATGGATGTGTTGCTTACGTTTCATGCTTTAAGTTTATTAGAAAGACATTTTATTTACGTCTATTTGTCGTTTTACCCATAGTGGTAGGTGAGTTCGACGAGCCTTGTGTCTATTCGCTCAGGCATAGTACACTGCCTTCTTAAGCGTGACTTCTTTGGATAACGTCGCCTGGACGGAACTAGTTCACGAGATTCTACGAACCTATCTGGATGAGTCAGACGTCTAGCTCGGAAAACAGATCAACAGCAATCTGATTAACCACTAACATCAAACCACTGATCAGTTGAGTGAAGGTGTAAAAGCAGTCCCTTGTGTATAAATTGCGCCACAGATATGGGTTCAACGTTGGTGGATATTTGCAGTACCAAATTTAGCATTCGTTCGGTGTCAACCTACAACCGCAGTGTTAGCTGCTTTCGAAAAAGTATGCACCTGATATCTGACCGAGTCTTTTCCAGATAGATTTTACTCTGTATCCTAACCGCCGTGTGAAGACAAATGGAAATGTTCAGCTAGGCAGCATGAGGCGAAACCCCACCTGAACCAATTTTGGAATTCTGACAGAAGGTAACGGCGATGAAAGTCATGACGCTATATTATATATTATGCTATGATGTAGACTGTCACAACGTAGTCTGATGGAACATTACATCATGTTATATAAAACGGAACAACCTAGTCTAATGTAACATATCGTTCATTATTGTTTAATACAACATAAAGAAGATATAATATAATATTATGTAATATGATGGGATATAATATAATATAGTACGACATTATAACCTAGAATAACGTGACATGCTACTTGACCTGCAACTTAAGGCTGAAGGTTATCTAGTGTTCTGAAGGTTTCAGTGAAAGTGTCAGTGATCCGACTTTGGCTCGTGGAAGTGTGCATATAAATGGTGGACGGCTTTTTTGTAGTTTTCGGTAGGTAGCATACATGTTTCGGCCCGCGTAATAGTATTTTAAATGCATCAGTACCTGTATGTGCCTGTTGAACGTTCAATTACTTGATAGTCTGGGTTATCGTGGTTAATAATTGCCTCATCTGAGCGTCTCGGGGATACTGTGTTGTTCACTGATCCCACAGTCATGTTCGAACGGACTTTAGTTAACGTGCAATTTACAGGAATTTGCAGGTCCACGAACCTTCAAGTTTAACAGCTTTATACCCCGAGTTGATCAAGAGGAATGAAATACATCTCCGCGAAGCCTGTGAAGAGGAATCACTAAGCCAGTTAGGACCCAGCACACCGAGACATTCGAATTACGAGAAAACAACTTTGAGCAATAGAGGACCAAACACAAGTGTATTGGAGAAGTAATCTAAACATTTGGGTGTATTTTTGGTCCTTGAACGGTTTTTTCACCAGACAGTTTGGGTCAACTGTTCATTTTGTGGTAGGTAAAAACTGGATGAATCCGTTTTGGCGTACATTCCTATGTTATATTATTCGCTTGTAACAGACACGTTATCCCCGTTTTCGAGAACTCGTATTTCAATTTATAAGGAGGATGATTTCGCAGTCGGGTGTTAAATATTCACGGCCTACAAACCACTAGGTTTATTCAAAAAAGGTTACATCCACTAGCGCTGATGATCCCCCAGGAAGGTTAGAGTTCCTCCCAAAACCTGCTCTAAGGATGAGACCGGGTTAGCTGCTTGTGTTTTTCTTATTATTCAGACTGGAACGACTGGTAAGGAGCCGCGAACGCTCCTCATTTTGACAATTTTCCTGTTGGGACATTCAAATATGGGTGATGTTACGTGATTGGTTGGAAATCAGTATACAGCAGTATAACGGTTGTGTTTAGGGGAGTGTGACAGGAGAAATACTTTATGCAGTTGCGTCATCTATAGTAACGTCTCCCGGCGAATACATTATGAATTGTTTTTCCATTATGAGCAGTGTTGATGAATCAATGATGTGGACTTCAGTTCACCATAGGTCAGTACAAAAGCCTATTAAAGTTCATTGGTGAATTACAGTAAATCATCGTACGTGGCTTATAGTATACGCGGCAAATACGAATGTGCAATGGAACGCTTAACTTGCTGGGCTAAATAGTTAAATATGTTACTTTCAAATTCTCATGGTCGAATAAATGCGATTATGAATGAACCTGTTGCCATTTCCGAACAGTTATTGTAACAATCAGAAAAACCGGTCGTTTAAATAATTTTCTTTTAACTGAAATTGCCCGACATATGCTATGTGTAACCAAAACCGGATAACAAACCGTCGGCTGTGTGCTTCTCCAGTTACGGGGAAAACGTCTACCGAACAGAGGGTCAGAATATAGTATTTTGGGAACTTTCGGAAAATACTATTCTTACAGACATAAAAAAATTATATACAACCAAGATCACACAAGCCCACGGTTGGTATTTCACTCACAGATGGTCGATAGACCAGCTGTCGTGAAAATAAATAGGGCTTTCCGGCCAGACATCTGTTTAGCACCTGAACGGGCTCTCATTTGTGCCAAGTCCAACTCAAGGAAAAAAGACTGCATAAGGTTTGAGATTGGGTTTTTGAAAAGACTGCGTTAAACAGTGGTTAAAATTTAGGATCTTTATCACCTGTTAGCATTCCATGTTAACTCAGCATGGTTTTCCGTGTTCTTTTTCATTTTCCGTAGTTGACGTAGTCGACCCAACTTAATATACACATTTTGATTGAGAGGCTAAAAAGATCTCCAAATAATCGAGGTCCTTAACGTGAAAAAACTAGCAAATTTGGGCAAATTACGGAGTAATTGACGCGTTCAAGTAATTTTTGGTTTCAGTTCCGACAAGCCATCCGTAGTAGCTTTTGAAGTAAAGAACGATTGACTTATACTTTCCTACCACGTCAAAGGCTTAGGCGAAGAAGCTGATACGTGATTGTGCAATCCAGGTATTTCTTTCGAGCCTTTGGAAATTGCTTAAGCGAGGCAAGCTGCATGTTAGCACTACCAATTTTAACGAAATCAGCTCGATTTTAACAGTTTCATTGTTTCGGTCGGTAAGATTAGGCATAAAGATTATCAGTTCAGAGAAGTGCTTCCTGGTGTGTACCGATATAGCTGTAAAATCTGTTATGAACCAGGCAAAATGTGGCTTAGAAAGATTATTTTTCGCCATGTATACAGCTCTGGAAATAACTGCGCGAACAAAGTCCAATTATCAGGACAGGTTAGACTCGGTGGTCTTTTCTCGTTGTCCTATAGCTGACTTAAAGATAATCTGATCAATGCAAATCTGATCATTGTAGTAGACGTTCGATTGGTGCTCGAATATGTGAGTTTTATGGTCAGTTGTTTTATTCTCTTTCAGTAGGCTCGTAAAGTCAGCGCTAGCCTGGATTCCTTGATGCCTGAAAGAAGTTACGGTTAGTTGTGTGAAACGGGTTTTGTAGATGTTGAGAATCGGGACAGCAACAATAAGTCAAGCTAATTTATTTAAATCCTAAGTGGCTTGGGTCGGACTACATACTGCCTGAACTAGTTATAAAATTCACAAAACACACCCACATGCAAACTAATTTGGTTTTGACGGACGCCTAGGTGAATCCCAGTTAAATCACAAAGACAGTCACTTGTTCGAGTTAGTACGATTTTCGAGATTTCACGGTATACTTTCTTGACGGACAGTGCGCATTCACTTGAAGAAAATCATAAACGAGATATCTAGTCTGTTGGCTGTTTCCCGTTAGAACTTGACTGGTTTCCAAGTGGATATATTTGGCGAATTTCGCACATTTCGGTTTCAAACAGAACATAAGTTTGACTGTAAACAAACTCGGGACCCACCCGAACTGACGAGCTGAAATTAGTGTTGGGTTAGTCGTTGGCTGTCGAACAGTTTTCAGAAGTATTATGAAAATTGTGTTACGTCAATTATTTAGAAGGTTATTGGGAATTGTTGATCGTATATGGAGATTTGGGAACTTTATTCGCGATTTTGTGTTGTAATCAAAGATATTGTGTACCGGAAGGCCAAGAGGCCATGTACGGTTGTTGTGACTCTTTTGAGACTCACCAGTGTGCGAACCTCAAAAACTCGTCGCTAGTATTTGGAAACTAAACCTTTCAGGCCACAAGCGCTGATAAACACTGTAAATAACTGACATTTGAACAGAATATAGGGCAACGTATCCCTCAGTCACTGAAGTTGCATCGTGCGGTGACCAGCTGGCTGGCTCGACTTTTGATTTTTTGAACCATTCCTCATTCTGAACCGCTTATAACGTGTTGCTAGTATGAACAGATTCAGGAATTTTAATCTTTAACCCAACTACTAGTCCGCAATTCATGGGTCCAAATCGCCTTATCAATTCGCGAGATAAGCGCTGGTACCCGTCCCCAACAATGCGAAACAGCAGAACAGTACGTTTTTTCTCTCTTGATTTCTTTGAACTCCGGATCACTTTCAAACTGCGGTGGGCAAAGTATTGATGACTCCGGTGGTCGTTTACAAGAACGTTTTGCTGAAGCCCTTAGCTGCTCTCTTTTGGTGCTGAACATGAGGATTTGGCTACGAAATTAAACGTTAAGAATAACCATGGCCTGGAAGTGTAAAGTTCGCTGCCCATCAAAATACGTCCACATCCCAGAATAGCATTTGAATTTTAGATGGTAATATTATACCCATCATATAGACCTATTGAAGAATTGTGACTTTCTCAGCTAGTTTAAAGGAAGTTTCTGGTTAAATTTAAATAGTAACCCGGTAGAATGTCACACCAGCGAGGTTTGAAAAGCAGGGTAATGCTCAGAATGATGTATGGAGAAATTCTTCACCCTAATACATTACAGAAATTCTAAGACACGAACACAGGAACTTTCGACCGCCGTATTATGCTCGACAATCAGCAACTTACGTTAGGAACCAGTACGGTGAATTTTATATTTGATCGGTGCAATAATGTCATCCATTTACCGCTATAATTTGATAAAACATAAACAATGGGCCTATCCAAGCTAAACTGCACCAAAACAACACATTAGTTTTGTCAAAAAGAATTTTATTCGCACATTGCAGTCAGCTGAATAAAACAAATTATGTTATGAAAAAGGCCAGAAGTGTGTTAACTTTAGGAAAACTCTTAAGTGATCTTTTTTTAATGAAACGTCACGCCTTCAAGAAAATAGTCCCAAGATGGAGTGAACGACCAACCGCTTACTCTATATTCGAAGATGATTCCGACGACTTTAACGTCAAACGTCTGTCGGGGGGTCAGTAGGTAGTTCGCTCTAATGATGCACTCTCGCAAGGTGTTCTCTATCCATTCAGACCACCCGGATCGCTGATGGAGCAGATGTTCACGTCTGTGTAGCCCAGGCGCCACACATTCACTCTGAATAAGTAGACGACACTCTGAAACTTGATATGAGAGCTCAAAATCCGGAAGACCAAGCCAGTGTCTCAGTAGTTGACCGGGAACTTGTACCTCCTACTATTAGTTTAAGATGTAAATAAAGTACGGGAAAGTAAAACTAATGAAAACATTATGCCTTTCTGTTTTTCGTCAGTTTAATTTTTCTTGTACGCTTTAGTATGCTATGATTTGGCAAAATTCTGTCATATATTACGAACCTTTACTGGGTATCGAGTGACAGTGTTAGTAAGTATATGAAAACCATTTAGTCACATTTTGCCTAGAAGCCTGCTCTCAGCTCGAAAACCAACATTCTAGACGTATGTATATTAATCATTATTGTTCTGCTACCCTCTTGAATATGGTCACTTTTGTGCACTTTTGTGTGTGTCCACTACTTATTTGGTCATTCCTCAACACAGGCAATAGTAATTGTTTAATACTACCCAGATGACTTGATCTTGTATACTGGAATTACAAGGAGATCCAAATGTCCAAAATACGGTGTGCATAATCTACATCCTACTCAATGGGGAAGCGACATTTCTGTGAGCTAACGGATATTGCTGTATTTCTGTAGAAGTTAAGTACATAAGGCAACCGATAGTGGAATTTCGGTCGACCCAACTGTACCACCCATGTAGGCTAACGTTTCTCTTGAGTGATTTCTTAGCTAACTGTATTATGCGGGCAAATCTAAGTAAATTGTATCGCTGGAAAGCTATTTAAGCCTGATTCGGCTCACGTGTGTGCATTTTTATTGTTCACTCGTGTTTGCATGTGTTCAAGACGAGCTATCCCCTTGCCACTTACCTTTTCCAAAGGTGTCTGGATTTCGAATAGCCAATTGTGAGTGTGACGGTTTCGTTGGTTGTGTTTTCCTCAAAGACCTCTGCAAGTGCTTCCCTATGTTAATTTCTCCTTCCCCAGTTTTTTCCCATGCTAGTAATCTGGTGCCAGGTTTTGTGAACAAAAGAGCCAATCCTTTCGGCTATTTTACAAAAACTGTATTTTCTTGTTCGCACAGTTGAAAACCATTAAGTGTAAAGAATTACTTAAAACTCGAAAGTTAACTTGGTCTAAATACTACCGATTTTTTCAGAGACTTCCAGAGAAACGAATATTTTGCGCCCTATAGTGAGAATTTCTACTCAGCAAACTCTGTATCTAACTTAGGAAATTAAGTGATCACAACACAGGCGCTCGAAGCTTTTGGAGATACGTTCTTGATTTCGCTTAACTCAGCAAACTCTGTATCTAACTTAGGAAGTTAAGTGATCACAACACAGACGCTCGAAGCTTTTAGAGATACGTTCCTGATTTCGCTTGTTCACATACTTCCAATCAGAACTAAGCGGAAGCCGTGTTTGTGATGCTTTTTACTTGTCACTCAATGGATGGACAGATGAACTCTACGTCACGTGGAGCCAAAGCAACCACGCACTGATCGATCGAAGTCCACATGGCTTTGGTTGTCAACAAAGAGGAGCAAATCACACTCGTTAACACAAAAAAACGCGAGACATAACGATTCACGTCACATGAAGCCTAAACGCCAATCTTGCACCAAGTGACGTAATTTCGCAAGAAGCACTATACAATGATTGCTACAATAATCAGCCATGTAGCTCTTGGAAACAGTGCGCACGTTAGAGAAGACAAAGTTTTGAAGAGAAAATTTGCTTACCGATTATCTTCTTGCGTAACCACAGAACGCTTTTAATGAGTATGTTAGCAGGGTTCCACAATGACACCACAGCTTGTTCTCAGCTTGACTGATAAATTTCTGGCAAATTTTCAAAAGAAATCTAAGCGGATGGCTGGGCATAACCGTTTTGGAAGTATGCTACTGCACTTGGTGTATGCGTTGTGGAATACCAGCCATTTCAGCAAGCGGACTGCTCATTGGAGAAGTGAACATTTTCCGGTTTGGTTGAAGGATAATTACGCCAACAACAGCGTCAGTGATGTGTTCTGCGCCATCTTTACCACTAACTTTGCAACCTTTAGCGTATTCCGAAGGTTAAAACGTCTGTGGTGATAAACGTGCGGATTTTCTGGGTATCCGTGTTTGTTCTCGCATCGCAAACGCAGTGTGATAGTGCTTTTCAAACGAGCGAAAGTTCCTGTACAATGTTATGAGTTCCAGTGGGTGAAAAAATAGAGAGGAAAGAGGACTCATCGCTTCTGGTAAACTAACTGACGACTCCCTGCGTTGAAGTATTAGTTTCAGCAGCCAACTGCTTATAAATCCCCTCGAGCAAAGATGAATTCATTTGGTTCACCAGAATGGTCTTTTCTGAACTTTGTAATCTGACTAGTTAATCCAGTGTCTCCCCTGCCTAGTACGTTAGTTATACAAAGTCACAACTCAACAAACGCAGTCCGGTGGCGATCCATTATTTTCATACGTTAGCAGCGTACTTGGAATTCACTTGAGACCAATAATGGACTGAAATGAGGCGAAAAATTCTTTATGAAGCAAGTAATTTACGGGTTGACATTCCTCACAAAGAGTGTGACCACGCTCGGACGGTTATTTGCTATTGAGCACACCTGCCTGCCTGTTGATATTAATAGTAACCAACTTTACTCCAAAGTTTGTTCGATTCTGAATTCCACCAGGAAGCCTGAACAGCCGACTTGGCCGTGCAGCTGGCTGGCAGACGTTCAGTCCGATTCACCTGAGTCGTAGTATTTCAAACAAAGGAATTTTTTTGCCACTTAACACGCTCTCACCTGACATGACTATCGCTATCTAGAAAAATATCACCTGCCATCCAACGTGGGTAATGTGGCTCCAGAGTCCATTGGATAACATGTTGAGAAGAAAATGATCGCGCAAAAAGCAGTCTGTATTTTGGTGTAACAGGTGGCAACACAATCGTCATTGCTGGTTTGCGTAGAAGGTGCAAACAAAACCTCGCAGTTGTGGGTTTATAAATATCTAAATGAATTCATCTCATTTTGTAGGAAGCCTTTATCGTAAGAGGGCCAGTCCGTTCACTACGAACATTAACCTTTTTTACGACCTCCCCACACCTTTCTGCCATCAGTCACACACTTGAATTTCCAGGTTCAATCTCACCCTTTAACACCGAGAAAAAATTTTGTCAGTTTTTCAAAATAACTTGCGGTGCATGGCTGTTGGATTGACGTCAGACAACCGAGACAAATCTATTTCAACTGTTTGACAATGACGATTATCAAATAACTTCTATTCAGCTAACAAAAATAGCCCTCTGATTTCTTTGTCCTACTTTATTGAATATACTTACGGTCAGATCCTGTGGCAACAGAAGATTCTTCGACTTGAACGTTTGACAATAGTTGTTACAGGGCAGGGCTCTGTGGTTTCCGCGCTACCAGAATATGTATTTACCTATTAATGCAGAAGCTTACACCAGGGCAGGGTAGGTTTATAAAACGAAACAAACGAGTTACCTTGATTAAGTCGCCGAAAGCAAAAGAACATTAACAGCCGTGATTTTGCCTTTGTGCTAAAATATGGATGTTTGGATTCACTTTCAACTCATCAGACTTTTTTTTCATAGTATATCAACAAAACCGGCACCTCCCATCTTTCCTGGAAACTTTAGACGGAATGTCCACCAACATACTTGAGCGATTAGCTGAACGGATTTATTAATTTAATCTTTCGTTTCACTCTACATATTCGCAATATCTTACATAATCATACAGCAATAATAATCCTTCGGCACGAACGTCCAAATATGTTCGAGGATTTCCAAAACAATGAACTTCATTTTACGAGGTACCAAAAGCGAAGAACACTTGAAACATAATTTTACTTAATGTCCCCTTCTCGCTGATGTACTTTGGGGAAAAACGTTACCGGGAAAATGCAGAAAATGTTAAGTTGGTGAATTATTTAAAAGAAAATCTTCAAGCCTAGCCTAGTGCAAAATCACGTATCCCAGTGTGTAATAGCGATTGCACGTTGATAAGTTGTAGGTCGTGTTGTAGAAGACATTAGCTTGTCTGCGCCATTTGTAACCTCATGTCCAAGAATCCTCACCAACTCTATTCCAAGGAAAAAATTCATCAAGCTCTTCTTGTAGCAATCTTTGGTTTGTTACATCTGCTTTTGCATTCGGCCGTTAACACTGAGAAAAAGATTAAGCCTACCTAGCTAAAGTAGTGAAAATAAAGACAGTCGACTTTCACATTAGGAGTCAATGCTCACGGCATGTGCCCAAGAGATTTCGCCTCTTTGTACATCGTCTGAGAGCATGCAGGGTAAGACAAGCTTTGAGATCCTTGGTGACAGTGACAGGTGATGCAAAGTCTGCTTTCACAATCTGCTGTCAGCGGAAACTTCAATAGACTTAGGACCGGGTCAGTCAGATAAATTGACCTTTATATTGATGAGATACGCAATCAACCTGCTGAAGATAAGGGGATATGTGGTTATCACTCAGTGCGGATTATCACTGGGGCCAACTTGGACTAATAATGCGTATTCGTGCTGCAAACCATTCAGTTATTCCAAGAGGAATTTGTTTGCGATGCAGTCAGGTGGTGGTTTTCATTTTCGGTCGATCCCAATAGCGTATCAACATTTAATTCACTCCAAACATTAGCAGAATAAAAAAGGTTGGTCCTTTTACAGATTTTATTTTCAATCAGAAGGCCGTTTTGGGAGAATACTGTATTATTATCCAGTTCTTCTCTAAAAAACTTTAGCGTTCTGGTTCTCCGCCTATCGTTATGCAACTGATCAGTGGCAGATCTCCCATAAGGCGAAGCCAACATCTTTGTTCTGGTGATGAATGATATTTGTGACCACTTTCGGCCTGGAAATGAGGTACATCATCGATCAACTGTAGCCATTCGTACATTTTTTTACGTCGTCGCAACTGCAGCACACCAATTGCACATAGCGTGACGCTACTCCTGGCTAGCATGAATCATCGTAGAAAAGGCTGTGACATGCTTGGGACATTTTCCCATTTTGTCCTACGGAATGGTTCTCTCCGCCAGGACGACTTGCACACAGAAGCACCAATGTACAGAACATGTTTTCCGCTAGCGAGAAACCTCATACCACGAGATATTTGCACGCCTAAAAAAACACGAAACCGCAGGAAAACGTGTATTCGCACTTAAACGTCAGAGTCTGGTTTAGGGTGAAATGCCGATAAACGCAAAGCTGGATTTATATATCTGCTGGATAATTTGTTGCATTACATGCTGTTTGGGTTCAAGTGAACTTACACTTGGATGGAAGTATGGACTGACTTCAACCCAGATCAAAGGGGTGAGTCACCATTTGAAAACGTTAAAGCAGTGCACGAATGGATATTCATGCTTTCAGTATAATCACATACGCTTGCTGACTCAAGCGACCCAAGTAGGCACATCCAAAACGTAGAGAGAAACTACTATTTAGGACGGTCACTAATCATAACCTTGCCACTGGAATTCATTTTTCAGTGAACATTGTAAGTGCTCCGAGTAACCTTTGCGAAAAAATCTCCTCCATTTTACAGCAATAATAATTATTTGCAAATACACTTTAGCTGAAACTCAAACATCAGGCTCGCATTGATTCTTGCAAATCGTTCCTCTAAGTCACATAATATGTGGGTGTCATACAGGAATTGTGAAATTTTCACTTCGATGAGCTTCACAAAGAGATACTATGGGTTACTACTATTGCAGTATGGCGCCTTCTACTTACTGAAAATATGCTCCGGGCGTTCAGTTTGATTTCTCAGTGGATCAATCACCGGGGCAGATTAACACAGTGAGTGTATTGGCATTTGGAGCCATGTATGTTTTTTTAGCAAGAATCGCTAAAACTACTTGGCTTGAGAAAATCGACCAGTTTTGCTACCTCAATTCGGTGTAACCAAATTAGGCTATTGTTTCTGTCAGCCTCCATCATACCTGCTTTAACTTGCCAGTAACTTGCACTGTTTCACTCCTGTCATGATCAACTGTCTTTCATCCTGGAGGAAAGTGTATAATGGAAACTTTTGTATCGAAAGAGGTCATTGTCTATTGTGAGTCTCCATCAAACAATTCTATCGCTTATTATAGTCCAAACTCTTTACAGAACAAAATTTCCTACATGTATTTACCAAGTTACCCTTGTGAGGAAAGTCTGTAACTACGAGTTTTGAATCTAGCCACATGATTATTTTTGGGACAGACAGACAGACAGAAAGACATCATTTGGTATCCAGCCCGTCATGACGACAGCAGTGCCACGAAAGAATTCCGACCAAGCCGGTACGCTTGGTACAGCCTAAATTTCATTCGTTCCTCATTGGAGGAGAAAATTCTAGCTCTCATGTTCGCGCAGAAGAAGGAGAGCTTTGCTTTTAGTCTCTGTTTTTTTTAGTTGAACACGCAACAAACCAGATGTCTGAGATGGCAAAAACGTTGGCAAAACATATGCACAAAATAATGGCAACATGTGATAAACTTTCAGGGCGGAACTTATTGTATAATAATTGCGGAAAGCAACGAAATTGTTTATAAATACTACTTCCATTTTAGCAAATGGTTCTTATGATTTCCCATCACTAAAGCAGTAGTCCGGGTAAGAATGGAAATTTTTTCGTTCACAAACTCAACTACTTACACTTTGGCTGATGTTATTAACGAAACCGCCAGCGGTTATTGGTTGCAGCTTTCCATAGGAAAACAACAATAGTTGCGGTGTATTAAGCAGTGTTCTTGAAGTGTTTTAGGTAATAGTGTTTAATTGAACGAAATTTGCAGATATCCAGCGACCGTCGAATTATCTTTAGGTCGCTAATCTGTGTATGATTCCCGTTGATCTGACAGGTTGCAAGGATCAGCTGTTTTTTAACCGCTATATTCCAATACAATTTTGAAACAGTTAGTGGTTTTGTGTATTCTGACCTGACAGAAACTATGCTCAAAATTACTGACGTAGTTCTGCTTGTAAGGAGAACATTTTCTAGACCCTTTCCAAGAAGTGACATTATTGCGGCGATCGGCTGTTACATCGTCTGTCAGCTACTGATGGATGAAGCATTATTGATCAGCTGGTGGGTTGATCGGATATACACAAATCCTTTGCAATAGGCGACAAAGTAACAGGCAAATTCGCATCCGAATCTGTGTTAACTTGTGATAGGATAATTAGTGAACTGCAGGGGTTTCTACACTTCCCTCTTTCGAACAATCGTATAGAGTTGTGCCCGGAAAACGATCAACTTCAAATCAACCGTTCCAGACAGCACAGGCGGTTGTCGAAATTTGGTATTGTGCAACTATGCGTTCAGATGCTGTAAGCGCCTGCGGGCAGAAGTGTACGTAACACATCAACTAGCTTTCGGCCATTTCTCCTCCGAATGAAAACCATTATTTAAATAACAAATTAATTACCGCTCCCCAGCATCATCACAGACAGCATTATCAGTGTTGACACGTGACAATGGCAAAAAACGCGCTAGAAAACTCGCTCAGCGCATTTTCAAGACATTAACCAGTTCATTCATTCAGGTGATTTTTTTCGCCATTCAACATAGCTCTGACAGTGTTTCAAGTCTTATGAACACACAAATGGCAGTAAATCTACTTGATTGACTTTCATTCTAATACTGAATGTGGCATGCTGGGTAATGTTTTTCGTCATTATCATATCCAATTTTGCTATCCGCTGTGTTAGGTCGCATAGGCACTGCTAGGCTACATGGGTTTAGCTTGACAGAGCCGGTCATTTAGAATACCCTGTTCTACCTGGTCGTCATTTTTAGGCTTTCGTATGTGACTCTTAATTTTGGGTAGTTGGTTTGGTGGAAAATACACATGCCAGTCAAACAATACAGAGTACTTTCTTAATTCAGATTGTTTACTGAAAGCAACAGCAAACGCTTCAGTCAAACATCGCATTCAAACAGAAAAGTATATAGTTTTGTATACAGAAGAACTCCTGTATGAGATTTAGTTGCTAAAATTGGCTGAAACCTCGAGAATCTGTTTGCTTCAGTTCGATTTTCTGATGAAAGTAGAACGAACCAAATGGCGTAGGATTTTCAACCTGGACTCTGTCGGATTTAGGTTTGAGGGCTTCCTTTGTTCAGGTAAACCGTTGCATGTCTGACGAAGATATTCTTGGATAGTTCGATTAGACAAAAGCTTTCAACTTACGCTCACAGCAGAGATTGGGTCTCCAGATGACCAATGATGACGTAGTTAGATAGGTGCATTGGTGGAGTCAAACAGCGGTAAACGATAAATGGTTTATAGCGCCATAGCAAGTGCGTGCAATGCACTTGTTTGGTCAATAGTAGCCATTATTAAGCGATCAAGAATGCATGTATTTTTGTTGCAGAAATACTTGAGATACCTGCGTACTCATAAGAGCTTCGATGCACATTACTCTTCCTGATATGCACATGGTTTCCACGCTTGATTAATGCACAAAGTGAACGTATGACATGCCGTTTCAGGAATGTGCCGGCCACAGAGTTAGATATTGCTGCGCGCCTTGTAGCTATTACTGATAAAAAGCCTGCAGTCTACCTGCGCCTATGAATCTCTTCTGAGTAAATTAGTGGGCTCTCGAGTGTACACGGAAGTGTTTGTTCTGATAATCATTAAAATCTAGACGATTATATGTCTGATTTTTGCCCTTCGCTTTTGGCTTGCTAAACTAGGCCTTAAACCAAAATTTAGTATCTAGATTCTACAGTCGATACCATTTGGTGATCAGCTAACCGAAAAGACATTTCTAGTCACGTCTATCAGATTTCACAAATCTCAAAGCAGTGAAAGATGATCCAACAAATTTATCCGACCACCTGTATTTTCGGCGTCACATTGGCTAGCAATCTGCGGCAAAAGAGTGATCATCGCGTGAAGACTCCTGGACTTTAACCAGAGATAGAGATCAACATGAGACTTCAAAATTACTTTACCCATATCTAGGTACGCAGTCCTAGGTGAACCTTGAAATTCGCTCACTTAGTGCGTTTCTTAATGGTCATATGACAACAAATGTTGACACAAAACAAGCCACGTCCATTATGTTGATGGCAATAAACCAAAATCCAGCAATAATGGGCAACAGTTCGAGTTGGCAGAAGTATACATTAGTTCAGCGCATGGGACTACCGATCACACTGGGTTTTACCAATCACTGCGAAATCTGAACACGTACGTCTGAATCTTTGCAACAGTTCAGCATCCAATATGTCAAAATGAAAGAGTCCACTTATGCGGCAGTCAACTGCTACCACTGTTTCACTTCCAGATACTGTCTTCAGTGTGAATGCTTTTGGTGACAGTAAATATGTTAGTCATATGACAATTAGGACGCTGCAAGCAGATGTGTTTGCAAGCCTTTGAGGCGGTGTGTAACCACTGATACCAAAGAATACTTATACGGGTGTAATTCAGGTGACGTTCAACACAAAATGATATTATCAGAAAAAGTAAAAAAGTAAAATAGCGACCATACAACAACCAAGCTTTGGACTACGGGAGCATCATGAATACGGGTGGAATACTTGTAGCACTATCTTTAAAAGTAAGTAGCTTAAGCCCCTCGGTAAGTCCCAAAGAAAGAAGCAAATTCTGTCATGAAAATATGAAGTCGAACAATCTGGCGGAACTTACAAGAGCATTGAAACCACAATCAGTTAAAGAAGGAAAAACAGCATTATGAATGGAGTGAGGCCTTCAAAACCATAACGTCATCGACCTGGAATATGCGGACAACACTGATATCATCTTTGAAAAGAGTAGGAAGTTATCGTTTAAAAAGCTGACCAAAGTCATCCAGGCCCTCGGCACGTGCTTCGCATCTACAAAATCCAAAGTTATTTTGCAAGATGTGCAGTGTTTGAGCATGCCTCTGAGACTAAGAGAGTGACATTGGAGGTTTTGGAGCACTATATGTATTTTAGAAACTCCATTAGCTTTGGCGGAAGTGTGACAGACGAGATCAACTTACGCATCCTAATGTTTATAAAATTTCACCTGCCAATTTGCGCCTCTTGTGGTTTCAAAAAATCACCACACCGGGTCTTAAAGGACATGTATATCAGACAACATTAGAGAATGTATTGTTGTAGGGTTACGAGACTTGGCCACTTCGGGCTGAGACATATTTGGGTCTTTGTCAACCAATATTTCAAAAGTATAGCTGCTGAAGTCAACAACTCCGCATTTGGGTGACCAGGAGTCGTTTTTCGTTGAAGCAGAGGGCACTTGCATCAATAAATACCCCCGGTTTTGAAAGCTAGGTTGACTAGACAATGTGTTAGATGTGACGACTTACCTCCTACTGAGGTGAAAGGTGTTTTCCGTGACTAATTCAGAGTAATGAAAACTGAGATTTTGACGGAAGCTGACGTGGCAGAACAGGATAAAGGACGGTACGATGAGTTTAGGCACTGCTGGTGCTGTTCACCTCCCAGGATGGGGTCCACGTGAAATTCCTTGTGCTTAATTGGTGACACTGAACGAAACAACGATTAATTGACATCAGTGGTCTTCATGCTTCCAGCTTCTAATAAAATTGTCTGAGTGAGCAAACCGAAATAGCTGTACGGCAGTAAACCGGGTTTTGCTGTCAATGATAATAATAGCCGAAAAACAAGGTGAAGGACACCTGTTGCCCCACACATGGGCTCTGTTTGGCGGTTTGCAAAGTAAACTAAGGATTACCAGTTCGATGATTCCTTTTCTTTTTCGCCATTAAGAGTCTTTTCTAATTCCACATGAAAAGGGGGAGTGCAGCTAGCCGGAAAGTGAAAAAAAATCAGATGGGAATTTGCACAAAGTTGTGGTAGTGTATTGCCGAACTCTAGTTGAGACAAGCCAGTGTGTTTTATGTTTGGTCAATTTATAACCGAGAGGGTGTGGAATTCAAAATAAGTTTGGGAAGAAAGAAGCCGATTTAAGGTGACTCCGAAATTCTGTCACGGCAATCTTTCCGATGTTTTTTGAGCTTCTGTCTCTGTTGCAAACTCTGGGGGCATAAACTCTGAAAACAATTAATCTTGTGTACGGTTTAGTAACGAACATTTTTCGAGTGCATCAAAATTTAGTGCAAACCGCTGTGTCTTCAAAAGAGAGATAGGAATCGCGATGGCACAGACTTTGAAATTTCTGAGAAGGTATTACACGCGGCTCACAAAGTTTGTGAGCGCCCTGTCGTTAGTTGAAACAACTTGCAACTGGTCTTTCCCGGCTGTTTTTTATGAAGCCAAGACCTCTACGAAATGAATGATGCGGGATTTAGTATTATTCTGAAGGGTCCCCTTATAACCAGGGTTGCTATCAGAGGAACCAATCATGACAACACAAAATTACGTCACTGCCACACATACGGTTATTTCTATGTTCCAACCAATATACGATGCTGCCTACCTTTGTTTATTGTTCTCCTGTGTTTGTTATCTTGTGTTTCTCAAAATTGCTCTTAAACAAGTTGAGCTGTTTTGCCTCTACGTTGTTATCTATCAGACTTTAACGGACAGAGGACAACCCATTTGGATTCTCTGTCTTTGGACGAAACCTATCAATCAGGTGAATGACAATTTCAAATGGCAACAGTGTGCTTGACACAGCATCAATATTCTCATAACGCTAACAGGTCCGCCTCTTTAGCTCTTCACAAATGGCTGTGTCAACATATGGACGTTACGTTTTTGATCACTCACACCCTCTCTAACTGCGTGCAGGATTTTGTGGATCATCAACAACATCATCGACAGCATAACATCAGTATTCAACACCGATGCTTCACTGCCATATTTTGTGGAACTTAATACAAAATGTAGCCAGTGAGGTAACAAACAAAACATAAGGTGATATTTTATATATGCTGTTTGCTTGGCAATAGTAACTTCTATCAGCTGGTCAGGGTAGCTCCGCTGATACAACTATCAACTCTAATAGTTTGGATTAGTTTAGGGGCAACTAGAACCAAACATAGTCTTACTGTTATTGTTCTGAAGTATACATCACGAAAAGACTGTACTGACCGTAATGTGACGGTCTGTGTGCGTTCGTGACACTAAGCTATACTGGAACGGGGTGTTTATGTTAAACTCGCGGAGTCCTTCCTACCAGGTTTGTCATTAGTTAGAGGTCTGACGAACGTATTCTCCTGTCCCTCAAGGTTGGGAGTTTGAATATATGTGGCGACTTGCTCTCTAGAAATTGAGACACTTGCATTTCCCACCAAAGTCCGCTGTCTTTCGGAAAGGCTTTCGAAACAAAGGTATTGGTTGATGATCTAATTCTCATCCAGTCTATGTGTGGGCGTCTTGGTAGTATCCTAACCCGCGTACAACAATTAGTTTCACATATACAAAAAATTTCATGCCACGTCCACCATCGGGCTTTGTCATAAGGTAGGTCATCTTACTTGCTGCATACAGCACGGCGAATAAGCGAAGTCAGACTACTACTGAGGCCTCCCTTTTTTCACATTCAAATACTTTTCCTTCCCCCTCCACCCATCCTATTAAAAGCTTTCTCCGTGTAAGCCCAGCGCTTAGGACTGATAACGCCGTTCGTCCTGCATTGGTTTTGCAAGTAACGTGTGTGCGTCATCCGGCTCTGAAATCCTCAGTCATTTGGAAATCAATATTCAAGCCTCAACGCCCAGTCTATTTGACCGCTTTCCATGTTTGCGCTGTAAAGTAAGCAGGACAACAAGCTTTTCTTGCTCTCACACTGGATTCGCTTGGCATTTATGTGTGATGTGTATCAGAAACAAGAATTGAAGATGCAAACACAGTGGTTGAGCTAACTGTGCTGTCATCCTCCACTCGCTTTCGGTTGTGCATCTCTGGCGATCTAGAGACTGCTGGGACAGGGTTCGTATCGTCACCTGGCTGAAAGATCCTACTTGACTGGATACCCGTTGATTGTTACCACTGTGCGGTTCGTTTGGGAGAGTCTGTGAAGGAGACGCAAAAGCTGAAAGTTGATCTCAGTCTGTTTGTCGTGTCTGCTTACACTCTATCAAAGACAAGTTCTACTATGCCCTGAATGCCCCGATGCAGTGAGCTAAAAGCTCAGACATCCTTGTGATTGCTGGGGATCTGAATGTACAAGCGGGCAGGCTTAGCGCATGACAGACTCAATTAGATAGTCGACATGGATTGGAATCGGTTATGTACGGAAAACTGTGAACGATTACTTCAGCTGTGTGCCGACTGCAAGCTGTATTTATGCAGCACTAACTTCCGAAATAGCCGAAGTCGATTGGCCACGTGGTATCTTCCAAAGACGTGCCGGCAACGAAATCAGTTTGATCACATTGCAATCAGCTGTCGATGGGGCGGATCAGTACCTGGCTGTTACTCGTTTTGGAATACATTTGTGGATTCCGACCAAGCACTCGTCCGGGGTCGTTTCTCCCTTCGTTTTCCAGGACCGCTTAAGGTACGGAAAAGTCACCTGGCAACTGAGAGACTGGCATATCTGAATGTTGGACGAATTTACTAGAATCGTCTTTTAGAGTCTCTTCCAAACGCTGTAGCAGTAGATGTGGATTCATACTGGGTCGAGATCGCCACCTGTTTGACAGTGATGGGAGTTTTGCTTGTGGCACGGCGGTACGAGGCCACTCACACCGAACTGTGAGTACTGCTTAAATCTCGGAGGAATATCCCAGCCAGTCCCGAACATAACTTGACGCGACGAATTATCAGACGTCAAGTGAGGGTGAGCGGCGAAAACACCGTGAACTCTGGTGAACACGGAAAGCTAAGGAAATTGAAGAAGCCCAGGAATCCGGTAACGCCCGAAGATTATTTCAGTTGATCCGCAAGACCGGTCCCCGGAAACCATCTGTGAGCGAAACCACCAAGGATCAGAATGGACTGATCATCCTGACTTAAGAACACCACAACCAGTGAGTGCAGTATTTGAAAAAAAAACCATCGTGGTTAGAAGCTTCCACGCATCTGCAGCCCACAGTTAACGGTGAACATGGAACCATCTACGTCCCCATGAAAAAAAGACCATTCCAGAAAACTTGGGGGCGTCGATGACAGTGCTCATTTTAAAAAAGGGGCTCGTAGTGAGTGTGGTAACCACAGGGGGATCAGATTGGTCCCGGTAGTAACGAAATTGTTGGCATCACTGGTGCTGCTTTGTCTTACGGTAGCTCGGGAAACACTGATTCAAGAACAACAAGCGGGATTCCGACCTGGTAGAAGTTGCGTTGACTAAATCTTCACACTCTTAGGTGCTAGAAAAACATCATACATAAAAACGTTTCGCAATTTTAGTATTCCTGGATTCCCAAGGCGCATTCGACTCGATTAACCGGTCTGTTCTCCGTGACATGCCTGCCCACAAAGTAACGTCCCGGAAGCTTGTGAACAGGATAAGTTCTTTGTATTCTGAGACTTCCGGACGAGTGACAGTATGGGGAAAGCTTTCCAAAAGCTCCTGTAGATAAAGCGCACAATCCTGGGAAAGGTTATCAAAGTTGTGGAGCGTTTTACCTAACTTGAAAGTTGTGTTAGCTCATAATAAAGTATGACAGATGAGGAAAATGCACGAATCTGCTGGGCTGGGCTTGCGTTTGCTAGTTTGAGACACCTACGACATCATAGCGATTTATCCCCGATATACCCGTGTATCAGGATACAGTGTAGGCTGTTTTGTTTTATTGTTCTGAAACTTGGCCTGTTCAAGCAGTGAAACCGAGACGTTTTCAGGTGTTCGACAACCTTTGCCTCGGAACCATGGCTCGTATGATTTGGTGTCGGTGAGTCCGCAACGAGGCAGTTAGGAAGCGATTTTCCGGTTGTTCAACGGGGGCTTTCTGCCCAGCATCAGAAGCTGCTTCTGTTTGGTCGTGTATTGTGCATGGCGAACCATCGTTTTCTGAAGAGTGCTGATTTCCGTGCCCACTTCAGAGTGACGGTATCAGAGAGGTACCCAAAGTTTCACCAGGTAGAGGGTATGAACGAGATTACGAAACGCTTGGGTGTTGTCGGTGCTACTCGCAAACCAGGATGGGAACCGCCTGTTCCCCACAGCGGCTGGTTGGAGACGCTGCGAGATGTGACTGCTAATCGATGTGAGTGACGTTCTTGTTGTCGGTTTCTATCCAGATTGCCTGAATGAGTGTCCGGAGGTATGGGCAACTCGGAATAATTTTGTTGCGCTAGCATTAGGCCCATTCCCCCGTCCACTTTTATCATTTGTTCACAATAAGACCTTCAAATAGATCATGGTTGTCTGGCAGCGAAGCACCAGTGTTGAACGCTGACGTTATGTCGTCAATCATGATCATGATGTTCTGTAGTGTTCAAGAAAAATGAAATAGTATTCACAACTCCACACTCAACGCAGGTAGCTAAAAACAACAGACGTCAAGCCGTTAATACATTGACCAACTGGCAAACATCACAATAAGTAAAATATCTGCACAACCGTCTTCTCAAAATCATGAAACACAAATATGTTGACCGAGTGTTTAGTCATGATGTGAGTGTGCTGCAACTGAAGCGATTTAACTTTCATACTCAAACCAAGTTCCATCATCATAAACCTTTTTGTGTATTTCGGGTTTTCGCTTTTCTGAAAGTCATGCAACTCGGCTAAAAACTGTTCTCATTCTACGGTGTAGCATTTTATGGTGAGGCGTCATATTATAAAACCGAACTATGTTCGCTGATTATAAAAAATTATTACAGTTTTGCGGCTTTAGATCTTCCAAACATCACTGTAATCCACTGTATTCCGATATTTCAGTCCTGTGATTTCGGTCTTAATAGTTAGGGAATCATTTATTTGGGTCTATTTCTGACAGACTCATAGTCAGTCTCAGTAAAGTTATGGAATCGGTCGCAAGTTGCTGTCTATTGATCACTGAAAGTTTGTGAATTTTGTCGAGGAGAGACCTGACAAGTTTTGAATAACACTGGTATGCGTCAGTACACAGTTACAAGAAACAGATACCTTGAGAAAACACAGACTGGTACATTTTAGGAATGCTCATTTTAAAGAAAAGCAACAAATGTCCCGAGTCAGACGTTTTCTTCAGCACACGATGTAGGACAATCTCCGGGGTTCACACTTCAGTGAAACGAGCATGGCCTAATAATTTTCCAGTAAAATCTTTATCAACTAAAGTATTTTAGGATTGTAATTGGTCATAATTTCTTGTTCTAAAAAGTTAGCATCATCACAAACCTGGAAGCACCACGATTATTTGTCGAACAAATAGGCCAGCAAATGTCAGCTAACCATACAGTGCATACCACTCACAGCCATACATAGGCTTTTACACTGCAAATACCAAAAGCAAAATGACCATCCAGAGGGGACAGGGAATTTTTTGCAGTCATTAGCCCTCACTGTCGCGAAATCATTGTCCAGTATGCTACTAGGTCACCACTATTTTATCCAAAGGAATTCAATCACATTGTATTACTGTTATAGTCCCTCTGAACCACTAAAAATATGATAGGAAAGTGGTCAGTAGAGTGAAGAAGGTTTTAAACTAGTGAAAAACTCAAAGAAAGGATAAAATTTTTCCATCTTTTTTGAACGGAAAAGGAAACCCTTTGCCACCGAAAGAACGATCATACTTGTTACGAGTGGTGTTAAAAAGTAAGTCACTGTGTGATGAGGATGTACATTATTGGTAATAGGGCATATAAAACACCTGTGATGCACATCCAACAGCATTTTAAGTGACTGACAACCAGTGCGTAACTGTGGGACATAACGTATCGCGCACGCATCGCTGAATAAGATCCTTTTTTCATTACGAAGCACAGTGGCGTTTCCCGCTGGTCGTTATTTAGTGCACAAGCTTCACCTGAAAGAATTTAACATCAGAGAGATTAGAAAACCAGTTTTATGAGTTCTCGTCCCTTCCTGGAGAAAAAGAATCTCCTGTAACCAAAAAGAGCAGATTTCGTCCTCGGGATACAGGCTTCATATAATGATTTGATTGAAAAAAGTGTGTTTAAATTCTACTATCCTTCATAAGCGCAAGTTCATAAAGCGTCAGGGCACTGCATATTTTAAAGTCACAAATTTTATTTCGAACCAGACCATGCAGGCAGAAAAATCAGCCAGCGAAACAAGAAGACAGACTTCGACCAGTCTAACTGATCTTGAGGCAGTCGCTTTCAAATCAGGGTTAATTAGCACGGTCTACATGGCACTCGTTTGTTTGTATGATTCGTTCGGGTTTTCCCCGAAGTTCGGAACGCCCCTTTCGGAACGTTACGTAGCAACACAGCATGACTTTTCCGTGAAAGTATGAAATGACCATGCAATGCAATGCACCCAGTTGTGAGGTTTAAAACGATTTTTCAGATGTGTGTTAGCTGATTCACCATGGGCGGACAGCGTGCAGAATACTCTGTAAGCCTATGGTGGTTCATGTTTCACTACTTTACATGAAGCCCTCAAAAACTTTCTCGCAACATCCCCAAAGGGTGAGTGATCAAGTAGATCACGTGGAGCAAACAAAGGAATGTAGCGAACTGACAAAGTCCATATGTTGTTGGTGTTATTTGTATGTGAGTAGGTAAGCTCTGCACAATACTACGGCACCGAACAACTTATCGTTTCTGATAGGAGGCTGGAAGCATTGTACTGAAGCATAGAAGTCTCTGGACTGTGATCTTTAGAAGTAGGCTTCGGGCCCAAAGTCTGCTGGAAACCATTAGCTAAGTGACAGCAGGTTTATCTACGGATAAATAACTTCTGCCGACTTCTGTGAACGAAGGCAACTGTCACTAATTTCACGTAGTAGACTTTCCAGAATCGACGATAATCACGGTACCACTTTCTCCACAAATCAATCCAAGTGTTAGAGGGGCGACAGACCACGTAGATGTATTGACGCATCACCAAAAAGTGACGATCTTTGCAGTACACTATTTCACGGCACGCAAACGTTTCACATTGCATGCAAAGCTTCTCAAAATACTATCAACCCGTAGATTATCTCCGTCGTGCGGTGAATAAATAGACAAATAAATAAACAAATAAATAAATAAATAAATAAATAAATAAATAAATAAATAAATAAATAAATAAATAAATAAATAAATAAATAAATAAATAAATAAATAAATAAATAAATAAATAAATAAATAAATAAATAAATAAATAAATAAATAAATAAATAAATAAATAAATAAATAAATAAATAAATAAATAAATAAATAAATAAATAAATAAATAAGTGAATCGCATTTGTGTTTAATGGTTCTATTAACTTTCTCTGCTGTCGGAATTTTGGGCTTTTTCCTCCACTTTTACTGCACACATTCAGTTGTAGTTAGTTAGAACATTTGCATTTAAATTTTGATTAACAGTCCATCGATCATTACTTCCTTGTTGTAACAAACCAACAATGCGTGCGTCGTCTGGCTGTGTGCGAGTGCGCCGGGATAGCAAAAGTTGTGGTGAAGTGAAGTTTACACGAACAATCATACAGATATTCCCCCTTTTTAGACGCCTTCAGAAGTTGACTGGATGCACCGGTTAACTTTCCGTTCACTTGGTTACATTATACGGTTGGTCCCATTGATTAAATAGTCAGTCCTCGTGCACGCGTAAAGAGAGGGTAGTAAGAGTCCCTTCAAGAAAATGTCTGGAAAAATGTGGTAAACCCCTTTATGCAGACAAGCCTCCCTTGATGTGAGTATAGGCATAGCACCTGAATGTCTGGACAATGCTTTGGAGATGATTTGCGCCGAACATATTGAGGGGATGATAATTCATCCTCTCTCTGACAGTTTGTCTCCTCAGGACGCGAATATTCACATGGAATGCTATCTGGCATATTTTGTGGTGATTTCCCTAACCTACAGTGTGAGAATTTTCAATAGATTTCATCCTTCAAGTGAAGCTGACAAATACTGTTCAGCTGTTCCACCCTTGTTGGAAAGCATCAGCGTTGCGCACACAAACAAACAAAACGTTTACTTTTACTGCTTATTGTTCAAGCTTTTTAAAAAAGCGAGAGAAGCCACCCATCCACAGCTCAGGTGTAATTTTTCTTGGCACTGTGTCATAATTGTGTCAAATGGATCAAAATCCGATTTCGTGACGCAAAACCTACTCAGGACCATCTAGTATTTTACAAAATTTGCTGTGTCAGCGGCACCTACCTCGATACACTGTGGTTCAGGTGAGTCGAACTAACTCCCTGCTTTTTGCTAACTGTCCCTCTTAGGTCAACTTTAGGTTCATTTTTATTGTGAATATTACCTAGCTCACGTGTTTCACCGCTGCCTTGAGTTCACCGGAAGTATCCGCCTTTACATGTGAGATCAGATTTCACTGCGACAAAGATTGAAAGATGTTGCATTTGAGCTGGTCTAAACAAAATTTTTATCGGGTGAATCGCATTTGTGTTTAATGGTTCTATTAACTTTCTCTGCTGTCGGAATTTTGGGCTTTTTCCTCTACTTTTACTGCACACACTCAGTTGTAGTTAGTTAGAACATTTGCATTTAAATTTTGATTAACAGTCCATCGATCATTACTTCCTTGTTGTAACAAACCAACAATGCGTGCGTCGTCTGGCTGTGTGCGAGTGCGCCGGGATAGCAAAAGTTGTGGTGAAGTGAAGTTTACACGAACAATCATACAGATATTCCCCCTTTTTAGACGCCTTCAGAAGTTGACTGGATGCACCGGTTAACTTTCCGTTCACTTGGTTACATTATACGGTTGGTCCCATTGATTAAATAGTCAGTCCTCGTGCACGCGTAAAGAGAGGGTAGTAAGAGTCCCTTCAAGAAAATGTCTGGAAAAATGTGGTAAACCCCTTTATGCAGACAAGCCTCCCTTGATGTGAGTATAGGCATAGCACCTGAATGTCTGGACAATGCTTTGGAGATGATTTGCGCCGAACATATTGAGGGGATGATAATTCATCCTCTCTCTGACAGTTTGTCTCCTCAGGACGCGAATATTCACATGGAATGCTATCTGGCATATTTTGTGGTGATTTCCCTAACCTACAGTGTGAGAATTTTCAATAGATTTCATCCTTCAAGTGAAGCTGACAAATACTGTTCAGCTGTTCCACCCTTGTTGGAAAGCATCAGCGTTGCGCACACAAACAAACAAAACGTTTACTTTTACTGCTTATTGTTCAAGCTTTTTAAAAAAGCGAGAGAAGCCACCCATCCACAGCTCAGGTGTAATTTTTCTTGGCACTGTGTCATAATTGTGTCAAATGGATCAAAATCCGATTTCGTGACGCAAAACCTACTCAGGACCATCTAGTATTTTACAAAATTTGCTGTGTCAGCGGCACCTACCTCGATACACTGTGGTTCAGGTGAGTCGAACTAACTCCCTGCTTTTTGCTAACTGTCCCTCTTAGGTCAACTTTAGGTTCATTTTTATTGTGAATATTACCTAGCTCACGTGTTTCACCGCTGCCTTGAGTTCACCGGAAGTATCCGCCTTTACATGTGAGATCAGATTTCACTGCGACAAAGATTGAAAGATGTTGCATTTGAGCTGGTCTAAACAAAATTTTTATCGGTGTCATCCGCATAATTGTACCGAAAATACAATAACCATTACAATAACCATACAACAACCATACAATAACCATCTGTTCCATCAGCACATTTTGTTTGCTGGACAGAAACTTTACTTTGGTGTCCGTATTAATATTTCTGGACAGCATCAAAATCATCCAACGCACAAATTGCCCAGCGGTTTGGTAATGTTGCCATTTTGCCGGTAAGGAGCCATAATCTAAGGCATTCTTCAGTTGAATTATATGTAATAAAGAATTGGTAACATCTAATTTACGGCGAAGTTTCAAATCCAGTTCTTGACCCCCCCTGAAATCAGTCGGCGGACGCTAGCCTGTCTTGCTGTAGAAAATTTGACAAGTACTGCGAATTTTCTAGCCAAATAGACCGTTCAGGCAAGTTGACCGTTCAGATGATCAACCAACCGCGTGTAGCCTGTTCAGTTCTTATGCAGGTGCTTCGGGTTGGACTCTACTACTTGATTTTTGAAGTAATTACTGATAAGGATTTTCAATGACAAAGACAGCTGTATCGCATGCTTCGGTTCTTAGAAGGAAGGGTGAATTTTTGACTGAAATATCTAACCCTCCTAAGGGTGAATTTTTGACTGAAATATCTAACTTTCCCAACTTCAGACTCTAAGTAATGTTCTCAAAACAGGATAGATTCTACAGGTCACATGAGTCTTCCACATGAGGAGTTATCAGTCTGGAAGCCAGACAGAAACCTATCAAGTGATGTAAACCACGGGATGGATAGATGCATGGCGCTTTACAGTGTTTAGATGTATCTTGATTAGATTGCTGCTTATTTACTCGTGGTCGAATAGTATGTTGTTCAACCAGAAACCGGAAGGTCGAGAGCTTGAATGTCTCATGCAAGCATGCCGAAAAAGCCATATGGTCTTTCTCGACTTTCCGGATTAATGAAAAGCCGCTTCCTCATCATTCTTACCTTCAAAGTACTTGCAAGCTGCGTTTGCAGTTGTCGAACATTGTCGGGAGTGCAGGAAGCTCATCCTATCTCGTCTACATGCACTGAACCACATACAAAACAAAGAGGACGTACTAACCAGAAGAATCTGAATGTCGAACAAAAAGAATAGTCACCTGTCAGCAGCGAACGAACGTCAGTATAAGTCACGTCAACAGCCCTCGCCGTTAGATATCTTTTGGCTATAATTAACCATCCAGTCCTTTCGTAGCATCGCATGCTTTTCCATACCACTATGATTGACAGTACACCAAAGTCTCGATTCTCAGTCTTATGATTTTGCTGCGAATTGTGAACTCTTTCGCCAGGCCACAATTGATTCTGTTTTACAGAGCGAAACCCATACTAATATAATCGTGAACCTTCTACGGCCAGGCCTTTCTTAAAATTAACCTTGCGACAGTGGCTGATAGTCTCGATAAAAATCGAACACCGACGATAAATTTTGGATACATACGTGTTTTTTTGTTTGCGTGGGCTTCAATCGGATTTCATTTAAACACCTCATTAATGAGTTTCAGGCAACTATGTTTGCCCTGGGGTTAATTCTGTCCGAAATTCAATATACCAGTATCATGGGAAGATTAATCACGGTTCGAAGTCATTCGGCCATCTGTTTTACCCTCCTTGAAGCAATCAGGCAGGTATCCCAGCAGGCGTAAATGTCCCTTATCTATGTCTCTAGGAAAAGTGCTAAAATTGGGCTTCCCGAGCATGGTGTTCAAATAAACACCCTGATTACTTCACAATTTCTTTTTGACGTTTTCGAAACCTAAAATAGTGAATGATGCATATCTTTGATATTTTGTACCTAACCAAATGGTGAAGCACAATTTGGACGAACTTCTTTCAGTCAGAAATCATTCTCCAGATAAGCAGCTGTCAAGCGAATAATGTGAACTTGTGCTCGTCAACTTGATGGGCTACATCACCCTGTGTGGACGGGTCCCATCTCGTCTGGTAAAGAAGCGAGGAATCTCTCAATAAAGCTCCACTTGTTGGAAACTGAAACAGACCAGTTCCATTTCCTGACATCGGGGGTGAGGACATCATCAAAAGCTAACGAAACAACAAGCCGTAATTAGGAGTACCAAGCCACTGGACAAGTTTGTTCATTTCATCAGCAGGGAAGCTGGGTAAAATGGGAGCGAAAAACATACACAGATCGCTTCCTTAACTCTAGGTACGTTTATCCAGTAGTTGAGGTCTAGTCGATGAGTATTCTTGCTGCTCTTTGGAGTTTTCCGTTTAGAAAACACAAAAATAGAGCTAACTTCGAGAACACAAAGCAATTCACCAAACTTTTCATGGGCATTCTTACTGTTTATTTGATTTGGATTACTCCATGTAGACGAGCTGTATATTTTGGGTTTTTGGTTTACATTTTCGATTACCTTTGCTTTGACTTAATTTTATTGCTTGCAGGGGCTATATAAGCTGCAAGAGAGAAGCGAATTCTACTATCAGTATACAATTCCTTCTCCAGTAAAATCTCTTCCATTGCTATATACTCTTGAACTCTTCGGAGCCATACGAACGGCGCCTCCGGTTCCTGAGTTGACCCATTCACTTCCTAAGCGCAGACGTTACACATTATTGGTTCTCACCATGACGAAACTCTTGCGAAGGCTCGGCCTGTTGCCACCGACGGCGCTCGCGAAATAACCTATCGATTCGCCTTGAAAACGCATGTCACTTGAATAGGACAGTTTGTGCTTCTTATCATCAAGTTTAACGCAGTATATAGACGTGATACACTCCTTATAAGGTTGCTGAAAGCTCTTCGACATCCCACCACCGGTTCCGCCCTTCTTGGGGCTCATCAGGTAGACGCAGTCCCTAAGTTTCCGTCAACCTCATGTTCTAATTGAACCCAAATTGCACGAACTTAGCGAAATATACTCATTTGTATACCAATCTGTTTTTGACGGGAGACCCATCTGGAAACCAGCTGAATCTGTGGTTTTTGGTGCCGGAGAGTTTTCAGCAACATTGTGAGTAGTGTATTACTTCTATGCATGTATCACGATATCTCGAATATCGTACTTACTGAAATATGAGACGGCCTGGGGCAACACATTCAGTTTCTTAAAAACATCATGAACGAGCGATTCTGCTGGGCTCCAGGTGAGTCTCCGGTCAGAACTAAATTGATATGCAAATGAATGTATTTCGTTAACCCAGTATATTTAAACATATTGCAATGTGAGAGTGAAGGTTACTAATTTTTTATCCGTTTGGGATCTACACATGATAAAAAAGGAACGCATGCTCTCTAAACCAAATATATATCTGGAGAGAAATGTTGTTTATTCGGGCGTATCAAATTTCACGCCATTTTTTTGAACATTTCCAGTATACTTAGCACATCGAAGACCTGACACCCATACGGCAAATTCCTCTGTCCTGTCATCCACTTGAGCAGTGGATGATTGACTGATTTAAGTTAACACAGTCATTTTGTTGAATCCAGCGTTTTTTAAACTAACATGTGTAACCTGCAAGGCGTTACGGTCGAACTTCACCATAAGCCGAGATATGTTGTGCGCTCTAACAAACAGATAACCGTATATTTCAGCTGACTTAGTCATTTGTTTGTTTGGCACAGATTCTCTCACATTACGGACTGAATTGTGCGCATCCGTTCTAGCAGACTGCACATGAATAGACAGACACATAGGGTAATAAAATAGGCGTTCTCTGACTGCTTTCATCGTCTGTATAGACAGTAGCGAGCGATAGCTAGCACCGGTAAAAGTCGGCTGAAATCACACATCATACACCAAACCCGCAATCGGTTACTGTCTGGTAGGCACTCCATCAGTCGCTCACGCAATTCTATAGATGACGTCAACACCTGTAGTGAAAAGCACTGGAGGGCCGTCGTGGTATTAAATGTTACACAGGCTACTATGTGACATTTTCTGTTACTTCACCAACTAGTTGAGAAGATCCGATATATTTTCCGTCGGAGTTGTTAATCACATCCTCGACCGGTTTGAAAGAGATGTGAAGAACACCGATGGTGAAAAATGCTACATGGAATCACCTTGAATCCCTGCTGAGTTGGAGTCTCTTCTGGCAGACGAGGTTATTTGGCTTTTCGAGCAGGCCTTTGAAACGTCGATGGACAGCGGCCGGATGACAAAGTTTTCCTATCAGCGGAGCAAACACCCAAGGTAAACACTAAAGCTAATGGTATATTACCTATATACCGCGGAATGAACAAAAAAATGTTCACGTTGGCATGGATGAGGAAACGTCAGGCGGGTTTTGGGCCAATAGTTTTGACTTGGATCTTTCACGGAACGGAGGCTTGTGTAATTTTTGGTCCAGGACTACCTTCGAAGCTGTTGAAAACCCTTCGACCGCACACCAATTTAACGGGTGGTCCATCAAAGGGCCTAGAGTCGACATGCTCGATATCCAAAATTTATTTAAAGATAGAAAAATTACCCAAAATACGAGGGCGCAAAACACGTCAAAACGTTTAACTTTAGCGGTCAGTGTTCCTAGCAAGTTTTTTAATACTGCTAAATGTGACCGAGCAGCAAGGTGATATCACCTGCGAACTCTAAATCCAGTCTCACACGGGATGTTTTCGACTGAAGTGAGAGCCGCATGTGTGCACAGGATGATAACCGCCGACGATGTTCTAAAACCTGGTGAAAAACAAAAACTTGGTACATAGGGTCGACCGGAGTCGAGACCAGCTTAGTGTTCACAACAGCAGTGTATTTTCTGATGAGTGACTGAAGTCAGTTTTAGTGAAACTGAACTAACGATAAGGCCTCCGCGATCACCACAACGGTTCCGAACCCTCTTTTTGAAAATTCGAGTTATTAGGACGCCAGCATAGGATGATTTGACCCCCAAGTCAATCCAGTTTTTGGAGATTAGCGAAATTGATTCTCTCATCATTATGTTTCATATATCCCACTGATTTGGCTCCGTGTGGATGAAGACCCCCAAGTTCTCGAAGAACTTAGATGTAGGTCGACCCGTTTCAGCAACTACAAATGAGTGCCGAATCACACAGTCGAATCAGGTTTATGCTTCGATTTCAATGTTGCGCGTCCATTTGTCGTTTTTGTATCTACCGAAGCTCGATAAGCACAAAAACAAGAGCTGTTAAAGCAACCTTTAGTGAAACCCCATCATCTATAGCTAATGACGTGACTAAAGTGTGTTCACTCGTGACCGGTACATCGAGGTTGTAAGTGGAATCTTGACGGCTCTTGTGGAGAAATTTACTACACGGGAGCAATAAGCTGGGGGTCAAGAACAAACTCCTTAGTCGATTACTGTAAAGAGAGCAGAGGGTGTAGAGGCCACAACAACCTCTACGATGCGCCCCACTCGCTGAGTGATTATTCATACTGTTTAAGTCAGTAGATATTGCCATATCAGAATGTCCCATAAGAGAGGCATTAAGACCTGAAAATCCATGTGTGGGATTTCTGGCAAAGTTGGATTAGGAGACCAAGAGAGTCTCATCGTCGCTTCCACGAAATGCATCACATAAATTCCAAGCGTCCGCACTTATGCAGTCAACCCAGCCTGCCAACCGATGGGCATCCGCGTGCGAGGCAAGGGGTTCGCGATACATTAGGAGCCAGTTATAACGTTATTATTTCAATGAGAAGGAAATATCCAGAATTTCGAGCGTACCCTGCGACTATGAATACCTACGAAGCATAGTAACGCTTTGTGGGAACAGCTGACGAAAGAGTTTGTCATAGGATGTTCGGAAAAGCACAGTATAGGCGCGATTCTCACATAGCAACAGCTATGGTAACTAGGACATCTGTCAGGAACTCCAAGATATCGAGTAATTTAGTAACACAGAATGGGATTCGAAACGAGGAATCAGGAGCCAACAACCAGAATGTAATAAGTTCTAACTGTCAAGTTAGCGTCAGTTAATCGATCGACTTCCTGGATGGAACCAAAAACAAGATGGTTGTACCCAGCTGAAATCGCTCTGAAATGGCACAGAGCCGGAACGAATCACATGCATTCCGAAGTTGATATTTCTTGCTTTTATTCCACATCTCGTGACACGTACGCCTCTCTAAGTACCCCCCCGCGCTTGAGATAGATAGTCCTGAGACAACTTCGGTCCAGTTCCGAAGTTAGCTTGGAACTGATGCCTTCCAAGAGACGTCACCACAGGAGCTCTGCTAAAACAAGACGAAAGTAGAAAACCCACCAGGCCTTATGGCACTAAACGGAGAACCTCATTTAGATTTCGTTGACTTCAATGTTTCTGAAGAAGCTGATTTCAAAGATCTCATCTTGCCAGTAGCCCTCTAGAGGTACCATCCTCGACAAAAACTACGTTTTATAGAACCACTTTTCGTTGATCCTTCTAACCAAATCAGCCACACGGGCTGGCCCTCCAGCTGATCGGATCTTGGTGGTTGATAAACATTTTTGTGGATAAACCTGATTGCTCAGATGTGGCTGTAAAATCGGAACTCGAACTGAGCTTATGTATAACAGTCCGGAGCTCCTGTGACCGTAGGTGGGCAGCTTGGAGGTGATTTTGATGCACTTGGCTATAAAGTCACGGTTATCCTTACTGGCGGCCGCATAAAGCGGAAAAAAATGGAGTAGTAAATCTCATCGTGGGTTGTCAACAAAAGTAGTCCAGTGTCAGCGCATCCTCAGGTCGCTTGATAAGGTCGGTCAACAAAGTGAGTTAGCAAACAAATGGGTCTATTCCGCAGTAGTCGGAATTTGAAAGAGACAGTAGTCTACACCCTACCAAGACCAGTTCGGTAAATAGTGTAACTTTTGGCTTCTAATGAATACTTTTTGGAAAAGCCTCTACTTAATTCACAGCAAATTGGCTTGCCCGCCAATTGCACACCCTCTCACAGTGAAAAAATTGTATACCAAATTTGTGCACTGGTTTCTGGTGTATTCCGGTACCAAATACGTATTCAACTAGTGGTATTGAAGTAACTGTGTTCCCGAGATGGTTGGGATTCTACTTTTTATCTGTATGGTACCACTAGAGCAGGTTCATCAAGGAAGACCGTGTGAAACAAGTGAGTGGGAATTTTCTCTAAGGTGGGCCCCAGGAATTGAGAAAAGGCTTGATGAAAAAGAAACTGGCCTTTTGAAGAATGGGATCTCGAGAGTGGACTGACCACCAGAAAACAAGTCACCAGAGAGTATAGTTAAACTAAAAAGAGCACATAAACAAACCCTCATTCAAGGAAACCATGTTCTCCGAGAAGAAAGTGCATTGGTCTCAGGGATTTGGAAACGATTGCTTCTCGGGCTCCTCTAATACAGTTTTCTCTTTCTAGAGACAAACCACTACCGAGATGGACTCCTCTTGTCACTTGATTCTAGGTCGCCCTCATGCTCTTCTCGTACGCATCTCTGAGGGTAAAACCACATTTAGTTACAATTTCTCCTTAAGGGACAATGGCCCTTTAAGCCGTTTGATGTTGATTAATCAGGTCTAATTACACTACCACCTTTTTAAAAACTGTGTCCTGCATCCGCATCTGGCGGTAAGTGGAACCAATTTTATCAGATCTAACCCTTGAGGTTTGATATAATCCAGATAATAAGTGGAAATATCAGTCACATTTATTGAACTGTTTCTCATCAGTGGTTTCGGACTACGTGAATTGGTCCACCCGACAGTCTAGGCATATAGTCTTTTGTCTTTTAGAAGGGTTTTTCACCCACAAGACCAGGTTTATTGTCTTCTGTTCAGATCACTGAGGTGGCCCTAATATTTATGTAGACCACGCGAAATTTGTAAAGGGTCCTTATTTGCCAGGTGGACATTTCGATACTGATAAACAGACGAATCGAACGTACGGACGCACTTCCATGTTGGAATAGTTACACTCATCCCTCTACAAGCATTTGTACCAGGAGAAAATTTATAGGAGCCACATAAACCCCAGATTTTGGCTTCATACTGAATATGTCCAGGTGGCTTTTTTTTAGCAACAATGACAGCAGCTAAAATCAGCACAGGGTCTGCCAATCCATTGTTGCGGAGTAGCCAATCCGAACTACTAAGAATAAATCAAAAGAAGTTAATTTCCCAAATTCGTTGCTCTAAGACAATTGCTATCATTTGAATCCAGCCTTTAGCACATGCCAGTCAGACTAGGGGTTATTTATGCTCATCGTTGTGTATTTCAGGTGTGGGGAGGACAGCTGCTATTGTTTCACTTTTCTGACTCAGAAATCTAAGCACAATGGCCGATTTAAGCTGGGTGCATTAGCACCTGAGCCAATGCTGACCGTGTCCCTGATACTACTCATGCATACAAAAGGATAACCGAAGAGCTTGATCAGGAGTGCATTTGCGATCGTTCCCTGTCAGTTCAGTTGACACGTTTGAGGATGTCTAAGCCTTTCCTATCACAAGTAATCGCACGGGCTTTGTAACTTTCAGTCTGAATGTGAAATCCTCATGTTGAGATGACCAAAACCCTCGAGACAAGGATGACGGCCTTACACGCATTTCGGGCAGTATATTTTACACCCGACTTTACAGAAGGGTTGTATCGTCTGCACCAAAATAAAACTCCGAGTGCGCTTCAGAAAGCGAGGTTGGTCGAGTCTGAATGAAAGATATTGTCTCCTGCTGTTCATCATTTACCTTCATACATTTTCAGTTTCCAGTCACTATACAAAGCCCTTCGCACGATAGGTTATTCACATTCGAGTGCCGGTGATGAAATGTAAACGTCAAACTTCGTGCGAAACTCTAGAGTCGATCAAGAAGATCCCGCTGTGTAGGAATCTTTGGAGACACAAGTGATTGACAATATGCATTAATAGTGCATACCATTTAGTTGATTATTAGCACAATATATTTTTAAAAACCTGCCTGTATGTTTATATTTCTCACTTTTCTTTATCTACTGTAGGATGTTCCGCCTGCCCGGCAATTCGGTCCTGTCAAATGGTGGTTTGCCGTTCGCATTTGGAAAATGGAACCATGGTTCTGGATTACAATGCTGGATGTGTACTGGACTGTGGGTCCCTTGGTCGACTTGAATGCACACAGGGAGAAAACAATACGCTGTCTTGGTATCCGAACGACCCCTGTCTGACCACTTCGACAGTGACACCGACGACCACAATCAGTGTGGTGGGAAGTTCTTCGACAAACAATCGTACTGACAATTTGGAAGCCGTAAACGCTAGTTCGACGAGACCAACAAATGGTACAGTAGACAAAACAACATCCTCTAGCACTTCCCATTATGTTCCGTCCAAGACAGAACCTCAACTAACGGAATCTGATGAGCCCATTCCCCGTTGGATATTCCTGTGGCTTGTGCCCTCTCTAGCCATATTGTTTGTGGGCAGTAGTTGTCTTATTTGCTGTTGTGTTTTGCACCGTTCGAGGAGGCACAAAGGAAGAATCCATTTGAAAAAACGCGGCCGGCAGTACGAAAGTGTTCTACAAGATACTGTAGGAGGCAACAGTTTAGATGACCTCCGACAAACACATCAGTATTCCGCTGAAACAGGTTTCTTACCTACAACGACAGTGGGTGACGAAGGAGGATCCAACGGCGTTTTACCAGCAAACGGTCAAAATGGCGGAACAAATGCCAAGGGGTTGGATAATCGTCGAAAGTCAAGTGGGAAACAAATGGGGAGGAACAGATCAAAGGATTCGACCGAGTCCCAGCGCCGTATCGTGAATTGGCAGGATACCGATATGGAAGCGTACATAACACCACCAAGCCCACGAGCAGTCAAACCAGGAGCCAAACGAGTAGAATCGATCCCATTAAACCCCTACTCACAAACTGACAATAGGAGCCTATCACAAATATATGTTGCTCGTCACCCAGCGAACGTCGTCCCGTTGCCCAGAGCCCCATCACCGTTATCAAGTCAATTTGGAGAAGTGCAGTCAATGACATATTCAAGTGCTTTTGGATCGCAACGGCTGATATACCCATCAGCACTGTGTGAAGAAATGTACCCCACAGACGCGGGTAGAATAACAGATAACTTGTCCCAATATAGTTCGCAGCCATACCAGGAAACGATAGAGTATGGCGCGTGGCCCATTGGATCTACAGCAGGAATGGAATCGACCACAACAGTCAATATCTCCATGTATACGGAAAACCAGGGGCCAAATCCTGAGGAGAATATGTTTGCGTTGGCCAGTATGGAACCATACCAAGCAGATGCGAATGAATACACTCCGCTTGAGAGTTATTCCCCGCGAATTCCACGAATCTAGCCGATGATTCGTGATCCATAGGGTCTGAAACGAGCAAACGCTGAAGAAAACTACACACTGAAAAAAACTAAGTCATATTCAAATCAGGTACACAACCGAGAAAGCGATGAATCCATATCATGCAATTCAAATTGAGACTTATCGAGGAACAAGTGAACAGCGTTTTAACGATCCTAAAGTTCTTCCATTGTTGCTTGTATCCTTTGCATCTTGCGTACTTTAAGCATTTTCAACAAATTTTTGATCATAGATTTCACCGACGCTGACTCCTTCCTTATACAGAGTAGGTCAGAACGAGTGATTAGAAACCCAAATCATGTTTTCGGATTCCTTACGTTCTGTTCACCTTCTGTTGTAGGAGGTGCCGACAGGACCACACAACCCAAGAAGACGAATGCCGAACGAGTCAGTGAAAAATCCGGTTTACAAAATAACAAGTAGGGACTGAAATAAGTCAACTCCGAGAGATCAGATTCGGGCAGTTTCGATAAGGAGAAAATTCTAACTCCTCCATTTTCGAGCCCACGAAGGATGTCATTAGCAAGCCCCAGTGTAGTCAATAAATCTACTTGCCAACCATTAAAGAATACTCAGGCCCAAACTTAACTGGACTAAGCATGTTGTATCAACAAATGTTGACCTCAGAGACTGATGGTGCTGTTTTTTTCAGGAAAGGTGAGCAGCGCAGTTGAGCTTCGTTAGCGACAGGTATAAGGAAGCGACGCAGCAGACATCTACCAGCTAAGGCGCATACATCCGAGTTAAACTGCACCTGCAACCACGCAACGCTTGGAAGCTCAAGGCATGATTGAGTTGTGCATACTTGACGTACTTATACGGTCAGGTGCGAATAGAAATGATCAATATCGATGACGCACTTTCAGGCCTACCAGAGCTCGTGACTGGCACTTTCTAATAGAGGTGCACTGTTACCAATGCATCAATGAGTTGTCACTTCTGGCATCTTTGCACCACTGTATATATCCATTTGTTCCGCCTTGGAGAAATAAAGCATATGAAGCAGCAGTCTGACAGGAACCGTTTCCTCGATCGACTTATGGGCAGGACTGGATGGTGGCAAGTGCGTTTCCGGAAAAAGTACTACAATCTACCTACTCACTACTTGTTAGTAAGCAAAAACGGAGAACTGGGTAAGTTCACGACACCCAAAGCCGTACGCCCAGCGTGGCAGTGGAGCTAAATTAGATAGTGCACTGGATAGGGTTGAGCCAGAGACTTTTGGACTGTGTTAGGGCTAGCCTAAAAGCATGATGGACAAATCAATTCATCCCCTAGAGGTGACCACACCAAACTGCACAGGCACCCGGTAACCCAACATATAGGACAACCATAGCGCGGTCGGGCGAATAGCATGAGACTAAGTGATTGAACCCAGCGTGAGCAACAAACAATTAAGGACTGAAGCTGCACAGTACACGATGAAAGGCCTAATGGGTTAAAAGTGAAGTCAGCGAGGGTAGCATTTATCGGACACCGGCCATATGCGGTAGCCACCGGAAACTGGATTCCCGTGAAAGTTGTGTGGGATCACTGACTGGCAAGATGCTGGCGAAGTAAAGTGTGGTGCAAGACGAACTAGGGAAACCCAAATGAACCCCAACCACCACCATAAATTCCGTTGCCCTACACTCCATTCTGCCGGAAATGAAGAGCGATATTCCAAAACCTGCAACCAACTGGCTAGCAATTCAACCACGCATTTACTTGCTACATGTTTTATGCAGCCGGAAGAGACCATGTAGTTAACAGATAAGTGGAAATTGCAAAGAAAGATGCTAGACAACATATCAGCGGCTCAGTCAGTAGTACCCAGATGATAAACAACTTCGTCTGGACAAAGCAGTGATGACGTTCCCATTATGAGGAGATTTTATGAAGCGTAGTTGTCCAGACAGGTGTGCAGTCATATAGAAGAGACGCAGCTGAATCATGAAAATAGTATTCAGTGCAGCAAGATAAAAAATTTTCGAAGACACGAGATAAGACTGAAATGTTGCACAGCATTGTTATGATATCCGTATCAAGACAGGGACAAGTCGTTGAACAATTCTGGCAATATTTCACCGGATTTGCCTTGGAAGAAGTAACTGAAAAGAATAAAATAAGTAGTTAGGTAGGAGCACTAGGTTGACAAAGGTAGCACCTGAAAACGAAACAGCGTCTCTGGTCCACACCCAGAGTTCCACTGTTCACCTGACACCTGCAACAGTGACCAACCAAGACAAAAGATCAAACTGTCCAGCTGCTGAATCCCTTCAGTCTAAAGCTACCGTGAGCCAAGTTCCGAAATGTGGACAGGCGATCAAAAAGCTAAGGAAGAACTCTAACAATGGACCACCTGATTAGTAGTAAGTCACCTCTTATCCAATAAGCTACCACAATTGACATTCCCACGCAGTGATCTTCCCTGAAAGGATTGTTGTAAATCCCTGATAAAACGAAGCATGCGCATGTTTTGGATATAATAACAGGAATCGCATAGGCATAAGAAGCCACTTGGGCCAAAAAGTTCCCGAACCATGAACAGAATGGAAAAGAGTCTGTCGTGCATGGATAATTTCCTGGATAATTCAGCCGAAAACGGAGTCAAGTTTAGGAGGAGAAGGAATGCGTGCCGTTGATTGTACCCATATTGCAGTGGTGGACGCAGTAATTTCGAAAGCTCCTAAGAATCGTAGAGCGTCCGTTGGACGGAGGACATCAGACTGAACACAAGCCTCTTCCACGCTTCAGTAATGAGCCGAACTCGAGTGATGACACTGGTATCCTCGATCCGCGTTGGACAGCTGGTGCTTTATATGGTGTTCGCTGACAAGCGTTCAGGCAGTCAGCTTCGTCCTACTTCGAAAACAAGCATATGCGGCACAAGGAGGATTTGATGATTAGAATGAAGTCTCATCTAACAGTCACAGTATACGGATGAAGAATTGCCCAGTAGTTTTTGAGACCAATGGCACAGAACATGCTTAATCATGATTGTGCGGTAGCAAGCCAATCAGAAACTGACCGACCATAGCATAATGAAAAAAACATAGAGTTTGAAGTCTGTCACAGTGTGGAATAGAGAACCTCAGAGATGACTATTACTTGTGGTTAGGATCTCAAATTTTCGTTGAATAGTTATGACCCTTTCAGAAGAGAGTTCCTACGGATCCCTCCAAATGAAGAGACGGCAGTCGTCCGAGGTAAACTAATTTTTAAAAAAGGAATAAGCAGGTATTTCTCACGGAGATGAAGAACCAAACTTATCCCTCGTGTGTCAACCATACGCAACTAACAAAGAAGCTGTAAAAAAAACTGAATACGCATGGGGTAAACGCTAGAAAGACTGGAACGAAACGAATGCATATTTGCTGCCTGAATTGACTCCGGTCTGTCCGGAACACCTTTGGCAATAATTTGTTTGGAAAACTTATAGTTAAAGTTTGCCACCTAAAAATAGTAGCAGTCGTACTTGGAGGGATAACACACTCATTAAACTGTTTAATAGGGTAGAATTTATATCAGTCACGAAACTTCAGCAACGACAACAAAATAATGTCTGAAGAGGTGACAAATCAGAAGGGCATCTCTCAAGAATTCTAGACAGTCCATTTTCTGACTGGTAGTTAAATAGCGTTTCAGCCCATCAACACTCACCATTAATTTTAATTACAATGGAAGTGAGTGGTGTGATGACAACTACCTTGCGCCTGCTGCAAGCATGAGCGGGCACCAACAAAAAAAACAACCATGAAAACGTTTGCATTCAAGACGTCACGTTTACAAAACAGGCCATTGTGGATTAGTCCATTCACTAGCAGTGGAAAATCCTGCATCTGAATGTGCGAGATTACAATTGTCCAATGAATTAGTTGAATTCACATGATCGTCTGGATTCTTGACAGAACAGAATGTTGATGAGGCTGCTGGAAAAGCTCCGGAATTTTCAGCAACGAGGTACATAGCGAAAGACAATTACGCATCAGTTACTTCGTCATCTGGGGTTTTTAGTCAGTAAAATGAGCCCCATTCTCTTCAGGAAGTCTTGATATTACATCGAATCCCTTGTATATTGCACCCTATCATCGTTATTACATAATCGGAGACAAAACGCTGAAGGCGATCTCAAAGAAACGAACAAAAGGCTGCGTAAAGTACCGAAAAACAGCAAACAAACCGTACATACCCTAGAGATTTGGTAGCCGGTGTCACCTCGACGTTAACTTCTGCCACTGGGACTCCGCGTGCTGCCAATTCCTGAGCGAATCCGGCAGCCGGGTACACAACTGCACTAGTTCCAACAACCAGGCAAGCATCCGCACTGGTCATAGCGATTCCCACTCGACGTAAAACATCAGTGTCCAGTGATTCACCGAACCATACGACATGAGGTCGCAACAGACCGTTGCATAGGCGGTCTGGGTGTTTGTCCGAAATAGGTTTGTGACAACGGGGCAGTTGCTCCTCCGGGATATGCCCGTGCAACTGGGGATCGAAGACGGGCGAACTGCAGAGTAGTAATAACAGGACCTGCTGAGCCACGGAAAGGCAGACGGTCCAGTAGGTTTCAAAAAAACGGATATAGAATAGCGTCAATAAATCTGACTTATACCGCACGGGTTGCAAGCACTCAACTGGACTGAGAGTGAAAAGTCATCTATGCAAGAATAAAATTACTAGTGAAACGCACGTTACTTAACCAAGATGAACATGACCAAGAATACTAAGGCTCTTGAGAAAAGAATACAGGTTGCCGCATGAATCTGTTTGAGACTGCGGAGACACCTTCGAACAAGCACCTTAGCGAGGGACGCGAACCATACAAAGGGGGTAAGAGGACTGGGATGCGCGGTTCAGAACAGGGATAAAATTCAAACGACATAATGATGTGCTTGCTCGCTGACTTTGTAAATTTGGGTTTAGTGTTTGTTCATATTTGTCGTTCTCAGCCAGCTGTTCAGTTGGGTGACACCAGTGATCTTATAACAGATGATATGATAATCGTTCAGCTGTAACATCCTCTCGGTGTCTGGTTGCCATTCCATCAGAAGGTAGAAACGGGGCCGAAGTACCGTCAGGTTGCCCAAGCCCAGACAGCATCAGGCAATATGCTGGGGCTACAGACCTTCTGGTTAGTAAATTCGTTAATCGGTGATTAAGAGGAGTGAAACCCAGGCCACCGCTCGCACTACGATGAACTTGGATAGGGCTGAGAAATCAGATGATAAGACCTCACCAAACGAAGCAAGAAATCACAAATAATGTCATTCGGTTTACCTAGTAACCCAAACATAGTGCTTTGAGATGGCTACCGAGATATACTTTAAGAATCTGAGGTATTCAGCTTGGGTTGCGCAGGAGACAAAACCCGACTCCGAGGACCACTAAGTAGATTTTAGGAAAACTCATTTATGTGACACTAGAACTTCTGGTGCAGTTTTTTCACAGCCGATACACCGCTGTTGAACCCTATATATTGCCTCCATGGAGTCTAACCTACAACAGTCCAAGAGACTTCTTTCTCCATGATGACCAATATTCAGCGACAGTATTGAACTGGGACACCTTTAACTCATGAGTTTGGAGGATGTCACATGTAGAAGTAACTAGTCCGGGGAGAATGCTGTTCTGTTTACGGCCTATTTCCTCACTGTTAGGTTTTCTGCGTGCTCAACTGAGAGTGTGAATAAGGTATGCGTGCAAACAAAAACATAGTGTTGATGAAATTCACTCATTCCAGCGGTGTGCCTTGGACCGAATGAACCACGTGAATAATAAACACAAGTCAAAAGCGAGATGCGTCGATTGCTCTAACCAGTATAGTCAATCAGTTTAGTTCTAATTCGAACTTCGTGGCTCTCAGGCGGCGGAGTAACAACGTTAATCGATCCTTTTGTAAACTAAATACCTGCTCCTATATAAAAAGCATCCTCATTATTTAGTTGATCAGCAAATATAAAACGGATTACAGTTACTTTTCACAAAAGCAATTCATCATAAAATTCCACAGTTTGAGGAACGTGATGTTCTAGGATTTTCTCTGTGCAGCCTACAATCTACAATCTCAGTGAATAGCGATAAGTGGGTCAAGAATAAATCGAAATCATTGTGTTCAAACAATTATTAGCTGCGGTTCCTTGTATTTATATTCCATTGAGCATAGGGGTAAGAGTACTCATACCGAGTCACAATAGCAGAGGTCACCGTTGTAAATCGCAAAACAAACCTTCGGTGAGCAACATTGTTCTTAATCAGTTAACCATAGACAGTTATCCCAGTGAATTACATTCAGGAGGACCACAACAGCACTGGTTGCACTTGCAAACACAGGCGAACCCGCCTTTCACCACAGAATAAGTGCAACACAAGAGCGGAACTAAAACTAAATGATGCGACCATCGTTTGTCTAGAAAAGTGTTTTCCGTGCCTTCTTCAAAATGACGGAAAAACTTCGAGGTGGATGATGTATCACTTGAAAGGGGTAAAAGAGATTACGAAGAGTTTGGGTGTTGCTCATGCGGCCCGAGGCTCCCTGCACTTGCCTGGAAACTTCGCAAGAAACGACGGCTAACCTATATCAGTGACGTTCGTGATGTCAATTTTTTCCAGATTGTTCAATTGGGCGCACTGAGTCTTTTCAAAACGCTTGCAATTTTCGTGCACTAGGTCCTTCCCTCATCCTATTTTCTCCTCTTTTCAATTTAGGGTTTTAAATATGACCAAATAAAATTTGTGGTTGTACAGCCGTGATGCATCACTGTCAACAGTGATGTTGCTTGCTCCGGATGATGATAGATTCTAGACAAACGTACCAAGTCATCCGCATTTAGAGTCACGGCCCGTCTTAAAATAACGGGAGTTACGATGACTACAATATAAAACATTGTAGTAATAGCCAAAACTTTGGTTACCAGGGTCTCAGTAATAAAAAACCGCTATTAAATGCCACCTACCCTCTGTTTTCCAGTGCAGGACATATAGGACTATCCAAGTTGACGCGCACGTCGGAACATTTGGTGCAGCGAGTTTTGAAGAGGTTACCTAGGATAGATAACTAGTAGATAAGTCCGACAAATAACCGAAACGCCAAAAATTAGAACACGTTAAACAGTTCACTGAGTTGACGATACGAGGTTAGTGAGTGCGAAGAGCTTTCAAAATCGATCCTGCTGTCCAACCCTAGATGTCGTTTCGCATTTATTCTTCAGCGGAATACCATTCTTTACATTGTTGAGCTGTCTCTGTGTTTAATCATTGTAATCACCCAGGGTGGTGGCTTTATGGAGTCCTTGTTCTTTACACTCAAATACTGAGGCTATTATGCCCGCGCGATAAGTATAATGAAACGAGCCGTTCTAAATTTCGGTTGTGATATTCACTGTCAGTTCACTGCAGAGATGTTTGAACTGTTTGAACGGTTGTCTCGAGACACGAATCTAAATACCAGCATGATTGTGTCATATGAAGGCTGGTTGAATGATGATTCGAACGATGTGCTGTGAATCAGAAAGCTATGACATGTCTTAACCCGAAGATTTCGTAACACGGTGGTGCCAACATGCACGTGGAACAGAATGATGTTATTCGGCACATATTTCACAAACTTTTCTTGTCAAACAGCAAGTGTCTGTTTCGGGGAGTCAACCGACGTCCTTCGGCAACTATCAATGGGCAGCATTTGGACATTTAAGTTGCAACAAAAACGTGAACACAAGACCTATCGGCGTTTGCCGATTCAGTTTCCGATGCCACTGGTATTTATCCGGATAACTCTGTGATTCCGCCGTTGAACTAAGTAGGTCTGACCAACCAATGCTGTCAACATCCCGAAGAAACCTGAAAACGAACTGGATTATGGACTTGGCAAGCGGATTCTTACCGCTCGGAAATTCTGACCACCATGCCCCAAGCCTCAATGGCAGTACAAAGCGTGCACTTGACATTGGGCACAAAATAAACTTGGAGTTTTGAGACAAGGACTTAGACTCACACCACTGCGATTAGTAGCCAGAGTGGTGGAAATCGGCAAAATTCCCGGCGTGATCAGAACAGTCTAGAAGTAGCAATCGTGTGGAGAGCGCTTCTACATCAACCGAGTTGACACGTGGCGGTGTGCGGTTATCAGTTAGGCGGTCTGAAATGGTCAAGCAGAGTACGATTCACTTACTTTTTCCTGCAACAACCCAATTGTCCTAGCACCATCTAGCGTACACAGACCAACAAAACCTAAGGATAACACTCAAAAGAAATATCCCATTTAAGTGCACCAGGCTGTAAGAGCCAGGCTTTAACATCGTGGTTCAACCTGACGACACATCTCCCCTAACCCATATGTCGTACATGTTAGCTATCCACAATAACCAACAAACGAACTTCCAACTTACATTCAACATCGGTTAAATCGGCCAGTTGTAATAAATTTAACAGATTGCTTCTCCGTGTGCCTTAAAACCCGGTCAACCTGGTAACTTAAACACTTGGTCTAACGAAGCTTTTGCGCCATGAACGAAGCGTTATCCAGCACTATATCCACTGATTGTTTATCAAAACCCTGGAAACAATGAATCGCTTCTCCTTTCCTACATCACGATGTTCAACTTCAAGGTGTTGTTTTCCTTTTTTTACTCGACTTGTACATTACGTTAACTTTCCATCCATGAACTATTTTGCCAACGGCAATGTGCGGATGGCATTGTAACTGGTTGGTCATTTTACCTCTGAGACACACAGGTCCATATGAGAGGGAGGAGTAACTAGGGTGACGGACGTACGAGCTTTTCACTACCTACACACTTAGTGATACACTACTTCCATTAGCTCCAGAGATGCGACATAAGGACCTTTGCGATAAATATCGATAAATCAGTGTCAATAATGCCTCATTACTCATAATTCCTAGTAAAATGTAGTCACATGAGAGTTTGAATTTCAGCAGCCTGTGATGCTACACTGAAAAAAGTTGAGTGATCTTTTTAGCCTCACCCGTCAAATTATATTAGTGCATACATCCCCTCCCCTCCAGTGGGTCTACCGTTTGCCAAATAATAATAATAATAATAATAATTGTTCAGCTGTAACACACTTTCGGTGGCTAGCTTCCATGCCACCCGAAGGAAGCACGAGGACTGGGATACTGCCAGGTTGCCCAAGCCTAGGCAGCCGTTTGCCCGATGTCACCTTTAGACTCTGAAAGACTATGGTTAGATCTCCTAAACACACCTCCAAGGTAATCTTAATGAAATACGCAACTAGCGAGCACAGAGGCTTTCTAAACACCACAGAGTAAGTGCTGAATAATCTCCAATACCCGACACACATAGCATTATCTCAACGAGCAATGAAGTGTTGCACACGTCCCCAGTTTAAACTTTAAAGGGGAGAACTACCATCTGCCACGATCTCGTGACTTTTTATCTTCCCGAATATCCGGTTGGTCTCCTATCAATGTACAAGTTCGAACAACATATCCTTATCTGAATTGCCTTCACGCTGCTTACAGAGAACCCTACTTTGGTTTACGGCAACTTATATGTTAAAGGCACCATGAATTAATAGTGTGCTAAAAATTCACTCCCACCGAAGTGCAAAATGCCTTTTTTGACTTTATAGGTCCTAAACTCCCAAAAAATTGGTATCCAAAATTACATCAGGTCCCAGAGCGAACCAAGTGAAAACGATTGCATATTGATGTGCTGAGAAAAGATGGGTAAATACTTACCGTGCAACTCCAGGACATTCACGCTGCCTGCTTGACCGTGTAACCCATCTACATTCTGCGTAACTACCGTGAATGACCTTCGGTCGGCATTGAACCGTTTCTCCGCATCAGCCAGTGCAAGATGTCCAGGATTTGGTCTTGTTTTGCGCACAAGTTCTCTTCGGTAGTGATAAAATTCCCATACCAGACCGGGATCATCATAAAAGGCATACGGTGTAGCCAAGTCCTAGCAGAAAAAAATTAGCATGGGTGCTTACTCACTTGAGCGTTGTAATTGCGCCATAGCCCACCAGCACCTCTAAAGGTCGGGACGCCGCTCTCAGCACTCATCCCTGCACCAGTGATTACCAAGACATTACGTGCCTTTGAGAGCACGTCTCTGAAGCTGCACAAGTTTGAACTGGGACGATTTGATCCATTGAACACATTCTATCAATTCTACAAGAAATCTAAAGCAAAGCTACCTTCATAATTCTGAGCAGCGATCTCTGGTAGACGACGAACATATGCGCTGAAATAAATTTCAATAAATCACAAAATGAAATTCAAAAGTATCAGCAAGCAAAGTCGTCAGAACAAAGAAAGAAGGAATGGCAACTAGAAAAGTGTGGAGACAAGAAATGTTCACTTCTGGAACAAGCGTTCAAAGTCAGACCTAACTCTTACAGTAACCACTCGAGTCTCTATCCAAAACCCAAACGATAAGACCACCCCCAATCCCTGATAGATATTCCTCGGACTAACACAAATGAAACAACACGAGGAATACGGTATGCTATCAACCATATATTTGACGTAGTTTGTCGTGGATAACTCCTAAGGAGCAAGCCGGCTCCATGAACATCTTCATAACCATCAGGTACAAACCCGAGGATACGACAGAAAATCATTCAGGTGTGGCGTCTTTTCTGTGTATAGCTGACGTGTGACCAAATGCAAAAGAGGTGAACAATAGATAGATCAATCCACGATAAACCCCGTAGCTAGTAACTTACACCTTAACTACTTGACTATCCAGACATCAGTAGTGCACACAACTAAAATACTCTTCAAACTTCCCGCAGTCCTACACAGTGAACCACCTGCGGTTCGATCGCTTTTGCTGTGCACGGTAAGCAGAAGGTCCATAAGAATGGAAAAAAGTGGAGGTGAGTAAGATCAGCCAAAGCGTGCTAGCAAACAGTTGTTGGGGAGCATTTTGGTGGTGGCTACTATCTTTCCCGCCCCAACACCGACCGTCTTCATGTGGAGCCTCTGGAAGATGAAATCCATAATTTGACATAAACCTCCGGTTTGAGTGCTCTGTAATGGAAGCACACAAGAACTACCGTGGTTGGCTAGACGTAGCCACCGGGAATACCAAGTGCGAACCAGGTCATTTCTAAGTCACCATATGTAGGCGCCCTGATGCACAGTTAAAAGACAGCAGTTTATAACTAGGTCGGAGAGTTCACATACGGTCTGGCAAGGAGAGTGGCAATTTCCTCCGGAATGAAGGTCACACTATCCAGCTTCCAGCACGAGACCTGCCTGGGTATATCAACAGGATACAAGCATCCCCGCTGGTATGCACGGCTGAGTACTCACACGGAATGTCGATATTACACATGTCTCACTTCTCCAGGACATTCTAACAGCCAATTAGAGGTGTGCTATAGTTCTTTAGCACTCGCTAACAAATGCGAGAGGTTTCTTAGGGGTCAACTTCAAGTTTTCTGTCAGTGTGCGCCCGATTACCTAGATCATGTTCCTTAAGACGCTGCACTGGCTTCTGGATACTTCATACTGAGCGTAGACAGTCTTTGAATTTGTCCTCTTGTGCGTGTTCGATAAACAAAACCTGTGATCCACAGGTTTTCATAACTTGTGGGGCCGTGAAAGCTTCCACCGGTATCCAAGATGGGGGGCTTGTCGCTGCTCTTTGAGAAGTCTTCCAACGCGACTGCAGAAAGCAAATTCCAAATATTAACCACCCTGTGTGACAACCTAAGAGTCGCACAGCCTGAAAGAATTATGCTTCTAACGACCGAAATGATGTCCCCTTTGCCTATCGTCACCGCGCAGCATCACGTCAGGCTCTGCCCGGACTGGAGGTCCTCTCGTACCGTTCGTTGGATCACCCTAGCTTAGCGAGAATAATGCAGGGATAGATTCAGTGGCTCCAACGTATAATCATATCATACATTGCGTATCCAATTGGCCAGATGTATTGGAGTCTCCTGCACTCCATCCAGTTGTTTTAAGTCTACATAGGTACAGGGATATGCTATGTATCAACCGTATTCCAGATGCGTGTGCGTGTTGCAGAGAATTTTTAAAGCGATAGATGCAAGCTCTCTGAAAGATCTACATATGTAGGCAGACTAACTCCTGGCAGACGCACAAATGCGACTTGTGTGGACTGTTGTCTTGAGGGCATTCGGCACCATAAGACCAAGGCATCTTTAGCAGTTTGATAAACTTAGTGGAGTCCATCGAGATGGAAGACACCGATGCGTCTCGAAACCGATATGAGGACACGTGGGACGAGATGGCTATGGTTGCAGTGCGACTTTAATGAGCGAAAGGTTCATGGTTCGAACCCGACCCCTGCCTCCCGACTTCCCCTGTCTAGGCTGGGACAGCCTCGCAGTATTCCAGCTGTCGTGCTTCCTTCGGGTGGCACGGCAGCTAGGGACCGAAAGGGTATTACAGCTGAACGATTTCGTGCTTAGCTAAACTTACGGTTAGGCTCCACTTTTTTCGACCACGTCACGAGATAGTCGAGGCCCTCCTGAAGGTCCTGATAATCACCACTAAGAATAACCTTCTGCACTTTGATATTATCTACACAGGTCAGGCAGGGGGATCGGATGTTGGCGGGTAGATCATTAATGCATACCAAAAACAATGCCGGGCTGAGGACAAGTCTTTGCAAAACGCTGTCATGAGCAACCCACTGAACCACGTGCAATCGCCAAGTGGCGAAAAATTGCTGCTCAACGAGACCTAAAATTCAACAGTGTCGTACATAGCCCCACATGCAATAAACCACGTTAACCTCTTGTGAGGATCTTTGCTAGAAGTCTTGCTTAAGTCAACGAGGATCACATATAGATAGTGTCCGGAGACCTTGGCTTCAACCCGCTTCCTGGCCACCAAGGGTTTGGTTACACAGGAGTGGTTCTGGCAAAATTAATGTTGGCGAGTAACAACACGATCATTCCTTAACATAATCATGATCGCCAGAAACAGCAACACCAATTTTGACACTGACGCTTCACTGCTGTACAACCATAAAGTTCATCTAATTACATTTAAAACCTTGGAGTGAACAGAAGAGGGAATGAATGGGCGAGGGAGAGGGGGAATTTATCATCGGGCCTCCAGAAAAGAAACGGTCCTATAAGAGACCCAATGTTTGGACAAGGTTGGCTGAATTGTATCGCTCTGGGTAGCACTGTGGATATCTGTTCCTAGTGGCCGTTAACATCCGCATCGGAACGTCCGGAAAGCGGAAGGAGCGGCAGCCAGTGACCTACCCTAACCACCGATAACTGACGGTTATGTGGTCATTTTGGATTTGGAGATGGTTCGTTGTTGAGCACCATGTTGCCAAGCGATTTCCGCTGTCACGGAAATTGGTACTGTAGAGAAACGGTCTGTGATCGGCACACATCTGAAGTAGGTGATCTCCGTTGTCCGTAAGTACAATAAACAGAGTACGGAGGACCTCACTTTCTTTAGATTCTTTCACAAGCGTCTCCAAACGAACAGCGCAGACGCGACCAACAACGGGTATCCAATCAACTAGAGATGCTTCCGTCCAGTCGCTCAATCCAATACCCATCAAGCAAAACATTTGGCTCAAAAGACTGACCACAAGGCAGCTGTATTTGGCAGGAAACGCAAGTGCATTTCAATTTTTATAGAACAACTCGCCATACATGTTCCAACCCCCAACCTAGAGAGCCAGGAGACTGTGTTGGTCAGACTTCCAATCCATTTGGCGCCTAGCTGCCATGCCACCAGAAGAAAGCACGAAGGCTCGGATACTGCCAGGTTGCCAATGCCTAGACAGGGGAAGTCGAGAGGCAGAGTTCGAGTCGAGCAGAGTTCGTATGCCAGTCGACTGGCATACGGAGCATGTCGCCAAGCCAGCGCAACACCCTTCTAAGTCCAGAGGATCCATTCTACACAGGAGCTTTTTAGGTCCGTACTCTATTTCAAATTGGAAAATAGGCAATGCTCGCTGAAACCTTGTACTTTCTTAAAATTGACGTCTGTTATGTCTCCGAAACACGCACACAAAGCCCAAACGTGATTGTGCATCTCAGAACTCTAAGGACGAACTCAGGTCTTTCACATTTCCAATGACCCAGAAGCGATGACTCGCGGGATATGTGGTGTGGGAGTTGCACTTAGCCCCAGAGCCGAACGCGTTTGCTGGATTGGATCCCAGCGAACAGTCGTATTTACACCGTCCGGTTATCCAGCGCAATCAGGATAGGGTGTTTACCACACATTGGTGGACCTACCACAAACATGCATACAGGTCTCACTCACACATGACCGATGCACCCCCACATACAGCAACCTCTGCACACGCTCAACAGCCTCACGCATCAAACCAGCAGCATCGGCGGGTTCACGTGAGTCATGGTACACTAGGAACGGTGTTCTTAAAAAATGCCAGTGTAGTGTGTAGTGCTTGCCATTTTGGTTAGCCTGTATGTAAGTATTTGTGATGTTCAACCTTGCTTACTGGGTTTCGGTTCACGAGCTTTCTATGTTTTCCATCCACAGAAATTGCCGTGAACACCTAGCTTTGGAGAATCACTGTCTCCTGTGCTTCCATAGCGTGAATACTACGTAGTATCTCTAACATAGCAGCCAGCTGCTACTAGGGATCGAACATCACGTCACATGGGCGGGTGTCACGTTGTAGTATACGGTGTCTTCCAGTTTGATTGTTTTATATGTAAGTATTGGTGATGTACAACCTTGCTTACTGGGCTTCGGCTCATGAGCTTTCTTTCTGTTTTCCATCCACAGAAATTGTCGTGCACATCTGCCTCCGGAGAATCACTGTCCCTCGTGCTTCCATAGCGTGCATACTACATATTTGGCGACCACGCCAGGATGGTTACCACACACTTGTGGACCTACCACAAAGACCCTGGCTCTACACATTTGCATACAGGCCTCAGAGCTAACATGTTGCTCAATCACACACGGCGGACGGAGCCCCAGACACAGCAACCTCAGGACGCGCTCACCAGCCTCACGCACCATACCACCAGCACCGGCCGGTTCACGTAGGCCATGGTACACCGGGGACGGTGTTCTTCAAAAAGGGGGCCAGTGTAGTATACGGTGTCTTCCAGTTTGATTGTTTTATATGTAAGTATTGGTGATGTACAACCTTGCTTACTGGGTTTCGGTTCACGAGCTTTCTATGTTTTCCATCCACAGAAATTGTCGTGCACATCTGCCTCCGGAGAATCACTGTCCCTCGTGCTTCCATAGCGTGCATACTACAACGTGCACAAAAGGAAGCCGTGCATTGATTGGTCAGGATGTCAGCCAATCTAGAACGAGCATGTATAGCTGACTCGCCTTGGAGGCACAATGCATTTTTCTGCAAGGACCTTGCGAGCGAAGTAAAACCTTTCCCGTCAAAATCTTGCATTTCTTTGCATATGTGCTCATACCAAAAATCGCCCTCATCTGCTGTCTTTTTTCCCGATTTGTTTTAATTAATCTTTTTTTGAAATTTTTGACTCACGTTCGACTTTGAACTTGTACAGTGGCTTCGGAAGCGGCTTCACAGGCATTTGCTGAGAAATTTGAGGCTGCATCTTTTACACCCTTCACGGCGTTTGAGAATGCTTTAAATCAGTACATGGAAGAGAACTATGTGGTGTTTGTGCGTTCATCCTGTAATCGAAGCATCAACGCTGTTTTGCGTTACGAAGGGGTGTACTGCAAATGTCGCAGGCGACCTCCAAGGCCGAAGAAAAGCTGGGGAATCCGAAGAAGCTAGTAAGCTGAGCGTGTTCGCCAATAAGAAACAGTACGCGAAGCACCGGCTGTCAAGTACGGTTCTGCAGGCAAAGGAACCACTTGGCGGTTACCTCTTATTTTTTTGAACACAAACATAAGTTGTCAAACTTTTTGTACGATAGGCTTCCAATTAATCGGCGGCTAACAGGAGGCGAGTTGAGCACCTGCAGGGCCCTTCTGAAATACGGAACGCCATCGTGTGAGGTGGCCGATGAATTCGACAAGATCCTCACAACTCAGGATATATAGAACTACCGTCAGAAGTGTCGACCGGCTCTGTTGAGTAGGTGCCGCATAGCTGGATTTTATTGTGGCAGATGATATGCCTTCGGTGCTGTGTGGCAGTCAGAGGCAGTCAGGTTCATGTGGCTAGTTGATTGGGCATCTTGGACCCCTAGCCGCACGTTGGTTCCATCTGGCTTACTGATCAACGTCATGGTCTTCCTAACATAATTCGCATGCTAGAACAGAAGACTCTGCTGTTTAACAACAAAATTGTACGATTTTTCGCCAGTAACGAGCGCAGTTTTGTCAATTTTAACTTGTAAGTGCAATTATCGAACAATAATTGTTTACGGGAATGGGGTCGCCGCATATTTTGCATCCAAAAAGGCCATGTACATTCTAGAGTGTTCAAAGAATTATTTCAGCTGCAAAACTAACCGAAAGTTCCATGCGTTATAAGTGCAATTCGCGATTTCTTATTACATTAGGCAGCATATTCACAGTCGGTGGTGTTTACTGACCTTGAAGAATCGCTCACTTAAACAAATCATCAATGTAGAGAATTTGCAATAATACACGAACATTATACATGGACAGTCCACACTATGAAGTGGCAACCCTGAAAATGTCGTAGCTTTCGAGAAATCAATTCCATTTTGCAAATAATGAACTGTTGTATAGCTCGACGCTCCTCGCAAACTCACGCAGTATCTAGATTGGCTTTGTGAAGAATTCCCTGGCGACCCTATAAATACGGTTATAATGATCTCCTTTCGTCTTTATAGAGGTGTTTTTCAAGCCACCGTGCATTCCGATATACCATAGTGTGCGGAGCTGGAAGCCAAGTGCGGACACAGGACTTGACCACCGTCAGCAAGCCATAGCAGCTGTACAATCTCCGATAGCTTATATATTCGTCGGATGTGCTTTCTGTAGGTTGTGTGGCATCATTTAATATCGGATTCGTGGCTTCCGGTGAAATATCTTTAGTTCTTCTTTTGTGAATTTCTTCAAAGAGGCCCCTGATTTGGGTCCTGTATTCCAGAAAAAGGTCACACAACCATTACATCGCCCGCCGCCTCTTATCCGTAGCTGTGCAGCGATTATCGAACAGAAATACATGTTCATCCCGCCTGGATTCCAGGGTGATGGGAGTTCTGATGTGGAGTGCGTATGGCCTTATTGATAAGACTGATGAACTGCATTTAAAAAGACAGGGCCTAATGGTTTTTCTCTACGAATTGGATAAGCGTTTCGGTTGAGTGACAACGCATCAGCGGCGAACCTGTTCATTGGGCGCACGGTCTCGAGGCACACTCAAATTTTACGCCTTAAACAACCCCCCCCCCGAAAGTCACCACCCTGCAAGTGCTTGTTCATGCACCGCTCAGGTTCCGCGAGAATCGTTTGGGGCACTGATATCGAGGACAATGACAGAAGCAGGATAACAGATTTTATGGGAGTACCTGCTATGGACTGTATAACGTATAAGTGCGTATCATCAACGTATAAGTTGATGATAGCCATAATATGATTCAGAAGGTATATATGCTCTAATAACAGTCTTTACTATGGTTGACAGTGGTGAGTTGCAACACGTATAAAAATAAATACAATGCGGAATGTGGAGCAAGACAAAAAGGGAACTTATCAGTTGTGAGAGTCCCTTGGTGAAAGTCCGGACGGCGGTAACGTGTTTTCTCCGCAGCATAATTGCTACACGTGTTCCATATTGTCCGTGGACTTGTGGAGGGCGGTTGACGTCCTGCTCCCTGCGCGCGCGCGAGTTTTTGTGTGTCTTGACTATGCTCGGCCTTCCTATATGTAGCTGCGTTTGCGTGTACGTGGGTGTCAGCACATGACTTGTTGCTACGCTTACTGGCCGGTAGAGACAGTCAATATCAGATGAGTCACCCTTGTGTGTCGCGATTTGTAAGTGTAGGGCTAAAACGGGTCTCATGATCTAGGGGCGATTGTGAGCCGTGTAATCAAGTGAGTCACGATTGTGTAGCGTGGTTTGTGAGTGCAAAAAAAGGACAGATCTCGTGATCTAGTGAGTGGCGGTGGGCTGTACAGTCACGTATGTTGGTTAAGGGGCCGCTACAAACGGCAGCGAGGACAACCATGACATCCGTGAATGAAACACCGTATCCCAAATCCACCCGACGGCATTCGTTCTATTTTATTGAAGAGCTTGGGCGTTCCTTCGTTTCTAGGTCACGAAACACCAACCAAACACTATCTATGCTGAAGTACTGGCTTGCTGTCATCCATTTAACTGTAATAAACTTTAAATTGTTCCCAATAATAAACCTAATGTTATCTGACATGTCACCACGCTCACCAGGCTCCACTGATCCCATCAAATTCCCTCGTCTTCCAAAGCGAAGATCTTCGATATTGGCTGCTCTAAACGCTAATTTTGGTCGTTATTTACTCCACGTGGTACCAGTCATACATTCATATGGACCTCCAAGTGGACCGAACTAAGCTGTGCTTCTAAAGTGGCTTGATTCTGTGTTGTTACCCTTGACTAGCCCAAATACCGCCTGCCAGGGAAAGGTACGTCCCCTAGCTTCTCCCCTCAATCATCGAGTCCGTCAAGGAGCTGTCCACAAATCGGAGCGTGCAGTGCAATGACGGCGTGGCAGTGCCGTATCCATTCTGGTGGCAAACCCGCCAACGGCCAATGAAGGGAGTCCATCTTAATCCGCTAAACCCTCCTCTAAGGTTTCATTATACCGGTGTCTTTTTGCATTTTTGGTTTGCCTAGTCAAAAAATTAAAGGATTCTATCTACTATGCCTGCTCAGCGCGATGCGGTCGCAGTACCACTCCCTACCTAGTCACTTTACTTCTCACTCCCTTTCAACGGTAGGACTGATGAGTCTATCCAGTTTCAGTGTATACTACACTTCTAGGGTACTACCTGCCATTTCTATTCTGAATTTCCCCGCGACCTCATCCCCACATACGCTTTCATGAATTAGGCCATTAGCTCTGCCGTTCAAGTCGCTCGTAGTCAACAACGCTTTTCAGTTTTGGTTCGAATCAATCGCGTTCTCACCGAAATGTTCTTATTTCTTAGCCCGTTGTTCTAGTTTTTCACAATTTTCAATTACTTAGCATGTGATAATCATGCCTTCTTAGTCTTGCTACCCCTTTCGTTGTGTTGTTGCAGGCCAAGTTCGTATTGTAATGACCCCATCATGCTTCAACTGGCATGCCACGTACCAGTTGGGAAATAAACCCATTGTTATTGTAAGAAACATCCAAAGGGTTTACAGCTATCGCCTCTGACAAAAATTTCCATATAATTGAGGCAATATGTGTCCAACTAACTGGGGTAGAGAGCTTTTCTTCAGTATTCGCCATGCTTGATGTCAGGAAAGTCAGATTCCTGGAGATTATCCCAGAATACCCGCAACATACTGAAACCCTCAAACTCCACTAAACGCCAATCAGATATCTCAGGGGCAAAATCAGACAGTGCGAAACAGCGCTGGGTCAAACTTTTACAGTGCGAGAAAGTCTTGGATCAACGTCAGACACTGGCCCCTGAACATATACAGCGAGGCCGTTCTACCACCACACTTGCGCCCGCTTGTTGAAATAAAGCTTCTGCGTTCCTCGTCGGACGTTCGGTGCCATGGTCACCGACATCTTCCAGATAAAATTAAATTTCGAGCGAGTTAACAGACTGAAGAAGCATTATGGCTTGCATTTTATCATACAAAACCATTCCAGATAGGTTATTGATCAGTTGACACATACCTTCTGAGGTACTGCATTTAATTTATACAATACAAACAATACAAAACAGTTGTTTTCAAAACCACTTTCAAGCTGATGTAATTTTCCTTGTAAAGTGAGCGTATTAACTATCTGGCAACGCGGGTTTCGTTGCGGTGTTTATAGATGTATGTCCCGAGGAATCATCAGGTTACTTACGAAATTTAAGTGGCCAAACGAATGAATCGAGTCTTTATTCCTGGCCGTTTATGAGCTTCGTTGTTTGAGCACTGTTTTCTTTAGGTCCACATAAGCCGTTCACAACAACATAGGTTGTCAAAGTTGTCTGCCAGGACATTACTGGCTGTTAAGAGAATCCTTAATATATGCGACCAAGTGTGCCCCTTTTCAGTTTTGCTCAGCTATAACGACCTACAGTTATAATAAAAATACTGAGGATTGTACGACAAGTGAGCATTTAAAACCATCTGTAGTTTTGATCACAAACAGCGATCTTTTAGAAAGAAGAAACGAAAGTAAAACCCCTTAAGGCAGAGCAGAATCTGGACAAAACCAGGGTTATCGTGGTTCGTGGCTATATGCTGTGTTTTCAGACTGAACGGATGAAACTTCATCATCATGGGGTCGGGGAGTTAGGTAACATATCGATAATTGTGCTTGGTAGAAAAAACAGCTGTGAGTACCCCACCCAATTGCGCACTGACGATGTCTCCTTGTATGGTGACGAAAAGTTTGAAAATTACTTGAGAAGCTCGGTAAACAGATCAAAAGCCACCTGATCAACAACCAAGAGACAATTGTAAGGTCAATCCTTACAGCCACCAAACTATGATTACTCAATTTCCTAACAGTGCTCCATCAAATATGAGGGCTAAATTTGCGATATGTCTGGTATGTTGGTAAGCAGCAAGTGCGGAAGCTGTTAATTGTTATTTTGAACCTCACTGTTTAGTAATCAGTAGCGTCAGGCGTAGTACCCATCAGTGATCCTTTGAAAGTCCACTTGTTAGAGATAAATCTGGGACTGATCTGGAACCCAGTGTCATAAGACTCCTGTAGTGACTTCATCCATTTATCTGGCGTTTACTCAATCCACTGTGAAAACATTGTCATCCAGTATGGTATACTGAATGCTAAAATCGAAGCTAGTTTAGAATTATTCCCAGGCGTTGGATTATCTGTACGTTATTGAAAGTTAATCTCACAGTATATGTGCAATTAAGGTTGAAATTCTAGTACTGGTTACCTACTAACTAAAAGAAGCATCCAAACATTTGTGCTCACTTATATATACTTCTGTCATTATCCTCAAACAGAAATACCATATCTGGAGAAGACAGTGGTCACTGGCCGAGAATCATCTGCCTATGGGGGTGCCGATCTCTCTATAAATAAGGCACGTGTCGTGTTTTACATTACCACAATGCAGTGTAGATTTGACGCAGCTATCATAGGGAGATTTTGGTCTTGTAGAAGTAACTCACAGATACATGAGGAAGGAGGTGATGTCAACTTATAAAATGTTTTATTTCTATGGAGATTCAACTACGGATCGTAAAAGCAAGTGTAAATTTTGCACACTACCGAAGAAAAGAAAAAAGAGTGTCTGGTATTTGCACCACAAGTTATTCGGTTTTTATAGAAGAATAAGTTCAGAAAACCCTATTTCTCAAGTCGATCCTTAGTTTACTTGTTTTGGAATTCAATCAACAGATACGTCACTCCTAATCCGACAGCTTGACAACCCGTCTCCGCTTCAGTTCTATTCAATCGAGTCCAACTCATACACACTAACGCGCGGACGTTTCTGCCTCATAGTCGAAGTAAAGCGAGCAAAAACTATGTATTGGAGACAAATGTCGACGTACACATCTGTTTGATAGATAGAAACTGAACTCTCCAATTTACACTATTGTTACAACGTCTGAATTAGAGCTTCATTGTGTCAGGAAGCCGGGGAGGAGCTGTCTTGTGATAATGCTTTTCTGCATAAATGGCGGAAGCTATCCTTTAGCCCATTTTCTAATTTGGGCACGCTCATCTAAAGGAGATAGAGTTTAACGCGAACAATTTTTTGGTAGATTTGAGGTAGATTTTTGATAGAACTTGATTAGATAAATGAAACCACGCCCTTTCTAGTCTTTGCCAGAATCTTCGTGGATTTATAGGGGCGACTAGATCAAGAGATGAGGCCAAAGAGTTGTTTATAGAAAGATGTTTGGTTTTAAGAAGGATATGGCAGATAAGTTAAACGTAAATGAATTGAAGTGTTGTGACACGTAGCCAGATCACTTGGTCATCATTGATAGTTGATAATTCGGCGATGAAAACTAGTATAAGGGCAAAGTAAAATGTCGAAATTCATCCGTGTGCGTATGACTACTAACATTGGCACACATCTTGATAACGTTCGTTTATTTAGTCTGTTCGAAACACGGGCCGTAAAAACGAAATTGGCTTGATATGTACGGCTTATGAAAAGTTATTTTGATTTCTGCAAATAAGAATGTCAACTCAGTGGATGCGTAAAACGATGGCACACTAATCTTAGTCCAAAACTAAAGGTTGCAGTCGTTGAGGGTGGTTAAATCTAGTAGTTAAGGTGACCACGGATACCTTGGTTGGACACTATTAATTTGGCTTTACACACGAAATCGCTTTTTCCAAAGACGATGTGGGTACAATCTGGGTTTTACCATTTGGTTTTGATGGCTATAATGGTGAAGCTGACTTAGCCAAATAGACGGCGAATAACCGTTTGGGGACTGATGAATGAGTTTTGTTGGGAGGCCTTCTTGCAGCCAGCTGATGGCAGTTGGGTGCAGTAGAAAATATGAGAAGACCGCGTGATTCCTGATACCACTGTTACCCCATGCATAGGCTTAAAAAGCCACGCTTTAGCTAGTACTTCATATAAAAGTAAACGTGAATTTCAGTAAACTGTAATCCATTGAAAATAGCCTTATTTGTCACTTAGCAGGATGCGGTTGATCCTACCGCCCCGCTTGACCATTACATGCAAACGTTTCGGTTAGTGACGGAAGCCGGGCAGTTACCGTGCTCTGCAAACAGATCGATAGCCACTCGGGTAGCAACAGCTGAGCACAGATGAGGTGCTGAAACCTCAACATACTCAGGTAACCTTGTTATCTGCAGCGTGTATTTCTAAAAAACCTATCCATTGGAAGTAACTCGGCTACGTAGAATATATGAATAATGAATATATGTCCGCTATGAATATATGTCAGCTGAACATTCGGGTTGGATCAGCGTTATGTTAGCAGGCCCATATTAGTGTTGTTGCATAACCCCAGCCATCGGCTGATTAAAACACGGTACTTTAAGATTGTCCACCTCACTTCACACCCATTAGATGCCAGTCTTCTATAATTCTAACGTCAGCTAATGAATAGTTTGTCATATTTTGCTGAATAAATTTGGTTACGACAATCTATATTTCGTTCAATGTTAGTAGGTTTGTAGCAGCATTATGTACGAATCCTTTCAGGTGTAGCTATTTGCATCATAAAGGTCAATTTAGTGTCAACGAGTAAATGTTTTGCAAGATTCTCAAAGAAAGTGTCTCGGAGAGCAAAAAATACACCTTCTGGTGGTCTCAAATCAATCAATCAATATATAACTACTTATTCATCAAAATACTATTATTCCCTTATCAAAATAAATAGTTCTGTACTTTCTTAAGCCCTTCTTTTAGGTTTCCCCTTTATGAGAAAAACGCGTGCCGATAGCCAGTTGAAAGACAACCATGCTAGGATTCGAAGGCGGACCGGCAAAAGGGAGGTCCACGATGTTGACCACTGAGAAACTGTTTTGACTCCGATTGAGTTTAGCTATGTGGCAGAGAAATTAGTGGTGTGCGTTTACCCTGGTGACGGATCCTGATTTCAATTATATGAGTTCACTATTTTGCGCCAGTTTGTTAGAGCTACGTAGAGGTGACATTGTCTTCACTATTTAAAATGACGGTACTTATTGGGCAGCTTTGCATTCTAGTTGCTGAAACTGCAACAGAGTAGTGTAATTTTAAGGGTTTCATGTTGAGTTCAGTCATCAAGGTGTGCTGCAGCTACAGTGTCCATCGGTAGGTTGCACTACAGCCGGGGAATTTCACGTCTTACGCTGCAATCATCAGTAGTAACGTACTGCTCCTTAAGCCACTGCTCCATGTCCAGGTTTGTATTTGCATAGTTCTGAGAAGTTGTGCAGAAACGTGACAGGGTCGGGAAAACACACAATTAAGTACAACAATAAACCACTGATCATCTCAAAACCATGGAATATTGAACCATCTAGCATTTCCCATTAATTCATAGTTTCCCTGACAATTTTGGACACGACAATATGAACAACCACAACTCCACACGATGGATATGGGACGCTTACTTTAGTTTTCACCCCTACTGCAAATTAGTATTTACGGCCTGTCAGGACGAATGAGGATTCTTGCATTGATACGATGAGTGTTTACAACCGTTCCTATGGTACCGATATTCACAGCCTCAGGAATTTGGCTACTTATTTCATTATACATTGCGATGATAGCTGGGATCATCAATCTTTATTAAAAGGAGCAGTAATATTTGTTTACTTCTGACTCCGGTTTCCTCAGATGAAAGCCTGTAGGCAGTGTTCAATTTAAATGTTACTCTTGTGTCGCTTGAAGTGAACGAGACCGGAGTTGATGCCCCCAATATTCTACCTAAACCTACAAGGTAAAATTTGATATGGTTTTCAAATTAACAAAACAGGCAATCATTCTTACAGCTTCGAGAAACTAAGGTAACTCTCTCACTCACTCACTCTCACTGTTACATCTTGAAGAAAGATTCTGACTACATGTCAACTTAAGATTCGACTCCCTTTTATCCAGGCCATGTCGGGGATGATTGTTTCCGTAATCTGAACCGAGATGATTATTTTATTGAGTCAATATAAAGTGGACGAACCGGCACTAAGCCAATATCAACTACGAATTGATATAGCGGGCAAAATGGATAGGTAAATCCCTGATCAAAAATAAATACCACATGCATTCATTTTTGAGTAAATTCATAAATCGCAAGCAAATTGTTTGCCTTGATAACTTAGCTTACTGCGGTACTTCTAGTTTTCTACGTCATCCCTACCTGAATATTTCAGAAGACTAACAAGGAACCTGCTGTTCTTAAGCGCACGATGACTATTGAAGACGAAGCAGCCCGAATAAACACGCATGGTATGGTGAACGTAGATTTAGCAGGTCACGTCTTTTGGTAAGCGATCTATCTTAGACGATCTGATGGTAAACTTTCTCAAATAATCGGTTGAATTTTTCAAATAGAGTATATATAGTTTAGCGTGAGGTTGTGCTTCGAAGGATATCAAGAAAAAGATTAAAACTTAAAAGCAATACAGTTAGAACGTAGAACGAAACAATGCACGGAAAGTCGATACCAAGTGATAGAGCATTTGGTTTACTGCTCTTATTCTGCTAAGTTTGGAAGGTGGAACATTAATTGTCCATAGTGACCGATACAGAACTTCACTACTCGGAGCTTTTACTCTGAACAAGCTGAACCTTACTTGCCAAAAACAAAATCCGTTAATGTTGGTTGTTTGTTTTAAATGAAGCCAACAGTGTATTACTTCAGGCATCAAACAATGAAAAATGAGGGTAACTCTGTCTTCCCTTCAGTGCTCTGAATTTCAATTTTTTTCAGTGTGTCATTCATCGCTGGTTACTTTCATCGTGAGCAATTGACATTCATAATTCCCAGGAGAGGAAATGGTTAAACATGCAGCCCCGTATTCCACTGTACACACTGTTTCATCAGCGCGAAATGCGCAAAAGTGTAGTCATAGTAACAGGGACCAACTCAGAGTTCCATGTCATCATAATTCAACGCTAGAATGATTGAAAACACAAAGACGTTTTCGTAAACTTCAAAGTGGAAAAGCACTCGGGAGGAACTAGTTTCTATGCGGTCAACAAGGCGTTCACACAAATTAGTTTGCTGACCACATGGGGACCGACTACGCACAGGTTGCATTTCTTCGTATGCTAAGACGGAATAAGGTGGCTCGCACTATCAACTCATACGTACAGATTTCTTTGGGATGGAGAAATGACCATACCGTTTTATTCTCAGTAGACAAAAACAACCATTGTGTTTCTGGTCATGGCCTCTTATTTTGTTTTGTAGGTATCTGAACAAAGAGCTCGTTCGCAAATAAACAAGCAAGGAAGAGTTAACTCCAGAAGGCCTGAACCACACACACGGAAGTATGCTGCGGTCAGATTCTTGTTGGTGGACAAGCTTGTTTCAATAAAGGAAGCTGAAGTGAGGTCTACTGTAGATTAGATTTTGTAGTTAGTAGAAATACTAAATGCTGGCTGGATGGCGTCTCGAGTTTGGAAAAATTTACGCCGAGACGGAGTGGAGGTTAGAAGGTAGTCTTTAAAATAAGGGCACTTCTACCTCACTCCTCATGGACCTACCAAAACTGATTCTTGCATGACTTCAGGAGGCATCATGTACGTCATGTTACGGAATGAAGAAACCGTTCGTCTTTCTTACAATAACCTTACTTTGGTGAATGGAATTCAATGCGTCTTGGCCAGCATATGACTGGTCACCTTGAAATTAACCAAAGAGTTTCAGCACTAATAACTGCATGCTGATTTAAAACGCTACCACCAACGCCATCAACTTGTAGAATCAACCCTACATGCACCTCTTCTGGAGGCAGTGTAATCACACGTTGCGTCGAACATATAACAAATCAGTCAGCTGCACTTTTAATAAGCTTGTGGCTGACATTTTCGCCCTTTCTGTTTCAGGAAAACCATGAAATCAGCTTTGGGAGCATTGGCATTTACTCCTTCAGGCATCTTTTGAGCCAGCATACTCCAAACAGTCTCGATCAGGTTAAGGCCAAACTTAAAGTTGGCAAATAAAGCTTCTCTGAAAGACGAAATGGGAACCAGCTCTTGATGACGTGGAAGTGACGGGACGCTTCGTCGTTCTCTTCATTCACATATCTCACTACCCTATCTGCTCACTAAAATAAGTGCTATTATAAAGTATTCTGGATGTAAGTACCAAAGTCTCGTCAGCAGTTAATCATTACCAGCTTGCTCATTTTTTAAGCTAGGTAGGAATCCCATACCAGCACTTTATTACTAAAACCGATTCATCCTGTTCAGCTGGCACGCCTGTGGTGATTTCATTTGTGTTACACATTTGATCACCAATAATGAATGACTTCAGGTGTGAGGCGGAAAGGGGCAACGTATTGGAGGCACTTGGCTATAAAGCACGTCACTTTTGTCACTGTAAGCCTGATTTCCCATGGTTATGTGTATATTTTACACACATACGGTGGCCGCGCTCTTATTTTGAATTCGACACACCAGAACAGTGGGTGGAAGTTGTACAAACTTGTGAACCGTCGGTGAGACGTCAGTGTGTATGTCAAGAATAATTGACATCCCCACTTCTTACTATTTGTGAACAGGACTGTAGGGCATTTGAACAGAATAGCACAGTGATGCATCTCTCTCATTCTATCAACAGCTGATCTCTGTTTGGTCTTGTGAAGGTTCCTGAGTGGACAACTTAAAGTTTTGGACCTCACCTCCACTGAGTATTTTAGAACAGCGAATATACGAACGGGCAAATGTCTATGACTCAGAATTGAGTTAATGACTGCACGGACGTTAGCCAGAAAACCCCAGAGCAAAATGCAGTCGAACAGTAGATGAATAGCAATGTATTTTCTGAAGATATAGAGGCAGAGTGACCGGAAATTATTATTGAAATCCCTCTAGATTAGTTAGCCTCATTGTGTCGCCCTGTAATTTTGTGGCACCCGTGTTTATCTTTAGTGTGTTTGTACCATTTGATCAACTCCATATTTTCTAATGCCTAAGAATGATCCAATCCCTAAAGAAAGTTGCCGCTTTTCGGACCAAAACCCTTCAGCTTTTCCAACTTAACTAAGAGTCGTGGCGAAAAACATGGGTGTTCAAAATTGACTTTACTGGGTGTGCTAAGAAAGTGATGGTGAGTGACTACTATAAGACTGCCACGACAGACTTCCATTAAACAGGTATACAGACACGAAGAGTGGTATAGCAGAGATTCTGCATATCTCGATATTGAATGCTCGGTACAGCCTGGGAAGTAAGTCTACTGGCAAAAAACGAACTATTTCTTTAGAAAAGAACAGTGTTTGTTCTGTCCGACACGATGCATTTTTGCTGACTATTGTAACCTGACACTGGCCTTGTCTACTCTTGTTCCTCTTGTCAGAAAATAAATTTGGTCAACATTTTATTTTACTAGTATTTCCTAATTATGAATACCACTAAATAAACCTTGAGTTAGTCGAAAATTTGCACCTAGGAATCGTGGTAAGACTGGTCATATAGAAATCCACTAATTTTGTCCCGGTAAAACTACATTAAACAAACCCGTAAATCACTAATTCTGGGTTCGAAAAATCGCCGATCGTTGAATAATGAAAATTAGCTTTTTGCTTTTGCCATAATTACCTGGTGGAATGATCCTTTATTTGACCAGATGTTTGCAAAAGTCGCCAGTCTCGCACCCCAAGGCCTGCTGGAGCTATTGATCAAAGAACACTTGACAAGAACTAAGTGACAACCACTTATCGTATTGTCTGATGTAATAATAAGCTACCCTTTTGGGAGAGTTAAGTGGCTTTCTTTCAGCAGTGTTAATTCGTTTGGACTTCTTAATGCAAGTTTCATGAAAAGCAAACATTTTTCGGTAAATTTTTAAACGGGTAGCATACCTAAAGTACTCAGATGCACAAAACATTCTCGTAAAATTAGATGAGACCAAATTTCCAGTGTTTTGGAGTAGAGGAAATTTAATTTAAGCAAATCTCATTAGGCTTTCAGTGTTATGCATGATGTATTTCTAGGTTTTGACAGCAAAGGATCGGCTGATCTGCGTAAAAATGAAACATAAAATAAACAAATATTAAGTGGGATTTGCTGTCACAACTGTCAAATTTATGAGGTCCTTGAAAGCTTTGATTTGGCGAAAACGATCCCCACCAGAGCAGAGCGGATCTTAAGCGCAAGTTAGCCTATTCATTCAGAGTGTGCTAAAATACCGTTACCAGAATGTCTACAGGAAGGAAAGTTACCAACACGTGACCGGTTTGGTCCTACTGTTAACAAACCCCCCAGTGTCGTCAGTCACATTTACCAAACATGTAAGCCAGATAATAAGCCTTTGATTTTTAGGCTTTAAAAGATCAGACGGTGTGTTTAAGCATTTTTGTACAATAAAAAGGCTTGGTAGGGTTCTGTCACGAATACCTCAATGAGCTTTACGTCTGTAAGCTGGTGTTGTGTAACAAAGATCTAAAGAGACGCCTGGTGACTGATGGTTTAGGGTTACGAATTGATCTGTAAACCCTTATATCTAAATGAGATTCTTCGGGAAGTCTTTTGTCATTTGGCATTTTTTTGTTATAGATGTGTTCTGCCTGCTCAAGTTTTTCTGTGCCAACAGCACAATACGTGAACTATGACGGAGTCAATGGCATAGACAATGTCTCCTCAAGTCATCGGCGAAGAAATCTCTAGGCGATTGACGCGGAAGGTAGCTTACCTGTTTTAAAGACTGAAGTAAGGTCAAATTTAGCTAACCCCTGGTTTTGTCGCTTATTTCATTACTCTACAGTTGAATAAATAGATGAGCATCCTTCTCACACAGCCTAGCCATGTGATTTGTGTTTTAAACTGGACTGTGATTCTCGAAAATGTGTTTTGGATAACCTTCTCTCTTCAGGAATCCCTCCTTGTTCTACAGTTGATCCGTGATTTAGGTTTTCGTTGCACTACGAAGGTTTTTTGCAGACCTAGTAAACTGTACATATTGTCCGGTCCACTTATTTTAACAATGAATGGAGCACCAGTAGGCAACATTTGATTCAAGTAAAGCTGAAAAGAATAAACGGACATCCTACTGATCCTAAGATGTTATATGTAGGTTATGTTGAGCAGAATTAGGTGCCTAACATCGACTGAAATGAACTGAACCAGTAGAAGAAATTAACTGCTAGCATGATACCCGCAGGAATATCACCAGTAGACTTGCCTCCCAGTTTAAAGTGATCCTTAAAAAACAGCAGCGTAAACATGTGTACAACTTGCCATCAACCAACGAGCCATTATTTTGCCATTCTTATGAAACTTGGGGCCATGGTAAAACCGAGAATTTGCGGTTCCCCTAAACTTTAGTTGTCAGCGTTTTGTTTCAATTGTTACTCATCAGGCTTTAGACCCTGTGGCTGTCTAGCGAGTTGTTCTTCGAGAATTTGGTTGGTTTTTGACTATTTATCCATTCTGACCTTCCAAATATGTGATAACGGTCCATTTATCCTCATGACTGTTTTATACTATCGTGCATCGAGCTGGGGGGATACAGGACGATTATTCTTTCTCAGTACATTGATTGCTTTATGGTGTTTTGCTGTTGAAATGTCCTTTCGTTGCGCTAGAACCACCATCCGCACGCTTCATTCACATAGAGGCAGCGTTCTTCACCTTGTTGTAGGTTTTCTGGTTAGATACGTGAAACGTTATACTCGTGTTTCTGGAAGCTTAAATTTTAAGCCAAATTATAGCACTTCAAGTTGAGATCGCAACAACACAGCTATCGGGAGGTAGTGAATGTGTTCGAAACTATCCAGTGGATTGGAATGCTTAAATGCGATTGTACGAAATGCTTGGCCGGATCCGATTGTTGAAGTTGATTGGGCGTACCGATTATCACTTAGGGCTTTGTCTTTTCGGCTGAGCACAATTTTTTCAAGCGGATTTCTTTAAAAATGATAAGAACGCAACCATCAACATCATCGCCACAGATGACAAACGATAAGTTCGTCTGAAGATTAGGCCCTCGGTTATAGGGATGGCATGATTGTTATTGGAGTCAGACCAGGACGAGTTAAGATTTTGAGTTTAAAAATTAATGTGAAAATTTTACTGATTACTTTTGCAGCGCATTCCGACTAGGTATATTGAGTACCCATGTTTTGTGAAAAAAAATTTGCCCTAGAAAGTTATACAAAATGACCAATCATTTGCCCGGAAATGTATTTCGTTTTCTGGTATCCACCTCTTTGATCCCATGGAAATTTAGCACAATAAAAGCGTGGTCACTAAGATGGCGGACTACAAGCTACTGATTCTGATCAAATGGGTGGTGTCCGGAAAATAGGAATGACTATTCTATAATCCAATTAGTTTTCGTGTAACACCTCGTTTCTGCTAATTTTGCCGCCCTACTTCTTATGTGTCGCTAGATCATTTCGGTTCTCCAATGAATTGGAAGACAAAAATGCTCTGCTTGAACATGGATTGTACAAAATCCTCGAAACAAAGCCATCCGCGCATCAGGGTTTAGTGAACTAATTAACGGAAGTGTTTCCACATACAATATTTGCCCTAAGAAAAAGGCAAAAGTTGAGGGAAACTCTTGGGGTTACTGAGAATAGCTTCCAAGTCATTGTTGTGTTGAAAAATGTCACTCCCAGCAGCCAGTAAAATTCAATTCATAGGTTACACTGAATCTCATTTGATAACACCGGACACTTGAATCTATAGCTAACCCTGATTTTGCCTTCATCAATGCCGTTTCGCTAGAACCCGCAAACCAGGAGTGATCATCGTTTCCAAAGAACACCTTCTGTCTAGTCGGCTGACTGAAATTACCGACTCTATTTGAGGTCAGTTCCTACTGCGTCTAGTGTTCGGAAACACTTGCTATCGTCGAATTCCAGCGGTAGCAAACTTCGTCTAGCCAACGTACGCATCAATTCATTCCTTTTATTACAGCACATTTGCCGTGTCCTGATTCAATCAACGAAATCATACCGCGAGTCGACTGACGCAAAACATCTAGGGTATATTGATGTAACCTACTTCACCTTATCTAAAAGAATTATCATATCTTCATCCTATCCCACTCAGAGAACACTAGTAGTAAGGCTATTTGGAGTTCACGCCTATATTTTGCTAATACACGATGTTTTCTTACTGAAATTGTGGTCATATGTCCGTCAAAAATATTTGTGTTGTCTAAAGATCAAGCAAATAATACAGGACTTACAGCAGACTTACAAATTGCTGTGAATGAAACTGGTATGTGATATACCCAGCTCCAATTGTAGTTTGTCCTTGGGAGCCCCCTCGATGCACGCGACTTACTTCGTCCGAACAGGTGAACATTTTCAAGCTTGCGGGATGTCGTTCATTGACCCACTGCAGGACGACTCGCTAACTGGTCGGGCTGTGTCGGTCGATTAACTCGCCAGCAGCGCCGCTGATGTTGGAAAACTACCTGGTAACTTATCATCTATTACCCGACTTAATTTTGCCTGCTTTATTCGTGAACGATCTGGCGTAAAAACGAAGCACTCACGGTGTGCATAATTTTAACAAATGTCGAGAGTTGCAAATAACGTCTTTATCAAACATTTGCACATTAAGCAAATTCAGCCTTCGTCTAGGATCCCAAACAGCTGATTCCCGGTAGCCTTTCAAATTTTTATCCCGTGTTCAAACTAAAGTCATCAGAACATCTAATTGGAACGAAAATGAGGAAATCTAAAGGTAGCGATGCTGGTCTCATGTGAAGTGTATTCGGGCTTTCAGTGAATGCAACGTTTTGGAAATAGGTTTTAGTGCAAAAAATATTGTAAGGAACAGGAATTAACCGGAAAATTCCTGAGTAGACGCGGATAAACAAACTCTAAAATGCTGTGTGAAGAGCGGCAGTTACACAGGCCAGGAGGCAACAAGTATTCGAACAGAAAACACGTGACATGAGGGCAAACCGCCAAATAACAAAGCCGCCTGAGCGAACACAAAAATGAAAATATGTAACGGCTGGCTGAAACAGCCAGCTGTGAACAAGAACGAGTGGCCTGAAATTACTGAATGCGTGCATAGAAACTCCTATATCATTTTTCACCCCAAGATATCGGTTTATCAGGGAAGCACGCGCTCGAAACGAGTGGTTACGGAGGGCGTACCGTTTCCAATTCCATTTCGAGAACGGGAGTGTGCGTGCGAACAAACTTTTTAACACTTGACTTCGAGATTCCTGGAGTTTCTTGAGACGCTCACTGCCGATGGTTCCCAATATGGATGAATCGGCCATAGACTGCCTCTCGGAATTTCAGCATAGATTGGTTTCACTTGCAGGACGATATCTCCATTTTAAGCTTGTGTACCCAATTTTGTATGAACATAACTTATACTGGACCGAAGAAAACAATCTGAAAAAGGCTGTCAAGCTACAATGTGTTGTCTTCAAGAAAAATATAACCGTAATCAGAACAGTAAGAGCTCTTGCTTTCTAGCATGAGTCTGTAAGCATTACGACAAACGGCTAGGGGGAACCTATACGAATTGAACCAACTCTGTGACTCCGTGCTGACTGAAAGCACCAAAAACTACGTGCATAAAACCTAAAGCAATGGCTGCATTGAGGTCTACCTGGAAATGGGTCACAGAACTATAAAAAAATTGGTGCTAACGAGAAAAGAATGGCCAAACCATGAACATTAAAATCGCAGCAGTGGCACGGCGTTCGTTAGACACAGAGCACAGAATATGTGTGATGAACTTGAGATCAAGGTCATGATTTGCATCACGGTTACTGGGTGGCAGAAGCAAGATAAAGCGTCAAGGATCTTAATACAAACAGAAACGAGCTAATGATTTGGATTCATATAGAGGCCGGTGTGCCACGACGACGATGCGCGGTTATCAGCCAAGAGTAATCATTAGTAGTTCACATCCAAAATAAAAAGCCAGGCCGGGCCGGGCCGGGTTTCATGTTGACACTCAGTTGAAGTGGACCACACATACAAAGTAATAAAGTCGTGCATTGCAGTCATGAAGCTAATCAGAAAAAAAATAATCCTTAGTCCTATCCAAAATTTATGAAGTGCATACTATCCAATCGATCGTACAACGAGAACATCGCTTTAGTCCACAAGTTGGAAGAGATCCTGATGACTGACTCTCCTCTTGGCCCAGAAGTCGATCAATTTTGTAAATAATTAACTTGGAAAAATTTCAATTTTGTGCCAAAAGCCAAATGATGTCCATAAATAAGCCCACCAGTATTCTTCATAAAACAGTACTCAACCGTCTTCAGGAAACTTCCAGGACTTCTCGTTCAGTTCCAGATATTTCCAAAAAATCGGTCCAAACTCGTTTGTTCGATTTCGTATTGTATGACTCTTATTCAGGCTTTGGTGCTTTGTGAACCCTTGCAGAATATATCGAACTGTGGTGGCAGCTGTGATGCCCGTTCAAGTTAACTTTGAACAGGTCACTTGACGTATGCCCTTCTTTGAGAGAAGCCAGCCACATCAATTTCGCTTTTTCCAAAACGTTTGGACACTTACTGGATTCACGCAGTGTCATACGATTCTTCTGTGTCGTTGCGGTTAATATGAAATTTTTGTCACAAGAAAATGCATTTATCGGTCTGTCTAGATGGTCCAGTTCTCTGCATCCAACAGTAACGATCCTCATTGTTTTCATAAAGAAGAATACTCACAAGATTGCTTGAAAGTCTTCAATGGCCCACGACTGGTTTCGGCCTTCTTAAGGCTCATCAGGTAGGCGCAGTCCCAAAGTTTCCTTCAACCTTGTATTTTTCTTGAATCCAAATTGCACGTGATTAACCTCTCTTCCACTTACATAGAAAGTCTGCTTACAGGAGAGACTTACCAGAAACCCAGCTGAATCTCTGTCTCCTGATATGCTTTATATTTTTCATCATATTTTTTATATCATAAACGAGAGGTCCAGCTGGCTTTCTGGTGTCTCCCATAGAAACCAAATTAGTATGTAAATGGGTGCATTTGTCGGATCTTACTCAGTTGTTACACCCAACATTACGGTCAGTTTTCTCACCACTCATACAGGTTTGGAGAACCAGTGAGGAAACCGAAACTCTTGACCCACTATTTTGAATAATTTACTACTCCATTTTGGCCCCGAAATTTCGAGTTTTCTAGCATCTTGTTGAGTTGAAACACTACTGATCGAAAGCTATTCAAGTGAGGCCACCTCCTACTGCATGGCCAAAAAGCCTAATGAAGCTTTTTTATTTTCACTGCGATTAGTGACAACCTACATTCAACAAATCTGTAGGGAGTTTTGAACCTGCAACCATGTTATTAAAAATTAAACACTCTGTCATTAGTACACAAGAGCCTACTTAGCAGCGTGATTATCGTACTTACTGTAATCTTTGAATTCCTCCCAATGCCATACGTAGAAAAGGGAGAAAACCAACCCTCCAAAACGCACATGTTTTCTATCTTAGAAGCCGTCGGGATGGCGGACTGTTTCATACAAAATATTGACTTGTCTTATTTGCGTCTATCTTTCAGATGTCTTATTTTACGTGGGTGAGTTACGAACTAGTAGCTCATCAAACGCCGAAATCTGGGTATCCATTTATGTGGGCATGAAAAATAGCATTCGGTAGTCTAATAAACTAAGCACCAGCATTAATGCCTTACCTTTGTTCTTATTCTACATTGGTAGCAAATGCCATCTGTTTATGGATTACACACGTGGGTGTGCTTTCTAAAATGTTAACTGAAAGTACATCTAATAACTTCATCAAGCCAAATCTTCTAATCTTGGCCTTAAGGATCTTGAAAATTTCTAATTTCGGCAATTGAGTTGGAGCAGAACAATGCTACTACCACACAAACGCAGATGGGTTGGATTCATCAAACATTCATTAGGCTTAAACGCACTCAAGGATACAATAGTTTGCATGTACTTTAACTCACGTGACGCTCATCTCGTAGAATTTACAACGCTTTTGCTGGTTGGTTGGAGGAAAAATGTGTCCAAATCAAAGTCCAGAGTATAATTCATGACACTGATGACAAATTGCATTCGAAAATCACGTTCATCCAACATAAATAACATGAATGTTCTAGATTTTAGCAAGGCGCCGTGTTCCAAAGTGTGATTGATGAGTTCTCTGTACACTCATCGTCAGTGAAAGTGCGAAACATTAGAACCTTATATTCGTTCGCTGAATTCAGTCATTTAGATAAGTCGAATATTGTTTTCTTAGATACTGTGGAGGCTAAGAGCATACGAGACTTAGGAGAGTTCGACACGATAGTTTGCTTATTATTACGCTAATGACTGGGTACATTCATTGGAGTACACGTGTTTGTACGGGCAACATTTTTGACGTCAATGAGATGTGTGGTACAAAAGTTCTGAGCCAACAGTAACCCTACAAAAGGTTGTAGCCTGATATTGTACCCTGTCAGACAACAGAAAATATGCAGACCACTCTGTACAAATGAAAATCGAATCAGAACGGATAATATTTTCGGATATCAGCAACCAAGGGAATACTACTTAATTGATCTTTTAGTGTTTGGTTTATTCCACATATTATATATGGGTAAAATAGACTTAATGTGAAGGAGTTTGGTCATTGTTACCAGTAGTCAGCTTGCCCAATCTAGCTTGATTTTTTCTGAGTTTAGTGAACAAGACATACTTCCTAAACGTTAGGAAGTTATTCGTAAACAGTGCCCTAATATGAAACTTATGTTAAATGTTTGACGCGCCCCCCACCAGCTGCTGCATCTGCGTCCATATTCATCAGCCTAACACTTCCGAAAATTCCCCGGCATGTTTTGAACCCACGTAATTGCCCTCAATTTAGCTGCGGGCGGCCGGTTAAAAACCATGGTTAAATAGCATAAACAGTATACCACTTTAGCGAAATACACTCAGTTGCAATCAAATTTGGTTTTCGCGAGAGACTCACCTGGAAATCAGTTCAATCTCTCGTTTATGATATCTCCAAAAATTTACTTTCACTAAATTCACAGGTTTCAACGCAGGTGATGTTACGTGCTTGACTGTCGTCATGTCCCCCATAAGACATAGATCTTCTTCCTTCTTATTAATGCGTCTTATCTGCATCTAGGCTTTATTCAAATTTCACGCATTGCTGTAGCAAGTTCTCTACAGTTCTAATCGAAAATGCGCGAGGTTCATCGTATATATTTAGGAGGATACTTGACACTGCAGCGTCACCTGGAGCAGACAGTGTAGATGAAGACGACAGAAATAATGAGGCAGCAACACAGAGGACCATAGTTAAAGCAATATTTACCCACCAAGGCTTGGTTATGCCTTGGCCAGATTACAAAATATTCAACCTTTTCCTGTCTTTCACATCCCAGACAAAGTTAAACCAATAAGTGATAAAAACCAATGAAAACGAACCAAAACGATAAGTAAGACGAAGCAACTGCCATGATTCAACTCCTGTGAAGAAAAATTTTCCCAAAATAAGATTTTTGCAGCAGAAAAAAGTTCCATTATAATCCCTTTTCAAAAAATATCTCTCAAAAATACCATTCTTGATTTCTGGTCATAAAGTTACGTATCAGACGAAGACTAAAAATCCGCATTGCTACGTTTGCTAACTCTAGGATTACAATGCCGAAATTGACGCGACTACGCATCATAAGCCAGCCATTCCTTCTAAATTATACTACAACATTGGTCAGCCACCTATCCTCAGTTTGACTTCGGAACTCACTTTCCAAATTATGGCAAAGGTTCTCCTAAGATGGCGCAATGTGAAGCAGTATGAAATGTCTCGCTGTGAATTCAAGATGTTCCAAGGGGTTTGTAAACCACGAAGGCTTTTATGAAAATAACTAGACACAAGAATACTGTTAGGTCTCAAGCGCTTCACGCTTTTTCCATCAAATACCCTACGAAACATTTGGATGCCTTATCTGCAAAGATGTATGAATATGGGACATGCATAGCGTGCATGACTGACACCCAAAGGGTCACCGTCACTCCGTACTGTTGAACAAATTGATATTTTATGAAATTTTGCACCGTTTTTCTTCTATTTCGGCTTGAGATCACACAAGTTAGCAGGTTGGAGTGATGCCACCAACAGGCCCTCAAGAAAAATATGGGGACTGGAGTGTAGAGGCACATGCCGCAGTTCCATACGTTTAAGACCCCATACAGGTTTTACACGTTGCTTTTTTCTAGCACCCAATCACTTTGAAACTATACTGCATTTCCACAAAGTTAGTCTGATGACTTGATAAGGTCATTTTTTTGGTTTGCAGGCTCTGGACCGTTTATTGCTGTCTCCGAGTCAGTGTGAGTCAGTCAAAAGAACTGAAACACATGGCTGAGCCCACTTACAGCAGCAGACTGGACTGCCAAATCGGCCATACTAGAAAAGCAGAGTATTAACTCGCTAACAATGTTTGATTTGCGGATCACAGCAGTGTATTTGAGATTCGATCCGTTAGAAGGCTTAAAATGCCACCCCTAGTTTTATACAAGCAAATACCATCTAAGTGAGGGTCAAGTAAAACTACAACTTCATTCCTTTGTCCATCAATAGAGATGCTGAAGAAATACCATATGTGAAACGTGCATTACTCAATCTACTTATAAAACTTACGACTGATATATATCAGGTAATGTTCACGTGACCAACAATATTCCAGATAAATCCAACTACCTAAAGGTGATTTTTCTAAACGGTGAGATTTCTGTTGCCCCCATACTTTACCTCATGCATGAATTAAAAATGTTGTGCTCAGATAAATTTTGGCCATTACGTTTTATTGTTGGTGACTCTAATGTTGATAACGCTTCGATGCATTAGCGTCGCCGCTGTGAACATGTTAGTAAATGCAGTAAAAATGAATGATAGTTAGGTTTTGTACATGAGGTTTTCTGTCTGGCAGTTTGCGTCTGTTCTGTACGCCGGAGCCATGGAAACTAAAATAATGGACTAGAAAGACAGCTATCATTCTTTCTGGATTCGAAGTTACCTCAGCGCCTAGCTAGTGAGTGAGAAGCTCAAATAGCCTTAGCAACGAACTGACGTCAATACAAAAAAATACACGACTACTGCTACTACTACATTTAGGAGACGTGCATCTAATGGAAAACGGTTCCCGTTGGTGACTCCTAGTATTACACAAAACTCAAAATTTGCCTTCAAACACACGTTGACCAAGACAGAAACTCCCACACGTACCAAATCTAGCTACTGAAAATGTTTCGTGAATTCAGTTCCTAATTTTGCTCTTTACCCGCTCAACTCCTGGAACTAATTCAATGAGTTGTTGCAAACTCTCGGTAGAAGAATTGGCGTCTCACCATTAATTGTTAGGAACCTTGTCAAGTTGACACTTCTCTTTTTACGTGACTCCTAGTACATAGCTTATCAAGAGTAGTCGACTAAATTACTCAGAATCTACATATGTAACCAGCATACTGCTAGACCTTTTGACCGATTAAAACAAGCGTCTACTTCTTCATCATTCTTCACGCCAAGGTAGATTTATCCTCCCAAAAATAGCTTGCATTTATGCCTTCGCTTCTGTGTCAAATGAATCAAATGTGAAAGGCATGCAAGACATCCTCGCAAGCAAAGTTGTGTCCTGAACCTACTTAGACCCTCTATAGACCAAGTGCTCCCTGTGCTAAAGCAGCTGTAAGCTTTATCAAACTGACAGAAAATCAGAAAATCAGATATCATCAAAGCGACTACAGCTGCAGCAAAAACTGCCATAGGAACACAATCCCTGAACAGATTGAAAAGGAGCATCTGCCATCTAATGACATAAATAGGGCCCCTTTTGTTTACTTCTCGCACTGGAAATGGTTGTTCAAAAATTTCGTACAGTGCATTATTAAGCTGACTTTTTGTATACGTTTCCGGGCTCATCAAACGTATTAGAGCTTGTTATATTTGAGATAATTCCTTGGTTCGTTCCACTCGTCCAAGTGGAGCTTATAGCTCTAGCAGTGTTCCTAGAGAGTGCAGTAGGCATTCTGACCCTATTAAGTTGTTCATTTAGACCATTGCCTGAGTGAAAAATACACACATCGTCTCCACCTTACGTATAAACAGCAAAATTAAAAAAAATTGCTCCCAATCATTCATGACTATATGAACTATTGTCTCCCGTGACTTAGACATTCTCTGTTGGACAAAAGATGGCAAACAATGTGGAGTCATTCAAGCTGTCACCATTCAACGTAACGGTGTACACTCGCCAAGTGCTTCCATCAAATGTGGAATCTACGTAGCCAGCGGATTATTAGGCAGACTACAGCATGAGTCGGCGAGCTAGGAACCGAACGGGCAATGGTACCATGTTTTGCTGGCATCCGGAACACAGGAAGAGCAACAATAAAGCTTTGCCTGCATAGAGAGAACGGTTCGTTAGTGCTTACGTAGATTCTTAGATAGTGGAAGATTTTGGACGTTGAAGAGCCAGGAATTTACTGGTAATCTTGATAGTTAATTTAGCCATCGTCACTGATATTCCCTCCTCTGCCTGGAGGCTTACTGAATTTCCTAGGCCTCTGAACGCGTATCGTAGGTTTGCCTCGAGGAATACTAATTTAAATTGTCTCTTCAACTGTAAACGAGACGTTTGTAAGCTAACTGCTAAGCTTGACGAACAGATCAGCGACCATCTGATCAACTACCAGCACACACACCCGATATACCAAAATTTTTAACACTTTAACACCATGTTTGCGGTCCAGGTGTGATATTTTTCACTGCATATCACATCGTTTTATTGTGTTGATACTATATATAAACTTATGTGACGGAGTTTACTTATATGTCAGGTCTAGAGAAATCTCACTGGCACTGGTCGTGGTATTCGATTAAATCAACTGTTGATACTGCATAGCTTTATTAGAGAAGAAAAGAAAACGTAGGGCCTTACTCAGTGACAAAACCCAATCAAACCCTTTTTCCATTGCTATTAGCATCGGCTTTTTGTGCACCAGAAAGCCCAAGTTTACAGATGCACTTTATTACCAGATAATGTACAAGTAAGCGAAAAGTTGCTGTCTACACACGTGTGCACCGCTTACTTATAGACATTATCTGTCAAGACTGTCTTTGTACGGTACGGGGCAGCTTGTCCGACATATTTGATTTATATGAGTTTGATAAACCAAGCCGGCATTTTCAAAGCCTGCTAATTACTCACGAATACCGCCTATTGTCCACTGAAGAAATTTATCTCCCTTGCGTCCATGAGGTCTCTTATTTCTTCTAGGGGATCGGCATATTGATTGAAGTGAGCATACATCGTACAAAACCTGAGTTAAAATATGAAGCACGTCAAGGTGATGAATCTTGAGTTGAGGAAGTTTAACAATAAACTAATCCGAACACTAGCTTTTCTGGAGGAATATATAATTCGCGTGGTTTGAAAAGTTTGCTTTTCTTACCTCAGTGTCAACATCACATTTATTTGTACGGGAAATTGTCTTGTGTCTCATATCCGGGCGGAATACTTGCTCAGAAGCACATCTTGCAAAATTGGCTATTTTTTTCTTCACCTTGTAGATTCAACAATAAAAAGTATCTGTGTACAGAGTACGAATGTGTTGATCAAGAGTCGCCCACCAAAGCATCCGACTCATAACTCATCGTTCTCCGTTAAAGTTCAACCTCCATTTTACTGCTGTTTATCAAAATCATACACTACCTCTATTGCATCAAGCTGATAGCCCTTCTCTGTGGCTCTTTTGGATGTAACATAAGCCGTTTCGTTTGTCTCATCTTCAATTTCTTTGCGAAGCTTTACATTATCCGGTTGGCGAGTGTGTTTATACAAAAAGTACATTTGGCAATATGGAACATCGTGAACCCAATGTGTGCAGTGCCTAATAGAACCCTGATGGGAGATATTATATGTTGTCCCAAAATCGCAGCTTAATAAACATGAGCCATCTTTGGTATTCACAGACGTTCTATGATATGACGAGTACACTGCACTATTCACTGAACCTCGAGGTAAATAACTTCTTTAGCAATACGTCGGATGGTTTAAACTCTAATTCATTGCCTGCTGACTGCGCACTGTTAACGTCAGCTTGCATGATAGCAAAACGTTTGCAAGCCAAATGTCAAGCTGGGAAAAGAGATAAACGACCAGCTCTTCTGCAACCAATACACCCATTATAATTACAAAAAACTGAACTACCGGTTTAATAATTCATATGCATAAGATGCAGTTCTTGTCCTGGTCAGCCCGGTTCACTTCTGTCGACTACTTTGTTTAGCAATGATGTTGGAGCCAAATAAAAACGGTTACTACGACTCGTTCATACCTAGCAATAGTTAGAACGGAAACTGGGCTACATCGGTTAGGGCTTCGGGTCACAGAAGCAATTATGGTGAAGATAGGTTAAAAGGTGTGGTTTCCAGGTGTATCCTAGGTAGCGGTGATCTTCCTCACTTACCACCAAATGTACACGGCAAATCATATTATTATGGAAGTCAGATGCTTATTCCAGCTACCAAAACAACCAGATGAAATTTGTATACACTGAGATTATAGGTGAGTTGCAAATTAACTAGTGTCAGTCAAGAATGAACTTGGCAGAATGGAAAATTGGTCTTTTTTGGTGCATTAAAAAAATAACCGCGGATGACAAAGTTTTGTTTACGGATCTTAAAGGAAATTTCCTTTGGAATAAGTTAAAACGGAATCACCAGCCAAATCCATGGTCGCGGTTTATGCAAAAGCGATAGCCGTTTGACGAATAATGTTCCAGAATAGGGACTAAGAGCTCACAACGAAAACGAGAATACATGGTTCTTGTACAGAACTCAAACCTGCGACCTCTCGCCTACCGGATGAGTGCTATGCCGCGTATCTTATTTCGGATGCTGCTCCAATTTGCACGTGTAAATTTTAGTTCACAATAATTCACCTAAATTCGTTCATTGCTCAGCTCCATTTGCAAAGTGTCCTGTGACTTCCACAATGGGCCAGATGTTGATACCACACAGAAACCCAGAGGGTATTGATTCTGAATTGATTTTGTATAGTCGGGGTTTTGTGGAATATCGATCCGGCTATTCCTTTGCTCAGTCATAGCTGCAGAGGATTTAATTTGGTCTGTATGGTCCGTTAGTCCGGTTCGTCCTTAGGGAAAGTGCCCAGCAGCACCTGTCAACTAATTAGATTGTGAACCGAATTTCGCTTACACTTTTCCATAACCCTCAATGGCGTCTTGCCAATTTTATAATTTTGTAAGCGGTTAAACAAGAATTTGTGAAATAGAAAAATGACCCTTTTTAGGGCTTACACCTTTTTTGGAGTGCGAAAATGACTTTATTTGTGTGTAGTGGAATAGGTGAATTTACATGTTACCTGACCATTCGCATACGCCGTGGAAAATCTATCTCTGAAGAAATGAATATAGGGTAGAATTCACTGAAACTGATATGAATGCCAACACTGATCGTTACCAAAAACAAATTCAGTCAATTAATACACGTTTATGATTGGGATTCAGAACTGGGCAACAGAACCAGAGTAAATGACTGCTATTTTAAGCAACAAAACGATACATCAAAAAATTCAGTGCAACATTTGTCATCCCTGAACGTCTGCTGCCGATAACCTACATTCAAGCAAATAACTGAGCGAAATTTCTATCCGTATATATTGAACTATTTGGCACACCGTCTACTAAATTAGTCCCATGTAGAATACCTATTTGGTCGCCAATTGTAACGTAAAGACATTTCTCATGGCAATATTAGACTGTAGCCTTTTCTGCTCCACATAATCCGTTCTTACCCAGAAGAACATACCCCGAAAGACACTGAGCAGATACATGGCTGCCTTTCATTTCAATGTGAATTTTTAGATTGCGAGAACAAACTTGTTTTATAAAAATCTGTCCTGCGGCAATTCATTCAAGCTTTGCTTACTCTATACATTTCGGTTTGATAATGGCAAAATAATATCAAGAGGTGGTGAGGAGTGTTCTTTCAACTTTTCCTTATACGAAAATGTACTATATATTCAGCTCACTGAGTCCGGGTTTCAGAGGAAATCTGCACACAGCCCACTTGTGGTAGAAAGATCGGCTACTGTGAAACAATAATATTCTCAATAGTATGGATGGGAAGATGTACACATAAATCAAAGGGCTCGTTGAGCTGCTAGAAACAAGTCCCATTAGGAGCTAGACAAAAAAGGTTTGCTACCTCCCGCTGAAAGTTCAATCTGATATCCCACCGTGTTAATGTTTGACAGCAAAAACGATTAATTATCTTCGGCCATCCCACTATCGTATCCCATTATTTGTATCGCAGCCCAAGCGTGTGTGGAATATTCAAAAAGCTAGTACGCGGAAGTCTTGCTTACAATGTAAAAACTGCTGCAAGCTAATGCAATGAGGGGCGAAACAAGTCCCACTTTGTTAGAATCAGTATTTTTTAAATCTGAGAACTGTCAAATTTTCGACATTGTGGGACATTGATTTTAATATAAATTAGAAGACCAAAAGTAAGACTCTATCACTCTCAGTCAGAAGATATCTCTTTTGTTCAACTTGAAAACCTCTTAAGCCCTTTAAAAATGGTTGAGTCACAGAACTTAGCCTCATGCACCCCTCCCTTTACAGGCAATGACATTCTGTGCGAGTTATGTTGCTACTTCTGTATTAGAGAAAGTTATGGTTTTCGAAAAAGTATCAGACCAATGTATCAGGCCAAATGCACGTACCAAAATAGCGAGATATATGATTTTCTAAGAATGTATTTTAGCATGCCACCTTGTCTATCTATTGAAACAATTGTTTTTGGCAGGGTATTTTTCAATCCGACGCTTTCTGCTAAATAACAAAACCGAAACCTTGGCATTATTCCACTTGTTTACAGGACATCTAATAAAAGCAACATGGTACTGGAGAAAGTAAAACCATTTGGGAAAAATTTTGTCAAATGGCAACAAAATTTTGGGCAACTCTCTAGTATTCAACAAAAGACCACTTGGCGGATTGGACAACACGTAAGAGGTATTTGTGTTTTTGGCTGGCCAAAGAGCCTTAATAAAAATGGTACAGTTCGGCAGTCATTAGCATCACGTATTTCGCAACATATGCCAATCAAAGTGCTCATATACCTAATAAGGTTTTGTGCAGTTCAGTGATCAAATCACTGTCGCTCGCGAACTCCAAAGGGCTATAGCAGCATTTCCACTAAAAATAAATTTACCCTTTATCAAAATGAACTTGCAAACTCCGCTGGAGTCAAACACAAGGGGATGATTCAGAGTAGTGTTTCGCTCTCATTAGGTGCCTCACGTTAACGTTTGCGCTTTGTCAAGTCTTGTGCGTCCGAAACAGCCAGTGGTTCAGGTCTGGTTATGAAAGTTATAATCAGTTAGTTGGAACGACTAAATGCTGGCCTGAGAGCGACATGCTGCCTTTTTATTACCGTTCAGGCCAAGTCAAACAAAACAATGTAGGTCGTTAAGCTACAGTCTGTCAGCCATGTAAGTTGCTTCACTGACGTACTCAAGGGCACTGTCTGTGATCAAAGCCACCAAGTATTCTAGGGAGCTTAGACGACCGTTTTGTGTAGATAATCTTTTGATTTGTTATATACGTGAATAATTTATATCACATTATGCCAAGTACTAAAGGTGCACCAACTGATTGCACCATAAGGCAAGTGCGAATTTTCTCCAGGAGATGGTCGGTTACCAAAAGCTGAGCACTTAGTTACCTCTTGCTAACAATCAGGCAATAAACTGCTTTGAGCTCAAACAAAACATCACAAAGAAAAAGCCATCATTCTCGTGAGGGATATATTTACTCGCAAGTTGCGTATTTTGCGTAGTATTGTGAAATTCCGAGTACATTTATACCAGGTTATCCACTGCGGTTTGCGGGGACTCACAACCGTTGCTTGGTTGTCTTGAGAATAAGAAGAAACTATTGAAGATCACTAGCATGATGATATAAACAAAATACAACAGTAATCATGCTGAAAGTGGTACATAACATTTATTTGTGTAGCAGATTTCAAAACTCGCATTTTACTGACATTGCGTCAAACCGTTATAACCCAATCAATAAATAGATAATAATAATAATGAAAACTAACAAAGCGCTGTCTGGGCGTATGACTTTGTAATAATTAGGGCTCAGGAAAAGGCTTTTTGGTGTTGTGTACTGTTGTGCGCAAATATAAAGCGAAGTGCTTTAATCAAAACAAAACTGGCTGACGTCAGCATTATATGAGGCGCTAAAAACATCCGTAAGTTTAATGTCTTCAACGTTCAAGAGAAATCTTGCAAACCCAAACTGATTTTTTAATTGGAATAATTTTGGAATGGTTTTCCGGTTTTATGCTGCTGTCATATGTGAAAGTACAATCAAAAGGTTCATTAAGAAGTGTGATGCACCAATAAAATAACGAATTTATAGTTACAGACGTTCCTCACAGATCAATGGGGGACAAACCCGATCGATTTACTGCTCTGGAGATCGTCAGCTATCCTATCAAATGTCAGTTGGCTAGCGAAACCGACATATCTAATAGGGATGCATAATATTTATTCGGGAATGGGTTGGAATAAAGGTCCGGGCAGGTAGAAACCAAAATGGGCCGGGGCGATTCTTCCCGGGCCTGCAGTCTGTGTTTTAAATATTCCATAATTACTGTATGACCTCTTCCTAAGTGACAAACTCTGGTAAGTTTGGATGGCCCGTAAATAATGCATCCTTGCATGGCTCAGTAAGACGAGTAACACGTTTAACGAGAAAGTTTTTTACAGCCTTTAGCTCCAATTTGGCGCTGATGAAAGAGACAGGCAATTTTTATACGTAGAGCCTCTCGGATGAATCGTGGTAAATCTGAAGAAAAAACATTATCAGATTCCTTTACCTTGGATGAGAAAACAAACTTGGGCTTCCTTGTGGCATTACCATGATGCTCTCTGAAGTGTGTCCTTAAAAACAGAAATTTTCTCCAATAAAGGCAAAACCGGATCGCAAACTTACATTACGTTGGGCGTAACCAAGCTACAGTGCATGCTTTCAAAACCGATTTTTAATAGAGCACTTAACAGCCCACTCTCTCTCGTCACTATTGTCAGGAAGAAGTGCACTTAGGAGTTTAATATGTTCTAGTTATTCACTTCGATTATTGATCTCTGTTGGAAAAAAATACCACCTAGTTATTGAAACGTTCCTGGCTCGTTAGGCTGACTCCTCTAAACGAAGGTGGCCTACGGAAAGTTTGAAGGTCCTACTGAGAAACAGATAACCGCCAGTTTAAAGTAAGCATCATTTCAACTTTCCATAAGGATTCTCGAATACGTGGAGGCAGCGTTGCGTTAAATTAGTGTTGTAAGAGTTATTATTAAAAATCACGACAAATTGTTCCTGCACCTAGAGCTTGTAGCATCATCCGAGATAGGCCAATAGATTTGCTTTAAAGGGACGTTATGATGTAGCCTATTCAACGGCATTTTCATTCTTGCAAAGACCTTGGTAAAAAAGTTACTTACGAGTGACTTTACCTCGTGAAGCTACAAGTCAGTGGTTTTCTATAATAGGAGGTGTCAGGGGGAGATCTTGAAATAATGGGACAGCATTTGCTGTTTCCTGCAAAACTCTTGTGACACTATAGTGGGGACCACAGGGTTTTACTTTAGTTGCCAGCACTAATAGGCTAATAGCGATATGAATATGCTACTAAATTGTGTTGAATGTGTTGAGCGCTAAACAAGGCAGAATATTCGAGATACTATTGTGAGTGGCCGTAACCGCTTGCCCAAAACACCCTTCTGGTATTTCATTAGCTCACAGGGGACATCTTTGACCGGCTTCGTCAAACGATGACCCAATAGTGAGAGCGGAGTACGCATATGAATGGCTTATATATATCTAAATCGAGTCTCCGGGCAAAAGTTATCAAACCGCTGAGCACCTGAGCATTTTGGAAGCCGCAAACAGTTTATATGGAGTTGAATTTGGTGCTAAATGTAAGCCATTAACTCCGATGCCAACCAACCACGAGAAATGAGGTCTACTGGCTAGGCGCGTAAGCAAAAAGCGAGCCATCATCCAGCCTACGCATGCAAATATAATAATTGCTACCAGCACCAATTACCTCTTTATGATCAAGGCGCGAATTTTTTCCGTCAGTTTATTTAAGTGTCAGCCAAAAACCACAACCCTCCTAGCATAACGCCATTCAACTGTTATCGGGGCGCGCTCAATGATACCTTGTCAAGGAGGTAACAAATAAGCTAGAGCTACTTTATTCACTCTGTTTTTAGTGACTTTTTCCTGTCAAGTCTGTGGATTGACGCAATATCCCGAGAGCACGCTATCTTAAAAACACTTAGCAGAGTACCTGGTGCCTTTGTTGAGTCCATGGTCTAGGCTGATGATGGAAAGCAAATAAAAATGCTAAAATTCAAACCAAAACGAGACACAGTTAAACCAGATGCCACCGCTAAGTTCAGAATAACAAAATAAGGCGCATTTGTCTATAAATGACGGCTGTTTCACAAGTCTTTTGGCCAGACGACGCTTTGAATCAGACAGATAAACATCCCACAGGTACTGAGTTGATAGACCATTTCGTAATGTCGGAAGGCCAATGCACCAATAGTAGTCCATCAGAGGGGTGAAAAGATCCGAGGCAAAAAGTCCACCTCGAGTAACTCCGGTGACGACCAATAAATCATAGTCCCAATGTGGCAGATTATTAGGGGGTGACAAATTTACTAAGCAGCCCAGGAAGATCAACGATAGCTCTCTGTTGACAGAGTCAACAAACTGTCCACAGTGCGGTCAGTTCCGTTCATGACACATTTTTCGGATTTGTTCTGCGGCGAAAATTAAGTCATCACTACTTTGACTATTTCGAAATCTACATTGCTACTTGTGAACTCTTTCTCCAGAATGCCACCAGTGGATTGAGCGAGATACAAACCAAAATCTTACATGATGTTAGGAAAAAACTGATTCAGCTCCAGAATTACGCATGGAAATTCGGAAATTGCGAATCCATCCAATCGCATTTCCTCTTACTTCTGCAGTTCATTTATTATCCGCAACAAATATGCGGAGGACGGCAAGTTTGCAAAGTATATATTCGTCTTATGTTGGAAAAATGGGCTCGAATCAATTTCTGCTGGCCGGTAAATTGGTCTCGAAAAGTTTTGCTTTGATTGCAACAGAAGTTCATCAGCCTTGCTGAGTTTTTCACCCCTTTGAGTACCTTCTGTCAATTAAAGGTGTTAAAATTTCGGTAAACATATTTCGTTTAACCGCGTAAATAACCCTTTTGACACGGTCATTTACGAGCGACTGCAGCTCTGCACTTCGTTTTGTCTAACATTCTTTTTTTCAGGCTTGATCCTAGCAATTTCGGGTTGTGTTTCAGGCTCCTGTGTTTGTCGAATCTTGAAATGTTTTGCGAAACGCAAATTTTGTCCCATCAACCGTGATAAATGTTGATGATGAGCCAATTCCGTAAACCAGATGCCACCTCCTTCTTGCTTAGGTTTAAGTATACCCAGGGCAGTTAGTTTAATGTGTGTTGATACTTCTAAGAAACCTTGCTTTTGGGCGCGTTTGGGACTTGGTATTCCGCCATCCTTTGCAAAACTCGGATGCATTTTGTCGTACTTCGGCCTTCTAACAAATAACTTGAATGAGTTTCTTCTTGGTTCGTGTCGTACCTAATTTGTTAAAGTAACGCGTACATGAGTGCACACCAAACAGTGATCCCATTACACTCAGCTCGAGGCAACACTTTTGTGATCGGTAAATTACGAGTGTATCTTTACCTTGTGTTGTTACGGTCAAGTAGATGTTCGTGTGCATTCCTTGTGTGAGTCCAAACGATTCCCAATCCACATTGAACCATGTTTTTGCTACTGCGAGTTCGATTGCAGCACCAGTCATTGTAGTCTGTCCATTGATCTGACTCCAAATGAAACCAGTATAATTTCCCAAGTCACCAATTCTTTGCCAATCTGATCAGTAATATTCCCGAGCGAGAAAGGAGTCAATTAAAGTTGCAGATTCCGCGGGTCCAAAACTTCCTCGTATAATTGTCTTTTTTACTCATTCGTGCAGGCATGAGCACTGATAAATGCGGAAAATCCTGCTTACGACTGTCAAGATTGGACGGCAATCAGTCTCCAGTTGATTAATTTATTGTTATTTGGATTTTTTCTATCTATAAATGCAAATTTGACAGACGGTTTGTTTAGTCTTTTTATTATTTAGGCTTCCTTATGGAAGATGTATGTAGAAGGCATAACGAGAGCCAGCCCCGTGTAGCTTTGGATGGTGTAGCCTGCCAGGTCGCAACGAGTGCAGTAGGGTCCACTGTGTAGCACTTTTAGCCTTTTGCAACAGAAGACGGTTTGTATTACATACCTGTGTCTATCAGCCATCTCAAGGAGTCTCCTCATGTTCTAGGTTTCAAGTCGTATAAAGGCATCTTTTCTTTGGGTTCAATTCATGTGCAAGGAGATTCCTAACTGCTGCGGTTAGAAACTAACACTTAGTTTGCAATCGCGATGTCAAGCCGTTTACTTAAAAATTTGACCCGCTAGCTGGCAAGAGATTGACGTTATCTGAGGGATCAGGTACCATTTAACTAGTACCTGACCCTTGATTATTTGGAGTATTTCGACCATGATGGATATTGCACTGGCGGTCAGGATCAGCCTTTCGGATATTGATATTTGCAAATTTTAGGCCAACGTTTTCTAACCCGTCCTTCCTGGTTAAAATCAGCATTTTGCACTCTTAGATACAAATCCTAGGACAGGAAACTTAAAGTTCTCACAGTCTTATGGCAGCAAAAATAAATTACGATTTCTCGCCATACAAAGGCCGCTTCAACTGCCCGTACTGCTCCATGGTGGCAACGCAGTCTCTCTTCAAAACCCACAAAAGCGCGAAAGGTGATCAACCAGAACACTCAACCATTTGTTCTTTGTCTGAGTGCACCTGGTATACATGAGGCCGATTTTTAAGGTTTGAGGTTTTGCAGATAAAGTCGATGACAGTTAGGCTAGATGGCCTTGATGGCACCCAGAACAACGTGAGAACGTCGTTTTCCCTTGAGAAGAAAAATACGGACAACACTTTCTTTGCAGTTTAAAATGCAGTAAACTCAAATGAGGACCCTTACAGTTCCAGAAAGTGGGTGCGGAGTAGTATGGCTTTGGTAGCCTTTCCGGACAAACGCGGTCGGTCATCACATGTGTATCCAAGGATTTGCAGATTACTTGATATGAATTGATACGAAAACCAATACCCGAGGCACAGTTACCAACTTAACTGGGTTTTGTTGGCATTATTACGTGAGATGCGACAGTCACAAGGTTGTTCACGTTAAGCAGTTCACTAAACCGCGTATATTTTTCCACCTAGTGAGCCTCATCGTAAACGTCTTAATGGTTGATTAGATGAGAAAATGTAAGTTAACTTTGGTTGAATGAGTCTCAATGACCGTGGCGTGAAAAGATAAGTTGTTAGGTCATAACCCCACAAGCATTTCGATGGACGATCGATACCATGCAGTTTGTGCTCATAGTCTCCAATAATAACCCATGCGACGCTATGCGTTTCCAATTATTTATGCCGTCAACTGTTCACGGAGAGTAAACATTTTGTACTGCCTATGAAGTGCTTCGCCTGCGCATAAGACTCTCTTCTGAGTAAAAACTAACAATGTTCTTTTTTCACTTACGCCATAGTGTTTGCAGTAATAAAAGCCAGCAAGACAAAACAAAGCACAAAGTACAAAGCTCTTTCCTCTAGCTTTTGGTGCGATGCTTAGCTTTGAAGAAATTTAACGAGCCGTCTTATTATTAAATCGAAAATTTACTCAAATGAGGAATGGACACGTTCGTTTTGCGTGAGAATGCAAGCTTACAAGTACAACTTTTGGGGAGTATGGTTAATTCATAAATCATTCATCCCAAACTCCACCTCTTTATTTTTCAGTGTGCACATGCTTTTTCCGAAAGGTGAGGTTACTTATGCGGTATGCAGCAGTGACAAACATTTTAAGGAGCAGAAAAGTCCTGGCAACCTGCAAGTGTCCGAAGAAAAACAAGGCTGTTTTTCTCCAGCGTTTACAAAATACTACCAACGAAGCAAAACTAACACAACCATAGTGTTTCAAGTTAGCCGACGTAATCTGTGCAACATGGAGTCAAGAGGCATTTTCCAAGATTAAATTAAGGCCCACGACAATTTTCGGAATAGACAGCGTTCTTGATAAAATAACTCAAGGCTATAACCGGTCATGTGATCAATCCTGATTTCCATTGGAGCTAAGCTAAAATGAAAACAAACAACTCGAAGCAAAATAGATTTTCTTAAAAATCATACTTATCATACACATAGAAAATTAAATTTAGATTAAATTTAAAGGTGAATTTTAACATAATTAAATTTTATTAACGAATAATCTGGGATAGCACACAAAGAAATGGCTAAATCAACTGTTAAAAAGCAAATTAGGACACAGACTCACCTATACTTTTTAGGGTATCCGTTCTTCGTAAATGGAGTAAAATGGGTTTCGTTAAAACTTAAATGATTTAATAAGCTTTATTTTTGTAGTTCAAAGAACCTGTGACCAAGTGAGAAAAGCACAAATACTGCGACTAGGAAATAGAACCACGCAATGATTGGTTTTACCGGAAAACATTTTCCTAATGGTCATCACCGTTTTTGACCACTTCGCCATTTTTCCTTTTTCAGTTTACCACACTTTTCGTTTGAATTGGTAGCAAGTTCTTCGTGGACTAGAGTATTCGTTGATTCAGTTTTTATGTCAAGGATGTTTGCATGTTCACGTAAGCCGAAATTTTGTACCGGACAAAGATTAGCCTGACATGCTGGTTGGATTTTTTTCTGAAAATTAAAATGGGATTCAGCCGTTGATGCGATAAATGGAAAGGTGAACCTATTTTGATATATCCAATTATTCCTTTATTCTATTCACTGCCAACAACTAGTGGGGTAAACAATAACCACCGTCTGTTATGTATATAACAGCCTTATTACCCGCTGCTGTTTTTTGCTCATTTTGGAAGGTGGCGAGGCATCCGATTTAAAAGTGAATGAATCATAATACGAACTCATTCCTTAGAATCATTTGTTGCTTCGGTGCATCCAAAAATGCGCCCCGGGCGAGGATTTGCGGCATGAGGATAGAAGCGTGCACTTGGTACAAGCGGGTTTGGAGTTTTAGAATCAATATTTCCGAACTACCGATCACCTGCTCAATCACTTGACTCAATTCTGTTCGCCGGATATGTTGAAAATCCCGAATAGTCCCATATATTAATCGCAAAAGTTTGCTATCAATGACAGAAAAAGTTGTTTATGTCTGGGATATCCAACAATGTTTTGGGTATCAGACAGAATAAATATGTAGTTTTGATAGCTCTTGCTCTTACTAAATGAGCCGAAAGATCAAAATTACTAGATAGCCAAAAGTTATGTCCTAAAAGGCGACATAAAGTAGTTTCCCAGTGTGTGCTAATTTTACGCCAAATGTCAAAAATGCCGGTGGATTGCCAAAGTCTAAAAATATTTACTCATAATTCTGACTGAAGTCCGATAATAATGAGTTGCTAGAAATCACTGTTATGTAGCGTCATATTACTGCGTTTGGTAGGAACAGTATACATGGAAAACTAGCTGAATTATTTTTGGTATCGCATGTAGATTTGGAAGGCATTTGTCCTTCTGTGTAATATGCCTCCAATCGGGAGACTTTAAATTTAGAGTCCTACTGGTAGGATTCGGTAGTCTTGCGCAGAGATGTTTAATATTTAGTGAGAACCCAGCAGCGCCTAGGCAGACTTTAAAGTTCTCCTGTTGCAGATATTTTGTTTGGTTATATTTATACCTATCCCAATATTTCTGATAAAATATACAGTATTTCTAATTGATGGGAAGCACTTCAAGTTTAATTATCATCTTATTTAGGTGTAATAGCCGTGAACATTTTGCAGAGCGGTCATAGCTGCTAAATTTTTTTTCACCGTTGATCTGAAGAAACACGAGTGGCTGTTGTTGATATAACTAGTGTGTAAATACGGAAGCGAGTGGAAGTTCCATTAGGGGACTTGAAGAGGAAACTATGTATTAGAGGCAACAACTTGGATGCATGCGGGCTATTAAGCGTGCGACTGAAACATGTCTATTGGTTCTAATTACCACTGATTCTTCCCCTCACTGAACTTCGATCCAGAAAGAGGGCAATGGTCAGCGAGACTAAGACTGCTGGAAAGTAAGTTCAAGTGATTGCCAGGTGGCTGTTTACTTTCCCTTAGCCCGTTTATACTCTTCGCGTGATTTCTAGGAAAGTGAGCAAGGAGGAACCCGGTCAACTGGCATGCGTAGCAAGTGATCAAACCAATGCAACCGACGGAGTATGGCCTGTCCTCTTATCACGGGCAAGTTATTTCCTCCGAAGAAAATTTGTCGTGCTTCGAATTGCTGGTTCTGGTGTTTTCATCAGACTCGGACAATGCTCCAAAGATGTTGACTGTAAAATTCATTCAGTCCTCAGAGCAAGGCTTCCAGGTTTCTCAACGATATAAAGATATGGGTAGCAAAGCATCACCATAAAATCATCCTTTGACAGACAAGGTGACGTGCTGACTGCAGCGCAAGTAACAGGTTCAGATAGCTTCTATTTCCTTCTCATTTCCTGCTCGACTATCATGTTTGGCCATACCAAGAGGACTGGTGTAACTGCCCAGGCAAATGTATTTGTCTACTATCTAAGTCGGCATCTGCTGAAAAAGTCACTGTTTCAAAATCCATTGGAGGGCAAAAATGTGATCGACGCCTCCTTTTTCATGACAAAACCCCGATTGACTTCCAATAATCTACCTCTGCATGTGTTCAGTCAACTTTTGAAAGATAGGACCACCTTTAATGCAACAGCTTTATAGGTAAATTCTCGATGGTTTTTATACCGCGTTTGTGTACTTTCTTAAAAACAGGAAGAAATGTCCCCCATTCAGCGGGAATACTATCCTTACTTCATGTGACACCAGAAAATTTCTTCAGGTGGGTAATCGGAGATTCTTCACCTTTGAAGTGAGCGACCTGGAATCCTCTCGCAATTTAGTACACCTATTTTGTACTTTATTCTTCTGTAGGGCGACTAAGATCTACAATGCGTTTACCCGCATACACTGTTTTGCAGGAGATGCCGTAAGTCTTTCCTTGATGTATTCAGCATGTTTGTCTGGTCGGTGTTTTTGAAAGTGAATTAATAAGCCGCCATTTTCATTTATCGTGTCATTAACCGTTGTCTTCCTATGTCCAGTCGACTGTTTCAACGGTATAAGGCACAGCTAGTTCCACTTGCAAAGTTTTCTGCATCTCCTGCGCTTTAATTCCGCAAAGTTAATGTTCATTCTAAAAATATTTTACTGACTGAAAACGGTTGATGATCACTCTCCATTGTCTGCCCGACGAGAATCGAGTTCGAATCAGCCGTCCAGATGTAATTTCACGCAGTTCAGACAACCAACTAAGGTATTCATATTGCCCGCAAGGAGCACGGTGTCGGTGCATCTTGCTTGACGAACTGACCAGATAACTCTAGATATGAAATATCCTTGTCATTTCACGAGTCATCGCTTCAGGATCAGAGCTGAGTTCGTCCTCAATGTTTTGGGCTACATTGCCACACTTATGTTTCGTATACTGTTTCATCGAAACAGCATACACCAATTTTAATGGGTAAAGTCTCAGCGAGCAGTTGGCCTAACCTGACATTGTACGAAATATGAGGCAAGTGTCAGATTCCTGATTTTGCACGCACAGCAGATGCGTTTTAAGCCAGTTCGGGCTCAACCCTATTGAAGAATTTACCGGAGTCCAAGGTTAACTGTTGGCCGATTAGAAAATGAGGTTTTTGTGCCGACGTTTTTGACCCGTCCTTTCTCTGTGGAAGGCGGCATGCCTGTTTCCATGCATGTGGATATTTCAGTCGCTCAGAAGAAGCACCTTCACGTCTCCACAGGACACGTTTGCATGCCACCGTCCGGTTCAAATTCAAGACTACCTCATATTATGATTACTCGGAGAGAGAGATCTTGCTGCTTCTGAGCTGGCCGTTATTCTTTGTGTTCCCCGGTACGGCTACTCCATGTGAATAAGCTTAATCTGAGAGGTCATTTTAGCACTAAAGCCTGACCACCACGTAAGGGTCGGAAAGCCGTATGTTTAGAATATGCAGCACAACTTCCCAAACTATCTGAAGGGCTTCAACACGCATGAGACAAACCGTTAGGAATTTCATGGTACCGAAGTGCCCTCGTTCTGAGGACACCATAAGTTGTCGAGTTTATTTTTCCAAACAGATTTAAAATGCCCCAATTATTCGGCCTCAATCGAGGTATAGTTGCCGTTAAAAAATATATTAACTCCGAGACTGTTATTTACGTTTGTTTAGAAAGCACCACGCTGAACAAGTCTTTCTGGAATTTCTGCGCGCAAATCATTTCCTGCAAAACCCTGTGCGTATCAGCCTGCCTTTTCGATCTTATCCTAGTCTTACCTGTTTTTGAGCCCACCCGCGTCCTCGGATTTCATTTCATATTGCTATTTTTTCTTTTTTAAGCAAAAGAGTGCATTTTGCTTCGGATGGGAGCACGAAAGTACTTTTGAAAGTTTCCTTTTGGTATTGGAAAGATGAAGATTTTAGATAATAATCTTATATTGATGGACACTCCTAACAAAATCGGCCGACTGTGTGACCTCTCCTTTAAAATACACCCTTTGGTAAACTTACAAAGCATTTCTCTTAATTGAGGACTAGTCCTGATAGATAAAATGGAACTCATTATAACAAGCCAGCGCGTCAAAAAGCAGAGGCAAAGAGTAATCATGAGAAACGTTTGCACGGTACATCAGTTTCTTTTATCATCCTTTTTTGATGTGAATTTCTCTGATAAAGGTTTCTTTTCCGTTCGAGTATGCATGTAATTGGTAACAGACGAGATTCCGGCTGGAAATGTTGCTTCTAATTGTGCGCACTGACTTTAACCAACAATCGACCAACACTGTTCTTTTATTAAACATTGTTAACGTATTCATTCCTGGTTACTTGGTTTAGGAAGATTTGTGAGTTGGTAATCTTTATATGTTTAGGTGAGCACGTTCAGCGACTATGCGATACTTTTTGCGAACTAAATGTTTAAGATCAAGATGGTACAATAAAAATTATAAGGTTTTCATTGAGTAATCGTCGGGTTACAGTTAAAGAGCGTTTAATGGGAACGTATATACAGACTAGAGTACACATAATTTGCCGTGCCTCTACGGACAGGAATGTTCACTGGATGCCTTCAACGTTCTGTAATTTTTGCTATAGTACACAGCTGCTACAACTAAGTGGCCCGTCAGGTATCAAAAAGACCGATTGTTAACTGATAAGCTCGCCGGATTAAAGAGTACAAATGCAGCATCAAAAATGTAAAATTGTGTATATGTAACCCGAGACCTAAAAACTCAGGAAATTTAAGTTTCCCAGTCGAACAGCTAGAAATCATGTGAAAGTCACTTCAGTGTAGCTTGACATAGGTGAGTACATTCAATGCTGAAGTAGCAGTCCTTACTGAATAAATATAGTGAAAATATTCCGGAATTTTGAATTGCAGCCTCAAGTAGTTTTCCTAATTCTACCTTACCGGAAGTAGTTCTAGGGTGGTTCATTTGTCCAGCGCTGTTCAGCTTGAACGCATATTCCAACCAAAATGTCTCTTATAAATTTGTTAATTCTCAGCAAATCAAGCCTACTGGCTTCTCTCTGGATTCTCGAAGCCACTTGGTATACCAGTACTTTTCACGCAGTCCGTAAGTCCAGTGGCAAATTATTTTTTTTGGGCCTTTTTATGTTATCCGCAGTTGCCCATAAGCTAATTTTTGCGACACACTTTGCATTTTTATGTCCATAACCCACGGAAATCAGCAAACTACCAAATACTTGATTAGGAGCAAGTGTTTGGTGTACGCATTTTGAGAGCTGATTGATATTCGATTCGAAAACACTCAAATAATGCAATTCCTAATGCAATATCTATTTTGAGTTCCCCAGTGAACTAACTTTATGGGAGTATGAAAGTGTATACCGGCCGAATACCTGAACTAGTAGGAACTGCCCATTGCTGTATAAGGATTTTATTCACATACCCTGTTGTCTGCTAGAATAAACGGTCTTCCCCAGCTGTATCGCTTACCGTCTTCTTCGTTACAATCAAGTCTGCACGAGGTTAAAATGATCATCCTCTCAGTACAAATTTCCATCACTGTTTACATTGATTCGATCCCGTCTCATGCACATGGGAGACAGCCTCCAATTTTTCAAGTGCACACGTTTCATTCTTTATTGATTCCGGTTTCTGATCAGTTTGCACGTGTAGTTGACAGTTGAAAGTTTCACACAGACAGCCAACTGCAAGCAAGATGGACAACAGAGAAATTCTGACTGAATAATATTTGCTGGACGAAATAAGATGAAGGATTTAGATGGCTGAAACTTGAGTCAACACTACAAATAGATGGATGACGTACTTTGTGAGACTTTGTGATGACATTTGTGACTAACGTCTATATGTGATTGCAAAAATGCTAAGCAGTACTGGAAATTAAGAAAAAAAAGTTGTAGACTATTTCGTTAACCGATATTAATAACGTTTGTGAGTTACATTGGATTGTCAGTCGTTCAGTGATTGGTCTACGAATCTGACGCTTCGCGGTGCCTAGGATGCCCGTTCACCTTTCAACTACAGCTTCGGTGAATTGGTGAATAACTCTACCATTTCCTGGAAATTAGGGCGCCCAACTTGACGTGCAGTGGCACTTTAGCTATGCTGCAAGAAATATCGCATTCCTTCCTTAACACTATTTTGAGTGCTGACAACAAATTAATTAAGCGTCAATGTAGTCAGATCAATGAGTAATTGGACAGAGACAATTAGATTGTTTGTTGTCTCCAGGGTGCACAATGATTTCTGAAGGTCTGCAAATATGAACTCGTAAACATCACAACTTAACGACACGTTGAGGCTACGGAAATCGCTTTTTGTGTTGTTTCCTGATTCCATTGACACTGCCCTAAACGTTGCCATTTACTTTTTACAGACGTTAAAAGCTACACAAACCGTAGTGTAGCTGTTACTGCTTTTTTTTAAGAAGGCTGTCAAAATTCTGTCTACCTGAATCTGATGATGACAACGAACCTCGTAGTTTGGGGACAGGCACACCTTCTGTCATTGATATCTTATAGGCTCCTGCTGCAATGAGTTTGCCATTTAAGGTTTTTTGCAATTCTTAGAGAGGAAGCTTTATAAATGTTGTACTATATCCCTTTAATATCCGTTTTTCATCGTATGTTAGGCAAATTTTACCTAATGATCAAATGGGTCAACCTTTCTTGTTGATTAAGAATTTTTACAAAATATTGTCACCTACTGTTTAAGTAATGCAATTGGATTATTACTTTTCCTAGTGATCCGGCCAACAAAGTATATTTTAAACACCTTAAATTTCGCCAGTTCTTTTCGCATGCACACCAATTTGGCACTGTAAACTTTGTTTTGACAGAAGAATTTCTCACACCTATCGTATAATTCCTGCAGGCCATAAGAATGCATTCTATCAGGAGGTGTTATGGATGCAAAAAACGGTTAGAAAGCGCTCCTAATTGACCAGCCTAAATATGACCTTTCCTTCGGCTACGCTATATTACCTGGAATAAAATATACTTGCGCAAAACCATCAAACACCGACCTTTGTCTACGGATCTCTAATGATGTTATTTATCTTACATTGATTTCGTTTAGTTCGAGGATAATCACCTACCCATCCACAAAGTGTTGTTTTGAATGATCTAACTGAGAGATTTTAAGTGCGGATGGCTTTTCAGTTTGTTTTTCTGAGCTTAAACATAATTAAGGACTCTTCTTCCTTGTACTACAACAACCATTACAACAAATCCGTCTAAACTACTACATTGCGCTAGATGTCTCCTTTTGTAGGGGATAAGCTTCATTAAACATTCAAATTCTATCCACAAATTCAACAGAATAAATGTGTCCACAAGTTAACCAACACGGATATTTTATCTTACTCCCAAAACCAGTCCTTGCAAGGAGTGATAGCATCCTGGAAGACTCTGCTTAGTTCTTCTAATATTTCCTCTAATATTTTACCTTTACAGCGTAGTCCATAAATCTGCTTAATTTGTAATGCTTTTGCCTCCCAAAACCGCCTTTAACGACATAGCCTCTGAACTCCACGGAAGCAATCTAAATATTTCTGTGCTAGGTGAGAATTTCGAATGATGTCAGGTATAGCCACCTTCCAAAGAATCCTTCTTTTCTAAGCTGCTCAGCAGATGGCAAACTCAGCCATAAATAAACCAGCCAAGAATAAGCTGACCTGGATAGATGGCTGACGTCCAACCATACTCATTTTGTTGTACTTTATGCTTCATTTTCATATTATGCCGTGGACGATTAGTGTTAAATTCAACTATGTGTTAGGTCCCATGTGTACAACGTCCGGCTTTATCACAAGGGCCAGAAAAGTGGGACTGAGTTCACGTTTCTTTGAATAAAATATACTTTCAAATTAGTCGCACTTACCATCGTACAAGCAACGTTTATTTAGAATGCTGATGCTGCAAATATGTGCACTAGAATTCAACATACAGGAACCCACCAATCTTGAAATGAATGCCAATCAATCGCAGTCAGACGAAAATACATTTTTGGGATGTCTCTTTAGAGTAGTGAAGTTTCTGTTGTTTTATCAGTTTAAACAGTCAAAAACGTGCGTTACTACTTGAAATTTAATTTTAAGATAATATTATCAAGGTATCACAAAACCCAAACGGAAGCAGCAATTCATTCACAAAAGCCTTAATACGCACATCAGGATGTTTGTTTTTGAGCAACAGAGAAAACTTCCAAGGGTGATTAGGAAGATACAATGAGAACTGCGCCATATGTCCGACGCATGTTCGGCTAAACTCTATCCGCAGTTTTGCTTGAAAAGACCTGTTTTAGAGTTTTATTAGATTTTTGCAATTTTTCATAACACAGAACTAATGCTGCGACGCATTTTCGCCCGCTGAACTGATGCCCGTCGAAGATGTTTATATCGCTTGTTTCTCGACTAAACATTAACGGCAATTCTTACAAGTAAAATATGAGTAGTCCATCATTAAGGTTCATTTGTACGTTACTAAAGGTGAAAAACGTCATTTGATATGCTGTTTTAGGACAGATACTACAAACGAGACAGCCTCATACAGCCACAAATCATCCATCCGTTGATGAAACCAAGTTACCTTCTTGTATACCAATAATTCGGGATTCCATGTTAAAGTTTTTGAACTTTTGTTCTCAGCCCTTGGCATATTTTGATACGTTTTTAATTGACTGAATTTGGGATATAATTTCACGAAATGAGGTCAAGTTTTGATATTCTCCGTATCCCTGCCAAAAAATAAAAAGTTCCGTTGTGTATGCATTCATTTTATAACTTAACAAGGTCAGCAAGGTACCACCCCACGACTTTGTGTATTGTTTACTACCATACAAATAACCAGAGTACGTCCAGTAGAACAAACTTTGTTGCTGCGTAATTTATGCATCGCGTTGTAGGCAAAATTATCCAAATAATTTTAGAAGAGTATTCCCTGTGCCAAGATCACTGGCCTGTGACAAGATGGATGGTTTATCCAAAATACAATGCAAAAGTGCACAAAAACGGCAAGCAAGCCAAAAGGAATGTCAAAAAATGGAACGACGCATAACGACGCATAAATTTAGGCAGATGTATTTTGAACGAACTTTTTGAAATTCAGTTATTGCTGCCATAGACCTGAATCAAACATATTGTCCACTAGCCATAGGCGCATAGTGAGAGACAGCCAGCCCGAATTGTTTGCCTAATGTCTAGAATTTTCATTTTCAGCCCCAATGGATACGTACGTGTTGCCCATACAATTCGCTGTATTTGTTGGCACAGCTGGAATAAACAACTTGGATTTCTCTACCAACAGAGAAAACTTCCAAGGGTGATTAGGAAGATACAATGAGAACTGCGCCATATGTCCGACGCATGTTCGGCTAAACTCTATCCGCAGTTTTGCTTGAAAAGACCTGTTTTAGAGTTTTATTAGATTTTTGCAATTTTTCATAACACAGAACTAATGCTGCGACGCATTTTCGCCCGCTGAACTGATGCCCGTCGAAGATGTTTATATCGCTTGTTTCTCGACTAAACATTAACGGCAATTCTTACAAGTAAAATATGAGTAGTCCATCATTAAGGTTCATTTGTACGTTACTAAAGGTGAAAAACGTCATTTGATATGCTGTTTTAGGACAGATACTACAAACGAGACAGCCTCATACAGCCACAAATCATCCATCCGTTGATGAAACCAAGTTACCTTCTTGTATACCAATAATTCGGGATTCCATGTTAAAGTTTTTGAACTTTTGTTCTCAGCCCTTGGCATATTTTGATACGTTTTTAATTGACTGAATTTGGGATATAATTTCACGAAATGAGGTCAAGTTTTGATATTCTCCGTATCCCTGCCAAAAAATAAAAAGTTCCGTTGTGTATGCATTCATTTTATAACTTAACAAGGTCAGCAAGGTACCACCCCACGACTTTGTGTATTGTTTACTACCATACAAATAACCAGAGTACGTCCAGTAGAACAAACTTTGTTGCTGCGTAATTTATGCATCGCGTTGTAGGCAAAATTATCCAAATAATTTTAGAAGAGTATTCCCTGTGCCAAGATCACTGGCCTGTGACAAGATGGATGGTTTATCCAAAATACAATGCAAAAGTGCACAAAAACGGCAAGCAAGCCAAAAGGAATGTCAAAAAATGGAACGACGCATAACGACGCATAAATTTAGGCAGATGTATTTTGAACGAACTTTTTGAAATTCAGTTATTGCTGCCATAGACCTGAATCAAACATATTGTCCACTAGCCATAGGCGCATAGTGAGAGACAGCCAGCCCGAATTGTTTGCCTAATGTCTAGAATTTTCATTTTCAGCCCCAATGGATACGTACGTGTTGCCCATACAATTCGCTGTATTTGTTGGCACAGCTGGAATAAACAACTTGGATTTCTCTACCGGAAAAATGTCAATAAAACGGGCATAAAATCCGTTTTTCCTTGACAAGAACATAAATTTATAATTTCACAGACTGTGAAGACAGCTTTAGAATAAATTTATTTGATCGCTTAAAATAAAAAAACGCAAGAAGTCTAATTACTCCATAAATGTTACGGTTTAGCAAAAGAATACGTGATAATTGATAATCGCACCGATTAACAATTGGCGTTGCAACACCGGCTAACGTACACATCCCCACCTACATGAGCGGCGTAGAGAAACAAGTTAGATGATGGTTGTTAACTCGATCATACTCGAACTCAAAACGTCCTCGTTAGTGAAATCTACTTCGAAACACTAAAATAGATAGAAGGGCAAAACCGGTCATGGGCTGTCAAAGAAGTTTTAGCAACCTCGTGAGTAGTGATTTACGAGTAGATAGTTTCTTGTTTAACTTAAGAATAAGCCGTTGTACAGCACAGCTAGGTATATTTATGAAAGATAACACAATAAACCAGTAAAGAGCACGTATTAAAACTTAATAAACTCTTAGTGGACAAAGTCTATGAAATATAACTCTCAACCTAATGAACGATCTTTTAAAAGTTTGCACAAATCACTGCTTATTACAATCGGTGTGAAGCTGCCTAATTCATGCGGTTGTTACGAACGCTACTTGAGAGAATCCAGTCAAATTTAAATCTAGTTCTAATTTGATTTACTACTAATCGCCATTTTAAAATTAACCCAACACTTTCACAATTAATTTTTGTTTTGCAAACTTTAACGGAGGATCCTTATGCTATTATCTTCTACCATAAAACACATTCATCTGGCGAGATAAACGAGATTCGCTTATCTTTGGCAGAATTCTGACAGCCACCGGAACGGAGTACATCATTCTCTTGGTCACTTTCCGGTTGTTCAGGTCGATTATGTGGGTTCTTTTTTATTTGGTTACCACGTAAAGATCTGTTGTCAACGGTATTGGTGGGCGTTTTCTAAATCAATCCAATGGTCTTTTGCGTTAATGAATGTAGATAAATGTTATCAGAATACACAACATAAAATAAGAACCACCGCCTGACAAAAATGGCGCCTAATCACATTCGTTCCTTGGTTGGATAGTGTTTGTGTTTTGAGGCTTGCATTCGTCTCCTGAAATCTTGAGACACTATCTGCTCCTTGTCATCTTGAGTTGAAGAGGCTTCGTTTTTCAGGATGCTTCTCCGAAAACAGAAAGGTTGTTACTAGCTATGGCAATCGTGTTTTGAGAGCAGCTGGCTGACGTCAAAGGTTTCCTTCCAGGATTCGGATATTTTTTCACCGAATCAGGTAAACGATAGAAGTGAAGCAATTTGTGCAACATCTAAACGTTCCGTATCTTACAGTCAGTTAAAATCGTTACCTTAGACTTTAGTGGTCAGCCTTTTTGCGGTTTCATTAAATGTCTAGCTATGTTACGTTTGATTCCGGCATTTGATATACAAGTTGTCTAGATGTTAAAAAGTATACATGGATGGGGAACACCAGAGAAGGGAGTTAAAATGCATGGTAAAGTGCACTGTGTTATAAATAGGTATGCTTTCACTTCACAAAGGAACATGAAAACATGGTTTATATAGGATAAGTTGCGTAACAGTTTGGCACACAAAATTTGTTTCAAGCTATCAGGTTATATTTACAATTTATCTAATTTTCAATCTAAGCCTTTTGGGGACTTGCTAAACTATCTTCATTGTATAGATAAAAGTGATCTGTGGTATACAAAAATCGCTTCTTGCACTTAACCGGCAAGCTGGTTTAGCACAAATTTTTAGGTCTCATGTCAATCGACGTGCTCGATAGGTTTCAAGTTCTCACCGGTATTTGTGGCAGCCAGACGGGGAAGAATTTTGGATCAGAGGTTTGCGTCACATGACTCAGATTTTTTGCATACACCAAACAAGGTTGACTTTTGATAAAAACCGCTACTGAGTGCAAAATCCCAGCTGTGGCATAAACTGAATTGCCTCAAGGACTGCTTGGTCACGACCAGTTGAAAGATACATCAGGAAACCAAAATAAGAAATTTTGGTACAAGGTGTAATTGAAATCAATGAAATTTAAAGAGGAGCAACCTAGTACACTTTCGCAATTTCCTCGACAACGTCCGCCAGATGTCCTACCGTACGGTCAATATATGATGCTTAGGAGAATCCTCTAAGTTGTGTGTGAAATGAGCGGACAGTAAATTTTGACCACGTGTCCTTGAGGTGTGATTAAAACACTGAAATCAAGAGGAGGCAAACTGCAGCTTAGCAGCATAATAAGTGTGTTTGGCTTTAGCCTTTACACGTCCGGTAGGATTTTTGAATCCCAGGCACCTTTGAATGGATAAATGGGGTAAAAAGACTTCTTAGCGGAACGGATAGTGCTTTCCATTCAACCAATTTTGCGAAAATGCTATTTTCAATGTTTTACTTCGTAAGTAAAACCGGTTAACTAAACGTGCATTCCTGGGGAAACCAAAATAAAGACAGAATAGGCAGGTAAAGCACACAAAGGGGAGATTGGATATGAAAATTTAAGTGTTTTAGGGTTAACAGGAGACAACTAATTCGAGATTTTACCGTTTCGCCAGGCTAACTTGACTGGCTTCTGCCCGAAACATTCATCAAGTCTTGGAAGCAGACACAGCCGAACCGGTGGATAAGTATCTGCCACAATGGAACGGGCAGAATTGGCTTTGTTGTTTAGCATCCTGGAACTCGTAGAAAATACTTCAGTATAAATGGCGTTTTTGGAACGGGCAGAATTGGCTTTGTTGTTTATCATCCTGGAACTCGTAGAAAATACCTTAGTATAAATAGCGTTTCCGAAGCCCAGTAATCTTGGAAACTCCACCTAAACCGCATGGCATTAAGTATACGCAGATATCCATTGATAAGCTATGCTTTATTGCTGTGTGGATCCAAGAGTTGTGACAATTTGTGAAATTTCTAAGGCTCTTTGACTGGTAAAAAAGAGCAAAAGGATCGCTCTACCTCGGTAAATGACAGAAAAGTAGTTTCCACTACTAACCAAGATCACACACCTGTCAGTTGTGTTCTGCCAAAACTGCAGTTACATTTATTCATTTCACGTTCGCAAAAGCTAATCCAATATTATCTGATTACTGAAGCATTTTGGATTAGACTATCTGCTAGACTAGATCTGAGGACGGAAGAAGCCCTTGAGAATGTTGCCTCATTCACGCGGACGTTTTAGCAAGTACCATTGAACACAAAAAAGAGAAACCGTAAGAAATCACAAACTGCAACGTGTGATTATATTTAGTTCGGGCAAAGTGGTAAAGTGGTAAATTGTTAAATCAAACAATTTATCTAATCCTTATCTTCAATGCCTTGTACATTCGGATGAGGGTTGTTTGTTTTAAAGGGGTTGTATATAGGTACAGCTTATCTAGTTCATTGAAAACTATTGTTTGCTTTCACGGTAAATTTACGCCGGAAACCTAAGACTGTTCTACGATTTGCTCAAGTAAGTGTGCGTTTTGGTTACTGTGGATATGCTACGCTTATGTTCTTATAACTGCTTAGGGCAGTAAGAAGGGCTTGCAGGGCTGAAAGGAGTAAAACCATCATGCCAACATCGCGGCTACTTGGCAAGGTGAGCATTCTGATCCTACGCGCAATGTGCGTTTTGCGCAACAAGCTTAGATCTATATGCACTGCGTTTTTCAATTTTAATTTCACATGCAATCATATCAAAGAAACGCTGCATTTTTCAGCAACGGTTTAACTTCAATGTCGACTTAGCTCAACTAAATTAATCTGAAAACTTCACCTTCTAATAGATGGATCAGTCACAGCCTTAACAAAAATTACCGTGAACGGTAAAAAATTTCGATGGCATTGCAGCCTCGATTGCAAAAAAACGCCAGAATTTCTGTGCTGTACACAGCAAACGAAGCAATTTAAACGCATGACCATGAACACGAACATTCAAGTTATACTACAAAATATGTTAACCAGAAGAATCGAGATGAATTAGTTATTAATAGGAAAGAGTGTCAGTAGTGCTGCTCACTTTGTGAATATGCTTTTTAAGCTACTTCTATTTAAGGCAATTTTCCGCGAAAACTAGCAAGATTCCAGCTCTTTTCTCCTATTTTATCCAGAAAATCAATCAGGTATTAAAGTGCAGCTTTGACGTTGCATTTCCGTCGAATGCCTAACTGGTTTTATATCATCAATCATTCAAAACCATTAGTTCCGTCGATTTATCGTAACTGCATCTTTTATTCACAACGCAGTTACGAATACCAAATTCTAAATTATGGATTCTTCAAAAAGTTCAGGGCAGCGTCTATTATTTGTTCTTTGGCCCAAACCTTTTATATCCAGAAAATACATGTCTTGAATTCTTATGTGAACGCGCGAGAAATGCTGTTTAGAAGTTGAAGTAAAGTGGGAACAAATTTATAAAAGCTTGACAACACGTGAAAAGCTACCGGACATCAAGTCTCTGACTTCTTAATCTGGGTAACGCCAACATTTTGTTTCCGCAAATGCATCTGAACCAGCATCACAGTTGCAGAACCAAATGTACATGCCGAACTACCCCAAGTCCGATCGATTTCTCATATGTGAACAGGGTACCT